>JBBGZY010001620.1:0-666895 GCA_037952925.1 Lithobates clamitans | reverse complement strand
CACCTCTCGCTCTCCCTCCCATATCTCTCTCTTCCACATTATTTTAGTGTAATTACTTGCTCACTTGTTGGCTGTTTTAAACCACTCTGTGCATTATTTGCATTCTATTAGTCACATTAACAACCGCAGTCCTCCTCTCTCATTTAGTATGAAAACTGTTTGCGCAAGTTCTACAAACACCAGAACACAGAGGTCCTGCTCTACTTGGCCAGAGCGCTGTTTAAATGCGGCAAGTTGCAAGAGTGCAAGCAGATCCTCCTGAAGGTAATGATTTGTTTTTAAATCTCTACATCTTCTTCTGTTCATTTTGACATGCAGATTTACTGAACATGACCCCCTACTTCATTTTTTTTAATACATTTTTTTAAAACATTTTTTGTTTTCATCTACTATGTAATTTTTCATTTTGTGCTCAATCTGCATCGCCCACATTTAGGGCATCTTTACTTTAATGCTGATGATCTCATGCTACTTTATAAAATAGGCAGTCTGCATTGGTTATTGGGTTACTTATTTACATTGCTGGAGGGACTATAAGTAGCAGCATGACCTCCTAGACAAATATGTCGACACTTGGTAAATCATGAGAGTTCCCAGGATTTCCTGTGTACAGCATGTTGTTCTTACATCACATCTGTTTAAACCCGCAGGCTCGGCATGTGGCGCCCAACGACACCGTCCTCATGTTCAATGTGGCCCTGGTGCTCCAGAGACTTGCAACGTCCATACTCAAGGATGAAAAGAGGTAACTTGAAGGAAGTATTGAATGCTGTAAAGGAGCTTGAGCTGGCGCACAGGTGAGACAGGGGTCTCGATTAACAGCTAGAAATCCAAAAGCAGTTCCCTATAATTGGCCTTCGTTGTCATGGGGCTTCTTTGAAACCTGATGATGGGGACTCATTGCTACCTAGCTCAATAGATTTGACATGTTTCTGCTCCCAGGTTTAAAAAAAATATATATAAATACTTTTTTAATCCGTTTTTCATAAGTGATCACATTCCCTCTGTTCTCGGCTGCAAAAGAGCTGGGGAGGAGAAGAAGCAACAGCACACTGAGCTTCCCAGTGAATGGCTGTGCATCGGGGGGCGTAGCAGGACAAGTCTGATCATTGGAGGAGAGCAATCTGAGCTCTCAGCATAGCTAGAGAGCTGACCATGGTGTGTTCTCCTGCTTAGTGTGGTCAGTTTTTAATAGGAAAGCAGAGGGACTGGCAGGAACACAGGTGATTTCACACAAAGGAAGCAATACAAAGAGAACAGGAGACTTTCTCATACAAGTACATGGTACAGCAGCCACATATCAGGAATACGAAGTGTTGGGGTAACAAACACTTTATAGGGAGAAGCCTTGTCTGTACTTCTCTTGTGGATCGCCTGTTTTTTAGAAGACAGCGGACTGAAGTCTGCTGACATCACAGAGCCGGTCCAGGCTCGGGCAAGATCGCGACAGTGGAGTCAGGATCTGCCCACATGCCTGGACTGGCACCCGGCTCAGCCTCTCGCGAAGTGGGCTGTATAAGGTATTTACTGGTAGAAAAGAAAATGTTTTACTATCCAAAGATAAAACAACAAGAGCGGAAGATTTAATAGATGAAAAATGACTGAAGGTCCACTTTATTTGCTGTACTCTGAACTACAATTTTATCTTAAACACTGTTAACAGCTCAGCCACAGTTCTCCCTTGTGGACTGCAGGGCACCACCTGTCTATGTTATGGAGTGCAGGAGACGTTCTTTAGTCCTAACACTTCCTTTTTCTAAGGTGACAACACTGATTCTCCCTATATACAGTATAATGAGTGAGTGTTGTCATGCTAGGACAGGATGTGCATGGACTGGTAGGATCACCAGATGAAAATAAAGGGGAAAGCCTGATAAAAAGAAAACAAATGCATCCACCACATTCAAGGACTGATCAGCTGCAATTTTGTTCTTGTATGTATGTGTGCGATTTTTAGTTTTTATATTTTTATTTTCTAGATATTTCAATTATCTGAGCAAAGTCGGTGATAAGATGCGGTTTGATTTGGCCCTTGCTGCCTCAGAGGCCAGGTATGTAAACACCCCCCCCCCCCCTCCGCGTTTCGTCCAACGTCTTAGAACACTGGCTGATCCTGATGTGAGAAGAAGTGGCATTAGACCAAATTGTGTATCACGAAGTATGACCTTTTTGTCCCGCATTGCAGGCAGTGTTCCGATCTCTTGAGTCAGGCGCAGTATCACGTGGCTCGCGCCCGTAAACAGGACGAGGAGGAGAAGGAGCTGCGAGCCAAACAAGAACAGGAGAGGGAGCTCCTGAAACAGAAACTGATGAAAGCACAGGTGGGTGCCGTTTTGTACTGATAGGATGCAATATGGGTGTCTGGATATATTTTGACTTAACCGGTGGGGGGGCTTTTGCAGACACATTTTCTATGTCAGCTGAAATCTAACCAGCATGAATTATTGGAACAGCTTCAAGAATCCCCTTACAATTATCGGGTCATGAAGGCACTAGCAGAGTACTAATCTGCCCTTTACAGGACAAGTGCACTTTAAATCAAAGTACACTTCTCCTTTATGCACCTTTCCCTTGACTTGACCCACCTTCTCCCTCTGAAGATGCCGACTTGCCTGCATCCGATGGCTGTGGTTTTGCTTTCTGTTTGCATCCAGAGGTACAAGTCTTCCCTGTCCTGGCCGTGCTTGTGCATTACAACACCATAGACTTCTATGAGGCTGTGTCCCAAGTCTGGAGACAGTCCTATAAGAGTCTATGATACAGTCGAAGACATGTTGGACCGTAGACAAGTGGCCGAAGTACAGCCGTCAGATTGAGTTAACCAGTCCCTGGCGGGCCCGTTCTAGATCCGGGTGGACGTCATATGACGTCCTCGCCAGAAAGCGCTTGCCACGCGCCCCACGCCGTGTCAGGTGGGCACATCAATGTACCGGCCCGCTGCTGGTACCATGTGATCGCTGTGAACAATCACAGCAGATTACATGACAATTGTACACAATGGATGGCTTCTGTTCATGGCATACTCTGTGATTGGTCACAGTGATCACATGGTACAGACAGGGCTAATCAAAATAGTAAACGCTGAATGAATCGCTTTCATTCAGTAAAAATGGTTGTTTATAACAGTAATGTGCAAAGAAATATATCATGATTACATCCCCAGAATAGTAGTGTTACTATGGTCACATTATAAAAAGAAAAAAAACACAAAACTATTTTTTAATTTTTTTTACTTCCTGTCACCGCCACACCAGTTATATGACGACGTTGTACTGCGCTGGTGATGGTATGTTTAAAAAAAAAAAAAAAATGTGACAAACTTCAAAAAAACTTGCCATGCCTCTTACTAAATACCTCGAACTGTCTACTTTCCAAAAAGGGGTCATTTGGGGGGTATTTGTAATGTCCTGACATTTCCGGGTTTCAAGAAATGAGATGGTCCGTCAATACATCAGGAGTGATCGATTGTCAGATATATCCCATAGTTTGTAGGACAGGACAGTGGCTCAGTGCGGATTCAATCACGTGTGACTTTTTTTTTACTTTTCTAGGAAGAGAAACGTCTTAAGGAGGAGGTCGAGCATAAAAAGCTCTTGGAGCAGAGAGCTCAGTACGTGGAGAAGACCAAAAACCTCCTTCAGTTCACCGGAGAAATGGAGACCCAAAAAGAAAGGAAACGCGGAGGTGGAGGAGGACGGGTACGTTCAAGCAGTCTATTATTTAATCCATTTGGTGGCCAGAGGTCATTGAAGACCTACTATAGCAGCATTGAGTTTTATTAACTATGACTAATTTACCTGCCTAAATTTTTACATTTTTTTGTTTTTATTTGGTACGCTGTTTTTATTTTATTCCTTTCCTATGTTTTTATTATAAAAATGGATGAAAATATGGAAAAAATGTATAAATGCTAAAATATTAATATAATTTTTTTTTTAAATAATGAAATTGTATCTGACAATTACAATATTAGAGAGGCAGGCTGCAGTGCCACCTACAGGCTTGAAGGTATATATATTTTTTGAATCAACACTATTTAGCTAACGTAGCGAACACATGATCAGAAACCACTATGATAGGACCATTAGAAAGGACCAGAGCTGAGTAGTTTATGATGTATATCATGGGAGATCAAAGCAATGGCAGTTCTACATGTTCCTCCTTTTTGTCCTGGAGGTAATCTGGCGCCTTTTATATGTGATTTGCAGAGATCCAGAAAAAATGGGGACTTTGATGAGTTTGTTAATGATGACTCGGACGAGGATCTACCCAGAAAGAAGAAGAGGAAGAAGGGCGGCAGTGACAGCGGAGGGGATCAGGAGGGCGGTGAAGGCCAAGAGGGAGAAAAGAAGAAGAAAAAGAGAAGGAAGAGGTACGTGTCTCGCATCCCATGCTGAATTGTCTATGTGTGCCATGTGTACACTTCCAGTAGGTTCTTTGGAAACTTGATTTTGTGACTTGTATCTCTTTCAGGCCTCCAAAGACAGGTGAAGGATCAGATGATGATGACGATCGTCCACGACCTAAAAAGAAACCTCCAAAGAAGGTATTTTGTTTTCTGTCTTCTGGGGTCATTTTTAATTTTTTTTTTGCTAACCTAGAAAATGAATGTTAACTGTATAATTTTCTTCTTTTTCAGCCGGTTAAAGTTGAGCGAACTCCGGCTTCCATGAGAGGCAAAATCAAATCGAAGGCCATGATCTCCTCCAGCGATGACTCTTCAGACGAAGACAAACTGAAGATCGCCGATGAAGGGTGAGAAGAGATTAATGGTTGACTTTGCCCTGTATGCTTCATCACTTATAGTTTGTCTCACTTCTCCTATTTAGCTGTTTTTTCCTTGCTGTGCAACAGAATTGATACCTGTCCCCTACTGTCTTCCCTCCCGACATCCCCCTGTTTAATGTAGGCACCCAAGCAGCCAATAATGGAGCTCTTATTGGAGAGTTGGGTGACCAGTGGGGCAGCAGCCAATAATGAGCTCTCATTGCATAGTGGGGTAATGAGTAGGACAGCAGCCAATAAGGGAGTCCTCATTGCATAGAGGGGTAAAGAGTAGGACAGCAGCCAATGAGGGAGTTCTCATTGCATAGTGCGGTAATGAGTAGGGCAGCAGCCAATGAGGTAGCTCTCATTGCATAGTGGGGTAATGAGTAGGGCAGCAGCCAATGAGAGAGCTCTCATTGCATACTGGGGTAGAGAGTAGGACAGCAGCCAATGAGGGAGCTCTCATTGCATAGTGGGATAATGAGTGGGGCAGCAGCCAATGAGGGAGCTCTCCTTGCATAGTGGGGTAATTAGTGGGGCAGCAGCCAATGAGGGAGCTCTCATTGCATAGTGGGATAATGAGTGGGGCAGCAGCCAATGAGGGAGCTCTCATTGCATAGTGGGATAATGAGTGGGGCAGCAGCCAATGAGGGAGCTCTCATTGCATAGTAGGATAATGAGTGGGGCAGCAGCCAATGAGGGAGCTTTCATTGCATAGTGGGATAATGAGTTGGGCAGCAGCCAATGAGGGAGCTCTCATTGCATAGTGGGGCAGCAGCGGCTACCCTAATTTCAATAAAAGTTGCAAGGAGTTAGTGTCCCAATATGGGATCTACTCTACTTAAATCCGGACTAAACATCTTCAGTAAACTGAATCGTTCTGCACAGGAGGGAGCAGTCCCTCCCCCTTCTCTTGACTTCCTATCCCCCTGCCCTCCCTCCCTTTTTAATTTTTTTCCATTTTTATTTTCTTTTTTTTTTTTTTTGTGAGTACTTAGATGCTCAAACTTGTGAGTCATTATTTACCCAATTTTATATATTTTTTTTTTTCCCTCAACCAACAATCTTGTTACAAATTCTGAATTGTTATTACACTCAATGTACTTGACCTTTTTATTTCTGCTGTAATTCTTTAGAATATAGTTCAATAAAGTATTCTGGAATACAAAAAAAGGAGGAGGAGGCATTTCCTCAGTCTTCCCTCCCCCAATGAAAAAAACAAAAGTAGGGCAACAGACAATGCGGGAGCTCTCAATGGATAGCAGGGTAATGAGTAGGGAAGCAGCCAATAATGGAGTCATTGGATAGCAGGGTGATTAGTAGGGAAGCAGCCAATAATGGAGATGTCGTTGGGTAGTGGGGTGAAAAGTAGGGAAGCAGCCAATAATGGAGTCATTGGATAGCAGGGTGATGAGTAGGGAAGCAACCAATAATGGAGTCATAGGGTGATGAGTAGGGAAGTAACCAATAATGGAGTCATAGGGTGATGAGTAGGGAAGTAACCAATAATGGCGTCGTAGGGTGATGAGTAGGGCAGTAGCCATAATGGAATCGTAGGGTGATGAGTAGGGCAGTAGCCAATAATGGAGTCGTAGGGAAGGGGCCAATAATGGAGTCGTACGGTGATGAGTAGGGAAGGGGCCAATAATGGAGTCGTACGGTGATGAGTAGGGAAGGGGCCAATAATGGAGTCGTTGGATAGCAGGGTGATGAGTAGGGAAGCGGCCAATAATGGAATTGATGAGTAGGGCTTATATCCGTCTCGATGTCAGGCCCCTACTCACGGAAAGGCTGTCCAGACACAAACAGTAACAGAGTATTTTCAGGGTAATGGTGGGTCACAGTTCCCACTTTAAGGCTTTCAGTTCTAAAAGTTAGAATAGTCAGACGTGGACTTTAAAGTTGAACTCCAGCTTTAGATGGGGAAGGGTCTGAAATTTGAGCTGCTTTTGCTGTCTCTGTTTTATTGGGGATAATTTTACAGTACTTCCTTTTCCTGTCCTGGCCAAGAAGTGAGGAGAAGCACCCCAGTGGGGACAGACAGCAATAGCAGGTTGTAGAGGTTCTGCCCCTTCTCCATGGTGTTAATATGGACATTTATTTATCCCTGTGGATCCAGTGCCAGGATGCCCTGTGGATCCAGTGCCAGGATGACCTCCTATGTTTTCATTTATGCAGTTTGATTATTATTATTATTATTATTGTCTCCTTTCCAAATTAAGACCTTTTTTTTCATTTTACCTAATTTGTCAATTTTTCCCTTTTTATGCAGAAATGCCAGAAACAGCAACAGTGACTCAGATGATGGCCCCAAACCAGCGAAAAAGCGCATAATGTCTGACAGTGACTCCGATAACGGGAACAAATCTGGAAGCGACGCTGGCAGCCCGCAGAGGTCTCAGCAGTCCGGCGAGGACTCCGACGACAACTGGCGGAGGAAGAGGCGAAGGTCGGACTCCGGATCAGACAACGGCTCCGTCCAGTCCAGAAGAAGCGCTTCCGGGGGCTCAGACAACGGGTCGCGGGCAGCATCGCGTAGCCCCCAGTCGGACAGAGAATCTGGCAATGAGGGTTCGGCCAGGGGTTCGCCCAGTGGTTCGCCCGGGGGTTCGCCTAGGGGCTCTGCAAATGAGTCGGAGCAGGAGGGGTCCACCAATGAGAAGTCAGATCGTGGATCTGATGACAGCGATTAGGCGGGAAGCGCCACAACGGTGTATTTAATGTAAATAAACCCAAAACGAAAAAAGAAAAAAAAAGGGAAAGAGTAAAAAAAAAATGAATTTGTATATATTTGTTGCTGGAAAAAAAAAAAGTGTTAGTGCAGCAGAAAGAGACCGCTTTCTTTTCCTTAGTAGTTTCTCCTGCAGATGGCCGGTTGTAAGGGGCGTGATAAAAGAAACCTGTCGGGAATACAGAGGGTGACGTTGCTGATCTCCTAATGAATATACCAGTTGCTCGTCTCTGGCCTTGTATTTTCATTAATTTCAGCCGCCTATTAGTTTATATTTTATTTAGGGGAAGCCTGGAGCTTTAAAGAAGAACTCCGAGTATGGATAGTTTATACATAGTTACGTTGGTCCAGCTTGGAGTAACCATATACCATAAATGGCCAATCCCCACCCCCCCCTCTATTGGAAGCTGGAAATCCCTAGACACCTCTACTCCAGTGATCTTCACTAGCTGCTGGGCCCTGTGTCGGGCAGCTGGCATGCTGCATTGTCAACACAGGAGGCGCCATGCGAATGCAAGAAGCCCCCCCCATATACTCTCCTTGTGTGCCCCCTAACAGCTCCTTGATCCCTAATGACTGCGCGTGGATCAGCTGTGTTTGGGAGAGTGGTGACATCGCTCACCTAGTCATGTGACAGTGCTCAGATCTGGCCATTGGATGCTAGGCCCCAGCACCTCTTAGGGGAGCAAATCATCCGCTCCTTCATACATGGAAGTGCTGAATGGTCCCCAGCTGCAGAGGAGCAAGGAGTTGTGGGGGTGCACAGGTAAGGTGAGGTATATGGGGTTCAGGGGATGCACTTTCCAGATGCATCCCCTGAGTAGTGCACCAAGGGCTGCTTGCCTTTATCCAGCCCTTGGTGCACTACTCCTCCCACTGATGCAAGACACTATTCTGCCAACTGACGTCAACAATGGGGCACTATTCTTTCCAATGATACCAACAATGCAGCCCCATAATACCATATGTGGCGATGTTTACTCCCACTGATTCTAGGAAAATGTCCATTCCCTCTGGCCACATTCCGACCCCCCCCCCCCCCCTAAAGTCTGAAGTGCAAAAAACTGACCCTTCGTATAGAAAGTTTGATGACCCCTGGTCTAGGTGAATGATGTCAGTACCCCGAGGGCTGAGGTGCATATCCCAGGAGGCAACGGGAGCGCTGCTGTCAGCCCCATTCACCAATGGAGGAAGAGGGCAGTCCTAGCGCCAAGAAAACTGGCCCTTTTTTTGTATAGAAAGTTTGGAGACACCAGGTCTAGGTGAATGATGTCCGTGCCCTGGGGCTTCCTGGGACATGTGATGTGCATATCCCAGGATGCACCGGGAGCGCTGCATGCCACCCTATTCCCCAACAGAGGAGGGGGGTGAGCTTAGCAGTACATCAGCGGTTTGCTGGCAGAACCCCGAAGATTCGGTGCAGCCTCCCGATGTCACAGATGAACATGGTGGTGCGCCACCCGGCGGCGGCTGCAGAGAAGAGGATCTCAGCAGGACACCGCTGGATGTTGGTGAGTATCCAAAGTGGTGCCAGCTCGGCATCAGGTGAGCAAAGAAAAAAAAATAGAGGAAGAAGGTAAAATTCATCTTTAATCATGATTTTCCTGTAAAATTATCCCCGATCAGCAGCAGCACCCTATGTATTTCTGTAATGACACGTTCCCTTTAAAACCAGGTCAACCTTCGTACGACTCCTATTGCCCTTTTAGGTCAGTTTCAGGGCCCACACAATGCTGTAGTATGTTTTCTTCTGACCAATCCGGACGTGCGGATTTGATGTAGCTTTGACAGAACGGGCTGTCCAATATCAGCCCAATGGGCCGGTCTCAGTCTTTGTTTTTTGGGTTTTTTTTTTTTTTTTAGGATATTCTCAAAGTTTTTTTTTTTTTTTTCTTTTTTAAACATAAAAAAATCTGTAGGATGCGTCATATAAGCTGTCCTGCCCATTGAAATGAAAAATGGATAGTGACATTTAAAATATGTGGACTGCACCCCCTAATGTATTGTATTTGTTTCCTGACCGATGATTCCATTCACATGGATGAAATCGGTGACTTCGGCCGCTTGTCAGAGCGGCGGCCATGACGGTGATTTTTACCAAGCTCCTGTTCCATCCAGAAGATTCCGGGTGGTGACTTTCCTTATTTGTTTGATAATCAAGACATTTACTTTTTACTATCAATTTAACTCAGATGTGTGAGATGTTTTTTTTTGCATCTTTTGTTTCAGAAGGAAGACTGTTTTGTCTTTTTTTTTTTTTCATGAGATTGTATAAAAAGTCTGCTTTAACTTTAATAAAAATTGAAAAAAGTGTTACGTTTTTGTTGTTTTGCATGTCCGTAATCAACTTATTTTTATGATTGTAAAGCCTAATGAACTTCCCCCTATTTTCTATAACACTGTTAAAGTATTACTAAACCCAGGACTCTGCATTCACTATATCTACTCTCCCACAGTACACAGAACATGGAAATGCAATTACAGTAAAGCCTTGGTTTGAGAGTAATTTAGTTTGAGAGCGTTTTGCAAGACAAGAACATTTTTTAATATATTTTGAATTGATATACAAGCGATGTCTTGATGTACAAGTAGCGTCATGTCCCAACTGAGTATAAAAGAGAAGAGAGGCGCCTCTTAAGTGTAGCAATACGGTTACATTTAATGAAGGTACAACATTTAGCAACAAATTGCTACACTTAGAGGCGCCTCTCTTTTCTTTTTATACTCTGGAGCTCCTGCTGGATTTTGCTTCTAATCCCCATGTGGAGGCTTCCATTTTGCGAATGGACATTTTATGGTTACACAACCACATCACATTGCTATAATCTTTATGGACTATAAACTGAAGGACTTATGAATAAATGGTTGTGGAACGCATCATTTGCATTTCCATTATTTCTTATGGGGAAATTCGCTTTGATATACAAGTGCTTTGGCTTAAAAACATGTTTCTGGAAAGAATAATTATGCTCGCAATCCAACGCTTTACAGTAAAAAAAATATCATATATATATATATATATATATATATATATATATATATATATATATATATATATATATATATATATATATATATATATATATATATATATTTTCTTTTTATATTATTTTTTTGCAAAATCTTTATTGAGTTTTTCACAAGTGTACAACAGAAAATAACCAGAATGGAAAATCCAAATCTGAAAACAGTTATAATACTAATAATAAATATAAACTTCTAAATACCTTTTCTCGTAAGCTGTCTTGTGACTTTTATCAGTGTCTGGTTAAAGCTTGTAGGAGGAGTTTTCATTCTCCTCTGATTGTCCTATGAGGCTGCAGGACCCCTGACCCTCTCTCTGGTCAGTGCTGATTGGCCCTGTGCTGATCACATGCACTCTCCCAAGAAAAAAGAAAAAAACTCTCTAGCAATACACACCAAACTGAGCATGTGCAGAGTGCCCCCAAGGCTCTGTTCTATCAGCAGATGGATTGGGGACAGTGAAAGAAGGGGAGGATCAGAAGACAGGATCAAACAACCTTTTTACACAGTGCAGGGGATTAACTCCCTAGGCTTCACAGTGAGTATAACGAGCATGCTTTACTGCATATACAGACTGATTTTACTGTTGTGGGTTTTGTAACACTTTAACCCCTTTCTGTCAGTGGGAGACAGCCCTTTAAGGGGATCTTGGCTTAGGTAGGACAGGCTCCCGAAAAATAAGGGACATAGATCCACTTTAATATTCATAAACAATATCTCTGGTAAGAGGCTCTCCTCTTCTCTTCATACATTGGGATCTCTGAGCATTGGCTACCATGGAGTCACTATCTTGAATAATATCTTGAATAACGATGAAACAAATATCTTCCCCAGCCTGGCCGCTGAGTTCTTTGGAATTTAAACAAGCAAATGGGATCTCTATTATCTGAGATCCACTATCTCTGGTAAGAGGCACGTTGCATGCGGTGAGGGGATTTGTCTGAGCACCGTGTTTATCTGGATCACTTTTAGTAATATTGGCACGGTTGAATAGTCCATTTATCACAGAATTGGGTGCTCACTAATTCAATCCCCTTTATTAAGGGGTCTTTTTGGACACGTTTTATTTGAAAGACACTTTTCTTTGTCACAGAATGTTTGTTTTAATTATTTACACTTTAATGTTTATCATGATATTTTCTGCATAAGATTATTATTCTGATATCATTTATAATCATCTGAGTAGTTTTCAGAGTTTGACACTAGATGGCGCACCAATTTTTAATTACTGTTTATTAAAGGGGTTGTAAACCGTGTTTTTTTGCCTTAATGCATCCTATGCGTTAAGGTGAAAAAACACCTGGCAGTGACCGGCCCCCCAGCCCCCCGTTTTACTTACCTGACCCCCTGAACATCACCAACCGGGGATGCGCTGTCTCTCTGCCCGGGGTTCTTGGCTCTTGAGTGGATAGATTGATAGCAGCGCAGTTATTGGCTCCCGCTGTTGTCAATCAAATCCGAAGATGTGGGGGCGGGGCCGAGTCATACATTCGGCGGCTATGGACGCCGAATGCTGGACTTGGGAGCGCACCCTCAAGGTAACCCCCTCGGGGATGCGCTTCCCCTAGGACAGTGATGGCGAACCTTGGCACCCCAGATGTTTTGGAACTACATTTCCCATGATGCTCATGCACTCTGCAGTGTAGTGGAGCATCATGGGAAATGTATTTCCAAAATATCTGGGGTGCCAAGGTTCGCCATCACTGGACTAGGGGGTTAACCCATGTGGGGAGGAGCCACGAGAGCCATCGGGGGACCCTAGAAGAGGCTGTTCGGGGCCACTCTGTGCAAAGCAAGCTGCACAGTGGAGGTAAGTATGACATGTTTGTTATTTAAAAAAAAATAAATAAATGAACCATTACAATCACTTTAAGTCTTGTGTTCGAACTATTTGGTTGCAGCTTTCTTTCATTTGTGATTTGTATTAATTGCTTTGGTTATTCACAATGAGAGGTGGTGGGATAAACGCAGGAATCTTTATTTATATAAGTTTCTCAAGTCATCTTCCAGGACGGCACACCTGAGAGATGAGAGGCTCCTCCCGACAGGAAACACAATCAATCAACAGCTGTTTTAAGTCCACACCCTTCCCCTTGATCCACAGTTTTTGATTGTGTTTCTCCCTACACGGCGAAACTGTTTGTTTTTTTCCAAATGACCGAAGCCTGGGGCTGGTGGTCTCCCCCTGGGAGCCGGACCAAATGCCTGGGAAGCCTCTGGGTCTGGCAGGATATATTTATCCTTCCCGGGGGGTTCCCCTATCCTTTCCTCAGGGGGGGCAGCAGAAACTGGGAAAGCCCCCCTGAGAGCTGAAGGCCCCTGGGTACAGTGGTGTCCCCAGAACTTCAGGGGCCTTTATCCTGTCTCCCCCCCCCTTACCTGTCCGGGCGTCCATTCAGACGGGGGTGCTGGCCGTCGGTTCTTTCCAGGGGGATCGTATCCCCTGACTCCCTGGTAGCTCGCGTGGGCTGCTGGGGAGGGTACCGCCTGAACGACCCGCGTTCTTACCCAGAAGGGAAGGCTGAGAGTCAGCAGGAGCAGGCGCCCACATCCTCCTTTCGAGGAGGCACCAGTTTACTATGGTGAATGTCTGCCTAAACCACCTCATGGGAATGAGGAACGTACGGCATTGCCCCCCCCCCCCCCCATGTGTATATACTGACTGGACAGTGCAGGACACAGCCTAACCTTGCAGCTCCCTAAAGGGACAGCAGTTGTGGGGAGGGGGCACTTTGGCGGCTATCCTCCTTGCGTGTGGACCTTAAGGATGGAAAAGCAAGCCCGGTGGCTGTGGAAAAAGGGGAAGACGACAACGGTGAGTCAAAAATCCCCAATCCCAGCCAGATGGTTTCTGGGCATTTGAGATCATCTCCCCTGGGGTCTGGATTCAAATAGCCCAGAAGCTTTTGCTAAAGACACCAGCCACAGCTCCCTCCTACATCAGAGATGCTGTATGGTGGACAAGTGGTGCAGAGGAGCGAGTGTGCCTAAACCACCTCAGATGGGAAAGAGGTAGGTAAGGCATTTTTTTCCCCTTCCACCTGTATTTACTGAGTGGTGCAGTGCAGGACCTGGGGTCTCCATAACAAAATAGCCCAGAAGCTACTGCTAAAAGCCACCAGCCACAGCTTCCTCTTATAGCAGAGACACTGTGGTTATCACAACAGTAGGTTGCCAGCCTCTCCCTACATACCCGGTTGTGGTACATTAGTAGGGGTGAATACAGCAAAGAGGGTGACCTGGTAGAACAAAGAGTTCCTTACTGGCCAGGTATACCACTGAGCAAGTTATTAATGGTGCAATGGTTGAAGGATTCAGGAGTAAGCTCCCTTGCTCAGCAGGTGCACTAGGTTATCTGGCCCTATTTGCCCAGCTGCCAGGAATCTGCTTAAAGTTGCTCCAAGATGCTTAAAAGCTGACCTAACTTTCAACAATGTGGCAGGGACCAAGCTTCTGTGTGGCACAGTAGGGGTTTTCTTGTGACAGATCCTCCTTTTGGGGGTTGCTTGCTATGGGTAACTTTTCATAAGCTCCAACCTCCCACTCCACTCTTACATTGTGGTTATATTTTAATGCAGGGGGTAAGAAAAACCTTTTTGGTTTGGACTACAGTCCACTCAGTGACAGATCTAAAAGCGATTTACCATAAATCGTTTTCCTATATCCTTTGATTAAGGATTTTCTGTGCAAACATATGCAAGAGCTAGATGGCTATATGATTGCTTGTTTAAGGGCTGCAGGTGGCTATTTACCTCCAGGCTAAATTGGTAACCACCCTTTTTAGAGGTCTTATATTGGTCTCTAGGGCTGGGCTCATTGAGACTTTAATTACTGATCAGCCCCACCCGTGTATGAGCTGGCTAGCGTTTGCTCAATCTACGGAGGTAAGGTAGGACAACAGCTACTATAGTAAGGTGTCCAACCATTTTAGGATTGGTTCCTTCACTGGTGGTGAAGGATTAGTATCTACAGCCCAGGCTAGGCCTATGAAATAAATTGCTCCTGTTTGGTTATTTCATAAAGGGATACACCAGGACTCCTTCTTGGCTGCTCACCAGTAGACCTCAGTAGTGAAGGTTTGTCCTTGCTGGGGTGTTTGGCACAACTAAAGTACACATTGAGATTTGTGACCTCTCTGCTGAAGCTTGTTGGGTGTCCTTTATATCCTAAAGGTACTGCTTTGTTTGGCTACAGATCAGAAAATACAACAGGGGTTCTCGAGAGGGGATGGGCGTGTGACGTCCGCACGAGGGAGGAGCCCAGCGTCAGCTCCGGCGGAGGTGCAGAGACAGAGCGTCCGGATGTCTCGCCGTGTGAGAGACCGCTGAGACACGGACCGGGCTAGGTGTAGCGGCCGCTTCCAGTGCTGGTTTGCCTGGCCTCCTGCCCCCCTCCCCCCCCTGCCCCTCCATCGCTGAGGAGACCGAGGGAGACGGCATTTGCGGACTTTCTCCCACTAGTGTGGAGGAGTACAATCTGGGCTCCACACATCCAAGCAGCATTGCGAGCAGATGATTTCCTCAGAGATTGACACCGTGAATGTCTCAGAAGCAGTGGATCCTAAACTAGGCTGAGGTCCTGTGACTCTCCACCAGCAACGGTAGGGAAACAATACATTTGCTTAAACCCTGAACCCTGAACCGCATGTTTCACAACTGAAAAACTGTGGATAAATGAAACAAAGTTATTGAAAGGATGTATAATCAACAAAAAACCCCGGCTACTAAGAGCCAGCATTGCAGCTTGTCTACTGATAACCTTCTGACCTATGAACTGTGTTTTTTCTTATGGACACAAGTGTAGAGTGTTAGCAGGTACTAGAGGAAAACTAGAGGATATGAGATTCTCTTAACATGACTGTGTACTGATTACTTCCTCCCATGGGCGGTAAAAGTAGGCCAAAAGCTTGCTCCCTATTTTTTTTTTTTTTTTTTACTTCTCTTCATTGATTTTGTGTTGTGAACAGAATCCCACAGGTTTTTTGTGGACTACACACTAGTCATACGTTTCGTGCCCTGGGTTTTGCAGACTGAGTGGCGAGGTGCGTTTCCCCCCCCGCCTCCACTCCCTTTTTCCCCCCCGCCTGACCACCACGCCTGGACGGTTCCATCACTCACCCATAAAGTGAGGGTACACTACAGGACATCCCTAGCCCCTTGAGGGGATAATAGGCCCAGGGTAAACAGGCTTGTGCAAGGGGTAGCAGCAAACAGCAACAAGAGGTGAAAGTATGAGAGGCCGCTCAACGCGAACAACTGAACCTCAGAGCACCAGAGATAGCCTCAATACCAGCTCCATCCAAAGATATCTAAAAGAAGCAAGCACCAAAAGCCCAGGTATGGAGACAAAACAACCAGGGTCAAAAGATAAAAAGAAAGAGCAACAGAAGCAAAAAGGGGCTCAGGGAGACAAAGTCCGTGAAGAATTGGATTTGGAGGGGGCATCTGTCTGGAGCTTGGCGGAAGAACAAAGGATAATGACGCTTGTACCAAGTAAAACAGATCTTATAGAAATGTTCACTAAGTTAGAAAATGTGATAAAAACTGAAATATCCAATGTCCGGGCGGATATGGGCCACCTCCTGCGTCGAGTGGAGGAGATGGAGGAAGATTCAGGGCGCCATACTAAAGAAATCTCCGAATTAAAAGACCAACTCAGCAAACTGCGGATCGAAAACCGCAACATGGTATTTCGAATGGAAGAACAGGAGAATCAAAGTCGGCGACAAAACCTACGTATCAGGTCAATCCCAGAGCAACAGGGCGAGGACCTAGGGGAAAAGATGAAGAAAATCTTCAACCCTATAATGGGAAAGCGAGAAGACGAGCCTATCTTGATAGACCGGGTACACAGAGTAAGAAGACCTCCTCATGCAAAACAAGACTCTCCTAGAGACGTGATCATTAAATTCCACCAATATGAAGATAAGGAGAAAATATGGAAGAATTTGAAGGGAGCCCCTCCCATAACGTTCGAAGACAAAGAGCTACAGATATTTTCCGACCTCTCTGCAGGAACTCTCGCTCGCAGAAGACAGATGAGACCAATCTTGGAGCAGCTAAAGAAAGCAAATCTTAAATATAGTTGGGGGTTCCCAACATCCCTTATAGTACAAAAAAACGGTAGATCAAGCAGGATGAGATACCTGGAGGAGGCACGGGACTTCTGTGACAGCCTGGGCATCCCCATCCCAGATTTGTCTCAGGTCAAAACAGATTGAGAGACTCAGAGGACTAAAATATTAAAATGTCTTGATTTGTTGTTGGTGTGGCGGGGGGGGGGGGAGGGGGCGGCGAGGCAGTGGAGAAGATCTTTTTTTTTTTTTTTTTTTTTTTTTTTTTTTCTTCACTTCTCCCTGATGGTCCCCCCCCTCCCCCCCCCTCCCCTGGCCCTTTCCCCCTCTCTGGAGGGGAGGGGGGGGGAGGAGGGGAGGAGGGGAGGGGGAATGGGGGAGGGCACTGCAGGACGTGCTAGGATTAAGGGAGGATTCTTTAGACGAGCCAACCCTCAGCTATGCTAGAAATTAAATTTATTTCATACAACGTGAAAGGCCTAAACTCACCCTGTAAAAGACATAAAATTTTAAAAGAGTTGGAACGACTAAGGGGAGATATAATCTTCCTACAAGAGACTCACCTGACCCTGGACACTAGAGTTAGGCTTTTCTCAACCAGGTTCCCGCAGTGGTTCTATGGGGACTCCCCCGATAGGGGGTCGAGGGGAGTCGCCATCGGGCTTTCAAAGGACATAAATTTCTCCCTAAGAGAAAGATTGGCAGACCCTGACGGCCGCTTTATTTTTTTAAAAGGCAAACTTGGCCCTAAACTGGTCACCCTAGTAAACGTCTACTGCCCCAACAGGAAACCTACGGTCTTTCTGGGCCAGATTTTGAAAAAACTGTCTGAGTTCGGAGAAGGCGAGGTGATCTTGGGAGGGGATTTAAATTTTTGTTTGGACCTGGAACTGGATGGCACGTCCCGTGCACAGGGGACAGGGAAGGTGTCACTCAGGGTCATCAGGCGTAAGCTACACCAAAGTCAGTTAATGGATGTCTGGAGACTCCAGCATCCCAACGAGAGGGACTATACGTTCTTCTCCCCTGTGCATGGGACCTACTCTAGACTAGATTATTTTCTTATAGATCACAACCTACTAGATTGGATAAAAGAAACAAAAATAGAAGTAACGACCCTATCAGATCACTCCCCGATTGTGTTGCAGATTAAAATACCAGATGGGCAAGGGCGTCCTTACTCATGGAAACTGAACGAGGAACTACTGAGAGATCCCGAGATAGTGGAAAGACTTCAAGAAGAAGCAGATTTTTTCTTTAAAGCAAACGACACGGGGGATGTATCACCAGCTTTATTATGGGACACACATAAAGCCTATATAAGGGGTATTCTAATCTCAATAGGGGCAGGTTTGAAAAAAAAGAAAAGAGAAGCCAGGGGAAAACTGATAGAGGAAATTTTTTCCTTGGAACAAGCACACAAAAAAGCTAAGGGCCGGGATCCAGATAGTTATCATACACTGGTCGCCAAGAGGGAGGAGTTAAGAGACATGATGGACCTAGAGGCCAAGAGAGCTATAAACGCTATAACTAGGAACAACTACTTCTGGGCCAACAAGCCCAGTAAACACCTGGCCAGGATAATCAGGAAAAAAAAAAGCAGGAACTTCGTGGAGAAAATACTTAGCAAAGATGGGGCAGTAAAAGTATCGAACAACGCTATAGCAGATGAATTTCAGAAGTATTACAGGGATTTATATTCGATCGGGCATCGGGGAGTAGAAGATTCATCCCACTCAGACAGGAGCAAGGAATTCCTGAAAGAGGCGGGACTAAGGGGTCTGTCAGTAGAGGACAGGGTACTACTGGATAAACCTTTGGTAGAAGAGGAAATCCTGGTAGCATTAAGGGAGTCTCCGAAGGGGAAAAGTCCAGGCCCGGACGGTTTCACCACTCTCTATTTAGAAAAAATGAAACATATCCTGGTCCCGAGGCTTTGTCATTTTTGGAATGGGCTTGGAACAGGAGGTGAACTGACAATAGAGGCCTTGACTGCTACAATTACACTTATTCAGAAGGAAGGGAAGGACGTCAGGTTGTGTTCTAGTTATAGACCAATCTCCCTTCTGAACGCAGACGTCAAACTCTACGCAAAAGTCTTAGCAAATAGGCTTAAAGAGAAGATGACAAATCTTGTGCACCTGGACCAGGCAGGCTTTGTTAAAGGGAGACAGTGTAGGGACAATGGGGTTAGGGCGGTGCTTCTATCAGAAGTATGTAAACAAGGTGGACCCCCAGCTCTATTCCTGTCAATTGATGCTGAAAAAGCTTTTGACAGGGTAGACTGGGGGTTCATGATGAACACTTTAGAGGCCCTAGGGCTTGGCCAGAGGTTTGTCTCTTGGGTTAGGGCTCTATATAGTTGCCCGGCAGGGATGGTGAGAGTAAACGGGACTACTTCCAAGCCCTTTAGGATGCTCAATGGAACGAGACAGGGCTGTCCCCTGTCCCCTCTCTTGTTCGTCCTGACCCTTGAACCGCTGCTGTCTACCATCCGCAAAAATGTGGACTGCGGAGGAGTAAGGGTTGGAACGGAGGAGCATAAACTAGCGGCTTTCGCTGACGATATTGTGTTCTTTGTTACCAACCCTAGAATAACTCTTCCCAATCTACTTCACATTATTGAAAAATATGGAGAAGTTTCGAATTTCAAAGTTAATTCTAGTAAGTCCGAATGTTTAAATATAAATATAAACAAGCAAGAAGAATGTCATTTAGCTGCAGTTTTCCCCTTTCCTTGGAAAGAGGAGATGGATTATTTAGGGATTAAATTGGCCAACTCCTTCAACAGATTATTCGTAAAAAATTTTTTACCTATGCTAGATGATATCAGACGAGAAGCGAGAAGACTCCAGACCAGACCTCTTTCGTGGTTTGGGCGAGTCAATGCGATAAAAATGAGTTTAACACCCAAGATCCTGTTCAAATTTCAAATGCTGCCCATCCCCTTACCTGGGTATTTTTTGAAGGCTCTTAGGAGGCTAATAAGCGGGGTAGTATGGGGGGGTAAAAAACCACGCATCGCCTATACAGTTCTTAGTAGGGGGAAGAAAAAAGGGGGAATAGCTCTACCGGACTTTAGCAGATATTATAGCGCTGTAGTGCTATCTAGGATCACGGAATGGAACAAAAAAGACACAGATAAACGTTGGGTTCACATAGAACACTTTTTGAGTGACACAAATCTAGGACAGGCACTTTGGAACCCCCCAAAATTTAGATCATTGAGCACTCACACATCACAATTAACGCAAAACACATTTAAACATTGGGATAGGATACACTGTAAGAACAAATGGTCATATAATTCACCTCTGATTCACATGAAGGATAATATTTTTTTTGAGCCAGGGAGGAGGGAGGTGGGAGGGAGTTGGCTGAAGGGTGACTTGGTACAATTGAAACACTTTCTACACAAGGGGCAAATTCGCACATTTTCAGAATTAAGTATAGAATCTAACCTTTGGATAATGAATGGATGGAGGTTCCTTCAGCTCTCCCATTTCATAGAGAGACTTCCTAAACCACTTAGGAGTATGGAAGAACTTAGACCATTCGAGCAGCTCTGCATAAAGGAACAAACAGGAAGGGAAATAACGCAAATTTATAGGATCTTGGGTACTGAGGAGGAACTGGAGATACCCCCTTATATTAAAAAGTGGGAACAGGAATTGGGGTCTCACTGTAGCGAAGCTGGGATAGAAAAGATCTTGAAGATGGCCCACTATGTAGCAAAAGACACCAGAAGAATAGAAGGCCATTTTAAATGTCTTGCGAGATGGTACGCCACCCCAGATAGGGTTAGTAAAATGGATGGGACTAAACCAAACACCTGTTGGAGAGGATGCCTAGTTTTAGGAACAATGGCCCATATCTGGTGGGGGTGCCCTGTTATAAAAACCTTCTGGGAAAAAGTATTAAGGTTAATAAAATTAATTACTGGAATAGCATTAGACGCGGACCCATGGGTCTGTCTTTTCCACAAAACCTCGGACTCGGTAAAAAACTATAGGTCCTCCCTAGTCCCTATTATGCTGGATGAAGCCAAGAGACAGATATCCTTGAACTGGACGAATGTCTCGAGGCCCAGCACTCGAGACTGGCTGATCAGTCTCAACGAAATTTATAACATCGAAAAATTAGACAGGGAGGAAGAAGGAATAGAGCAATCAGGGAAATGGGCCGCCTGGACCAAGTTCAAAGGGACGTGGGATTATTTGAAGGAGATCGTCGATTTACCATAATTGATAGTACATGGATTCATGTACCATTGGACTAGCACGGTCCTGAAGGGGGAGGGGGGTCGGGGAGGGTGGGATGGGGGGGGAGGAGGGGATATAGTGTTTTTGTACTATAAATTTTATAGGGGTTATGTTTGAAGACATGGCCCTGCAAAGAAATGTATTGTTATTTTTACAAAATGATAAATAAAGAATATAAAAAAAAAAAAAAAAAAAAAAAAAAGAAAATACAACAGGGAAGGTGGTCTGTACTTTCTGGTTTTTGTGCCGCACGCCAGAAACGCACATCATTGAGTCTGGTGATGACATTTCTGCTCATAATTTTTATATTGCTGCACATCAGACCTACACAAGATTGGGGTCTGTCTGTGGGGTTTTTGTGTCCTGTATTACTGCCTTATTGGTTGCTTATCAGAAAGGCAGCAGGAAAGATTGATGGCAGGGGTAGTACATATACTGCCTTTGGTAATCGGTACAGCACCACAAGGTGGCGTCGTGCTAATTCAGACAGTGCTATTAACGGCAATAGCTGCCGATTTTAGGCATGCGATTTGACATGTGAGTCGCATGCAAAATCGCTTCAATATGGATGTGCTATCTCTATTCAGAATTGTTAGATTGTTGCACATTAGAGATATACACGATTGAAGTTTGTCTGTGGGTCCTGTATTACTGCCTTATTGGTTGCTTATCAGAATGGTAGCAGTGAAGATGGATGGTCCTGATTTTGTTGGAAAATACAAATTGAACCTGGGCCATGGGTAGTACACATACTGCCATTGGTAATCGGTGCAGCACCACAAAGTGACGTGCTGATTCAGACAGCGCTATTAACAGCAATGGCTGCCGATTTTAGGCCTGCGACTTTGACATGTTGAGTTGCATGCCAAATCACTTCAATATGGATGTGCTATCTCTATTCAGAACTGTTATATTATTGCACATCAGACATATACAAGATTGAGGTCTGTCTGTGGGCCCCGTATTACTGCCTTATTGGTTGCTTATCAGAAAGGCAGCAGTGATGACGGATGGTCCTGATTTTGTTGCAAAATACAAAATTGAACCTGTGCCAGGGGTAGTACACATACTGCCATTGGTAATCAGTGCAGCACCACTAAGTGGCCCGGGCTGATTCAGACAGTGCGATTAACGGCAATGGCTGCCAATTTTAGGCATGCGATTTGACATGTTGAGTCACATGCCAAATCACTTGAATATGGATGTGCTATCTCTATTCAAGATTGTTGTTGCACATCAGACACATACAAAATTGAAGGTTTACTGCCCTATTGGCTGCATATCAGAAAGGACACAACAGTGAAGGTTGTTTGTCTTTTTCTGATTTGTTTTTGCTGCTCAGCAGGGAGACACATTGAGGGTAATGACATCTCTGCTCAGTATTGATATATGCTACACATCAGACATACACAAAGATTGAACATTGTTTGTGTCCTGTATGTCCTATATTTACTGACTTATCGTCCGTATATCAGAAAGGCACAGCAGCAAGTGGTGTTTCTCATTGATCTTCCTTGCTGTTTCTTAGGTATACACAGTAGGGGGTTGTTGGCTGCACTCCTCCAGGGAGCCACAGCATGGGGACCCCTTGTTTGTTCGACCCGAAAACTGCTTTTCCTGCGACCTGTGTAATCTTGAGGTCTGTGGTTCCGTAAGCAGGGACTGCTGGATACGCTGCGACCTGGAGTCGCACAGTCACAAATGATACCCTTTGGAAGCCATAGTAGGACTTCTCATGCGTCTTGCAGTCCCAAGTGGCAGGTTGGGTCACACGGGTGTGGGAACCCTAAGCTTATCTGTCCCTTCTGGTTCAGGTTTTGCAATGCTGCAGGAATACTCATTGTGGAGTTATTGCCTTATTTTGCAGTAGACCAGAAAGATCGCAGCTGTAAAGGCTGTCTGTTGTTTCTTTGTTTTTATGTTGCTGCACAGCAGAAATACTCAACATTGAAGCTTGTTGGTGCTTTCTGTTTCATATTGCCTTACCTTATGGTACTTCAGAAAAACACAGTGCTGTAGGTTGCTTGTGTTCTTTCTCTGTTGGTTCTATGTAACTGCACTACAGAACTGCATAACAGGAAGTGTCTTATAACTGTACTTGGTGGTTCGTCATAAATACGCAACATAGAAGTTTGGGTCTTTCTGTCTTCTCTTTATAGCCTTGTTTTGCTGTACATCAGTAAAACACCACTGTAAAAGGGGGTTCCCGGCCTTTCTGTATTTACCAGTTATGACCTAGCTAGCTGCACTTCAGAAATGCGCAGCATTTAAGGTGTGTTTGTGTCTTAATGCTTACATATTGGCCGCACATCAGAAAACCAGACTGTGAGGTTCAGATTTGGGTCTCTTCCCATATTTGATATTTTGGTTTAGCTAGTCACACTCAGATACACAACATTGATGTCTATGCTTGTGTCCTTTCTGTCTAAATCTATTGTGCTATGTCCACAATCTATGATTTTTTTTTTTATTTGTGATATTAATAATACATGTATCACCTTTTGTATTTCAGCCTTCTCTTCCGTGGAAGGGCCTGGAGTCCTGGTGCAGATGTCACATGTCAAAAAGCCTCGACCCCTTACATTCAGGGATGCCAGAGCCATTTCCTAGGGTTGAAGCCCGGTAGAGTTATGGGTCACTGGAGGAAGGCGATAATGAATCGCCCTGTTTAATAAGAACTTAGGAAGTTCGGTTCAGAGGAGTTTTATGGCCTGAAGATGAAGTATAAACATGTATACCCGACCAAATAGGTTACAGCTCGGTGCATGGCCTTCATTTTGCCCTTCTAGCAAAACTAGATGTAGCAGTATGAGTGTTCTCCTCCTGCTACGGATGTTAATCTCCTGAGTAGGCTCGCAGGCATAAGTAAAACTATAGATTGGGCATGCCTTAAACCCAGGGGTTAAGTTTTTGTTAATCTATTTCCCTTAAGTAGGTTTCCCTTCAGTCTTTGCTGACGTAAAGATAAAAATGAACAAAAAAGGTTGTCTGTCAGGGGCCCCCCTTTTGGCAGTTTTATTTCCCTGGACAGGGTTGTGTTAAGACAGGCTCCCTTATTGATCAATGTAGTGTCCTTGTCTTACAACACAGCTCTCCGATTAATCTTTTTAGTGGTTCTAAGCAGCACCTATAGGCAGAATAGGTCATTGTTAGATGTGTGACAGGCAACATTGATAACCTACAAGTTTAACATGTTTTCTGATTCCATCTTTAAGAGCCCACTCCACCTAGATCCTGCATCCGAAGCAGAGGGCAGGGACACCGGTGGAGTAGACCGGCAGATAAGCCGCATGATCCAGCTAAGATACCTTCATCAAGCATATGGAGTGAAGGTAAAGCGCACTGCAGAACCGAGGTTCGCCAAGAGGGTCTTGCAGTGGTCCCACCCTAAAGGTAGGCCTGAGCTACTTGATTATCCCCTCAGGTGTGCCGTCCTGGAAGATGACTTGAGAAAAGTACTAGTTACTTACCGGTAACTGTCTTTCTGGGAAATCTTCCAGGACGGCAGGCCTACTTCCCACCCGTTGGAGGAGGGAAAATTTTAGAACACTAGAAGGTGAGTACCTATGAGGAATGATTTCCCTTGTGAAACAGGTTCAGGAGTTACTTCTCTACAAACTGAGGATCAAGGGGAAGGGTGTGGACTTAAAACAGCTGTTGATTGATTGTGTTTCCTGTCGGGAGGAGCCTCTCATCTCTCAGGTGTGCCGTCCTGGAAGATTTCCCAGAAAGACAGTTACCGGTAAGTAACTAGTACTTTTTCCCTGAGATCAGAATATTTTTTTAAAGGGTTAGGAGAGGCTGTATATACAGTGCCCTGAAAAAGTATTCACACCCCTTGAAGTTTTCCAAATTTTGTCATGTTACAGCCAAAAACGTAAATGGATTTATTGTGATAGACCAACACAAAGTGCCACATAATTGTGAAGTGGAAGCAAAATGATAAATGATTTTCAACATTTCTTAAAAGTGTGGGGGGTACATTTGTATGGCGCCCCCCTGAGTCAATACTTTGTAGAACCTCCTTTCACTGCAATTACAGCTGCAAGTCTTTTTGGGGATGTCTCTACCAGCTTTGCACATCTAGAGGGACATTTTTGCCCATTCTTCTTTGCTAAATAGCTCAAGCTCTGTCAGATTGGATGGAGAGCGTCTGTGAACAACAATTTTCAAGTCTTGCCACAGATTCTCAATTGGATTTAGGTCTGGACTGTGACTGGGCCATTCTAACACATGAATATGCTTTGATCTAAACCATTCCATTGTAGCTCTGGCTGTATGTTTGGGGTCGTTGTCCTGCTGGAAGGTGAACCTCCGTCCCAGTCTCTTCTTTTGCAGGTTTTCTTCTAAGATTGCCCTGTATTTGGCTCCATCCATCTTCCCATCAACTCTGACCAGCTTCCCTGTCCCTGCTGAATAAAATCCCCACCACATGATGCTGCCACCACCATGCTTCATGGTGGGGATGATGTGTTCAGGGTGATGTGCAGTGTTAGTTTTCCGCCACACATAGTGCTTTGCTTTTAGGCCAAAAAATTCAATTTTGGTCTCATCTGACCAGAACACCTTCTTCCACATGTTTGCTGTGTCCCCCACATGGCTTCTTGCAAACTGCACATGGGACTTCTTATGGCTTTCTTTCAACAATAGCTTTCTTCTTGTCATTCTTCCATAAAGGTCAGATTTGTGGAGAACCCGACTAATAGTTGTCCTGTGGACAGATTCTCCCACCTGAGCTGTGGATCTCTGCGGCTCCTCCAGAGTTACCATGGGCCTCTTGGCTCTTCTCTGATTAATGCTCTCCTTGCCCGGCCTGTCAGTTTAGGTGGACGGCCATGTCTTGGTAGCAGGGGCGGACTGACCATTGAGCCACTCGGGCACTGGGCCACTGAGGACCCATCAGGCTTGCCAGCCTGAGTAAAAACTAGGACAGTATGTATAAATCTGTTTTTTTTTTTTTACATCTGTCTGTGTATACTGTGTGGCCCCATAATCTCTGATTGCCCTGGGGCACCAGAATCTCCTATTGCCCGGGGGCCCCATGAGCTATCAGTCCGCCCCTGCTTGGTAGGTTTGCAGTTCTGCCATAGTCTTTCCATTTTCGGATGATGGATTGAACAGGAGGCGTATAGTGGGGGCCCTGAGCCAGACGGAGCTCATCTGATGTACACTGAGACCACCCTGTTTTTTTTTTTCAAGAGGGAGCTTTGGAAAGAGGTATGACTATATACAGCATCTCACAAAAGTGAGTACGCCCCTCACATTCTTGTAAATATTTTCTTCTATCTTTTCATGTGACAACACTGAAGAAATGACACTTTGCTACAATGTAAAGTAGTGAGTGTACAGCTTGTATAACAGTGTAAATTTACTGTCCCCTCAAAATAACTCAACACACAGCCATTAATGTCTAAACTGCTGGCAACAAAAGTGAGTACACCCCTAAGTGAAAATGTCCAAATTGGGACTAAAGTGTCTATTTTGTGTGGCCACCATTATTTTCCAGCACTGCCTTAACCCTCTTGGGCATGGAGGTCACCAGAGCTTCACAGGTTGTCACTGGAGTCCTCTTCCACTCCTCCATGACGACATCACGGATCTGGTGGATGTTAGAGACCTTGCGCTCATCTACCTTCCGTTTGAGGATCCCCCACAGATGCTCGATAGGGTTTAGGTCTGGAGACATGCTTGGCCAGTCCATCACCTTTACCCTCAGCTTCTTAGCAAGGCAGTGGTCGTCTTGGAGGTGTGTTTGGGGTGGTTATCATGTTGGAATACTGCCCTGCGGCCCAGTCTCTGAAGGGAGGGGATCATGCTCTGCTTCAGTATGTCACAGTGGATGTTGGCATTCATGGTTCCTTCAATGAACTGTAGCTCCCCAGTGCAGGCAGCACTCATGCAGCCCCAGACCATGACACTCCCACCACCATGCTTGACTGTAGACAAGACACCCTTGTCTTTGTACTCCTCACCTGGTTGCCCCCACACACGCTTGTCACCATCTGAACCAAAAAAGTTTATCTTAGTTTCATCAGACCACAGGACATGGTCCCAGTAATCCATGTCCTTAGTCTGCTTGTCTTCAGCAAACTGTAGGCTTACTTGTGGATCATCTTTAGAAGAGGCTTCCTTCTGGGACAACAGCCATGCAGACGAATTTGATGCAGTGTGCGGCGTATGGTCTGAGCACTGACAGGCTGACCCTCCACCCCTTCCACCTCTGCAGCAATACTGGCAGCACTCATATGTCTATTTCCCAAAGACAACCTCTGGATATGACGCTGAGCATGTGCACTCAACTTCTTTAGTCGACCATGGCGAGGCCTGTTCTGAGTGGAACCTGTCCTGTTAAACCACTATATGGTCTTGGCCACCGTGCTGCAGCTCAGTTTCAGGGTCTTGGCAATCTTCTTATAGCCTAGGCCATCTTTATGTAGAGCAACAATTCATTTTTTCAGATCCTCAGAGTTCTTTGCTATGAGGTGCCATGTTGAACTTCCAGTGACCAGTATGAGAGTGATAACACCAAATTGAACACACCTGCTCCCCATTCACACCTGAGACCTTGTAACCCTGAGTCACATGACACTGGGGAGGGAAAATGGCTAATTGGGTCCAATTTGGACATTTTCACTTAGGGGTGTACTCACTTTTGCTGCCAGCGGTTTAGACATTAATGGCTGTGTGTTGTTATTTTGAGGGGACAACAAATTTACACTGTTATACAAGCTGTACACTCACTACTTTACATTGTAGCAAAGTGTCATTTCTTCAGTGTTATCACATGAAAAGATAGAAGAAAATATTTACAAAAATGTGAGGGGTGTACTCACTTTAGTGAGATATTGTATATGTGGAGAGGTACTGGTGTTTATAAACCTAGCACATTGCAGGTATCTCTTTGATGAACCTCTCCTAGGCAGCAAGTCATGTACTCATTATGTATATCAGTGGCTACCTTATTACATTGTGACTATTTTTTTTCTCTGCTTTTTCACCTAGAGGTTCTTGCTTTTCATATGGGACTCCTCCATTGTCATATGTGCCCCTTGGGTGTTGGAGATCCCTCTTGGCACCGATGGCGTGTGAAGTCCTGGCCACCTCTATTCAGCCCCTAATCATTGTTCCTGATCTAATCAAAGGTTTTCCTGAATAGAGAAGCAGATGACTGCTTAAAACCCAACTTAAAGACCCTTGCTCTCTGTGTGGAAGCAGTGATCTCTCTGCAGAGGTCTGACACATGCCCTGCTGAGTCAGAGCTGGAGCTCTCTTATCAGCAGGGAGCATTCGCTTTGCTGATTGCAGAGCTAGAGGTCTGACTCAGTAAAGGAGGCAAGTTGGATCTCTGGAATGAGACTGCTGCATTCCCACCAAGAGTAAAACATTTGAGAACCTTTTTTGTTTTTATGTATGTTTTGCTTGTGTCTATCTAGCAAGGTTACTCTGTGGTATAAGCAAGGAAGCTGAGACTTCTGCAGTGTGTAAATGTGCTTTTACTATACCAAGATGCTGTACATACAAAACTATTGCAATATTAGGAATACAATACAAGACTGACAGATATCTATCAGGGGCGGATCCAGAGTTTAGTCTTGGGAGGGGCACTGCCAGAAAATATATTTTTTTGGTAGTAAATCTATCAGGGAAATGTCTGGTGTTGGTGCTTCAATCATCATGGCACCATAGTTGTTATGGTGTCAGGGTGATTGAAGCGCATTATTACTATTATTACATTGTTATAAAAAATGAAACAGTTTAACTCACCATAATGCAGAATCACTGGGAGCCCCAAGTGTGTCACTTGCCACGTCACCTGTCACCAGATGCAGATTGTCACTTGCCACATCGCCTGCCACCAAATGCGGATTGTCACTTGCCATGTCACTTGCCACGTCGCCTGTCACCAGATGCAGATTGTCACTTGCCACGTCGCCTGCCACCAAATGCGGATTGTCACTTGCCACGTCACCTGTCACCAGATGCAGATTGTCACTTGCCACGTTGCCTGTCACACGTTGCGGATTGTCACTTGCCACGGCGACTGTCACCAGATGCAGATTGTCACTTGCAAGGTCACCTGCCATCAAATGCGGATTGTCACTTGCCACGTCGCCTGTCATCAGATGCAGATTGTCACGTCACCTGCCACACGTTGCGGATTGACAGTCATTTGCTGTGTCACTTTCCTCTTGGAAAGTCTGGTCTCTTGTGTCCCAGAGTCAGGCAGCAGATTACCAGTCAGGCAGCAGAGAGATGATGTAATCTTTCTGCTGCCGCGGCTGCCTGCACGGTGAGGGGGGAACTGCAGGGATGCAGGGTGGGCAATGGGCGGTGAAAAATGATGTCACCTCTCTGCTCTCCGCCTGCCGGCTCCCTGATTGGCCAGCAGCCCACTCACACTTCGAGCTGCACAGCTGGTCATCTGCCCTGTCACCTTCTTGCTCACCAACTGAGCCGCTGGGCCAGCCCGCTGTCTCTCTCCCGCGGAGCCCCCCGGTGGCTCTCTCACCTACGGAGCCGCCTGCCGGCTCTCTGACCTATGGAGCTTCCCGCCGGCTCTCTCACCCTCGGATCTGCCCGCCGGCTCTCTCACCCGCGGATCTGCCCGCCGGCTCTCTCACCCGCGGATCTACCCGCCGGCTCTCTTACTCACCCGCATTGTCGGAGGGGGCAATTGCCCCGTTGCCCTCCCCCCTGGATCCGCCCCTGATATCTATAACAAGCAAAATGCCTAGCAAATGAACAGCCTATGGTCTATAACAGTACAAATACACTTAACAGTTACTTATCTCCTGTTACTGTATGTTCATGATCTCCATTGGCAATGATTCTTCCTGAGAACCAAGCACTTTTCTTCTATCATGAGTGGCTTCTGATCTTAAAGCATGATGTGTGTATCCCCCATTCTACTCATCCTTTTTATTTGTACAAGTTTGTTATCAAAAGGTAATGGTTACAAACTTGTTTCCGTAACAACCGACTAACAGTCATTCTTTCAGTTTGAGAGCTGAAAGAATGTCAAATAAGTAAGTCTCTTACTTGTTTACTGTAGCTATAGAGACAATAGCCTATTCAAACTGTAATACAAGAATGGTATCTACGTACCCATTGTATGCAACAGCATTTGTTTGTGAAATCTACTCAAGCCAAAACCTGACAGTATTTACCACTATTGTAATATGTGCCCATTCATGTTATGTCTGATTAATATAAAAAAATCATATTTTAACAAATGCAACACAATGTATTTGCAATATATTTGCTGATTTAAAATATGGGGCCTTTACCTGAGCATTAAAGTGTATCTTAATCCAAAACTTTTTTTCTATCGTTTATTGAAGGACACAACTTTTCACGTTAGCCTCCTTTCCTTATGGACAAAGATCCCAGATATTGATGGGAAGGCTGGACTCCTCCAGAGCCCAGTGGCCCTGGACAGGAGTGGAGAGCAAATCCACCAAGTCAACAATGCCTTTGCCGGGCGAGACAAACTGATAAAAGGTCTAAGCACCCCAGAGCTGTGGTCCACTTGGTCAGGATCTCCCACTGCAGAGGCCTGGTGTGGGGTTGGGCATAAGGAACTGCTTCAAAAGAAGCCACCATGAGCCCTAGGGTCCTCATGCAAAAACCAAATGAACCTGGTCTGTAAGGAAAGGAGGGGCCGAACATGAAAAGTTAAGCTGTGTCCTTCAATGAACTAAGGATTTTAAGGCGAGTACAAAAATTCTATTTTTGTTTTTGTTTTTAATATTATGGAGAAGGGTCCAGTTTTCTGTTTCAATATATTTATTGAAAGTTTTTCCAAAAAGGACACAAATTGTACACAAAGCATGACATCAAAAAGTAAAACCCACAACGCAGGTGGAACATATCAAGACATCAATAACAGAAATAAAGAGATCCAACTAGTATACCACACAGTTATCTACAGCCCAAAAGGATTGCTATATAAAGTATAAGTTCAACATACTGATAAAGAAACTCTTGTAAAATCTTGTCTTGTAAAATCATATAGCAATTTTACGCAGAGACCCCCCCAACAAGGGGAGATAATAGAATCTCTATTATCTCCACCACCCACCGGCCAGGCGACGTGGGTCGTGTGAGTATACAAAGTGCTTTACAAAAATGTGCTATTAAATTAACCAGGTGGAATCAAAGAATCAAAAGGAAGAAAAGGGGAAAAAATGGGGGGAAGAGAGAGAAAAAGAAAGAAGAAGAAAAGAATAGAAAAGAAACAAGAAAGAAAAAGAAGAATGAAAAGGAAAAGGTTGTCCGAATGAACGCCCGCCTCCCCCTGCCCGCACTCCTCAATCAGCTGGACGTTGAAGGTGTTTAATCCAAGGATCCCTAACATGGTCAAACTTAGCAGACCTGTCGATATATTTACCAGCTTTTCATTGAGCATATTCCATGTCAGCTTACGTTTCGGCTAGATCTACCCCTGGTTTCTTCCAAGAGATCGCTATGGCGATTTTTGCCGCAAGAAACATAAAATGGATTTAAGACTGAAAATACTTGGGAGCCTCGGCAACATGCTCAGTAAGAGGAGCTACTCAAGGGTTTTTAACTATATCCACCATTGTCATGGAATAGATCAGGGAGTGAACTCGTATCCAAAACTAGCACATGTATGGAAGATCGTACCAGGTTGACCGCACCCCTGAAATCATAAAGAGGAAACAACCTGGTACATTTTCGAGAGGCGGTTTGGCACCAGGTACCATTTAGAGAGTACCTTATATCCCCTCTCCACCAGGACCGTATTCATTAATAATCATATTTATGAGGAGATTGAAGGGTCCAGTTTTATTTGCAGGCTGTGACTCCACTGGAAAGATCCACAGTCACTACTTGTCTTGTGCCTATTGTCTGGTACAGAAAATAATGGGAAAAAATTATTACATTTGTCATCAGTGGAGGCGATGGTAAATCTTCCAAATATTCCAGAGACAACTAAAAAGGGATTCACCCTCACTGTGGAAAGACTCCTCCACTTCCTGGTGTGTCCCCAGGACAGGAGGTGAAAGGAAAACTTCCTAACAGGATACATACAGCAATTAAAAAAAAGGGTTCTAACGATTCTGTGCTTTTTACATAACTAAAAAAAAAAAACATCTATAGATACACTATAAACATACCGAGAAGGATCTTTAAAAATAATTCTACCATAGTTAGAATAAAGTGATAAAAAAATTACCAAAATAATCTCGGTGTCTGAAAATTGAATCGCTAGTGCCATTTTACAAAGGGGCCCCTGACACATGACTACCCGGGCTTGTCTTCTAGCACCAAAGTACTTTGGCAGAAGACACCCCCAAGTCATCCTTCCATAAATTCCTTCCAACCTTGGCTGGCCCACGAGGAAGGGAGTTGGACGCCAACTGCGGAAGGCGGTTGCCGCTCTGGCGAGCACACCTCTCCTCACTTACCACGCCTAGCGTTTCGATGGAAGGAGCCCGGGGTCATGCTGGGTGCCATAACTACCCCCATTTCGAACAGAATGCCCTCCCAGTTGTGTACTTGGGCACACTGCAGACCACATTCGGATTATGGCTTCATGTGGAAACACGAGGTAACTACCTTGGGTGAAATTTCTACTGATAAGGTTCTCTCAGCAACATGTCTTTCTTTATACTTTCTCTTCCCCTTCAGGGAATTGCATGGGTTCCATGCAATATTTGTTTATACTGTCTCTATTTCCCTTTTTTTCACACTTAGTTATGGTCAATCTGCTATGTTCTCTAACTCACATTGCTTTGTGCTCTTTCTATAGTCACTAATGGGTACTGGCTATACTTTTGATAGTAGCACTACTTACACATAACTGTTATACATTACCTATTAATTTTATAGGGAGTGTTTGCAGTTTCTGCACCATTATTGAATAATACATGGAGACTTTCTTCCTCCTGGGCATGTGTTTGCACACCCAGCTTCTCCGTGGGTCACTATCACCACAGCTCCCGGGATAGTCATTCCCAGCAGCCCCGAGTTTGCAGTAGCGCATGTTTTAAACTGTAGCCGATACGTAAGTATTTTAGGGTGGATATTCCTTTTCCTCCCACCCTTACTCCTTCCGTTGTTTGGGTTAAACATCAGACCATATTGGTGTTCATAGCTCAGATGGGAGAATCTGTCCACAGGACAACTGTTAGTCGTGTTCTCCACAAATCTGACCTTTATGGAAGAGTGGCAAGAAGAAAGCCATAAGAAGTCCAGTTTGCGAGAACCCATGTGGGGGACACAGCAAACATGTGGAAGAAGGTGCTCTGGTCAGATAAGACCAAAATTTAACTTTTTGGCCTAAAAGCAAAACGATACTTGTGGCAGAAAACTAACACCGCACATCACACTGAACACACCATCCCCACCGTGAAACATGGCGGTGGCAGCGTTATGTTGTTGGGATGCTTTTCTTCAGCAATGACAGGGAAGCTTGTCAGAGTTTATGGGAAGATGTGAACAGGTGGCAGCCTTTCAAACCTGGGAAACAGTTGCGTGATTCCAAAAAGTCCATGACACACTCCCAGATAGTGTGCTGCTTGAGAGGGTAGGGTGGAACCCAATCTTTGAGAACACTGGCTTGGATGGTGGCCCATCTGAGCCACAAAGAGATGATAGCTACAAGCAATATATGCCCGCAGGTGAGTTTAGAGGAATTACTCAAATTGGTTTAAATAGTGGTGACGCACAGGTAGAATCAGAAATAGACTGCATGGAGTCACAGGGGAACAATCAGTTTTATGGGAAACTGTATGAAATGTCTTCAAAGAGTGAGAGTGGTCCAATTGTCTCTGGAACAAGCTAGAAAGAGCAGACACCTGATCTTTGATAGTGCTGGGAACCAAATTCTGGTCCAGACCCAGCTGTAGGAAAGACAGGATTTGTCCCACAGAAAACTACTGTGGTGGAAGCCCTAAGACTAATACTAAGTGAAGTATGCCTTCCATGTCCGATGATAGACCTTGCAGGAAGTAGACCCTAGGTCCTTCAGAACCTAGGTTTCAACAGCCATACCATTAAAGCAAACAATTGTGATGCAGGATGATAAATCAGTCCTGGAGGCAGAAGATACTGATGATCTGGTAGAGCCTATGGAACGTCTGCTAGGAGTCTTACCAGGTTGGCATGCTACATCTGTCTGGGTCAGTCCAAAGCAATGAGGATCACCAGAATGCCCTCCATCCTGGATTCTTTAAAGCAGACATTTCTGGAAGAAAAAAAAAAAAAAAAAAGATCAGGGTGTGCTGGTCCCAGAGTATCCACTGCTTTTGCTAGAGGGCCCTGTTCCTGGAGAAAACCAGGTCAGGAGGTCTGCGTCTGGCGTCGCCCACCTGGGACACAGGCCCTGGAACATCTCCAGGTGTAGGGACCACTCCCCTGGGTCCAGATGTTGAAGTCGGTCTGCCTGCCAATTGTTATGACTTGGAATGTACATGCCGAAAAAACCTGACACATGACGTTCTGCCCAGGACAGAATTTGACCCACCTCTTTATGGTGAGACTCCTGGTTGCTGTACATCACCATCGTGGTGTTGTCAAAATGAATCCAGATCAGATGACCCTCCAGAAGAATGGTCCAAAACTGCAGAAACAGCCGAATTGCCGGAAGTGCCAGGATGTTGATTGGGAGATTCCCCCAATGACCATGTCCCTTGCACCAACAAGGCACCCAGGGCTCCTTCCCAACCCAACAGGCTGCCATACTTTATGAGGAGATAGAAGCGGAGGGGTGAAGGACTTTGTAATTTCCAGAGTCACCAAACCAGGGACAACCTGGTCCTTGATGTCAAATAAATCGTTCTGTCCTGGGATTGCAGTGACCTTGTCCCACGACAACAGAATGCAGGCTACCATCAGAAACAAAGACTGTCATGCAAAACTATTTATATTTCTGAGATTGGAGACTGAACTTTCTTTGTGTGTCCAGGAGTAAATTCAGATACTCCAAATAATTACTCCAGAGGCAATTTCTGGATCAGGATCCATTCGAACCACTGTAGCATCCTGACAGTCAAAGCCATGCTGTCTGACAGAGCCTGCACTGACTGTTTTCTTAACAAGAGGTCATCTTAGTATCCCATAATGGAGATGCTACAAGAGCACACCAGGGCTAGTACTGGAGCCAGCAATTTGGTGCAGATGAGAAGACGAATAGATAGGGCAAGAACTGGTAGTGTAAGGGTCCAGTAGGAAAAGCTAATATGCTAGAAAGATGGGGGCGTGAAGGTAAGCATCCTTGGTCCACTAAAGCCCAAAAAGTCTCCCTGATAAATGGGAGACAATGACATCCCTGGTGGATTCTATGCAGAATATCTGAGCTTGAATGAAAGCATTCAGTGATTTTTAGATCAATGAGGCAGAGGCCACCTTTGAGTCTGAGAACAGTAAACTGATTGGAGAAAAAACCCTGCAACTCTTCTGCCACTGAATATAAGACAACTGCTTAATCCAGAAGACCCAAGGGCTTAATGGAGGTCTGCTAATCTGTGTGGTAACACAGGAAGTTTGGAGGTGAGAAACTAACGGGGGGCAGGGAGTGGAGCTCCAGCTCGTAGACCTTGAAAGTCACTTCCCACACCCAGGTACCTGAATTGCAGGCTGTCTGTAAAGGTTCACCTCTATGGAAAGTGGGGGTGCACCTTTATGCCAAGGAAGATTTGTATGCGAATTTGGCAGCCATTGAGCCCATGACCTTCCGGGTGGACTGGGAGACAAGCTTGAAGACCTGGATGGTGTGGGAGTGGAGAAACAAAAGGGAGGTTTCTTAACTGACAGAGAGAAAACATTACAAGATTGTTCCTTAAGCTTCTCAAGTACTCTTTCAGTCAGTAGCATTCTTAAAAATGGTATCAAAGAGAAGATCCGAAAATACTCTGTCCCTCAAAGACCATGCTGATCAGACACTACTTATATGTGAGATCTGCAGTGCATACTTTAACCAAAGTGTTTTCCAAATGCGTACAAGCAGGAGCCTTGTAGGGAGATAAAAACACAAAACCTCCAGAAGCCTGTCATAGCTGTAGCTTATAGCTAAAACCATTTGCGCCAAATGGCAGCGGCACTTTTAACCATTTTTCAGCTGCTAGCAGGCGTTAAAAGCACCCAGCTAGCAGCTGAAAAGAGCCACCAAAAATAGCAGCGCTTTACCGCCGATACCCCCCCCCCACCCCAGTGTGAAAGTGCCCTTACTGTCATAGAGCTCTGGAAAAAAAAAAAAAAACTGGTAGAAGCAACAGGCTGATCCCCTAGCTTCAGAGTTTTGCACACCAAATTAATGAGCCAAAACAATCTTACTTTGGGAGTAATGGTTGATACTGTGACTACTTGGAGCAAAGCTCATCAAATAAGACTGAAGCAACTCTGAATCACAGTCTGCAGCTGAAGCCTCAGAAGCTGCTAAGACTAGATCAGATACTAAATCTCAAAGGCCAAGTTCACCTTTAAGTAAAAAAAAACACATTTTTGCTGGTTAAAAAAAAAAATATATATTGCAATTTTTTTCTTTTACACGGGAGCCTGCAACAAAGTATTGCACCCATGATCAGTGTATTGTAGGTGCTTCAGGGTAGGAGGCAAGGCCTCAAGTTCTCATAAAACCCAAACAGCTGGTAGCAGATGGCCAGAGGTGACATCACTGTAAGCTGGCAGCAGGAACAGTCCGAAGATCACAGCTAAATGTGGCTCTTTGCAAGCAGAAGTGTGGAGATGGTTCCTTGAGGCTGTACTCTACCCAGCAGATGACATTAGTGCTCTTGATCTGCAAAGTACTCAGTAGTTACATTATTAGAACAGTCTGGAAAAAGCACCTATGGGGAACCTGGTGTCTGAAGGTCATTTTCAGTTTATCCCTGCAATGTCCAGACCAGTTGGGACAGCACACGTTACTCCAAAAGCCAAGCAAAGGATGACCGTACTGGATAGATCCAATTGATAAAACCAACTCGAATAGCAACATAGAGAAGTGTTGCTTAACGAAAAATGGATACCAGGGGGGAAAAAAAAAAAAAAAAAAAAAAAAGAGGGGGTTGCCCTTTTTGTTTACACAGAAGAGCTGACAAAAAGGACATTCATCCTCCTTGATAACCAGCATGTTTCAGCACAGACTTTTTTTTTTTTTTTAAAGTCTGGAAAGCCTTTACATCGCAGAACACAGCGGATTTCATATTCATGACTACTTAGGTTATGCTGTCATCTTCAGGTAAATGAACAATAGCTAAAACAGGCAAGAATCCCCACCAAAGCACAACTCCTACTAGCTCAGGTAAGCCTCGGTTTTAACTAGTGTCCTTAGGCAATGTATATGCCATTAATGGCTCTGAAGGTCTCCTTTCAGAAGCTTAGTCCCCAAAATCAGTCTGTTCAGAACAGCCCTGTTAGAATAGGGAAGGGTCTCATCCGGATGTTACCCACGGCCAAAAAGGGCAGTTCCCAGACACCGCATGCAAAAATGGGGACAGTCTAATGTTGCCAGCCGGATCCTGCAGACAGTGATCTCTAGGGTACAACATATCTGGTGACCCAGTTGGCAGGGTGCTTTCAAGTCTAGGACAGTAATCCTGATGAAGGGAGTAAAGTCCCTTAAAAGCCTCGTGGGGCATGCCCACCGTGATGGGTGATGATTTGGCCTCTTGGCCATGCAGCATGGACTGGTGAGTGCCTCTGAAACAGTGGAGCACAGCCTTTCCCTGATTGTGGATCGATACAAGCTGGAGCAGTGCTCAATAGATGCAGCCCATCCGCAACTACCATTTTGTTAGTCCTGGGTAAATACGCAAATCGCTGACACTGGTCACTTAAATATTCTGTCAGTATTGCACAAAACGTAAAGAAGTCCTTGGACCTGCCAATGCATGTTTCCCAAGACCAGGTCAACTGTGAAATGGTGGACATCTACGTGGATGATGGATACCAGGATATCCAAGCCTGGCAGGCTGGGGAAGGGTTCTAGAAAACCTTTCAAGTTCAGGGAACGTGATCAGAGGTGCAAAAGTTGCCATCCTGAAACTTTGGAAAATTCAGCTGGCTCTCCTATACCTTCAGGATCTCCACATCAGGGTGCAGTCAGACAATGCCACAACTGTGCATTCATCAGGAACGGACAAGCTATGCTGCTCAGGAAGATGCAGATCCAGTGTTGGGCTGAAACGCATGTTGGAGTTAGCGCCTGCTCCACTGTGCACATTACCAAGCATGGCTATTTAACAAAAAACTGGGCAGGATTGTGTCCTGAACCAGGGATCCTTAGTCATTTGCAGTACATGTCCCGGTGACTACTTGGTGTCAATTTTCACTGAAATATGAGTGTCCCCCCAGAGGTTCCTCCACCCCAGTTGCACAGGATAAAAGTTGGAGGGGGCATTTAAGATTCTGATTGCACCAGCTTGGGCAAGTAGGACTTGGTATTCAGACATCGTGAATAGCTTGGTAGACAGACCTTTGCTTCCAGATTACTGTTGCCAGGTCGATCTTCCATCCAACTTTACAGTCAACAGATGCTAAAGCCCCAGCCTTGAGGGATAGGGGCGTTTATTGGTTTGAGGAGGGTAGGGATTACAAAGTCAAAGTTGAGCTCAAGAAGGTGGATGTACCAAGGAAAGCCTTTTGTCCCCTGGCTTATAAGTTTCATCCCCAACAATAAGTCACGGGGTGCATTTTGGCTTTTCCACTGTCTGACACGGAGTGGTCTCTGGCTTAAGTACCATTGAGAGACAGATCTCAGCCTTGGCTGTTTGAGACCCATCAAGTCTCATTCCTCTGTAAAAGCCTTTGTAAAAAAAGGCACCAGATGGATATTACTATTGGTTTTATACCATTTTAAAACTTGGGTTACAAAACCATACATATATTGTATATATAAAAATAAATTTGGTGTGGCACTAGTTTAGTTTTCCCTATAGAGACAAGGATTAATAGCTTTATAAAGCTGGCCATCGATTAATCAAATCTCAGCTGGTTTTGCAGGGACCAGCCGAGATTCAATCTATGGGCGGGCTGCTTGTACTAAAGTCGATCAACCAACTTCAGTACAACTAGCCTGGTCGGATTTTTTTGAATGTGATCACTGCCAGTGTCTATGGCAGCCAGCAGGTCATTGTGTTCCACCAGCGGTGGAAGGAAATTATAATCTATGGGCTGCTTTAAGAAGTCTCACCCCACATTTTTTCTTCCTGGCCCCCAGGGTACAAAGTGCACTTTGTCACATTTAGGTTGGTGCCATTGATGTGAAGCCAGCATGGTAAACAGCATGAACCCTTCCCTCATGATGTTCAACCAAAACACATAATAGCTGGCAAATACCCAAGCAGTCTTACAGTGGTAAACTCCTGAATGTGATTTTTACCTACAGGTAAGCTTATGATAAAGAGTGAAGATGGAAGCTCTGCAGCAGTGACAGTGTGCTGCTCAAGGGCTTTGTATCAAGGCAAGTCGTTCATATGCAATGCATACTAGCACATTATGGCTTTACCTTGCAGGGAGAAAAGTTTTGCCATGTTTACTACCGCTTTGTTAGCGCTGGCCTCGGGCACCAGGCACTTACCCAAGATCAATGCGGTCAATCATGCAGTGGAGGCATGTTGGCACAAGTCTTCAGTTCCCAATTGAACACTTACACCTTACAGACCAATAGCGGCACTCCCAGCGCAGGGGGAGGTACTAGTGCGCTACTTGATCCTCACAAAAGAACACCCTTTAGATCAGACGTCATGCAGGGAAGAAGCTGACCAACAATAGCAGCAGCGGTTTACTGGAGGACTGGTCAGTGTTTTATAAATATTTAACACCTTTCCTGCTGACTGGCCCCATTAGGGTTCTTAAAGCCAGGAGGCAGGCATTTGGGTCATGTGCTTGCTGTGATTGGCCGTCATGATCTGAAAAGCTCCCAATCGCCAGTATGCATCTGAAGCTTTCCAGTACCAGACATCTACTGGTCTAGGAGTGCGCAGGGAGCATGCTTTTAGCACAGTAAGTGGTTTACAGGGCCAAAATATATACACCAGTGTAAAGGCCCACCTGCTGAGAGGCTGCGGGAAGCAGTTAAACATAATAGGCCCGTGCAAATACAGACATCCGTGCACACAAGGCCTTTTTTTCTCCCCCCCACACCGGACCCAATGAAAATTTGTATGCAGCCATAAAATCACAGATCAAGTATCACAATGTTTATTGATAGATACAAGTATATAAAATCAGGGCATGAACATGACTTGATAAATTAAGTAGACTTAATTTCAATACTATAATAAAGGAGGACCAATTCATTTGCTCACCATGTTAAGCATCACACCCACAAATAACCACGTATCTTAGGGTAGCCATCAATCTCTCAAAAACAGAGCAGTTTTTTTTTTGTGCAAGTAACATTTTTTTTTTCTTTTTTAGATTTTTAAAGACTTGTGCACTTGCCCAGGCTCAAAGATATTAGATTCTAGCACAAAAAAAAAAAAAAAAGCCCATTACTAGAGGTAGAAGTACAGGCAATACACATACTATTACGGTAACATCCATGAATTACAGTTAAAGGATTCTCTGTAACAACCAAATTGATAATCAGATATTGCAACAAGTCAAGTATTACACTGAGCAAAGTGCATCTCTACAGTATTCTTCAGTGTTGCTAAATCAGTTTATTTTGTTTTTTCCCCCCCTTTATGGCCCAGAAAGGTTAATTTTTCGGCAGCTATAGAAGTCCTCGCCAGAGACCATGTGTGTGTTTTGGGAACCCAGGATGTAATTATTGCATGCTGCTAATGCACAGATCTAAACATTACAGATACTCTAAAAATATTGCATGGCTGACTATGATTAAGACATTACACTTAAAAACCTCTTTTAGAGCAGAAGGAATCCTATAAATGGACATGCCTCCGCATTTACAGATTTGCGAAAATGTTACAGCGGAATGGATTTTCGCAGTGGTTAGGTCAAAAACGCGATTTAAATTCATAGCAACAGTGTGTTTTGCACAACATTAAGGCTTCGGCTGGTTCTTTAGTCAGCTTCCTCTTCAGATTCCTCTTCTTCGGCGGTCTCCAGCCAGGTTAGCCATTGGTTCACCTGAAAAAGAAAGAAAAAAAAGAAAATTAAAATAGCAAGCTCTGCAACTGTAAACAAATAAAATCCAGACATTCATAAACAGTCAAACAAGTTACCTACCATGTCACCCCAGAATCAACCTGATAGGCAAAATATAAAAAGCTTGAAGTATCCCCAACATGGAAGTATAGATGGGGTGCCAGGGAGATTAAAGCAGAATGGTGCCCTATTCAAGGTAACATCCTTGCCCCCTCCTCCATGCTGTTGGCCAACATTGAAAAAGGATTGCTCTTCTGTTTCAGGGGGTGTGGTCAGGAGGGCACAATGCCCCACACCTGGTGGACATGCCCAAAAGTCAAAAGATTTTGGATAAGAATTTTTAACTTGGTTTATTCAGTGACGAGTGAATATACCTAAAATGTTAAGACAGCCTTATTTTCTGAACTTTGAGTTAACTGCCCAGACACCTCAGGTCCCTCTTTTGGCAGCCAAGATCACCATAGCATGAGCATTGAAAACCCCTCCAATAAATTTAGTATTAGTGAAAAATAAAATTTCCTGGATCATAAAAGAAAACTAGTATTCTTCATGACCAACAAAGTCGGGTTGAAACCCTTGAATTAGATATCTCCAGTCACCGTGAGGGGTCAGTCTGGAGTGTGGAGATTCTCCTCTCCTTCATACAAACTTTGTCCCCTTTTTTGGGTTCCCACATTAGATAGTGGGGTCTAAAGTACATTAAGCCCAGCTTATACTTGATAACCAAGTTTTCTATACTATGACTTTAAGCTGGGAAATCTGGTTCCACACCATGATAGTCCCTCTACAGAGGGATTCACTGTTCTGAAAAGCCTTGCAAAAAAAAAAAAAAAAAAAAAAAAAAAAAAAAAAGAATCATACCAGAATAGCCTTGACTTGTTATAAATGTTAATACTATCCTTAGGTATACAGTGATCAGTTTTTATTGATCAGCAAGTTCTAGGCATCTCGTGACCCATCACTTTGTTTATGGGACAGGGATGGACGGGGTTAGTACCTTTGTTTTAGTATAGTAATATAATGATCCATTCGCACTGATCTGAGACCCAACTATTGTAACACTGTTGTTGACACGATACTTGTATCATTTATAACCCTTGTCTGTCAAAACTTGATTTCAATAAAAACACATTGGAAAATAGAAAGGATTGCAATAACTTGCTGCTCGTCAATAAGTAACTATCCAGCATCCTTAGAGAAGTTATTTTCATAACATGTTGTTACACCCATATTCAGGAGAGAAATAAAACCATTGCTCTGCGCAAAAAGATTTTCCAAGTATTCACCATACACTACTAAACAAACATCACTTTACCTGGAATAAAGCTTTTCCTTTCCCTGGAAACTCTTGTGTAATATCTTCCTTCCATGCCAAGAAAGCTTCTTCTTCTATTATCTCCATGTCATAGAAATGGACGAAGAAGCGGAGCAACATGCCTGTAAGGGAATGGACATTTAAAATAAATAATCAGAAACAGGACATGGCTGCCATAGAGAAAGAACAAACGGTAAGGGGCAGTTGTACCTTTAGGGAAGTTTTTAGTGTAGCAGTGCACCTGGAGTGCATACAAGGCGCTGACTTGAAGGTCAACGTGGTCATGGAGGAACTTCTGCATCACTGGCTTGAAAGAAAGCAACAGCTGCTTCTCCTGTTCTAGCTGCTCTTTAGATGGTGCTGCCACCTGCTCTGCATCGTCCGTTGGGCAAACCTCATTAGAAATATACTGTAAAAAGCTGCAAGACAAAAAAAAAAAAAAAAAATAATAAATAAAATTAATAAATAAAATATATATTAATTTTTTTTTTTTTTAAAAACAGCATGCAAAAGTTTGCAATCCAATTATACAACATACATTTCCACTTGTTGATGTAGCCACAAAATCTATTTATCATGCATGCTTTTTCTACACGATAGTCCTTTTCTTAACTGACATCAATAACTTTGTTTTGCTTGTATGGCAAGTGAAGTTCCATAGATAGCTCAACCAAACCTAAGGTAGTGCCTATTACAGTATTTTATTTTTTACACACACAATGCATCCAGCAAGCAGTCCCCGATTGTACACAGAGGGAGTTATCCGTTTCTCATCCTTGCAAAAGCAGGGATGAGAAACTTGGAGATCTATAATTAAAAAGTAGCACTGTACATTTAGTCACACATTTAACCCTTTGATCACCCTAGATCAGTTTCTCAACTCCAGTCCTCAAGGCGCCACAATAGGTCATGTTTTCAGGCTTTTCAATTTTGCACAGGTGATTTGATCAGTTTCATTGCCTTAGTAATTATCACAGCCTTTTCATCTGAGGGAAATCCTGAAAACATGACCTGTTGGGGCGCCTTGAGGACTGGAGTTGAGAAACACTGCCCTAGATGTTAACCCCTTCCCAGCCAGTGTCATTAGTACAGTATTAACCACTATATTGGTGCCAGTGTCCGATTGTCCACCACACTCCCATTATAGGTTGAGAGGGAGAATTTATATATTTACAGACACAAAAAATTAATTTGATTAATTTGGGTACAACATCGCATGACCGAACAATTACCAGTTAAAATAGCACAGTGCTGGATAGCAAGGGTCTGTTATGAAGGGGGTAAAAAAAAAAAAAAAAAAAAAAAAAAAAAAACACAAACGGTACCCTCTTGCTATGAGGGCAATCGAACAGGCTTGCTCACGAGCCACACCCCTGTGAATGGGCATTGTCCCCACACACACAGCATGGCTCTGCCCCACCACCGCTCTTCATACCCTTGCAGCAGTAGCTGCTGCTCTCATGCACATCTCTGGATTAAGAGGGGGCTCAGGCAAGTATATGGGGGTGTATGCAGCGGCACCTAGGTTTTTACTATCTTACTGCATAGAATGCACTAGGGTCAAAACCTACCTTTAGAACCGCTTTAAAGCAGCCTGTTATATCATGTTATCAAGTGTTGCATGGATTGCACAGCAACTTGACCAAATCTCAGCCCTACAGTGCAAGTGGAAGGTACCTTAGACACCAGCCAATTCACTTACAAGCATGTCTTAGGAGTGTGGGGAGACCCCTTACAGGCACTGGGAGAACATACCAGCTTCATGCAATCGTGTCCTGATTGGGAGGACCTCAGGGCTGCAAGAAGTGCCAACCACTAAACCACTGTGCTGCCCATTACAAAGTCTAGCAAAAAAACAAAAACCTAATCAGACAAGTAGCTTAGACTACTTGTCCTAGTCTCTCCCCCCCCCAATAGCAGCTAAACACATCTCATCCTATGTATGAGACCTCTAGAAACAAATAAATTAAAAGCCTGTCATGATATCCTCACCTGGTCATCAAAATATTCACAAATCCTTTATCTACATGAAGTTTAGGAGAGATGTTATCCTTAATCCACTTGTAGATGGTCTGTGGAGAAGGATCCATCTGTATTTGTTTCAGTAACTCTTTCTCCAGTTTCATCAGCGGAAACAAGAAGCTCAGTCCTTTCCCGTCCAGGATCTCCAGCATGCGGTCTTTGTTCTGGTCGATTTCTATTAGAGAGCAGTATTAGCGATTAGGCAACTCCCCAAACACAAGAAATGGTTTCTCCAAGCGTGCCAAAAGGCCAACCCCTTACCTGGTAACATCTTCTGCATGTTGACTTTGCTTAGTTGGAAGAGTTCGGTCAGCCACTCTTTGTCCTTTAGTTTGGCCAGCTGCTGCAGACAGAGCAGGAATAGAGGAAAGTGGGTGCCGTTCTCCAGAGGCTGGCCTAGTTCAGAAATGCTCACCAGCTCAGCTATTATGGCACGGGCTGCGAATTGTGCCAGGTAGGATTTCACCAGGGGTATGTCTACCTCTAGCTTGGGGCACTGGTCTAGCACAGTCAAGAAAGCCTAAAAAAATAAGATATACAAGGTTTAAATACATAAATAAATGCAAAACCACCACCAAATAGGATATCATGATTATCCGCTTGTCAACCTGCCGCAGTACATATACTGCGGACAGGCGGCTCGTACAGGCACCGTAATGTGCATTGTGTTTTTCTTCCAGGTTCAGAATATGCACACCCCCTCCTGCCGGCTCTGCTGGGATTGTACACAGGGGGACTTAACACATCCCAGCCAATGATTCATAGCCGGGACCTGCTGATCAGCTGTGTCCAATCACAGCCCAGAGCTTTGTGTTGATAAACACATGGCTCTGTACAGAGGGAACAATCTGTTTCTTAGCCCTGCAGGGCTAATAAAGATCTTTAGTAAAAAGCAGCACACACCCAATCGTTGGGCAGTTAACCCCTTTGATTGGCCTAGATATTAACCCCTTCCAGCTAGTGTCATTAGTACAGTGACAGTATATAGTATTAGCACTGATCACTGCATTAGTGTCAATCGCGATGTCAGTGGCAGTTAGTCTGTGTCAAATTGTTCACCACAACCTACTACAAGTTGCTGATCACCGCCATTACATTATATATATATATATATATATATATATATATATATATATATATATATATATCTATATCTATATCTATATCTATATCTATATCTATATCTATATCTATATATCTATATATATATATCCTATATCTATAAAGAAATAGAGGAGAAAAAAATTTTTTTTCGTGCAAACCAATATACTTATTGGAATTTTATTTTTTTTTTAACCAAAGACATGTAGTAGAATACATTCTGGCCTAAATTAAGAAAGTTGATTAAAATTTTTATTGGATAGGTTTTAGAAGTAAAAAAAAATTTTATTTTTTTTTTCCTATAAAACAAAAAAAAAAAAAAAAAAAGTGGTGATCAAATACCACCAAGATAGCTCCACTTATGTGAAATAAAGAGAATTATAATATACACACACACACATTTGTTTGTGTACAGAGCTGCATAACCGTGCAATCAATTGAGGTAGCGCAGTTCCCAACATTAAAAAAAAATAAAAAAATTATATGGCCTGGTTTATGTATGAAGGGGGTAAAACCTTCCAGAGCCAAATGAATGAAGATATATACCTGCATGAAGTTGTCACTTGTTGCCACTCCCTCTTGACGCAGTATACCGATCAGTTCGCTGGCGCGCTCCTTGTCTTCGTCAGATCGGTCCAGGGATTGCAGGACGATCAGGCTAATCATTTCCGAAATGAAGTGTTTAGGAGCTCTCATTTCTTTCACGCCGTTTATGGCGTCTGCCGCGTTACCGTTATTCAAGTATTCAGTCACAAATGCTTCCTGAAATTCAGAGCATTTTCAAGTCATGCAAACCATTTAGAAATTACGGCACATGGGCTCAGTTCCCTGCACAATCGTCTTGCACTGGCATGTTATGATTTTCACTTTAAACCAAAAAAGGCAGCCGCTGACCACAGCCAATTATGTTTATTAACAGAAATCTAATTTAGCATATTAAAAGGCCAAGAGTGGGACTTCATATACCGCTCCGCTGGCTTTAATGATTGTGTGAGACAAGGGGAGCTCAGTCACATGACCTGCTTTGTCTCCAATCAAAAACCATTACCCGAGATCAAAATGCAGGCCCTGCACTGCAGCATTAATATTTTTTTTTGGCATGGGCAGTAAAACGCAGGCTGCAGCATAGGCTAAAGCCTACTCAAAAGGATCGAATCTTGGCGAGTCCCTGCTCAACCGACCAAGATTCAATCCACAAATCAAGGCTGGTTATACTGAAGCCGATACGTCAAATCAACTTTAAGTGGTTGTAAAGGCTCAAGGTTTGTTTTTTTTTTTAACCAAAAAAAAAAAAAAAAATTTAAACCCAACCCCCCCCCCCCCCCCCCATTTTGTCAGGCAGCGCCCCCAAAGTTGTCTGTGGGGACTCTCCCTCATTGGTTGTCAATCACAGCTAGTGAGCAAATGACGGGGTGGGGCTGAGCTCTGTCAGACTGGTGCTCTGGTACCCACACAGCAAGCTGTTTGCTATGGGGGCACTTGGCAGGAGACTGGAGCCAGGAGCACTGGTGGGGGACCCAAGAAGAGGATCTATGCAAAATATGCAAAAAACACTGCATAGAGCAAAGTGTAAACTTTTCCTTTTAAAAACAAAACCCTTGGACTTGAATATTCCTTTCAGTACAGCCAGTATGTCGGATTTTTTTTTTGCATAAAGCCGCCAGCAGTAATCCTGGTGTTCTGCTGGCTGGGAAGGCTCCCTTTTAGCAGAACACAATGGCGCTACAGAAGGGATCCTGCTCCCTCATGGAATCAACCCATTATCTTTCTTGCATTAACTGAGCTGCACCCCCCCCCCCCCCCAAAAAAAAGTTTTTTAAAGAGCAGATTAGGCCAAAATTGAGTAATTTCAGATAACAGCTTACAGTAAGTTTAAGTAGCTCTTCTCTTGATGGTGGAGGCTTCTTCACAATCTTGGCAGGTTTCTCTTGGATGGGAGGTGGGTTGGTTTTTAGGCCAAGCTGTGGTGTCTGAAGAAGAAAAGAGAAGTTAATAACTCCAAAGAGGAGGAGAAAAAATAAAAAAAAGCCTTAGACTTCTTACCTGTCCCATGGGTGGTGTCTGGGTGCGAGGCGGCATCATGCTCATCTGAGGCTGGAGCTTTGGCACTTGTGTCTTGTTCATGAGAAAAGACTGAGCTGGTCTCAGGCTTATCTGGGGGAAGATCAGACAAATGAAAGGTTAATACCACAGAGAACTCAAACGCTCAGAGAATCCTGTCTAAGGAATAGTCACCGCCCTCATATCTCATAATCTTGCTCAGTGGACGCTGGTCACTATGAAAAAAGGGGAGGCGGGGGGGGGGGGGGGGGTAAAGAGTGGGATGAAGGGAGTATGAGAAGGTGAAAGGAGGAAAAAGGGAGGTGGGGAGGAAGAAGTAGTTTCCAGCCACAAGTCCTCATAATAACGCGTCTTTTCTTAATCATCAGGCGACCATGAGAAGCAGCTTCCATCTGGAAGTACGTACCTCGTCTGCATTAAGCTGGCCTTTTTTAATAAACCGAGGAGGCATATCCTTTGACTGCCCTTGTTGCGATAAGAGCCCCTGACTCTGGTACATCTGGCCTTGCCCCTTTTAGAAAGATTGAGATTACGATAAAATTAGACATCAGCTACCAGAACATTCCATCAACTTTTTTCTAGAAAACTGCCAATTCTCTGCAGGCTTGTTGCTGCCGGTTTCCTACAAGAACCAAATATTTTGAACGCATCTTAAATTAGCACAACACATAAGCCAAACCAGGGTTCAATGGAATCCCAGGGTTCCTCCACAGGTTGCTAGGTGTTCCTTAAAGCAGAGTTCCAGCCTTTTATATTTTTTGTTAAAGTCACCCCCGTGATAGTCACCAAATATGGATTAAAAATCGGCATATGCTACTTCTGACAAAGTTTTGTGTTAGTAAAATGTACCTTCCGATCTCGCACATGTGCAGTGGGAACTTATCACTGCCGTAGCAATGGAGCCAAGCATTGCATCATTTCCGGTTTAGAAATAATGCGATGCTAGCAGCAGAGGATGCCCATGGACTCCTAGGATTGATGACACTGGTATCCCAGGAGCCAATGCGAAAAAGTATATATCTATATATCTATATATCTATATATATTAACTTCGTAAGGACCAAGCTTTTTTCTGACACTTGTTTACAAATTTAAATCAGTATTTTTTGCTAGAAAAATACTTAAAACTCCCAAATATAATTTTTTTTTTTAGCAGAGACCCTAGATCAGGGATCTTCAAACTCTGGCCCTCCAGCTGAGGTGGGAACTACACGTCCCATGAGGCATTGTAAAACTCTGACATTCACAGACATGACAAGACATGATGGGAATTGTAGTTCCTGAACTGGAGGGCCGTAGTTTGAAGGCCCCTGCCCTAGAGGATAAAATGGAAGTTATTGCACCATTTTATGTCACACTGTATTTACGCAGCGGTCTAAAAAAAAAAAAAAAAAAAAAGTATAATGTGAAAGGTCACACCGAGTAGATAGATGCCAATCATGTCACACTATAAAATTGCGCACGCTCATGGAATGGCGACAAACTACGATACTAAAAAAAAAATCCCCTTAGGCAACGCTTTTTTTTTTACCCGTTTAGAATCAGAGGTGGTCTAATGCTAGAGTTATTGCTCTTGCTCCGATAGCTGCCTATAAAAAAGGATCTCATAGAGAATCCGCCGCCGGGACCACTTTTATAGTGGACGCTGAATCGACTGCTGCATTAAAAAAAAAAAAAAAACAAAAAAAAAAACAAACCAGGGTTATGGCAGCTAGCTGCTGCCATAACCCTGTTATTTAATGTCAAAGTAATGACGAAAATATAGTGGGCTATACGGAAATCTTAAAGAAAAAAATCCAAAAAAATAAAGTGGTGGCGTGATCGGCAACACATGCAAATTAGAGTGGAACTCCGCTTTAAACAATGAGCAAATTCTACCTCTCAGATAACTACTGACCATTGATCTTTTCATTTATAAGGGGGCAATTCCCAAATGACAACAAGTGTAAGGAGCATTCTTCCCACTAATGTACCACGAGATGTAGATTGTAGATGCAAGTTTTAGCAGGAGTTCCCTGAGACCAGAAAATCTCAAGGGTTCCCCTGTGCTGAAAAAGGTTTAGAAAGGTGGTGCTAACCAAGTCACCGACTGCCCCATAATCTCCAGATTTCGTTTTTGAATTACGAGTAAAGGTTATTACCCCCTTCAAGGCAATATTTCATATCACTTTTGGGTCCACCAAGGTGTAACTATAAAAGTATTTTTTCAACCCGATAAGTTCCTTGCTTAATCATTAGCTGCATCCGGCTGTTAAAAATGGATTTCCACCCCAAAAAGGGGAAGTTCTGCTTCCACTCCTCTTGAACATTTGGCACTTTAAGAAGCCGCAGCGCTCAGATATGAAAGTTCTCTCCCCTGTAGTTTTCTAGGACACGATCGGTCCTAGAAGACCGCATCCACCACTCACGATGTGCAACACTACTCGCGCATGGGCAGTGGGCACCCGGCTGTAAAAATCACAAGCAGTCACAGCTGGGTGCCCAAAGACAGCGGGCGAGACCACCGCTGGATAGTGGGACACGCGAGTTGCTGTTTTTCTTTTTAAAAGTCAACAGCTACACTTTTTGTAGCTGCAGACTTATATTTTTCACAGGTGGCTGGAACTCCGCTTTAAGCACACACTGGGGTTTAAGCCCGTCAGCAGATTGGCCTCTACTTTAAGCAGTGTGCAAAGTTAAAAAGAGCAACCAAGCATTTGCAGAACAGAAGGAGACAGTATTACTGGAATTTGAACAGAATAGGCACTAATGTTTTATATAGCTGCAAAAGGGGACAGCCTGAAGTGATCTAGCCAGACTTGAATTTTCGGACTCAAGTTCCGCGTTAACTAGAATAAAGGAAATAAAAAAACCTCACCTGGCTTTTCATAAAAGGTTTGCCTCCAATTTCACCAAACTGGGACTGTACAGGAGGTATAATGTGCCCACCATGCCCGTTGAATAACTGGTTTGAACGATGGCGTCCCATGGTTGGGGAGAACCTGTCCTGTATAACCCCTGGACCAGTACCAATACCACTGCCTGTAATCAGAAGAGACAAGAAGGTAAGAGGCCGCATGTAAAAAAAAGGTAACAAAAAACAAAAAAAAAAAAAAAATAATAAAATAAAAAACACCACACAAAACAAAAAAGAAACCACCCCCACACAAGACCTCACTACAGACCTGGCATCTGTCTAAACATATCAGCAAGTCCTCCAAGTGGGTCCCTGTCGAGCTTCATTCGTGGTGGCATGAACGGCCCTTCCAAAAAGAAGTCAGTTCGCATTCCTTGTGCCATTGAAGGAGGAATAAAGACTCCTAAATCCTGGTGAGAAAATGTATATATAAAAATACTGTACATAAACCCCCCCCCCCCCCTCCCTAAAGACAGAATATATATAAAGCACGATCACTCACTTTCACTGCATCTTGGCGGATTTGATTGATAGTCTTTGGTCCATTATCAATGAAAGCTTTGCGAGCAACCCAGCCATTTCCTCGCAAATCCGCAGTATCCTGCAGAAAGAGGAAAGAGATTCTATGGACGTTGTTTGGGAATAAAAAGCACTTAACTATTCAATAAATGCATAAGCAACTGACAATTCACAAAACCCCCAGACTCAGATTTAGGATATTAGATCCAGGAAAAAAAAAAAAAAAAAAAAAAAAAGTGTAGCAAGTTGCTTGCTCTATAAAATAGAAAAGATTTTTTTCCTGGCTTTTAAATCACTTGCTGCCAGTAGAAAAACAAACACACACACTTAAATGCAAGGTGGCAAGGCTGTGCCGGATTAAGTACCTACATATGTGATGCGACACTTCCAGGTCTGGGGCATGTGCACCACCGGCGACCCACTCTTGCTGCTATTAAACACAGTGGGAGCAGAGCTGCAGGTACCGTGGACTCTGTCTGCCGGCACCCACCAGGCAGATAGGTAGGTTAGGCAGAGAGCCAGAACGGCAATAGATTGCCCTTCTGTTAGTAGGGAATGCATGGATCCTGTGTTCCCACAAAAGCAGGGATATGAATCTATGCCTTCCCCTACAGTACACAGTTAACCCCCCTTCCCAGCCAGTATGATGATTAGTACAGTGAATATTTTTAACATTGATCACTATTGGTGTCACAGGTATTTTTTTTTTTCCCACACAACCATGTAAATTGTCAAGTAATGCAGTGCCATATCACAAAAAATGGCCAGGTCATGAAGGGGGGGGGACGCTAATCTTCCGGGGTCAAGTAATTAAGCGCATAACTACACCTCTTAGTCAAAGTGCCAATACAGGTCAACTGTTGAGCCCCCAAAAAGGACTTCAAGCCACGTACTGCATTGCTATAAGCATGTAGCCCAATACAACCACTTTATTACCCCCTCTAGAAAAGACCCTTATCTGCCAGTCACGCCAAGTCTGATGCAGATCGAACATTTTAGGGCTAATCGACTGCTTTATTCTATAAATGTGTATAGACCTTAACAAAACAAAAAACCAAACACAGTAGAAATTCCATAAGTTACTTACTTGCAGCAGGAAACGAATCCTTGCTGGCAAATCGTTACAACTCTTCAAGGCGGACATCCGGGCAAAGTACTGATCCATTAAGGACTACAAAGACAGACATTTTGATATTAGGATGCATATTTAGACAAACCATAGGATTTTTTTAGAATCTTTACCCAAAAATTGACAATTTATTTTGTAATTGGAAAATGTGAATCCTGAGAGAAAGTTGATCACAAGTAGCCCCCCAATAATCAATTGATGCAAAATAATCATGTACCTTGGCTTTTTCGTGGTCTAATCTAGGACCCACAGTCCTCATTATCTGACAGAGACACTCCAAATCCTCTCCCATGTCTTTAAGCTGGACCCTCTTCTTCTTTTCCAAAAGCTATGAAAGAAAAAAAACATCATCCAGAAATTAGAACAGACTTAAAATGATTGGAAAAGATAAAACAAAAAAAACAAAAAAACAAAAAAACACAAAACTCCCCCACAAGAACATTTTAAAAACACATGTCTAGACCTTACCAATAGAATTGCACACAGCGGCCCAGAACCTCCTCTCATGTTCCCCGCTGACGCTCTTGTCTCCTCCTCTGTCCATTCTTCCCCCCCCCCCCCATGTGAAGCCATTTCCCCATTTGAGGGGGGGGGGGCTTGTGATGCCCCAGCAAAGCCAGCAACACCCAGAAGGGGAGAGAAGAGCTGCAGATGTGCAGAGCGCTGGATCGACCTAGGGCTCGGGTAAGTAGTGGGGGGGGGGGGGGCGCATGATACAGATGCTTAAACATTTTATACCTTCATGCAAGGAATGCATGAAGGTAAAAAAAGGTTTAGGCTTTAGAACCACTTTAAGTGTAAGATCTATTCACAGTCTTAAAAAGGGATTGTAAAGGCAGAAGGGTTTTTTTTTTTTTTATCTTACTGTATTCTATGCATTAAGAAAAGCCACCCCCCCCCCCCCCACACACACACTTACCTGAGCTCATCTTTATTCAGCGATGTTGCAGGAGTTTCTCAGCTGCCCGGAGTCCCTACATTGGCTGAGACAACAGTGCAGCGCCATTGGCTCCTGCTGCGGTCAAAGTCAGTCAATCAGGAGAGAGGGGGGCAGGGCTCTATCTATATCTATATATTTTTTTTTTAATAACAGGACTTTACAATCACTTTAATCTCTTTTTATATCCAACATCCGTACTGATCAATTTTGTCAGAATATAGTTTTATCTAGTATATGAAGACAATTTGTTTTAGGATTGAGTAGTGCTCTAACATTTTTGCTTTGTAGAGCCATCAAGATGTTATTTTGCGTTGTACCTAAAACCAGAGTACTTACTGTTTTGATGCACTTATGAAGGATAGATTCATGAATAAGGTCAAGCTTGCCAAGCTCGCCGATAAATTTGATGTTCCCCAGCATCTTAATCTTAGCAATGGCTCTCTGCTCCTCCTCTTCGGGTAGGAGAGGGCTGTCTCGCTTGTCATATACTATGTAAAAAAAAAAATAAACAAATTAAAAAAAAAAAGTCACAACATTTACAAGGCTCAAATATTTACCCACAGATGACCACTCAACCAACACTTACCCTCAACATTTCTGGATCTGTTCTCAAACTCATCTTGAAGCTTTGAAATTAGGAGGCGTCTAAACGTCTGAGGGAAGAAATCATATGATATAACTATGAAGCACGGGAACACATACACCAGAGACAAGTCCAGAAAAAGAAAGGAAAAACGTGAACTCACTGTGCTTTGCTTCTGCCCTGGTTGACTCTCTGGACCATCAAAGTTTGGCGCTTCTTCTGCTAATCGCAGACATAGCTGAGCATAGAGTGAGCTGTACTTTGGCTCTTCGAGGGCTTTGTCTACAATCTGAAAAGGTAGATACGACACCATGAATTACGACAGTTTTAGGGTTGTACCGTATTTAAAAACGAACACCAGCTTCAAACCCCCCCCCCCCCCACACACACACACACACTTTTACATTTAAATGCAGGGTCTTCTGATAAGGAAAAAAAAAAAATAAAAAATTTGGCACTTTCTGCTGTCACACCTTCCAACCAGCTGGTGAGGCAACAAATAGTGATGGAATAGAAAGTGTGGAGTAATAATAAATCTTGCCAGCACCAAGATCTACAGCATCTGATATAGAGAGAAAGAGATAGAGAGAAAGAGATATACATACATATATACACACACATACGTGAATTTACTAATCTGGAGTGTGTAAAATCTGGTGCAGCTCTTCATAGAAACCAATCAGCTTTCATTGTCAAAGCTTAATAGAAAGAGCTGAAGTTAGAAGCTGATTGGCCGCCATGCACAGCTGCACCAAATTTTGTACTCCAGTTTTAGCAAAATCAATCCCCTTTGTGACAAATAAAATTTTGCATCGATTGCCATTTTATTCCCTAGGCCAGCGATGGTGAACCTTTGCTCCCCAGATGTTTTGGAACTACATTTTCCATGATTCTCAACTACACTGCAGAGTGCATGAGCATCATGGGAAACATGTTTCTACACATCTCAGAGTGCAAAGGTTTGCCATTACTGCCCTAGGGGAAGAAATGTAAAAAAAATAAATAAAAAGCGGTCAATGCAAAAATTTGTGTCACAAGGGAATTTGCTAAAACTAATCAAATTTATGCAACAGATTTTGTACTTTTAGCAAATCAACCCCCTTGTGACAAAATTTGCATTGATCGCCATTTTTTCCCCTGGGGCAGCGATGGCGAATCTTGGTACCCGAGAGGTTGCGAAACGAATTTCCCATGATGCTCATGCACACTGCAGTGTAGTTGAGCATCATGGGAAATTTAGTTCCAACACATCTGGGGAGCCAAGATTCACCATCACTGCCATAGGGTCTCTTCAAAAAAACAAAAATCACCAGCTGCCACTGCATTCAAGATTAGTTGCCAATGATTACAGCAAATCAGTCTTTACACAAGTTTTATCTTCCCTCCACAATACATACGGATACACATAAGAGGATCAAGTGGTCACTTACAAGCAGTATGACTCCTTTGAGGATGAGTTTGGAATCTACACCCGCATTAAGGAGCTCAAGGCATAGCTTGTCAAACTTCTCAGGAGCAAGCTTGTTTAAGATGCTGAAAGAGAAAAAAAGAGAAACACGGTTAGAAAACAAAACCCACAAAAAGCCAAAATCTGTTTTGCATAGTAACAGGTTTACCAGTCAATAACTCACAAGCTCTTACATTGCCTCAGGGAAAAAAAAAACCCCACATAAACAACCCGGGTAGACCATCTTTCACCGCGATTACTTACCCTCTTACTTTCCTAAAGATTGCATCGTGCCGTTCTTTTTCACTTTGCGAGGTGAGCGCAGGGTTGTTGGCGGAGTTGTTTGTGGAGTTAACATCTCGTCTAGTGCTTCGTGAAGGAATCCATCTTGGAACGCCAGGCCCTGGGGTTTTCCCCAGGTACTCGCTAAAAGAAAAAAAAAAAAAAAATTTAAGACCATGATATTAAAAAAAAAAAAAAAAAAAAAAAAAAAAACACCCCCACACACCACAACCAAACACCCCCTTTACATTCTTATTTTTCTGTACAGTGCCCTGAAGTGGTTTTGTATAGGGAACAAATCAAGATTTCTGCTCAATATTTTAATGGGCAATTGAAATACAGCTATAGCAAAACCATGATTGGTGGCAGGGGTGTAGGTCACATGTTTAAGCTGCTAAAAAACCTGCGGGAACACAAAAAAAAAAAAAAAAAAAAAAAAAAAAAAAAGTTGGAGTAACTGCACCTCTTCTACACAAAAAAAAAAGCCTTCCTCTTTGGGGAGGGGGATAATGAACACGTGGTAGAATGGCAGCGGGCCCAACATGGTGCCACCATGTGTACAGCACCGGTTTGTGCTCACCTACACCCAGCACTAAGGGTCACTAGGAGCTCCTAGTTACAAGCTGGAGTCGGTCAGACAGGCTCATAAGTCACATGACCGCAGACAGCAAATCAGTGATAACCATGCATAGGTGAATGGAAACTGCCTCAGCTCCTCCTAGACATTTCACCCCACCCCGGGGCTTAAAGTAGAACTATAGGCAAAAACATTTGCCCCATTGGAGATTTTCCTTCACTTCCTGTCCCATAGCTAAACAGGAAGTAAGGCAATCCCTACAAAATTTCTCCGGGGGGCTGAATACAAATGTACCCCACACTTTTCACAGATTTGAAAAAACGTTGAAAACTATTTTCCTTCCACTTAACAATTATGAGCCACTTTGTGTTGGTCCATCACATAAAATCCTAATAAAATACATTTACATTTTAGTTGTAACATGACAAAATGAGGAGGTATGAATACTTTTTCAAGGCACTGTAAATCTTGAGGGAAAAAAAAAAAAAAAAAAAAAAAAAGGCAATATGAAATAAAGATGGTTAAAAATCCTTGCAATGTACATAGATCACCCAGAGGGAAGTGGTTTTCTTAAAAGCGAAGTTAGTTTGTCTTCATCTGACTTTTACAGAGCTTCCTTTTAACCAAAAGTAGGAAGAGGAAAGCCAAGCATTGCAGGATACGCTCTCACTCATTACTGTCTGTAGTGGAACAAGCCACTTTCAATTAGCAATTCAAAAAGCAAAAAATTAAGTTCTAGTAACTGCATTATTTTGCCATCAGGGTTCAGCCATTACACAGTATGTATCCTCATGAAAGGCCACCTTTACCACCAATTAATATTAAGCTGACAGAAGAAGTGGCCATTTTCACAAAGTTAAAAACTCCACAGTAACATAAAGGAGGAGTTCAGTCCACCATATTTTATTAATTTAAATTTTTCTCTTTTTTGAGCATACACACCAGCGTTTCCGCTCGGCTGGGTTACTGTGCGATACAGGCGCACAACCCGTAGAGTCCGCTTTGTCTAACGCGCGCTGCATGCAAATGCACGGCGCGCAGATGTCCTACAGAAAATACTGCGTTCGCAACTGGGGGGGAGGGGCGGAGCGGTTTGGGCCTCTCGCGACGATCTTCTGCGGGCGGGGAGTAATGCCACCCGGTCAAAATCCTGTCAAAACACTTGCCGATCAGAGCTTTCAACCTGCCAATGAGCAAAATGTGGGAAAAAAGCCAAAAATGAGGCACACATGCTGGAAATCATTTTATATGGATTTTTAAAAAAAAATAAAAGATATATCTTATTTTATAAACAGATCAAAAAATTTGATCTTCTCCACTACAAACTGTGAATAAGATCTCAATTCAGACCAGATATATAGTCAGTCTGTGAAATAGTTCAGACTTAAAGCGGTTGTATACCCAAATTTGTCATTTTTATCTACAGGTAAGCCTAGAAGTCTTACCTTGTAGGCAAAAATAAGTATTTCCTAAACCTGTACAGTTTAGGAGATATTCCCTTTGCATGCAGCCACTGACGTCAGCAGCGCATGCGCTGTGAAGGCCCGGCAGACGCTGCCGGACCTTGCCGGGAAGAAGACTCCCGCACGCAGGAGTGACGTCATCGCGGCTCCGGCCACTCACAGCGCCGGAGCCTCAAACCTGGAAGAAAAAACGCAGAAGGCAAGATGTCAGCTCCCTCATCGTGGACCGGGCTGCAATATGGGGGCTTCGATCTAAGGCATTTCATAATGAGCTAGTATGCAGCACATACCAGCTCATTATGCCTTTTCTATGCAGGTATACAACCGCTTTAAAGATACAAGAAATAAATCAGAATAAAATTTTAACCCTCTTTCAAATAAGACTTTATGCACTGAAGTGACCCTACATATAATCCAGACATGTTTTAATAAAGATAGTGGTGCATAAAAGCCATCACATCTCTGGTATACAAGGATAAAAGCAGAAAAACATTAAAGTAGAACTAGGGGAAAAGATTATAAGCCCTGTCTTTGCCATCGGATTTACCTTCACTTCCTGTCCCATAGCCAAAACAGGAAAAGCCTACAAAATTAAAATACCTTGCAGACCCCCCCAGAACTAGTGACCCCATTGGAAAAATTTCCCCTTTGACTTTTCTGGGGACAACCCAAAATGTGCAGTTGTTTTACTTTCAATAAAGTTAAATTGGACAAAAGAGGGTGAATCTCCCTAACAGGTGTTCTAATCTATCTGCACTCTATCCAAAAACTGCCTTTAGTTACTTTCAGTATCCATCCACCACTGAAAATAGCAAGTATTTGGCACAGTGGATTCACTGTAGGAGTACATATCCCAATACCCAACTCCAAAAAGAAATTATCAACACTGCAGGTATGCTTCAATGGCTGCCTGCGCCAACATTTTTTTGAGAACTCTTAGGGGATTACATAACTAGCAATACTTTTTGAAGAGTATTGATGTTTATAGTACTGGGGGAGCCCTGCTGTCCAATAAAAGTGCACAGAGCCGTGGCAGAAAGTATAGCCATGGATGGGTGGTTAAGTGTCTTTTTCCCAATAGTCTAGTAGAATAGAATAGTCCGATAGCGAGATAGAAGTTGAGGAACTTACCCGTTGCCAACAGTCTTGGTATAGTGCTGAGAGGCACCCCTACCTCCTCCACCTGACGAAGCACTGCAAGGAGAAGAAAAGTTTAGATCAGCCAGGACTACTTCAGAAATTAAAAATAAATAAAAAAATAAAAAAAAACTGCCCAAGCCCCTTTCTACCCTACGGCCTGGTTCACACGTGTGACATGCGCTCCGACTGACAGCACATGACATGTAAAAATCAATGTTTCCCTATGAGAGCCGTCTTAACTGGTCCAACTTCAGCCCATAGAATTAAAAGGAAGTCTCATTCAAAGTAGATCCTCATTCATGCGATTTGGATCCAACATTACACAGGCATTCCCTGAAGTCGCATCAAAGTTGATCAGTGTGAACCTGGCTTAAACCTCAACTCTAGCCTCCCCACCTATTTTTCACGGTAACGGCTTATTCTCACAGTGTGCATTAGAAGCTGCGACAAGCCGGATCAAACCCACCTCATTTCCTAGCTGAAGAAATCCAGTATCTAGCTCCTTCCTTCCCAGCCCTACTGTCCCATGCCCACCCGTTTCCTTCATTGGATTTCAGTTTTCAATTAGAGGCCTCAGATCACATGTGGGCATTATCTAGGGTGGTCTTAGCGCCAATGAAGAATGCCCACTTTTCCAGACTGACATCTGGGAGGCATCGAGGCCTTTTAAATGTATGCCCAATATACGAAGAGAGCATATTCTGAGTTACTGCAGTGCCTTCCATAAAGAAATAAAAAGGTGTGACAAAAATGCAAAAGTGGAAATATGTGGCGCTATTCCATCAATCAGTAACAAATAATCCGAAATCGCAGCTATATTGAACTAAGATGTAGGATGAAGTAGGCAAAGTGGGCTCCGCCTCATAATCAATGCCAGAAAAAATATTTAAAGCCTAGGAATAAATCAAAGAAAAAATCAGTTCTGCAATATGAAGAAAATATAAGATAAAAAAGTGAATACCAGCAATTAAAATGCTCAAAACTAAATATAAACTGTCTCAGTGCTCGATAAAATAAATATAAATTATATCAGCCACCCCTCATCAAGTGACAATAATGCAGTGAACCTGTGAATATAATGAGCTGACTTCCCAGACTGGATGAACACCAAAAAAATGTCTCACAGGCAACAACCGGAGATCAAATTATTTCTAGTGCTAATATCAAAATAAGTGAATCTTCAACGCGAGCTAAAAAATGGATGTGATAAACTGACATAAAGTGCAAGAAAATTCCTAAGGTCAGCAAAATATCCATATAATCCACAATATAAAAATGAATTCCAAAATAGTAGTGCAATCATACAATAAACTAGTGCATAATTAATGAAATATTGTAAAAATGTTAAATAAATATTTTAAATTATTATTATTATTATTGTCACTTGATGAGGGGTGGCTGATATAATTTATATTTATTTTATCGAGCACTGAGACAGTTTATATTTAGTTTTGAGCATTTTAATCGCTGGTATTCACTTTATTTTATATTTTCTTCACATTGCAGAACTGATTTTTTCTTTGATTTACTCCTGTATGGTGATATTTATTCCTAGGCTTTAAATATTTTTTCTGGCATTGATTATATGAGGTGGAGCCCACTTTGCCTACTTCATCCTACATCTTAGTTCATTATAGCTGCGATTTCGGATTATTTGTTACTGATTGATGGAATAGCGCCACATATTTCCATTTAATATTCTATTCTGGGGGAACTGAGTTGACCTATCTATGTTGGCAGCTCTCTATCGGGTATTTTACCGTCAGTTTCAAAGTTTTTCATTCACATTGTGGTTTTTGCGCACTGGTTCTTATACATTTAAAAATGCAAAAGTGTATAACATTTAAAAAAGGAAAAAAAAAAAAATTGAAGTGCAAATATATAAAGTGCTTATGTGCAGACTGCAGTGAATCCTAAATCTAAATCTTCCACCAATCACATGATCCTCAAATCCCTCTGTGTATTGGATGTCATCCAACACCACCTTACAGAATGAACACTATAGAAAAAGGATGCACCGTAGCAAACAGCGTGCATCTTAACAAGAGGTCATCTAAGGTGGCGACTACATTAATCCCAGGCCGTCTTCTCTTCCACAGAACTACCAGCAGGTCTCGGCTGTGATAAATAAAGCTCACCCCGAAGTCAGAAAATAGCAGCAATAGCGTAACTTTAAAATAAGTTGGTTTACCAATCATTTTACTACTTCACCTTTGGAAGGTTTTACCCCCTTCATGACCAGGCCTTTTTTGCCATTCAGCACTGCATAAGCTGACAATTGCGTGGCCATGCATTACTGTATACAAATGAAATTTATATCCATGTGGCATTTATATATATGCTATAAACATGGGAGACATACAGAATTTGTTGCCATAATTTGTACTTTCTGGCACTGCATTGATTTAGGTCCCCCCCCCCCCCCCCCCCCACCCACCGTCAGAGGTTCAGACTCAACAACACATGGATTGTAGTTTTATAATTTGCCACCTGACACTCCCATGATGAGAAAAAAAAAAAAAAAACCCACACACAAAAGTAACAAACTGAAAGCAAAATATGGCTTTCCCATACACAGGGCAATCACTTAAGAGTTAAAGTGCTGCAGATTGCAGACATCTCCAAAAATAGGCAGTTCGCCGCCATTACTAGTTGGGGGGTGGGGGGCCATAAATCTATCCTCTTATTTGTGGATGCTATAACTTTTCTGCAAACCAATCAATAAACGCTTATTGCTATTTTTTTACCAAAAATATGTAGATTACATAGTGCCCTAAACTGGAGGGGGAAAGAAAAAAAAAAAAAAAAGTTAAGATTTTTTTTGGGATATTTATTATAGCTAAAAAAAATTTCCCCCCAAAATTGGAGCACTTTTTTGCCTATAGCGCAAAAAAAAAAAATTAAACCGCAGAGGTGATCAAATACCACCAAAAGAAAGCTCTATTTGTGGGGGAAAAAAAAAAGGGCGTCAATGTTTCGGAGCCACGTTGCATGACCGCGCAATTGTCAGTTAAAGCGATGCAGTGCTGAAAACGCAAAAAGTGCTGTGGTCAGCCAAATCCTCCGGGGCTGAAATGGTTGAATTCAAAGGGTTTACTTCCTCTTTATAGTGGACATCTTTCCATCTATTAAATCTTCTTCTCTTGTTGTTTTAACTTTGGATAGTAAAACTTTTTTTTTTTCTGCCAGTAAATCCCTTATACAGCCCACTTCCTGTTTCTGGTCATTAGCCTAGGACATCATACACAGCTCTCTTGTGAGAGTTTGCCAGGAAGGGGGGGGGGGGGGGTGAGCATATTTGGCAAGTATAGAATCACAGTATATAAAAAAAATATGCAAAGTGGTTGGAGAGAAGCTTCAGAATGGCAAAGATGTTTTTATTACAAATTATGTGAGCAGACTGCAGCTCCCCTTTAAAGACTTATACCCCAGATTGTTTTTAATTTGCTACCTGCGATTCACTTGCTCCCAAATACAAAATCATCTTACCTGAAACGAGAAGCACCCCCTTCTGCAATCGCACTCTCCACTTTGGCGGCTTGATAACAAAGAATGATCAAAAAAAATAAAAGAATAATAAATTCTCAGTGGGCAGGGGGAGGGGGACACGCGCTGAAAGAAAAGAAAAAAAAAGCAGAAAAGCTACAATTAGTTTTTCTTCAAGACATCAGAAGACATGAAAAAAAACAAAAATCACACAGCAATCCCCAAACAAACCCCTTTGTGTACGCCCGGCACGATCTTTCTTGGCATCCAAGGCACCATTAGGATCCTGGCAGGACCACAATGTTCCACAGACTATAAATACAGAGAATACAGAGATGGATTTCTCTAAACTGTTGACACATACCGAACGCCTGAAGTGATCGTTCGTTTTACTGCTCTCACAAGTGCTGCCCTCCCCTTTATGAGCATTTCCTGTCTAACATCCCGATTTCTTGCATGAGCCCCTAAAGCTGGCATAAAGTACCCACAAACCAAACAGAGCGATCGATTCTGAATGCTGGCCATTATGGGAACCGATCGGGAAGTCCACCATTCTGAAGAGAACGTACATAATCTCCGCTTCTAGTGAACTCAGCATCCTTTTTACACAATACATTGGGATTTGCAGCAATTATTAAAAAAAACAAAACAAAAAAAAAAAAAACAAAAACGAGGTTCCTGCACCTTTTCTAGTGCAAATCCAATGTGAGTATGGCTGAATTTGCACTGCACAGACATCACAGCAATGCGGTGCGAATCACATGCGATGTCGGTTTGCAGCAGTGTGAATCCAGACTACAGCTGAACTCCAGCGTCTGTTACACTTTACGAACATGCAAGGCCACTAGATGTGCGGTATAAACTATGTAGCTGCGGCCACCTACAGTATACCGCACCGTGCTCCGGGTACGAGCCGAGACTTCCTGTCCCAGACTCTCCAATGTATATCTGATCAGAACTCAGCCATTTACAAAAAGCGATGTAATCTAGCAATGAATACAAAGCTTCCTATGATTGGCTGAGTCAGAGGTTGTGACATAAGCCCACCTCTGACTCAGCCAATCAGAGGAATCTTTACATTTACTGCTAGAACACATCACTTTCTCTGAAAGGCTGAGCGCTGATCAGATTGACTGCTGTGCTCCGGGTATGAGACAGGAAGTTTCGTCTCACACCCGGAGCACAGTGCTGTGTGTGGCCTCAGCTACATACAGTTTATACTGCACATCCAGCAGCCTCACGTCACTGAGGGACATTGGGGCCACCTAGGCCTTACGAACGAACTATGTAAAGTGCTTTAAAAGCTGGAGTGCAGATTGTGGTCAGTGGGAGTTGAAAAAAAAAATAAATAAAATGAACATAGCGCCTGCAGGAAGGACAGCACCCCACATTTGTGGGAAGAATCCCCAAGGACCGAATAAAGACAAGCAAAGGGCCACATCTGGCCCAAAAGCTGCAGTTGGGGACCGCCGATTTAAGTGAATGATGTGGACATCACATCTCCCATGCAACCTTTAGTGTTTCATTCACACGGGATGAGCGGTGGACCGGGGCTAGCAGCACGTCATCGGGAGGGACCGCCGGCCAAACCAGGAGGAGCCAGCGGTACTGCCGATGACATCGCACACAAACATGGTGGCGCTGGACCCAAGTGGTGCCTGCAGAGAAGAGGATCTCAGCAGGACAACGCTGGATGTGCGAGTATCCAAACTGATAAACGCAAAAAACAAAAACAAACACAAAAAGGATAAAGGGGTGGGATACAATCATATCTTCCATAAGTCAAGGAGACCAAACTAAAGAACCTGGTTCACCAATATTAGGCACATGCATTTCCAAGAGCTTGTAAAATGAGATGATGTTACTTTACTGAAGAAAGCAGTTAAAAAAAAAACAAAACATTGATTTGTTAGAATTATAGCAATTTCTACTCAGGGCAAATTAACTCCACCCCCCCCCCCCCCCTTCTCCAGAGGGTGTTCGGTTTTTACTTAGACATCTTTAACCTGAAATGTATACAATGCTTCCTTGTCTCAGCTTACAAGAGGAAACAAAAAACAAAAAGAAGAGGGGGAAGCAGATAAAGCAAGGACTTTGTAAATTCTGGGAGGATCAAGCAAGGAGCAGGTTTTAGTGAGAGAAGAAGAAGGGGGATCTGCAGGAAGCCGGGCTCACACAATAGCCTGGGAGGAGGAGGAGGTGCTGAGGCCTAGTAGTATCTCAGGCCCGGCTCGCTCTTTGTTCTCCGGGAAAAGGCCTCGGCTCAGGCTGGGGAGGGACAGAAACTGAGCCGCCTCCACCTGGAATCTCCTCATCACTTCAATACTTGGCAGAGGCGACGGGCAAACCCGAAATATATGTCCAGCCCGCATTGCTATAATCTGCCAGCTCATGCCACCTGTAATAACGGTATTGGCAATATTCCTTACAGGGGCTGGACACAAACACAGCAGCTTTTCAATACACAAAATCAGGAGAAAAAAAAAAAAAAAAAAAAAAAAAAAAAAAGGTCCTCCTAGATACCGGCACATTCATTAATCCTTCCACACAAAGAAAAGATTTGCATCACCAAACAAAGAAACACCAGGACAAAGGGAACTACAGCAAGCAAAAAACAAAGAGCCTGTTTAGTAAATCGGATGATCAGCATCTGTATATAGGTACACACACACACACACACACACACACACACACACACACACACACACACACACACACACTCCAACGGGGTCTGCTACAAAATCTTGCAATGAGAATCTAAGTGCCAATAGTGTGTTGGAGAAATGTGGATACAAAGCAAGAAAAAAAAAAAACAAAACAAAAAAAAACCCACCACAATAAGAGCCAAGTAAACAGATTTGTGGAAGATTAGATTGCGGAATAAAGAGAAGTCTGGGAGACAATTTATCGATCGGACTGAAGGGCAAATGGAAGGCTGTAATAGAATCTGAGGAGGGGGTGGGGGGGGGTGGGGTCCAGGGGATGAAAAGATGCTGTGGTGGGAGTTCAGTTCATATATACGGGATACAATGAATCCCCCAGTGTAAGGAAGTGGGGGGGGGGGGTAGATGGGTGGTCTCCACCCATCGTACCACATAGGATATTAAAGTAGACCCCCTCTTCCTCCTCCCTCCTACACACGCAGGCAGCCATTTTTATTTAAATAATGGTAAATCTTAATTCTCTGTGCAGCCACTTCCTGGTGTAACCCAGGTGAGGAGGATTCTGATTGGACAGCCGCCGTCTCCTGGGATATCCACAGCACATTCCAGGAGGGACCAGTCCAGTGGGATTTAAAAAAAAAAAAAAAAAAAAAGTGAGATTTCCCATCTGAAGATCTTTGCGGGCGTTTCTGCACATGTGCAATACACTGAAAAGCTCTGCCAGGTGGCATGTCTGCACATGTACAGGAAGAGGAGGAGGACCTGGAGGGGGATGTATGAGGAATCCTGGACTCCATAGACTAGCAAGCTTATTATTTCTACAGGGACAAGCATTAGAAAGATGAAACTTAGAAGTTCCTCGAACCCATCCCACCCACGGTGTCCCTTTATTGGGGTCTCATCATATGACCACCAATTGGCTGTCCTTGATCACATGATTAGGAGCTACCAATCATTAGCATGGACGAAGAGGTGTCTCATAGCGAGCACTCAGCACACAAACATCGGTCACCCATACATGTGCGGTAAGCCAGAAAATTATGCAATTTTCTTTCCTGTAACCACAATTGCAGAAAAAAAAAAAAAAAAGTTGATTTCCTCATCAAGACAATCCATGTTGATGGGAAAATGGTCAGGGGTCCTGCAGCCTCATAGGATAGTCAGGAGAATGAAAACTCCTACAAGCTTTAACCAGACACTGATAGAAGTCACAAGACTGCTATATACCACTGATGAGAAAAGGTATTCAGCAGTTTATATTTACTAAAATAATGACATCTCCATGTTCTGTGTACTGTGAGAGACCAGATATAGTGAATGCAGGGTCCTGGGTTTAGTAACACTCCAAGTCCCTAAAATACATAAGCCAATGGGGATGGCCAAAGGCCTGAGAAATTGGGGGGACCACCAAGAACACTGCAGACCCACACAGTATTCTAGACCAGTGATGGCACCCCAGATGTTTTGGAACTACATTTCCCATGATGCTCACCTAGACTGCAGAGTGCATGAGCATCATGGGAAATGTAGTTCCAAAACATCTGGGGTGCCAAGGTTCACCATCACTGGACTAGACCAGGGATATGCAATTAGCGGACCTCCAGCTGTTGCAAAACTACAAGTCCCATCATGCCTCTGCCTCTGGGTGTCATGCTTGTGGCTGTCAGAGTCTTGCTATGCCTCATGGGACTTGTAGTTCTGCAACATCTGGGAGTTCCGCTAATTGCATATCCCTGACCTAGACAAAGATTAGACCTTCTAAAGCAGAGGTCTCAAACTGGCGGCCCTCCAGCTGAACCTACAAGTCCCATCATGCCTCCGCCTGTGGGTGTCATGCTTGTAACTGTCAGCCTTGCAATGCCTCATGGGACTTGTAGTTCTGCAACAGCTGGAGGGCCGCCAGTGAGACCCCTGGTCTAAAAGGCACATATGCTGAGCATAATGTACATAGTGTGGGCTGCTTCGTTTTTTGGAGCTGGAGGGGGAACTACAATCCCCAGGAACGCGCCCCCCCCAAATCAGTTGGGGTACCAATAAGATGTCCAGAAATAATCAGGATTTGTTCCTCTTGGCCCCTTTAGCTAAGGGTTAGGCAACCTCGGCACTCCAGCTGTAGGGGGGGGGGGGGGGGGGGAACTACAAATCCCATCATGCCTCTAGGAGTCATGCCTGTGATTGGGTCTTGCAATGTCTCATGGGACTTGTAGTCTCACCACAGATGGAGGGCCGAGGTTACCTACTCCTTGCTTTAGCTGTTGAAAGGCGACTCCAAATATAAAGATCTATAAATTATATTTACAATAATTGGGAATAATTCTCCTAAAGCCCAAAAAGGTGCAGCAAGTCCTGACTATCCACATTTCACTGCGACCAACTACAGATCCGGGTCTCCTCTGTCACTTGGGTACAAATTTCTGTAATCACCCCCAATAAAAAAAAAATAAAAAAAAAATTTTAAATTATATATTTAAAAGAAAATTTAGAAAAAATAATTTACACACTCAAAATAAAAAATCCCAGATGTGAAGACATTTCAGCCGAGTGGTGTGATGCAGACGAGGCCTCAGCAATGAAGATCTATAGAGGGAGCTCCGGGACCCACAATCCTCTGCAATGTCATGGAATCCATCACAGCTCCTCCATATTGGCGGTGGGGGGAGGGGAATACAGGGCCCGGCAGTCCCATATTACAGAGATCATTAGAAGAGGGTCTCAACAGCTGCTGAGGAGCGACAAGTCCAGCATTGTATCTGGGGAGGACTACATGTCCCATCAATCCCCCCTCCCCCTCCTCCATAGGCAGACATCTGGTCTTTGTGTCTGTAGCTGCTGTTGTCTCCCAAGCCATATAAAAATAGAGTGGATTGCTGTGTGTCTGGACTACATTACCCAGCATGCCTTTCACATAAATCCAGCTGCTTCCCATCTGTAGCTGTTGGTGGATTATTAGGCTGCCAACCCCTGGAATATATTATCCACCCCCCCCCCGCTGGTGGACTACAACACCCACAAATCTATATATCTATATATCTATATATAATTAAATCTATAAATTTAATATAAAGCAAATAAAATGTGTAAAACATTTTTTTTAAACACTTCATATTAAAAATTTATATAGATTTTTTTATTAAAAATATATATCTATATAAAAATTTAATATGAAATGTGTAAAAAAAAAAGAAGTAGAATACAAAAAATGACTATCACTAAAATTCCCATCACCATCTTATATACAGGTCTGGGTGGAGCCCTACATGAACAATGCTCAGCATTCCTATACTATCCACCAGATGCCCTCGGACTACATTACCCAACATCCTATTACTGGTTGCTGTGCATCTTTCAGTGGACTACAAGACCCAGAATTCCCATAGCCCTACACAGTCCTGGCTGTGCCACATACACAGCTATGTACTAAAACTCCCAGCATTCCTATAAGATCTCTTTATACACCTCTGGCTGCTCGGTGTCTATACAATTATGGGTGGACTACAATTCCCAGCATTCCTATAGGACAGGAATGGCGAACCTTGGCACCCCAGATGTTTTGGAACTGATGCTCATTTACACTACAGAGTGTGTGAGCATCATGGGAAATGTAGTTCTATCATGTCTGGGGTGCCGAGGTTCACCATCACCCCTATAGGATCTCATTATACACCTCTGGCTGCTCGGTGTCTATACAATCATGGGAGGACTACAATTCCCAGCATTCCTATAGGATCTCATTATATACACCTCTGGCTGCTCGGTGTCTATACAATCATGGGAGGACTACAATTCCCAGCATTCCTATAGGATCTCATTATATACACCTCTGGCTGCTCGGTGTCTATACAATCATGGGTGGACTACAATTCCCAGCATTCCTATAGGATCTCATTATATACACCTCTGGCTGCTCGGTGTCTATATAATCATGGGTGGACTACAATTCCCAGCATTCCTATAGGATCTCATTATATACACCTCTGGCTGCTCTGTGTCTATATAATCATGGGTGGACTACAATTCCCAGCATTCCTATAGGATCTCATTATATACACCTCTGGCTGCTCTGTGTCTATACAATCATGGGTGGACTACAATTCCCAGCATTCCCATAGGATCTCATTATATACACCTCTGGCTGCTCAGTGTCTATACAATCACGGGTGGACTACAATTCCCAGCATTCCTATAGGATCTCATTATATACACACACCTCTGGCTGCTTGGTGTCTATACAATCATGGGTGGACTACAATTCCCAGCATTCCTATAGGATCTCATTATATACACCTCTGGCTGCTCAGTGTCTATACAATCATGGGTGGACTACAATTCCCAGCATTCCTATAGGATCTCATTATATACACACCTCTGGCTGCTTGGTGTCTATACAATCATGGGTGGACTACAATTCCCAGCATTCCTATAGGATCTCATTATATACACCTCTGGCTGCTCAGTGTCTATACAATCATGGGAGGACTACAATTCCCAGCATTCCTATAGGATCTCATTATATACACCTCTGGCTGCTCAGTGTCTATACAATCATGGGTGGACTACAATTCCCAGTATTCCTATAGAATCTCATTATACACCTCTGGACTACAGGAATGCCATAGTCCACCAACAGCTATAAAAACCTGGGCTGTGGGCAGTAAAAGGACTACATTTCCCAGCATGCCTCTGATCTACAGAACAGCCACTGGTGAGCTAGGAATCCTGGGACATGTAGTCCACCTATACAGTGTTCAGTGTAATTCTCTACAATAGGAATGCTGAGTATTGCCCTCCAGCAACCAGCTCATCCATCATTCTATATAACCACAAGGAATGCTGGGCATTGTAGTCCACCAACACACACAGAGCAGATTGTATGCAGTTCTGTATATTAGGAATGCTGAACATTGTCCTCCCAACAGCCATAGAGACACAGGAGCAGTGTGTACTGTATACAGATTTATTGGAACGCTGGCAATTGTAGTCCTCCCAACAGTTCTATAGACAGGGCAGCCAGTAAGGTTTACAGTTCTAATAGGAATTCTGGGAGTTGTAGTCCTTCCAACTGCCATTAGCTCCGAGCAGCCAATACTGTGTGAGGTTCTCATAGAAATTCTACTTCACCAACCGCCATTTATACACAGCAGTCAGTCCTCTACACAGTCCACCAACAGATCAGGACTACATTTCCCAGCATCCCTCCCTGTAATATAAAATAGACACTGAGAAGTGTGATAACTGCTTGGCTTGCTGGGAATTTTAGTCCACCCACAATTATAGAGACAGAGCAGCCAGAGGTGTACGAGATTCCTATAGAAATGCTGGGAATTGTAGTCCACCCATAATTCTATACAGAAGGAGCAGCCAGAGGAATGCTGGGAATTGTAGTCCACCCACAGTTAGAGACCTGGGGCTGTGGGTAAGAATAGGACTACAATACCCAGAATTCCCATAATTCTAAGCTCTGACCCTGTATAGCAGTTGGTGGACTACACTTTACCCAGCATTCCTCTGATCTATAGACCAGCCACTGATGAGCTGGGAATGCTGGGCGTTGTAGTGCACCAAGTGCTGGAGAGATCAATCCAGTGTGTAGGAGTGGGACTACCATTACCCAGAATTCCCAGAAGAGCAGTGGCTGGTCTGTAGATCAGAGGAATGCTGGGTAATCTACTATAGAGACCAGTACAATGTGTAGGAGTGGGGCTCAGTGGCTATACTATAGAGTGAGGAATGCTGGGAAATGTAGTCCACCAACTGCTGAGATCAATGTGTATGGGAGCAGAACTCCATTGGTGGTCTGTAGATCAGAGGGGAATGCTGGGAAATGTAGTCCTACACACAGCCCAAGTCTCCTTAGCTGTTGGTGAAATACCCAGAATTCCCATATTAGAAGTCTGTATACATCACTGGATGCTCAGTGTCTCTATGGCAGTTGGTGAACCACAGTGGCCATTCTATAGAGCACAGAGGCATGCTGGGTCATGTAGTCCCTCTCCTTCACACAATACTGGTTTCTATAGCTGTATATGAACTACAATACCCAGCTGTTCTATGGACAGGCGATGCCAGAAGATGTAGTCCCCCCTCCTACACACAGTATTGGTCTAATAGCAGATGGACTACAATGACCAGAATCCCCACAATACACGTCACTGGGTGCTCTGTAGCAGTTGGTGAACTACATTTCCCAGCCCATTCTATAGAGCACAGAGGCATGCTGGGTAATGTAGTCCTACACAGTGCTGGTCTCTATAGCTGTAGATGGACAATACCCAGAATTCCCAGCTGTTCCATGGATGGGCAAGGCATGCTGGGAGATGTAGTCCACACACAATGCAGTCTCATCAGTCGGTGGACTACAATACCCAGAATTCCCATACTATATCTCCATTCATAATACTGGCTGCCCTTTGTCTCTATATCAGTTGGTGGACTACATTTCCCAACATTCACAGCTCACCACTGGCCATTCTACAGAGACATGCTGGGAGATGTAGTCCCTTCTACACAGTACTGGCCTATAGCTGTAGATAAACTACAATACCCAGAATTCCCAGTCGCTCTAAGGAAGGGCGAGGCATGCTGGGAGATTAAGTCCTACCCACAGTATTAGTCTAATAGCAGGACAGTGGACTACAATGACCAGAATCCCCATAATATACATCACTGGATGCTCTGTAGCAGTTGGTGAACTACATTACCCAGCAGTCCCAGCCCATAGGCATGCTGGGTCATGTAGTCCCTCTCCTACTGGTTTCTATAGCTGTATATGAACTACAATATCCAGCTGTTCATATTGATGAGCGAGCACACACACAGCAGTCTCATAGCAGTTGGTGGACTACAATACCCAGAATTCCCACTCATAATTGTGTATGCCCTTTGTCTCGGTTTCAGTTGGTGGACTACATTTCCCAGCCCACCAGAGGCCATTCTACAGAGCACAGAGGCATGCTGGGAGATTTAGTCCCTTCTACACACAGGGCTGGTCTCTATAGCTGTATATGGACTACAATACCCAGAACTCCCTGCTGTTCTATGGACGGGTGAGGCATGCTGGGAGATGTAGTCTTCCCACACACACACACACACACACACACACACACAGCAGTCTCTATAGCAGATGGTGAACTACATTACCCAGCAGTGCCAGCCCATTCTACAGAGCACAGACATGCTGGGTAATGTAGTCCCTCTCCTGTACACAGGGCTGGTCTCTATAGCTGTATATGGACTACAATACCCAGAATTCCCAGTTCTATGGATGAGTGAGAGCCCTCCTACACACAATGCAGTCTCTATAGCAGTTGGTGGACTACAATACCCAGAATTCCCTGTTCTATGGATGAGTGAGAGCCCTCCTACACACAATGCAGTCTCTATAGCAGTTGGTGGACTACAATACCCAGAACTCCCACACTACAGATCTCCACCCATAATACTGGACGCCCTTTGTCTCAGTTGGTGGCCTACATTTCCCAGGCCCACCAGCAGCCATTCTACAGAGCACAGAGGCATGCTGGGAGATGTAGTCCCTTCTACACACAGTGCTGGTCTCTATAGCTGTAAATGGACTACAATACCCAGAATTCCCAGCAGTTCTATGGACGGGTGAGGCATGCTGGGAGATGTAGTCCTACACACACAATGACCAGAATCCCCATAATATACATCACTGGATGCTCTGCATCAGTTGGTGGACTACACTACCCAGCAGTTCTATGGACGGGCGAGGCATGCTGGGAGATGTAGTCCTCAAAAGAATGCAGTCTCTCTAGCAGTTGGTGGACTACAACACCCAGCATTCACGCACTAGAGATCTCCATACAAAACACTGGATGCCCTTTGTCTCGGTTTCAGTTGGTGGACTACATTACCCAGCCCATTCTACAGAGCACAGAGGCATGCTGGGAGATGTAGTCTCTATAGCTGTATTAGAACTACAATACCCAGAATTCCCAGCTGTTCTATGGATAGGCGAGGCATGCTGGGAGATGTAGTCCCTCTCCTACACAGTGCTGGTCTCTATAGCTGTAGATGGACTACAATACCCAGAATCCCCAGCTGTTCTATGGATAGGCGAGGCATGCTGGGAGATGTAGTCCTCCTACACACACAATGCAGACTCTATAGCAGTTGGTGGACTACAACACCCAGCATTCCCACACTAGAGATCTCCACCCATAATACTGGACGCCCTTTGTCTCAGTTGGTGGACTACATTTCCCAGCCCACCCGTAGCCATTCAACAGAGCACAGAGGCATGCTGGGTAATGTAGTCCCTCTCCTACACAGTGCTCGCTATAGCTGTATATGGACTACAATCCCCAGTTCTATGGACGAGTGAGCCCTCCTACACACAATGCAGTCTCCATAGCAGTTGGTGGACTACAATACCCAGAACTCCCAGCTCATCAGCATCTAGTCTACAGAGCACAGAGGCATGCTGGGAGATGTAGTCCCTCTACACACAGTGCTGGTCTCTATAGCTGTATAGAGACTACAATACCCAGAATCCCCTGCTGTTCGATGGATGGGTGAGGCATGCTGGGAGATGTATTCCTCTTACACACACAATGCAGTCTCTATAGCAGTTGGTGGACTACAACACCCAGCATCCTCGCACTAGAGATCTCCACCCATAATACTGGACGCCCTTTGTCTCGGTTGGTGAACTACATTTCCCAGCTCATCAGTAGCCGTTCTACAGAGCACAGAGGCATGCTGGGTAATGTAGTCCCCCTCCTACACACAGTGCCGGCCTCTATAGCTGTAGATGGACTACAATACCCAGAATTCCCAGTTCTATGGATGAGGGAGCCCTCCTACACACAATGCAGTCTCCATAGCAGTTGGTGGACTACAATACCCAGAATTCCCAGCTCATCAGCATCCAGTCTATGGAGCACAGAGGCATGCTGGGAGATGTAGTCCCTCCTCTCCACACAGGGCTGGTCTCTATAGCAGTTAATGGACTACAATCCCCAGCTGTTCTATGGATGGGCGAGGCATGCTGGGAGATGTAGTCCTCCTACACACAATGCAGTCTCTGTAGCAGTTGGTGGACTACAACGCCCAGAATCCCCTGCTGCTCTATGGATAGGTGAGGCATGCCCCCCTCCTACACACACAATGCAGTCTTTGTAGCAGTTGGTGGACTACAACGCCCAGAATCCCCACACTATAGATCTCCACACATAATACTGGACGCCCTTTGTCTCGGTTGGTGGACTACATTTCCCAGCATTCCCTGCTCATCAGCTTCCAGTCTATGGCGCACAGAGGCATGCTGGGAGATGTAGTCCCTCTCCTACACACAGTACTGGTCTCTATAGCTGTAGATGGACTACAGCCCCCAGAATCCCCGGCCGTTGTGTGGTGACGGGTGAGGCATGCTGGGTAATGTAGTCCACCCGCAGTGAAGGCTCCCAGTACAATGTGTGTTAGGAGAGGGACTACAACCCCCAGCAGAGCCGTGTCCCCCCTCCCTCTCCCGATGATGATCCGTAGTGCCCCCCACCTCCTCACAGACCGGCGGCGGCCGCCATTTTGTGGAAGCGGTCGGCCATCTTGTCAGCTCACCTCTCCCGGAGGGACGGCAGTGTGTTGTGGAGCGCGGCGTCTGTCCCGGAGAAGAAGAAGAAAAAAAAAGGGGGGGAAGGGAGGGGAGAAGACTGGGGGGGAAGGGGGAGGACTATACACGGAGAGGACGTCGGGCCGGGGCTGTACGGTGCGGAGCGGTCGGGGTCCCCTCTCCGTCCTTCTGCGGCGACTCCCGGGGAAAACACACAGGGCCGCCTTTATCACACAGCTCAGCCCAACCTGCTGCCAGACGAATGCGGCCGCTCCGCCCAATCACCGCTCTGTAAATGGCTGATGGACGTGGCCGGCGGAGGAGGGCGGCCAATGGGAGGCGGCGGAGGGGGCGGGGCCCCGGCGAGCAGGGTTGGGTTGAGGCGTAGCACAGCCGCAGTGCAGCAGCGCTATTCACGAAGGAGGGTAGTGTACGCTGATGGCGTAGGAGCTGCCTGGGCTCTGTATGTGGGGGAGAGATGGGGGGTCCCCCTCATAGTGGGGGGGGGGGGGTGATGGAGACCCTCCCACGGGGGGCAGGAATGGGCCCTGCGAAGGGGAAAGGCTGGGGCCATTCCTATATCCGAGCTCCTTTGTGTGAGGGCCCAACAATGGGGTGGGGGGGATTGTGTAACAAACACACAATACTGACTAATGGCTGATTGAGACATATCCAGCCTGAGGACACCCATCATATATCACTGAGTCACCTACATGATGTACCTCCATTATAAGAATCAGGACAGACCATAATAATCCCCATTATACAAGGACAGACCATAATAATCCCCATTATATCAGAACAGACCATAATAATCTCCATTATATCAGAACAGACCATAATAATCTCCATTATATCAGAACAGACCATAATAATCTTCATTATACCCGGACAGACCATAATAATCTCCATTATATCAGAACACACCATAATAATCTCCATTATATCAGAACACACCATAATAATCTCCATTATATCAGAACACACCATAATAATCTCCATTATATCAGAACAGACCATAATAATCTTCATTATAACCGGACAGATCATAATAATCTCCATTATATCAGAACACACCATAATAATCCCCATTATACCAGAACAGACCATAATAATCCCCATTATACAAGGACAGACCATAATAATCCCTATTATACAAGGACAGACCATAATAATCCCCTTTATATCTGAACAGACCATAATAATCCCCATTATATCAGAACACACCATAATAATCTCCATTATATCAGAACACACCATACTAATCCCCATTATATCAGAACAGACCATAATAATCTCTATTATATCAGAACAGACAATAATAATCTTCATTATACCCGGACAGACCATAATAATCTCCATTATATCAGAACAGACAATAATAATCTTCATTATACCCGGACAGACCATAATAATCTCCATTATATCAGAACACACCATAATAATCTCTATTATATCAGAACACACCATACTAATCTCCTTTATATCAGGACAGACCATAATAATCTCCATTATATCAGAACACACCATAATAATCTCTATTATATCAGAACACACCATACTAATCCCCTTTATATCAGAACAGACCATAATAATCTCCACTATATCAGGACAGGCCATAATAATCCCCATTATACCAGGACAGGCCATAATAATCTCCATTATATCAGAACAGGCCACAATAATCCCCATTATATCAGAACACACCATAATAATCTCCATTATATTAGGACAGACCATAATAATCCCCATTATCCTAATATACTACAGGCAGGCAGTTCATTCAGTTAGCTGCAGTATATTCAGTACTGTATCCTGTGCAGCTAGATCTCACTGCAGACCGTTTCTGTTGCTCTCTTCCTAATAGGAAACATAAATGGAACACAAAGACACTGAATTTCAAAAGAGCCAACTTCCCTAAACTACAAACCTTGCTAAAAGGCATAAATTGGGATAAAATCTTAGGAACATAGAACACAGGGGAGAGATGGGTTTGCTTTAAGAGCATATTAAATGAGGGCATTAGCCAATGTATCCCATTGGGTAATACATTTAAAAGAGCGAACAAAAGTCCTGGATGGCTTAACTCCAATGTAAAAATGCATATAAAAGCAAAGGAGAAGGCCTTCAAAAAATACAAGGTTGAGGGATCATCCACAGCATTCAGAATTTATAAAGAATGCAACAAGAAATGTAAGGGTGCAATAAGGACAGCTAAGATAGAACATGAAAGACACATAGCGGAGGAGAGCAAAAAAGAAATTCTTTTAATTATGTAAACAGTAAAAAAGGGAGGACAGACCATATTGGCCCCATAAAGAATGAGGAAGGACATCTGGTTACAAAGGATGGGGAGATGGCAAAGGTATTGAATTTATTCTTCTCCTCAGTCTTCACGACTGAATCGGGGGGCTTCAGTAACCAAAACTGCAGTGTTTATCCTCATGACACAACACAGGAAGCACCTCCATGGTTAACAGAGGACAGAATTAAAATTAGACTTGAGAAACTTAACATTAATAAATCACCGGGACCAGATGGCTTGCATCCGAGGGTACTTAGGGAACTCAGTCAAGTGATTGCCAGACCGTTGTTCCTAATTTTTACAGACAGTCTACTGACTGGAATGGTACCAGCTGATTGGAGAAAAGCCAATGTAGCACCAATATTTAAAAAGGGCCCAAAAAACATCCCTGGGAATTACAGACCAGTTAGCCTAACATCAATAGTATGTAAACTCTTGGAGGGGATGATAAGGGACTATATACAAGATTTTAGTAATAAGAACGATATCATTAGCAGTAATCAGCATGGATTCATGAAGAATCGTTCTTGCCAAACCAATCTATTAACCTTCTATGAGGAGGTGAGTTGCCATCTAGATAAAGGAAGGCCCGTAGACGTGATGTATCTGGATTTTGCAAAAGCATTTGACATAGTTCCCCATAAACGTTTACTGTACAAAATAAGGTCCGTTGGCATGGACCATAGGGTGAGTACATGGATTGAAAACTGGCAACAAGGGCGTGTTCAGAGGGTGGTGATAAATGGGGAATACTCAGAATGGTCAGGGGTGGGTAGTGGGGTTCCCCAGGGTTCTGTGCTGGGACCAATCCTATTTAATTTGTTCATAAACGACCTGGAGGATGGGATAAACAGTTCGATCTCTGTATTTGCGGACGATACTAAGCTAAGCAGGGCAATAACTTCTCCGCAGGATGTGGAAACCTTGCAAAAAGATCTGAACAAATGAATGGGGTTGGCGACTACATGGTAGATGAAGTTCAATGTAGAAAAATGTAAAATAATGCATTTGGGTGGCAAAAATATGAATGAAATCTATACACTGGGGGGAGAACCTCTGGGGGAATCTAGGATGCAAAAAGGACCTAGGGGTCCTAGTAGATGACAGGCTCAGCAATGACATGCAATGCCAAGCTGCTGCTAACAAAGCAAACAGAATATTGGCATTAAAAAGGGGATCAACTCCAGAGATAAAACGATAATTCTCCCACTCCACAAGACTCTGGTCCGGTCGCACCTGGAGTATGCTGTCCAGTTCTGGGCACCAGTCCTCAGAAAGGATGTACTGGAAATGGAGCGAGTACAAAGAAGGGCAACAAAGCTAATAAAGGGTCTGGAGGATCTTAGTTATGAGGAAAGGTTGCGAGCACTGAACTTATTCTCTCTGGAGAAGAGACGCTTGAGAGGGGATATGATTTCGATATACAAATACCGTACTGGTGACCCTACAATAGAAATAAAACTTTTTCGCAGAAGAGAGTTTAACAAGACTCGCTGCCACTCATTAAAATTAGAAGAAAAGAGGTTTAACCTTAAACTACATAGAGGGTTCTTTACTGTAAGAGCAGCAAGGATGTGGAATTCCCTTCCACAGGCGGTGGTCTCAGCGGGGAGCATCGATAGCTTCAAGAAACTATTAGATAAGCACCTGAATGACCGCAACATACAGGGATATATAATGTAATACTGACACATGATCGCACATAGGTTGGACTTAAAGGACTTGTGTCTTTTTTTTTTTCCTCACCTACTATGTAACTATGTAATATACTACAGGCAGGCAGTTCATTCAGTTAGCTGCAGTATATTCAGTACTGTAACCTGTGCAGCTAGATCTCGCTGCAGACCGTTCCTGTTATTCTGTTCCTTATATACTACAGGAAGGCAGTTCATTCAGTTAGCTGCAGTATATTCAGTACTGTGTCCTGTGCAGGTAGATCTCGCTGCAGACCGTTCCTGTTGTTCTGTTCCTAATATACTACAGGCAGGCAGTTCATTCATATAGCTGCAGTATATTCAGTACTGTATCCTGTGCAGCTAGATATTGCTGCAGACCATTCCTGTTGTTCTGTTCATAATGTACTACAGGCAGTCAGTTCATTCAGTTAGCTGCAGTATATTCAGTACTGTATCCTGTGCAGCTAGATCTCGCTGCAGACCGTTCCTGTTGTTCTCTTCCTAATATACTACAGGCAAGCAGTTGATTCAGTTAGCTGCAGTTTATTCATTACTGTATCCTGTGCAGCTAGATCTCACTGCAGACCATTCCTGTTGTTCTCTTCCTAATATACTACAGGCAGGCAGTTCATTCAGTTAGCTGCAGTATAATCAGTACTGTATACAGTTTAGCTAGATCTCACTGCAGACCGTTCCTGTTGTTCTGTTCCTGATATACTACAGGCAGGCAGTTCATTCAGTTAGCTGCAGTATATTCAGTACTGTATCCTGTGCAGCTAGATCTTGCTGCAGACCGTTTCTGTTGTTCTCTTCCTAATATACTACAGGCAGGCAGTTCATTCAGTTAGCTGCAGTATAATCAGTACTGTATCCTGTGCAGCTAGCTCTCACAGCAGACAGTTCCTGTTGTCTTCTTCCGAATATACTACAGGCAGGCAGTTCAATCAGTTAGCTGCAGTATATTGAGTACTGTATCCTGTGCAGCTGGATCTCACTGCAGACCATTTCTGTTGTTCTCTTCCTAATATACTACAGGCAGGCAGTTCATTCAGTTAGCAGCAGTATATTCAGTACTGTATACAGTTTAGCTAGATCTCACTGCAGACTGTTCCTGTTGTTCTGTTCCTAATATACTAAAGGCAGATCTCACTGCAGACCGTTCCTGTTCTCTTCCTAATATACTACAGGCAGGCAGTTGATTCAGTTAGCTGCAGTATATTCAGTACTGTATCCTGTGCAGCTAGATCTCACTGCAGACCGCTCCTGTTGTTCTCTTCCAAATATACTACAGGCAGGCAGTTGATTCAGTTAGCTGCAGTATATTTAGTACTGTATCCTGTGCAGCTAGATCTCACTGCAGACCGTTTCTGTTGTTCTCTTCCTAAAATACTACAGGCAGGCAATTCATTCAGTTAGCTGCAGTATATTCAGTACTGTATACAGTTTAGCTAGATCTCACTGCAGACCGTTCCCGTTGTTCTGTTCCTAATATACTACAGGCAGGCAGTTCATTCAGTTAGCTGCAGTATATTCAGTACTGCATACAGTTTAGCTAGATCTCACTGCAGACCGTTCCTGTTCTCTTCCTAATATACTACAGGCAGGTAGTTGATTCAGTTAGCTGCAGTATATTCAGTACTGTATCCTGTGCAGCTAGATCCCACTGCAGACCATTCCTGTTGTTCTCTTCCGAATATACTACAGGCAGGTGGTTAATTCAGTTAGCTGCAGTATATTGAGTACTGTATCCTGTGCAGCTAGATCTCACTGCAGAATGTTTCTGTTGTTCTCTTCCTAATATACTACAGGCAGGCAGTTCATTCAGTTAGCAGCAGTATATTTAGTACGGTATACAGTTTAGCTAGATCTCACTGCAGACTGTTCCTGTTGTTCTGTTCCTAATATACTACAGGCAGATCTCGCTGCAGACCGTTCCTGTTCTCTTCCTAATATACTACAGGCAGGCAGTTGATTCAGTTAGCTGCAGTATATTCAGTACTGTATCCTGTGCAGCTAGATCTCACTGCAGACCGTTCCTGTTGTTCTCTCCCGAATATACTACAGGCAGGCAGTTGATTCAGTTAGCTGCAGTATATTTAGTACTGTATCCTGTGCAGCTAGATCTCACTGCAGACCGTTTCTGTTGTTCTCTTCCTAATATACTACAGGCAGGCAGTTCATTCAGTTAGCTGCAGTATATTCAGTACTGTATACAGTTTAGCTAGATCTCACCGCAGACCGTTCCCGTTGTTCTGTTCCTAATATACTACAGGCAGGCAGTTCATTCAGTTAGCTGCAGTATATTCAGAACTGTATACAGTTTAGTTAGATCTCACTGCAGACTAGACATGTGCACACTGAAATATTTCATTTTGGAATTTCGTTTTCGTCCGAAAAATACATTTATTTAGTTACTCCCGAAATTCGTTTTTATTTATTTAGTTTTTGGTTAAAAAATGGAATTCGTCCGAAAATCCAAATTGAGGTCGAATCTGTCATTGAAGACCTATGGTGTCTGTCGAATGTTCAAAGAAGATTCGACGGAGCAGCTAAACTGTAAGATGCTGTATAGTTTACCTGCTCCGTCGAATCTTCTTAGAACTTTCAACAGACACCATAAGTCAAAGTACCTGTGTACTTAGTTCTAGCTATTTTACTGCTCCTCCTCTTTGGTTACAATCAGCCAATAACATTCATAATCATCATTATTTTTATTTATCTTTTCTCCCCTACGTCGAATCTTTTCTCCCCTACGTCGAATCTTTTCTCCCCTACGTCAAATCTTTTCTCCCCTACGTCAAATCTTTTCTCTCTATGTCAAATCTTTTCTCTCTATGTAGAATAATCTTGGACTAATATAGTTAAGGTTAGGCACATTCGACCACAGGTTTGATGGACACAGATTGTTATTGTCATCATCATGTTGAATCTCCTATCTATATCGAACTGTTGTAGCAAAATAAACGAAAATAAAGCATTTGTTTATGTTGGATCTTTCGTTTTTCGGATTTTGCACTGTCGTTATCGTTTGTTAAAACGATAACGAAAATACCTGAAATTTGGACGAAAATGCATTCGGACGAAAACGAATGCACATGTCTACTGCGGACCGTTCCCGTTGTTCTCTTCCTAATATACTACAGGCAGGCAATTGATTCAGTTAGCTGCAGTATATTCAGTACTGTATCCTGTGCAGCTAGATCTCACTGCAGACTGTTCCTGTTGTTCTCTTCCGAATATACTACAGGCAGGCAGTTCATTCAGTTAGCAGCAGTATATTCAGTACTGTATACAGTTTACATAGATCTCACTGCAGACTGTTCCTGTTGTTCTGTTCCTAATATACTACAGGCAGATCTCGCTGCAGACCATTCCTGTTCTGTTCCTAACATACTACAGGCAGGCAGTTCATTCATTTAGCTGCAGTATATTCAGTACTGTATCCTGTGCAGCTAGATATTGCTGCAGACCATTCCTGTTGTTCTGTTCCTAATATACTACAGGCAGGCAGTTCATTCAGTTAGCTGCAGTATATTCAGTACTGTATCCTGTGCAGCTAGATCTCGCTGCAGACCGTTCCTGTTGTTCTCTTCCTAATATACTACAGGTAAGCAGTTGATTCAGTTAGCTGCAGTATATTCATTACTGTATCCTGTGCAGCTAGATCTCACTGCAGACCGTTCCTGTTGTTCTCTTTTGAATATACTACAGGCAGGCAGTTGATTCAGTTAGCTGCGGTATATTGAGTACTGTATCCTGTGCAGCTAGATCTCACTGCAGACCATTCCTGTTGTTCTCTTCCTAATATACTACAGGCAGGCAGTTTATTCAGTTAGCTGCAGTATAATCAGTACTGTATACAGTTTAGCGAGATCTCACTGCAGACCGTTCCTGTTGTTCTGTTCCTGATATACTACAGGCAGGCAGTTCATTCAGTTAGCTGCAGTATATTCAGTACTGTATTCTGTGCAGCTAGATCTTGCTGCAGACCGTTTCTGTTGTTCTCTTCCTAATATACTACAGGTAGGCAGTTTATTCAGTTAGCTGCAGTATAATCAGTACTGTATCCTGTGCAGCTAGCTCTCACAGCAGACAGTTCCTGTTGTTCTCTTCCGAATATACTACAGGCAGGCAGTTGAATCAGTTAGCTGCAGTATATTGAGTAGTGTATTCTGTGCAGCTGGATCTCACTGCAGACCATTTCTGTTGTTCTCTTCCTAATATACTACAGGCAGGCAGTTCATTCAGTTAGCAGCAGTATATTCAGTACTGTATACAGTTTAGCTAGATCTCACTGCAGACTGTTCCTGTTGTTCTGTTCCTAATATACTACAGGCAGATCTCACTGCAGACCGTTCCTGTTCTCTTCCTAATATACTACAGGCAGGCCGTTGATTCAGTTAGCTGCAGTATATTCAGTACTGTATCCTGTGCAGCTAGATCTCACTGCAGTCCGTTCCTGTTGTTCTCTTCCGAATATACTACAGGCAGGCAGTTGATTCAGTTAGCTGCAGTATATTTAGTACTGTATCCTGTGCAGCTAGATCTCACTGCAGACCGTTTCTGTTGTTCCCTTCCTAATATACTACAGGCAGGCAGTTCATTCAGTTAGCTGCAGTATATTCAGTACTGTATACAGTTTAGCTAGATCTCACTGCAGACCGTTCCTGTTGTTCTGTTCCTAATATACTACAGGCAGGCAGTTCATTCAGTTAGCTGCAGTATATTCAGTACTGCATACAGTTTAGCTAGATCTCACTGCAGACCGTTCCTGTTCTCTTCCTAATATACTACAGGCAGGTAGTTGATTCAGTTAGCTGCAGTATATTCAGTACTGTATCCTGTGCAGCTAGATCTCACTGCAGATTATTCCTGTTGTTCTCTTCCGAATATACTACAGGCAGGCAGTTAATTCAGTTAGCTGCAGTATATTGAGTACTGTATCCTGTGCAGCTAGATCTCACTGCAGAATGTTTCTGTTGTTATCCTCCTAATATACTACAGGCAGGCAGTTCATTCAGTTAGCAGCAGTATATTTAGTACGGTATACAGTTTAGCTAGATCTCACTGCAGACTGTTTCTGTTGTTCTGTTCCTGATATACTACAGGCAGATCTCGCTGCAGACCGTTCCTGTTCTCTTCCTAATATACTACAGGCAGGCAGTTGATTCAGTTAGCTGCAGTATATTCAGTACTGTATCCTGTGCAGCTAGATCTCACTGCAGACCGTTCCTGTTGTTCTCTTCCGAATATACTACAGGCAGGCAGTTGATTCAGTTAGCTGCAGTATATTTAGTACTGTATCCTGTGCAGCTAGATCTCACTGCAGACCGTTTCTGTTGTTCTCTTCCTAATATACTACAGGCAGGCAGTTCATTCAGTTAGCTGCAGTATATTCAGTACTGTATACAGTTTAGCTAGATCTCACTGCAGACTGTTCCCGTTGTTCTGTTCCTAATATACTAGAGGCAGGCAGTTCATTCAGTTAGCTGCAGTATATTCAGAACTGTACTGTATCCTGTGCAATATGTTCAGTACTGTATCCTTTGCAGCTAGATCTCACTGCAGACTGTTCCTGTTGTTCTCTTCCGAATATACTACAGGCAGGCAGTTGATTCAGTTAGCTGCAGTATATTTAGTACTGTATCCTGTGCAGCTAGATCTCACTGTAGACCGTTTCTGTTGTTCTCTTCCTAATATACTACAAGCAGGCAGTTAATTCAGTTAGCTGCAGTATATTCAGTACTGTATACAGTTTAGCTAGATCTCACTGAATGAATGATTTGTATAGTGCTGCAAATGTGAACTGAATCGCCTCAAGGTGCTAGATCCGTCCTGTGTTGTCCAGCTTCTTAGAAGAGGTAGCTCTTGAGTTTCTTTCTGAAGGCCTGATGGTTTTCTTCCATGCGAATGTGAGTATGTAGAGCGTTCCATAGCCATTGTCCTTGGACTGTGAATCTTCGTTCTCCCTTTGTTTTGTAGCGGGTTTTTGGAATAAGGAGGAGGTTTTGGTTAGCTGATCGAAGACTGCGATTGGGTGTGTAGCGCTTTATTTTCTCGCATAGGTATTGAGGAGCATTTCCTTGTATACATTTGTGAGTGAGGCAGAGGGCTTTGAAAGTGATTCGATTTTTTTACGGTTAGCCAATGTAGGTTCCTCAGGGAAGGGGAGATGGATTCCCAGGGTTTTTTTCCTGTTAACAGTCTTGCCACTGTGTAGAGGGAGTTTGCGTAATCGAGTCTAGAATTGATGATTGTTCCAACTACTGCTGCTTTGTCCTCTCCTGGGACGAAGGGGATGAGTCTACGTAGCAGGCGGAGGAGATGGTGAGATCCGCTGACTGCTGATCCTATTTGTGCATCCATTGACATTTCTGAGTCAAAAATGACTCAGAGACTCTTGGCTTTGGTGCTTGGAGAGATGGTCTGTCCAAAGATGGTGGGCGGTGTCCATGGGGTCTTAGTTTTGGAATTTTGGTTTGCGTGTAGGAGAAGAAGCTCTGTTTTTGATCCGTTGAGTTTGAGAGAGCTAGTGGTCATCCAATTGTCTATCAAAGTGAGGCATTTTTCTAGTCGCTGATGATGGTCTTTTTTTCTCCGGTGATGCGAAAGTAGAGTTGAGTATCATCAGCGTATGAGTGGAAGCAGAGGTCCGATTTTCTGATGATTTTGAGGAGTGGGCTAATGTAGATGTTGAAGAGCACTGGTGACAAGGGTGAACCTTGAGGGACTCCACAAAAGATTGCATGGGTTTCAGAGGTGAAAGCTCCTAGTTTCACTGTCTGAGAGCGATTTCCCAAGAAGGATGCGAACCATTGTAGGTCTGAATCTGTGACTCCTGCTACTTCTGTGAGGCGGATAAGTAGAGTATTGTGGTCCACTGTATCGAACGCTGCACTCAGGTCCAACAGTACCAGGAGACATGACTCTCCATCATCAGCTGCTTCGAGGGCGTCGTCCCATATTTTGAGAAGTGCCGTTTCCATGCCATGGCCTGGGCGGAAGCCTGATTGCAGAGGGTCCAGGAGTTTGTGTGTGTCCAGGTGGTGTTGTAGCTGTTGTACTACTGCTTTCTCGATAATCTTGGAGATGGTGTTAAGGCTTGTTATCGGTCTGCGATAGTTAGGGTCCTTAGGGTCAAGGTTGGGTCTCTTTAGGAGGGGTTTGACGATGCCATGTTTGAGGGCAATTGGAACAGTCCTTTCTTTGAACGACTGGTTAATGAGGTGTGTTATAGTAGGAGCCAAGATGTCGGAACATTCTTTCAGGAGTTTTGTGGGAATGATGTCGTTTGGTGATGCGCTGTCTCTGAGGCTTCTGATGATATTTTTGGTGGTGTCAGTGGTGATTGGGATCAGCGAAAAATTTGGTGCTTGTGTGATGATCGTATTGATTTTTTCTTTTTACTTTAGTTGAATGAGGTTGGATGTTTTTTTCTGTTGAATTGTTTTCCGGATGTTTTCGATTTTATCGATAAAAAAATCCGATAACTCATTGCAGAATTCTTGGGTTTTGTTTCCTGGGGGCTCTAAGCAGGTAGGGTTCATAGTCTTGGTGACTATTTTGAAGAGTTCCCGAGGGCGGTTTAAGGCTGTTGAGATGGTGTTTGAGAAATGTTCCTTTTTTGATTTGAAGATTGTGATTTGTGATATTTCTCCGTGAGTGCTTTGTAGTTTGTGTGGTTTTCCTTTGTGGAGTTTCTTCTCCAGGCTCTTTCAGCTCTTCTGCGTTCCTGCTTTAGTAAAGTAAGAGTGCCATTAAACCATCCAGAGTTTTTTTTGTGGATGTGTGTTCTACGTTTTGGAGCCACTGAGTCCGCTGTTTGTAGTAATGCCTTGTTTAAGGAGTTGAGTGTTTGTTCAGTTGAGTGGTTTAAGTTTGGCATTGCTATTTTGTTTGATAATGTGGTTTTGAAGAGTTCGGAGTGTAGTTTCCTCTGAGATCTTGTCCAGCGTGTTGTAATTGCTGTTTCCATTTTTGGAGGGTGGTTTTGGTAGCGATTTTAAATTTGATAGCTTGGTGATCCGTCCATGGTAGCGGTAGGTTGTCGAATATGTTGACGTACATATTTTGTTTGAAGATGGGGTCCAGAATGTGTCCTGAACCATGTGTAGGAGCATTTATCAGTTACTGAAGACCTAATTCTTCCAGTTGGTTAATGCAGGCAGTGGGGAAAGGGTCTTGGGTGGAGTTAGCCCAGAGGTTGAAATCTCCAAGTGCCAAAAAGTTTTTGGTTTTCAGGGTGTGAGTTGACATGAATTCTGTGAAAGGTGTAAGGAGATTGGTCTTCAGTCCTGGTGGTCTGTAACATAGAAGTATGTGGATAGTGTCTTGGGGTGTTGTTTGAAGATGTAGGGTGAGTGTCTCCATGAATATATGTATAAACAAGGGTAGTGGCGCTTCCTATGGGGTACTGAATGGGAGGGTTCCCTCAATGAACCCCAGTGCAATTACCTGGTAACTACCAGGGACAGGTTATGTTACCGTACGGGTATGTGTGTCTATGGTTAGATATAGGCACATACATCCATATACACCCGCCTATATCAGCAAAAAAATGATAATACTAATTATAATTCTGAAGATGGTTCTTCCAGACCTGTTTAAGGAGGTGTGGCCTGGTTCATTTAGACCTGATTACAAGGGGTATGGGTTAGAACCCCTGTGGTTGTGATAATATACCACCAGTAGTAATCATGTGTGTGTAACCTTATAAGTGCAAAAATAATCCAAAATAATCCAAAGTACATAAATGAGCATGCATAAAAAATGTGCGTTACCCAAGCATTACATATAATAATCAAATAAACGTAAATGTGATCCAATTAAGTGCAAAAGGAACCAGTAATTAGTGTTAATAGTCCATAAAATAAAATAAATTAAATAAAGAAATTTGTTCAAGTCCAGTATTCCAAAAAATTCCGTGACTTAGGTGCTCTTGGGTAATTCCTGTGACTTTAGTGCTCCCCCTTCAGGTCCCCACTCACCAGATACGACAACCCCGTGAAGGGGCAACCAGCATAGGATGTCTCTTTCACGATCTCTATTCCACGCTGATCTGGCGGACTTTACAGGATGGTTCCCGTTGGTTATCCCAATAGGTTCCCAGATTCGGGGATGCAGATGGCTTTCTAATAGGTAGAATGTTCACAATGGCTCCCTCATGGAAAGGAAAAAATAGGAAGCTTCCATGGTGTAGTATGTAAAGGCTTTATTCAAAAAAACTCCATAGACAAGCAGCGGAGTATTTAGGCAAAATACATAACCATAAAACCATAAAACCATAAAATTAAAAATATAAAATATATATAGGCTACTCAGACCGAAGCCTGAGAACAGACCCGTAGCCCGGTGGACAGCGTGTACCGCTGAGAGGGCTGTGTACGCTCCGCTTGCGTACCAGCTAGAACTAGTGTCCGGAAGCGGTATGCGTTCCACCTGCGTGTCAGCTAGGGTCCGTAACCGGAAGTGACGTAGCGTGCGTGGCGTCGTTGTACGCGTTTCGTCATAGACGTCTTCAGCAACGATGCCAGCACGCCACGCGCTACGTCCATTTAAGGAGCCGTCAGTTTCGATCCGCCCCTTAATTTCTACCACATCCAATCCTAGTATCCCAAGGCGGGGTGACACTCCAACTCAAGCTGGAGTGTCAGCAGCGATGGTCGTACGCTAATTTCCGTATTGCAACTACAACTACTGGGTTAGAATCTGCCCTCATATATATTAAATGATACCAAATGGTGGAAATATACCGTAAACTGAAATTAGGATTTAAAAATTAAAAATTAAATATAAAATGAAATTAAGTTTAGTTAAAATTAGATATATAAATAAATATATACCCAGATTAATGTAAGACAGTGAATATGAAAAAACCATGAGGCTTAATGTGAACCAGGTGTGTGATGGAAAAATTTACTCTCAGACACTAGGGGTCAGGGAAGGAATATGAGGATATTATTACAAGTCAAAACCCCCGTTATAAATTATAATGAAATTTTATATAATTATATAAAATCATACAAAATTATATATTATATATATATGTGTGTATTCCAAATATTAGGGGGTATTGCCTTTTGGGTCAGAGGATTTTTTAGGAGGAGATTTGGGGTCACCCCCCTGATGCTGTGTGCAAGTGGCTAAAAAACTAAATATGCATACCCTTACACCTTATATACTTAGAGGAAAGGGACCATAGGGATTAACAGATATGGGTAATGTAAACCTATTTCTCACGGATTGGCCAGAAAACAGTTTAAGTCGATATCAAGGTTGAGGCCCCTCGGAGCAAGGGACCTCAACCTGTATATCCATGCGGTCTCGTTTTGTGATATGAGTGTGGTTTTATTGCCCCCTCGCCAATGATCCCTCACACAGTCAATCCCATAGAAGATCATCCCTGTGGGGTCCCGGTTATGTACTGTGTCGAAGTGGCGGGAAAGATGGTGTTTTGGGAACCCTTTTTTGATGTTTTTTATGTGTTCCCGTATTCTCACATATAGGGGTCGGGTGGTTCTACCCACATATTGCATTTGGCAAGGGCACTCAATAACATAGGTCACGTGTGTGCTCTGACAGGTGATGAGTTCCCTGATCTGATATTGTTTGTGATCTGATCTTGACTTAAAAGTTTCCCTCTTACGAGGTTGTTTCTTGGTGACCCTACATGGTAGACATTTTTGGCACCTGTAGAACCCTTTCATGTCTGGAAAAATCCGAGTAGTTTTGGGGGGGTTTATAACATTGTGTACTAAAAGGTGTCGTAGATTAGGCGCTTTTCGGTATACTATCTTGGGTTTATTAGGTAATATGCCTGCTAGTGTTCTATCCTCCTTTAAGATAGGCCAATACTTCTTCAGGATCTGCTCAAAATCTTTGTATTGAGAGTTGAAACCTGTAATGAACGTCAGTTCTACATTGTTTTTCTTCCTTTTGGATTTTGTCAGTAAATTCTTGCGGTCTAGTTTTGCTATGTCCCCCTTCAGTTTATTCAACGAGTCTAAGTTGTATCCTTTTTCATGGAACCGTTCCACTAGGATGCTCGCTTGTTCCAAATAGTCATCAATGGTTACGCAGTTTCTCCTTAGTCTCGTTAACTGGCCTTTGGGGATGTTATCCTTCCACTGGGGATGGTGACAGCTGTTAATAGGGATGTACCCGTTTCTATCAGTAGCCTTGAAGAAGGTTTTTGTACATAGGCCATCATTCTTCTTAAATATTTCGAGGTCGAGATATTCAATCTTTTGGGGGTCCCATTTCCCTGTGAAGGTTAATCCGTATCTGTTGTTATTCAGCCCTTGCAAGAATTTTTCAAAGGTCTCAGATGTTCCCTCCCAAAATATGATTAAGTCATCTATGTACCTACGGTACAGTTTCACTTGTGGTATATCTCTAGCGTAAATGTATTCCTCTTCCCACATGTTCATGAGCAAGTTAGCCACACTTGGTGCGTACCTAGCGCCCATAGCGACTCCCTTGGTTTGAACATAGTAGTTTTGGTCATACCAGAAATAGTTACAGGACATCGCCAACTCCAGGCCTTCTAGTATGAAATCTATCTGTTCTTGCCTCATACTAGTAAGCTCATGGAGAGCTTTTTCCACACCAAGCAAGCCATCCTGTTGTACAATGCTAGTATATAGCGAATTCACGTCAATAGTGGCTAGTAAATAGTTTTGTGCCCCATCTATTTGCTGTAGTTCTTCTAAAAGTTGGGCACTATCCCGTAAGTACGATTTTCCCTTCTTGACAAGCGGTTTGAGGAATACATCAAGATACTCCCCTAGCCTAGAGAATACTGAATTAATACCACTAATTATGGGTCTTCCTGGTGGTTTGTGTAATCGTTTGTGGATTTTTGGTGTATAGTAAATCACCGGGGTTTTCGTGGAACTTGAGACTAAGTATTCTGCTTCTTTAGTGTTTAGGATTCCAATCTGTTTTCCTTTGTTTACATAGGCTCTCAATTTCTTTTCATATGCACGCTTAGGATTCTTCCCAAGCTTGCTGCAGGGGCGGATCCAGAGTCTAATCTCGGGAGGGGCACTGCCAGAAAATACCTTTTTTTTTTTGCGGGCAATTTATCGGGGAAACAGCTGGTGTTGGCACTTCAATCATCCCGGCACCATGGTTATTATAGTGTCAGGATGATTGAAGCGCATTATTTCTATTCTTACATTGTAATATAAAATTAAATAGTTCAACTCACCATAATGCAGAATCAGTGAGAGCCCTGAGTGTGTCACTTTCCACGTCACCTGCCACCAAATGCGGATTGTCACTTCCAACGTCACCTGTCACCAGATGCGGATTGTCACTTCCAACGTCACCTGTCACCAGATGCGGATTGTCACTTGCCGCATCACCTGCCACAAGTTGTGAATTGTCACTTGCCACGTCTCCTGCCACACGTTGTGGATTGTCACTTGCCACGTCACCTGCCACACGTTGTGGATTGTCACTTGCCACGTCACCTGCCACACGTTGTGAATTGTCACTTGCCACGTCTCCTGCCACACATTGTGGATTGTCCCTTGCCACATCACCTGCCACACGTGAATTGTCACTTGCCACGTCTCCTGCCACACGTTGTGGATTGTCCCTTGCCACGTCACCTGCCACACGTTGTGTATTGTCACTTGCCATGTCTCCTGCCACACGTTGTGGATTGTCACCTGCCACACGTTGTGGATTGTCACTTGCCACGTCTCCTGCCACACGTTGTGGATTGTCCCTTGCCACGTCACCTGCCACACGTTGTGTATTGTCACTTGCCATGTCTCCTGCCACACGTTGTGGATTGTCACTTGCCACGTCACCTGCCACACGTTGTGGATTGTCACTTGCCACGTCACCTGCCACACGTTGTGGATTGTCACTTGCCACGTCTCCTGCCACACGTTGTGAATTGTCACTTGCCACGTCTCCTGCCACACATTGTGAATTGTCACTTGCCACGTCTCCTGCCACACGTTGTGGATTGTCACTTGCCACGTCTCCTGCCACCAGATGCGGATTGTCACCTGCCGTGTCACACTTTCCTACTAAGGTGGTCTCTTGCTATGTCCCGGAGTCAGGCAGCAGAGAGATGATGTAATCTCTCTGCTGCCCACAGTTGCCTTCACAGTGAGGGCGGAACTGCAGGGATGCAGGGCGGGCTCAGGGTGGTGAGAGATGTCATCTCTCTGCTCCTGTGCTCGCCGGCTCCCTGATTGGCCAGCAGACCACTCACAGTCACATGGAGCCGCCCAGCTACCCCCCCCCTCACCGACTCACTCACTGACCGAGCCGCCCGCACTGTGGAGCCGCCCGCACTGTCAGCCACAGTGGAGCCGCCCGCACTGTCACCTACAGGGCTGCCCGCACTGTCAGCCGCGGCGGAGGCTGAGACTGGAGTCCGAACTCCGCTCCGACATGACGGTGACTCACTCACTGACGTCACTCGTTGCTAACGCCTGGGCCGCCTGGCGTCTAGCAACGAGTGCAGGGAAGAGGCTCCACCCACCTCCTCCTGGTATGTATCCACCTTCAGTGTGAGTGACCGCCGCCGCCTGTACTACATACATAGACGTGAGTCTCTCTCTCTCGGCGCCGCTGATCGGCACATGTGAGAGAGAGACTCGGGCCGGCAGCGGCAGGAGACAATTCAGACAGTGCTATTATTTCGGGGGGGGGCAATTGCCCTGTTGCCCCCCCCCTGGATCCGCCCCTGGCTTGCTGTAGGTGTTTTCTACCTGAAGCAGATTCCTCATCTCCTCCTCATAGTCTTTCTTATTTAATATTACTAGCCCTCCCCCTTTATCTGCGGGTCTTATGACCACCTCCCTTCTCTTACTCAAAGATTTTATTGTTTTCCAGACATTTCTCGTTTTATGGTTATTCTGTTTTTCTAGCTTCCTCAAATCGTCTTCCACCATTTTCTGGAATGCTTCCATGCATTGATTCCCAGAGGTTTTAGGGTTAAAGATGGAGTTGTTTTTCAAGCTTGTCTGCTCATATATTACTTCACTCCTGGTTCTTGTATCGGTTTTTGTGAGGAAGTGTTTTTTAAGATTGAGTTTCCTCATAAACTTTTTCAAATCAATATAAGTTTCAAATTTATCCAGATGTTTTTCAGGCGCAAATTTGAGCCCTAGATCAAGAATTTTCATCTCATCTTCAGAAAATTGGACGTCACTGAGGTTAAAAATACCCTTCCCTAATATTCTCGTCTTCGTTTTCTTCCTCCCTCCTCTATTTCCTCTGGTCGTCTTCTTCTTTCTTCGGGTTCCATCCCTTGTCCTCCATACCTCCTGGGATGCTCCTGTTCCCTGTAAGGTTGGGGTGCTTCCCTCATTCTGTCTTGATCTTCTCGGGAGTCCTTCCGCCCCATGTATGGTCCTCTCCATTCTGGGTTCCTGTAGGGTGGCCTTGCTCTCCATCTCCCTGGTGGTTTGTCTCTCCCCCAACGCCTGGGAAAATCCCTATGTGGACCTCGATCTCTTCTATGTGGTCCTGGGGTTTCTTCATAGTTATGACTATATTGGCCCCTCGCATTTTCCCTTAGTGGGGAGAACCTGTTTCTTGTAGGTATACCATATCCAGGTGTTTGAGGTGCTCTGTATTCACTTCTTTCTTGGTAATTCCCACTGTAAGTTCTAGGTCTTGCCGTGTGTCTGTATGGCGTGGTATGTTGTGCCCTATGAGGGAACTTGATATTGGTTCTTACTATCTGTTGCGGTGTGTTGTTAATCAGTCCCTCCATCTCCATCGATGTATCAGGGCTGTCATCCGTCTCCAATTCCTCCTCAAATAAGCCTGGATCGCTACTCATGGTTTGCCATTTGTAAACATTCATATTCTGATAGTCGATCAGGTCCCTTTTGTATTTTTTCTGTTTTTTTACTTGTATTTGGGTGTCATATTTCTTTATAATTTCCTGGTGCTCTTTCTCTTTGTTTTTGTATTCATTCTGGTTAATAAAGGGTACTAATTGATTTTTAATATCAATAATATTAGCTTCGACCCCTTTAAGTTTAAACTGTCTTCTTTTAAGAATTTTGTGTAAGAGCTCGTTTTCACACCCATTAAGGAAGGTATACCATTCGTCCATCAATGCTGGTTCATTAATACCATCATTGGGGTCCAGGTCCCACCTCAGTCTCCTGGGTGTCATCTTTGCTGTAATGTAGGTTTCCAGGGTGGCTATGTCCCACCATACTCTCAGTTGTTTCTCCATAGTGTGTCTTAGTTTCTTCATCAGCCCATTCATATCTTGTGTGTTGTTCACTGACTCCTGACTAAAAATGCCACCCAGGTCAATGTTTCTATTCCCCATGTACCCAAATATGTCCATAGCTGCAAGCTAAAATGGTCCTACCTGAGGTAGGAACACAATACGAAGTTGAAAACAAAAAGCTGCGCTTAGGGCACTAAATAGGTATGCTGCCTCCCTTAAGAGAGCTTCCTGAAAGGATACTCTATAAACTAATATATGTATAAACAAGGGTAGTGGCGCTTCGTATGGGGTACTGAATGGGAGGGTTCCCTCAATGAACCCCAGTGCAATTACCTGGTAACTACCAGGGACAGGTTATGTTACCGTACGGGTATGTGTGTCTATGGTTAGATATAGGCACATACATCCATATACACCCGCCTATATCAGCAAAAAAATGATAATACTAATTATAATTCTGAAGATGGTTCTTCCAGACCTGTTTAAGGAGGTGTGGCCTGGTTCATTTAGACCTGATTACAAGGGGTATGGGTTAGAACCCCTGTGGTTGTGATAATATACCACCAGTAGTAATCATGTGTGTGTAACCTTATAAGTGCAAAAATAATCCAAAGTACATAAATGAGCATGCATAAAAAATGTGCGTTACCCAAGCATTACATATAATAATCAAATAAACGTAAATGTGATCCAATTAAGTGCAAAAGGAACCAGTAATTAGTGTTAATAGTCCATAAAATAAAATAAATTAAATAAAGAAATTTGTTCAAGTCCAGTATTCCAAAAAATTCCGTGACTTAGGTGCTCTTGGGTAATTCCTGTGACTTTAGTGCTCCCCCTTCAGGTCCCCACTCACCAGATACGACAACCCCGTGAAGGGGCAACCAGCATAGGATGTCTCTTTCACGATCTCTATTCCACGCTGATCTGGCGGACTTTACAGGATGGTTCCCGTTGGTTATCCCAATAGGTTCCCAGATTCGGGGATGCAGATGGCTTTCTAATAGGTAGAATGTTCACAATGGCTCCCTCATGGAAAGGAAAAAATAGGAAGCTTCCATGGTGTAGTATGTAAAGGCTTTATTCAAAAAAACTCCATAGACAAGCAGCGGAGTATTTAGGCAAAATACATAACCATAAAACCATAAAACCATAAAATTAAAAATATAAAATATATATAGGCTACTCAGACCGAAGCCTGAGAACAGACCCGTAGCCCGGTGGACAGCGTGTACCGCTGAGAGGGCTGTGTACGCTCCGCTTGCGTACCAGCTAGAACTAGTGTCCGGAAGCGGTATGCGTTCCACCTGCGTGTCAGCTAGGGTCCGTAACCGGAAGTGACGTAGCGTGCGTGGCGTCGTTGTACGCGTTTCGTCATAGACGTCTTCAGCAACGATGCCAGCACGCCACGCGCTACGTCCATTTAAGGAGCCGTCAGTTTCGATCCGCCCCTTAATTTCTACCACATCCAATCCTAGTATCCCAAGGCGGGGTGACACTCCAACTCAAGCTGGAGTGTCAGCAGCGATGGTCGTACGCTAATTTCCGTATTGCAACTACAACTACTGGGTTAGAATCTGCCCTCATATATATTAAATGATACCAAATGGTGGAAATATACCGTAAACTGAAATTAGGATGGAGTGTCTCCATGAAAGGCACTGAGTTCTGTACCTTTGGTTTGGTGAGCGCGAGGTGAGATTTGAAGATCACTGCTAGGCTTCCTCCTTTTTTCCTGTTCTGTGCTCCGTTAGGATCCTGTAGATCTCAGGTACTAATTCGGTTGGGATGGCGCTGCAGTCGGGTGTTAGCCAGCTTTCCTTAATGAAGAGGCAATCTATGTTGTTTTGGGTGATGAAGTCGTGTACTTCCAGTCTGTGCTTGACTGCAGATCTGGTGTTGATCAGAGCGCATGCTAATTGTTGTGGTTGAATTGTTGTCTTCCTATATTTGATGGTTTATTGTAGGTTGGTCTTTAGTAGTTGTTCTTTCTGTAGTATTTTATAAACGGGAGTTGTTAATGTTGAGGTAGTATTTCTTAGCCTGTGGAGAGCATCTGCTGAGTACTTGAAGTTGCACATGGCGAGAAAAATTGCTGGTAGGATGATGCAGTGATGATACTGATGTAGCGATGGTGAGGTTGCTGAGAAAATGGTGGTCCTGAAGGGTGCCGCTGCTTCTGTTGCTGAGAAGATGATGGTCTGAAGAATGCCGCTGCTTCAGGGGTGGCGTTGATGATGGTGCGAATGGACCTGTGGGTGGTGGTGGAGGGGGGGCCACAAGGCCTAACCGCTCTCCTGTTGATCCAGAGGAAGGCGAAAAACCCCTAGCTGAGCTGGCCAATTGCTACAGCAGAGGAAAAAATTCCTTCCTGACCCCCGGAGGCGATCGGACCGAAGGTCCCTGGATCAACTGCTAGAGGGGGTCCCGCGTACTTACCTGACCCGGGTTGGTCGGTGATGAGTAGAGAGGGGAGAGAGGTAGAGGTCGGACCGAAGGAGAGGGCACTAGAGTTGACCTAGGCTGCTACGTACTGGTACTGAGCCGCGTCTGTGGGGATCATAATGAACACCGGTGCAAGGCCTGAATTGAGGCTTGTCCTGCTTGTCTCACCCCGTGCCCTAGCGGTGAGGCCGGTGTGACGGAGGCGGTAAAAAGGGCACACTGCCCGCGGAGAGAGAGGGGTGAGCTGAGGAGGTGGGCTGGAGCTAGGCCGCAGCCGCTGTCTGTCCCCCGAGTCCAGCAGCTAGGGACGAGGTGACCAGATGGCGGCTGTGGAGGTGTACTGGTGGGTCCCTGTAGAGTACTGTTATGGAGTCCGGATGGGCTCCGGGCGGCCGGTAGGGAGCTATGGCCGAACTAGGAGTACCAAGATGGCCGCTGGACTAGGCCCAAGCCGTGGTCTGATAACTGCTGTGGAGGAGCAGTGGAGGGCAGGGGTCTGGGCGGGGGGGGACCGGGTCCCAGTGGGTCCTTCTGTGGAGTCCGAGGATGCACTCCGGGTAACTGGGGAGTGCTGCTGCCGCTTCTGGGTGTCCCAAGATGGCCGCCGGACTAGGCCTGAGCCGCGGTCTGTCCAGAGGTAAGGATCCCTGGAGCGAAACGATCGCGTCAGCAGCTGGTGGGTAGGGTGGGGAGGGGGGGTGCGGGTCTGCCGATCGGGTGTGGAGGCAGGGGGGAAGGGGACAGGCTGGGCTAGGGCGGAGTGCTAGGCCGGAGCCGTGGTGTGTCCTGGGAGGCTGTCCTATGAGGCTGGTGGGCTGGAACTAGGCATCCGGAGGCAGCGGACGGCGCAATGGAGACTGGGGACCGAGGTACCCACTTCCGTTCCTGGATGTTGCTAGGAGCTGCTGGGGGATCCGGCCAGTCTACTAGGAATCCGCTGGGGAGCCTAGGAAGAATCCTGGATGGCCGGATGGCCGGTTCTTCTAGCACACACGTCTGTACGTCTGCTCTGCTCTGACAACACTGCAGACCGTTCCTGTTGTTCTGTTCCTAATATACTACAGGCAGGCAGTTCATTCAGTTAGCTGCAGTATATTCAGTACTATATACAGTTTAGCTAGATCTCACTGCAGACCGTTCCTGTTGTTCTCTTCCTAATATACTACAGGCAGGCTGTTAATTCAGTTAGCTGCAGTATATTCAGTATATATATACATCCCAGCTTTGTGCAGCTACATCCCACTGCAGGCCATTCCGGGTGTACCTATTCAAATACATTGCAAATACATCAAATACAGTATGTCTGGAAGGCCAACAAGGAGAGGAAGACGCTCACAGGCCACTAAAAGCGGGCAAGCAGGCTCTGTGTTTACAGCCAACATTGCTGGTCATGGACACAGTGCATCCTCAGCACGTGGCCGTGGGGCATGCTAGCCCTTTTTTTCAGCAGCTGGCTGTGTTGAGCCACAACATGCAGAAGAGTTGGTAGAGAGGATGACCAAGCCGTCCTCATCGCCCTCATCCTCTGTCACCCAAGCTCAGAATACTTTGGCTGCCAATGCAGCTGCCAAAGCGGCCTCTTCCATCGGCTCAATGTCATCAGTCACTCCTTCCCTAGCCCCACCATCATGCCCTGAGGAGTCCCCCGGACTGTTCGACCACAGTGTTGGGTACATGCTGCAGGAGGATGTGCAGCGTTTTGAAGGCTTCGATGATGGTACCCAGATTGAGAAAGGCGGTAACGTGAGCCCAGAGAGAGGGGGTGCCCAAGAAGGACAACAAACTGGCAGTCATGTTCCCCCAGCTGCAGCATACTGCCAGGTTTGCTCCAGTGACGAGAAGGGAGGAGATGATGAGGTCACTGACTCTACATGGGTGCCTGATAGAAGAGAGGCGGAGGAGGAGGAGGCACATCTCCAACGAGGCAGGATGCCCTCCAGGGGCCAGCTTAGGGGCAGTCAACCGACTGCATCACACCGCAGAGCTCCGCATGTGCAGGGCGCTGCTGACTCCGCACGTTTTTCCAAAAGTTCTTTGGTGTGGGCCTTTTTTGAGACGTGTGCAGCAGATCGCACCGTTGCTGTTTGCAACATATGTCTGAAGCGTATCAAGCGTGGCCAAAACAGCAGCCGCTTGGGCACCACATGCTTGACCAGACATATGTCGAACTCCCATGCAGTCTGTTGGCAAGCGTACTTAAAAGACCCAAATCAAAGAAAAAGGCGGACCTCTCCTTGCTCCTCATCAGGGATCTCCAACCCCACTATACCTTCAGTTCTCTCAGAAATCTGCACTGAGAGGGATGAAGGTGTAGAATTAGGTGTGCCAAGTACTTGCGGGCAATCTGCTATAGCTACACCAAGCAGGCAAATTTCCCTATCCCAGTTGCTAAACCGGCGAAAGAAATTTGTTCCCAGCCATCCACATGCCCAGCGGTTGAATGCTAGCTTGGCTAAATTGCTAGCACTCCAACTGCTGCCTTTTCAGCTGGTAGACTCTGCCCCCTTTCGTGAATTTGTGGAATGTGCGGTACCTCAGTGGCAGGTTCCAAAACGCCACTTTTTTTCACGGAAGGCGATTCCGGCTCTCTACCGGCATGTGGAAGGCAATGTCTTGGCCTCGCTGGACAGGGCGGTCAGCGGTAAGGTGCATATTACCGCTGACTCATGGTCCAGCAGGCATGGACAGGGACGTTACCTATCTTTCACGGCGCACTGGGTGACCCTGCTGGCAGCTGGGAAGGATGCAGGACAGGGTGCAGAATTGTTGGAGCTTGTTCCGCCACCACGCCTCCAAAATGCTACTAGTGGTGATTCTGACACACCTCTCCTCCACCCCCTCCTCTTCTTTCTCCATGGCCTCTTCCTCTATAGATTTGTCCTCGGAACCAGCGGTGCTCTGTAGGCGTTCAAGGGGCTATGCAAGCACTCAGGCAAAAAGATGCCATGCAGTGCTTGAGCTGGTGTGCTTAGGGGACAGGAGCCACACTGGGGCAGAGATTCTGTCAGCTCTGAAGGGGCAGGCTCAGAGGTGGTTGACGCCACGCCAGCTTCAGGCAGGAATGGTGGTTTGCGACAATGGCACCAGCCTCCTCTCCGCCCTCCGACAGGGACACTTCACCCATGTTCCCTGTTTGACTCACGTCCTTAATTTGGTGGTTCAGCGGTTCTTGTGCAGGTACCCGGGTTTACAGGATCTCCTGAGGCAGGCCAGGAAAGTCTGTGTACATTTCCGCCAGTCATATAATGCCAGAGCTCGGCTGGCTGACCTCCAAAAGGAATACAACCTGCCCAAGCACCGCCTAATCTGTGACATGCCCACCAGATGGAACTCAACGTTGGCCATGCTGCAACGGCTGCACACACAGCAGAGGGCCATCAATGAGTACCTGTGCGACTATGGCACCAGGACAGGGTCAGGGGAGCGTGGCTTTTTTTTGCGGCTCATGATCAAGGATGTATGCACTGTCCTGTCACCATTTGAGGAGGCCACGAGGATGGTGAGCAGTGACAGTGCATGCATCAGTAATACTGTCCCTCTTGGCTACCTGTTGGAGCACACGCTGCGTGGAATAATGGACAGGGGACTTGAGGCAGAACAGAGGGAGGAAGAGGAGGACTTCCTTACCTCTCAAGGCCCCCTTTATCCAGACAGTGTTGCTGTGGGCCCACCGATCAAACAGGAAGAGGAGGAGGAGGAGGAGGATTGTGTCAGCATGGAGATGGAGCCTAGCACTCAGCATCAGCAGCAGTCTTCAAGGGATCAGTTACAGTCCCCAGAAACCCATGGACTTGTACGTGGCTGGGAGGAGGTGGCTGCGGATCAGGTCATCCTTAGTGACCCAGAGGACTCCGGACCGAATGCCTCAGCAAACCTACGCTGCATGGCCTCCCTGATCCTGCAAAGCCTGCGAAAGGACCCTCAGATTCGTGGTATCAAGGAGAGGGATCAGTACTGGCTGGCAACCCTCCTTGATCCACGTTACAAGGGTAAGGTTGTGGAACTTATCCAGCCATCGCAGAGGATGAAACATCTTCGAGAGGCCTTGCAGAAAGGTTTGTGCAATGCATTTCCAGAGCCTGGGAGGTTACAAATTCCTGGTCCTTAACAACGTGTTGCTGAGGCTTCGGTCAGTCACAGAATGAGCGGTGGAGAAGGTGGCCGTCTGAGAGATGCATTCAGACAATTTTTTAGTCCGCAGCCCTAAGGTCTGATCGGTTCCAGCAACCATCGCCAGCGTCTGATTTACATGGTGCAGCAATACCTAGGGGCAAGATCAGACTTGGAGACCTTTCCAACTGAAAATCCTTTGGGTTACTGGGTCTTGAGGATGGATCACTGGCCAGAGCTTGCACAGTATGCAATTGAGCTACTGGCCTGTCCTGCATCCAGCGTTCTTTCGGAACGCCCATTCAGTGCTGCTGGAGGCTTTGTAACCGATCACAGAGTGCGCCTGTCCACCGACTCGGTTGATCGGCTCACCTTCATAAAAATGAATCAGTCTTGGATCACCAGCTACCAAGCACCTGATGCTGATGTAACCAACTAATTTTTTTATGAATGTGAGATCCCTTGAAGACTGCCTATGCTGATGCTGAGTGACCATGCTGTTATGCTGAGTGGCTATCCTATTCCTCCTCAATGTTCATGTTGATAGCTTGTAAGAACATTTTTGCTTCTGGGCACTGCCACCAGTGGCTAAGGCTCAATTTTTCTGTCCCTGTTTAACAGGGGCGTGTAATTACAATTTTTGCTGTAATATTTTGCAGCAGGGCTTGTTCCTGCGCTCAACTAGAGTATATGTGACGGGTTGCACCAGTGCCTAATGCCCAGTTTTTTTGCCGCTGTTCAACAGGGGCCGTAATTACAATTTTTGCTGTAATATTTTGCAGCAGGGCTTGTTCCTGCGCTCAACTAGAGTATCTGTGAGGGGTTGCAGTGTTGTGGCACCACCACCAGTGCCTAAGGCCCAATTTTTCTGCCCCTTTTCAACAGGGGCGTGTAATTACAATTTTTGATCTAATATTTCACAACAGGGCCTGTTCCTGCGCCCACCAAGAGTAACTGTGAGGGCTTACAGTGTTGTGGCAACACCACCACACCACCACCAAAGGCCCAATTTTTCTGACCATGTTCAACAGGGGCATGTAATTACAATTCTTGATATAATATTTCACAGCAGGTCCCGTTCAAGCGCCCACCAGGAGTAACTGTGAGGGCTTACAGTGTTCTGGTACCACCAACACCTAAGGTCCAAATTTCTGCAGAGTATATAGGGCAGGCCCCTACTTTCAAACATCCAACTTACAAACGGAGGGAGACAACCAGAAGTGAGATGAAATCTACCCCTAGGAAGGGAAATTCTCTCCTTTAAGAGTTAATATGGGAAAAGGGTGTCTTCTCCACTGATGCTTTATCACCAATTCTAGTTTCCCTAAAACCCCCAAATTTTCAAAATCAAATTGTCATTGGGACAGAAAGTGAGGTGAAATCTTTTGAAGAGGAGCGCAGACAGCAAAACAAATGTTACAGGGGGTGATAACCCTTCCCTATGTTTTCCAAAAAGCTTAAAAATAGATTTTTTGGCTGGAGCTACACTTACAAAATGTACCTGTTCCAAATTACAAACAGATTCAACTTAAGAACAAACCTACAGTCCCTGTCTTTCTTGGGACCGCCTGTATACTGCTGTTCAGAGTATATAGGGCCTGGGGGCCCCCACGCCTTTTCTTTTTTTAATTTGGGTGCGGGGTTCTCCTTAATATCCATACAAGACCCAAAGGGCCTGGTAATGAGCTGGGGGGGTTACCCATGCCGTTTTTCTCAATAATTTTCATCCATATTGCCGGGACCCGACCTTACATTACAGCCGCAAGCAGTTTTAAATGACTTTTATTTCTTTAGAAATGTCATTTTGTGCAGGGACTGTTCTAAACACGGGAAACACGCGCCACTTTACAGGCATACTATAGACACCCCCCAGGTACGATATTTAACCACTAGCCTACCGCCCACCGTCATATGACGGCCGGACGGTAAGCCTATTGTTCTGAGTGGGCGTCATATGACGTCCTCGCCCTCCCGAGCCGCTAAGGGGCGCGCGCGCGCGCCCGCTGCGTCACTCGGGACCCGGTGCGCGTGCCCGGCGGCCGCGATGTCCGCCGGGCACCCGCGATTGCCGGGTAACAGAGCAGGAGCGTGGATCTGTGAATGTAAACACAGATCCACGTCCTGTCAGAGAGGAGAGGAGACCGATGGTGTGTCCCTTGTACATAGGGACACCGATCGGTCACCTCCCCCAGTCAGTCCCCTCCCCCCACAGTTAGAATCACCTCCTTAGGTCATACATTAACCCCTCGAGCGCCCCCTAGTGTTAACCCCTTCCCTGCCAGTCACATTTACACAGTAATCAATGCAATTTTATAGCACGGATCGCTGTATAAATGTGAATGGTCCCAAAAATGTGTCAAAAGTGTCCGATGTGTCCGCCGCAATATCGTAGTCACAATAAAAATTGCAGATCGCCGCCATTACTAGTAAAAAATAAATAAATAATAAAAATGCTATAAATCTATCCCGTATTTTGTAGACGCTATAACTTTTGCGCAAACCAATCAATATACGCTTATCGCAATTTTTTTTTACCAAAAATATGTAGAAGAATACGTATCGGCCTAAACTGAGGAAAAAATTTGTTAAAAAAAAAAAAAAAAATGGATATTTATTATAGCAAAAAGTAAAAAATATTGTGTTTTTTCAAAATTGTCCCTCTTCTTTTGTTTATAGCGCAATAAATAAAAACCGCAGAGGTGATCAAATACCACCAAAAGAAAGCTCTATTTGTGGGGAAAAAAATGCAAAAAATTTAATTAAGGTGCAGTGTAACATGACCGCGCAATTGTCATTCAAAGTGCGACAGCGCTGAAAACTGAAAAATGGCTTGGACAGGAAGGGGGTGTAAGTGCCCTGTATTGAGGTGGTTAAAGGAATATTTCACTTTTATTTTTTTCACTTTAAGCATCATTAAAATCACTGCTCCCGAAAAAAACGGCCGTTTTTAAAACTTTTTTTTGCATTGATACATGTCCCCTGGGGCAGGAACCGGGTCCCCAAACCCTTTTTAGGACAATAACTTGCATCTTAGCCTTTAAAATTTGCACTTTTGATTTCTCACGTTCGAGTTCCATAGACTTTAACGGTGTTCGAAAGTTTGCGCGAACTTTAGGTCCGTTCGCGTGTTCTGGATGCGAACCAAACCGGGGGGTGTTCGGCTCATCCCTACCCGTCATTAGTTTTCCTGGAAGGGGGAATAGTAGTGCCCCATCATTGGTGTTCCTGGGGGGGGGGGGGGGTTCTTGTACTATAAACCCCATCATGACAGGATACCTGTATATGACCTGTGTATACCTGTGTTTTTTTTTCATTATTATTTTAAATAAATGAAAAAATGGCATATCACGTTTTTTTTAATGATTTTTCCGATTAATCGAAAAAGTAATCGGCCAACTAATCGATTATGAAAATAATCATTAGTTGCAGCCCTATTACTGAGTACAAAAGACACCAAAATAATAAAAACAAATAATGTGTAAACTCATGTGATTTCAAGTGGTTGTAAACTGATGAAGAATAAAAACAATGGCATATTGTGCTAGCATTCATTGTATACTAGCACATTATGAAAGACTTACCTTAGAACGAAGCCCTTCCAGCGGTGCCCCCTCACCGTTCAGACGCCTGACATCTTCCCCCCGGTGTTTCTTCCGGGGGCTCCGGCTCTATGACGTTACGGCATGGGCTACTGTAAGCCAGACCTTCAGAGCGTCATCGGCCGCATGCACTCTGAATATCTCCTAAACTGTGCAAGTTTATGATTAACTGTGCAAGTTTATAATAGGCCTACTTGGAGGTACAAGATGTTTAACAGAGTTTACTACCACTTTAATCTCCCCAAAGTCCACAAAAATGAGAAGCAGTGAGGAAATCTTCATATGTGCTCCACTTCCAGGTTCCACACCACCACCATGCATATACAAAGGGGCTTACCGGAGACCCATGACCCCTTTTTACAGAGAATCCACATAGCGCTTGATGATACCAAATGATGCAATGGGTACTATCTGCCAATTCCTATAGAAATCACCCTTGTATAGCATGCAAGAGGAAAGAAGAGCCAAATGTTTCAAATAGTGTAAATTCCACATCAATATTTGTTAAGAGCAGATAGAAAAAAGCTCACATTGCAAAAGATAGTAGCAGCACTGTATGAAATGACCCTTCCGGGACACAATCCAGATGCAGCTCCTTCCTACGTGTTTTGTCATAAATTACGTCATTGGGGCACTACTGCCTTTCAACTTAACATGCTGCGTTTACCATAGCTGCAATGCAAACCATCATGGACACAGTATGTGAATAGCCCCCTACACCTGTATAAAGAACTTTAGGGCAGGGGCGGATCCAGAGGGGGCAATGGGCAATTGCCCCCCCCCCGGGAATGTAGGTGAGTGGGCGGGCAGCTCCGCGGGTGAGAGAGCGGGCGGCTCCACGGGCGGGCTGGGCTGACGGGAGGCTCGGTTGGTGAGCTGGTGGGAGGCTCCGCAGGCGGGTGAGAGAGTGGGCGAGCAGCTGGGCAGCTCGGTGGGTGAGCGGGCGGCTGGCCAATCAGGGAGCTGGTGGGTGGGGGAGCAGAGAGAGGACAACATCTCTCACCACCCGGCGCCCGCCCTGCAGATTACATCATCTTTCTGCTGCCTGAATGGTAATCTGCTGCCTGACTCTGGGACACAGCAAGAGACCACCTTAGAGAGACACAGCAAGAGACCACCTTAGCAGGAAAGTGACACAGCAAGTGACAATTGTAGCAGGCAAGTGGCAATCTGCGACATGACAATCCGCAACGTGTGACAGGCGACATGGCAAGTGACAATCTGCATATGGTAACAGGCGACGTGGCAAGTGACAATCCATAACGTGTGGCAGGCGACGTGGCAAGTGACTATCCACAACGTGTAGCAGGCGACGTGGCGAGTGACAATCCGCAACGTGTGGCAGGCAATGTGACAAGTGACAATCCGCAACGTGGCAAGTGGCAATCCGCAATGTGTGGCAAGTGACAATCCGCAATGTGTGGCAGGTGACGTGGCAAGTTACAATCCGCAATGTGTGGCAGGCAACATGGCAAGTGACAATCCGCAATGTGTGGCAGATGACGTGGCAAGTGACAATCCACATCTGGTGACAGGCGACGTGGCAAGTGACAATCCGCAACATGTGGCAGGCGACGTAGCAAGTGACAATCCGCAACGTGTGGCAGGTGACGTGGCAAGTGACAATCCGCAATGTGTGGCAGGTGACGTGGCAAGTGACAATCCACATCTGGTGACAGGCGACGTGGCAAGTGACAATCCGCAACATGTGGCAGGCGATGTGGCAAGTGAGAATCTGCACCTGGTGACTGGCGACGTAGCAAGTGACAATCCGCAACATGTGGCAGGCGACGTGGCAAGTGAGAATCTGCATCTGGTGGCAGGCGACGGTGGCAAGTGAGAATCTGCACCTGTTGACAGGCGACGTGGCAAGTGACAATCTGCAACATGTGGCAGGCGTCGTGGCAAGTGAGAATCTGCACCTGGTGACAGGCGACGGTGGCAAGTGACACGCTCAGGGCTCCCACTGATTCTGCATTATGGTGAGATGAACTATTTTTCATTTTATATTACAATGTAATAATAGAAATAATGCGCTTCACTCATCCTGACACCATAACAACCATGGTGCCGGGATGTTTGAAGCGCCAACACCAGCCATTTCCCTGATAAATTGCCCCCCAAAAAAAGTATTTTCTGGCAGTGCCCCTCCCGAGACTAGACTCTGGATCCACCCCTGCTTTAGGGTGGCTGTACAACTGCAGCTCCGCAGCCTGTTTTTACCACCCCTCCCGATAAAGAGCTTTAACCCCATCCTTTCCACTTTGACCTTTTTCTTCACTATTATATGCACCCTCTGACATTTCCTTTCAGTAAACAACAAAAGGGAGGGGAGGAATCAAACAAGAACACCACATCCCAATAAATAACAGAAAACAGAAACAGGGACTAGAGGCCATAGGCCTCAGGATTTTCTAGGTGTTCAGTAGACAAGTAAATGTTTACATAGTATTAATAAAAAATATATATTTTATTTGAAAAATACTTTAAAAAGGACACGATACTATTTCAAATTAATAAATACAATAATTTCATTGAGGATGTGATACAGAGGTTGATACCACTTTCTCGACATGTTTCGCTCACTGGAGCTTCCTCAGGAGATAAAATGTGGCATCTGATCAACTACAAATAGAAAATCACAATAAATACTCATATTCCAGATATATATTGCATTCATGTCATGTTCATTTGACATACATCATTTACTTGTGCAATTACTATCATAAAGTATTGAAATAGTACAATTTAGGAACATAGGTGTGAAAACACAAATATTCAAAAATAACAAAAACCTACATAGAGAAAAATAATAATAATGAAACATTTTTTAAACCTTAGGAAATTTCCTTTCAGTACAAGTTTGTCTGGTATCTGCTTAACTGAGTCTATTGAAGAGGCAGAGAGGCATCCTTATTCATCATAAATAATCCCTACACATCCACTACTTAACCACTTCCCGTCCGTGCTATAGCAGAAAGATGGCTGCAGCGTGGACCTACTTTGCCGGGAGGGCGTTCATAGACGTCCTCCCGTGCTCAAGCGGCCAGTGCGCCCCCTGCAGGGCGTGTGCGGCACGCTCTGTGATCAGCTAGTCTATGAGACTTGGCTGATCACAGATCGGAGTAAGGGGTCGATCCCGACCCCTTACCACGTGATCAGCTGTCAGACAATGACAGCTGATCATGTGATGTAAACAGAGGCGGTAATCGGCTATTTACTCTCCTCACGCTGGTAGCCTGAGGCGAAAAAAAAAAGCTGATCACCGGCGGCTGTGAGAGGGACATCGGTCCCAATCGTGGAGAGCCTCTGCAGAGGCTTCTGTGCCCACCTGTGCCACCTACCAGTGCTCACAGTACCACCCATCAGTGCCCACAGTCTCACCTATCAGTGCCCACAGTGCCACCTATAAATGTCACCAATCAGTGCCTCATCACCAGTGCTGCCTATCAATACCACCTACCGGTGCCCATCAGTGCCACCTACCAGTGCCCATCAGTGACATCTATCAGTGCCCACAGTACCACCCATCAGTGCCCACAGTATCACCTATCAGTGCCCACAGTGCCACCTATAAATGTCACCAATCAGTGCCTCATCACCAGTGCTGCCTATCAATACCACCTACCAGTGTCCATCAGTGCCACCTACCAGTGCCCATCAGTGCCACCTATCAGTGCCCATCAGTGACATCTATCAGTGCACATCAGTGCCACCCATCAGGGCCGTCTTATCAGTGTCGCCTTATCTGTGCCTATCAGTGCAGCCCATCAGTGCCCATCAGTGCAGCCCATCAGTGCCCATCAGTGCAGCCTCATCAGCGAAAATCAATGACGGAGAAAAGTTACCCGTTTGCAAAATTTTATAACAAACTATGAAACATGTTTTGTTTTTTTTTTCAAAAATTTCGGTCTTTTTTTTGTTTGTTTAGCAAAAAATAAAATCCCAAGTGGCAATTAAATACCACCAAAAGAAAGCTCTATTTGTGTGAAAAAAATGATGAAAATTTATTTTGAGTACAGTGAAGCATGACCGCGCAATTGTCATTCAAAGTGCGTCAGCACTGAAAGCTGAAAATTAGTCTGGGCAGGATGGGGATTTAAAGCGGTTGTAAAGATGTTTTTTTTTTTTTTTTTAAATAACAAACATGTTATACTTACCTTCACTGTGCAGCTCGTTCTGCACAGAGTGGCCCCGAACCTGGTCTTCTGGGGTCCCTCGGCGGCTGTTTCAGCTCCTCCCCGCAAGCATTTACCACCTTAATGCGAGGGCTCGCATGGTGGTGAGTGCTTGCGGGCGCGCTCCCGTGATACAGCCGGCGGCTATAGCCGCTCGCTGTATCACTCGGCCCCGCCCCCCGGCGCGCCGCGTCATCGGATGTGATTGACAGCAGCGCGAGCCAATGGCTGCGCTGCTTTCAATCCATCCACTGCAGCCAATCAGCGACCAGGCTGAGCTGCAATGAAGCTGACGAGGACGCGGACCGAAGATTCGAGGCATCAGGTAAGTAAAACGGGGGGGCTGGGGGCGGCGGTACTGTCAAAAGTTTTTTCACCTTAATGCATAGAATGCATTAAGGTGAAAAAATTTTTACCTTTACAACCCCTTTAAGTGCCCGGTAAGCAAGTAGTCCTTAAAGAAGAACTTCACCCAAAAGGAGAAGTTCCGCTTGTCTGCCTCCCCCCTCCCCCCCTCTTTAAAATGATTGTAAACCCTCAACTTGTAAAACAACCCATTCAGTGTAAAATAGAAGTGAAAGGCAAAACATTTGTGTATAGATAAAAAAAAAACATTATAAATACCTTTTTTCCCTTTTTTATTAGTGATCACATCCCCTCTATTCTCAGCTGCATAAGAGCTGGGGGAAGGAGAAGCAGCAGCACACTGAACTTCCCAGTGAATGGCTGTGCAGGGGAGGTTTCGGGACAAGTCTGATAATAGGGGGGAGAGCAGAGAACTGATCACGATGTGTGTTCTCCTGCTTAGTGTGGTCAGTTTTTAATAGGAAAGCAGAGGGACTGGCAGGAACACCAGGGATTTTACACAAAGGAAGCAATACAAAGAGAACAGGAGACTTTCTCATACAAGTACATGGTACAGCAGCCACATATCAGGAATTTGAAGTATTGGCTTTACATACTCTATATGTTTTGGCTTTTTTTTTTTTTGCCGTGGCCATCCGAGCAGAAGTTCAACCCCCCTCCCCCCCTTCTTCCCCCACAGCCTTCTGGGACATGTCACAGGTCCTAGAAAGCTGTGGGACCATTCACAAAGTGCAGCGCATGTCATGCACACTGGAAAGCTGGCTGTGAAGCTGCAAGCAGTCACAACCGGCTTCCCAAAGTAAACGTGCCGGCGCCTGATCCCGAAGACGATGGAAAAGCCAGCTCGGGTGAGGACGGCGCTGGATCCCTGGACAGGTAAGTGTCCTGTTATTAAAGTGGGAGTAAACTCCCTTGGCTGATTTTTACGTATAGGTAAGCCTATAAAAAGGCTTACCTATACAGTAGATAAGTAAATATCTCCTAAACGTGAACCATTTACGAGACATTTACTTGTGAAGCCGCCAGTGACGTCACCGGCGCATGCGCTCTGAAGGAACGGGATACCCGGGCTGTTCCTTCAGAGCGCCTGTGCTATGAACAGCCGCTCCCGCGCCCATGTGAGCGAGTGACGTCATAGTGGCTCGTCCAATCAAAGGCCCGGAGCCCGCCAACCCAGAAGGAAGACCGGGGGAAGATGGAAGCCCTGTGATCAGTGACAGCTCACCATTGAATGGCTTTGTTTTAGGTAAGTTTCACATAATGTGCTAGTATGCCGTGCATACTAGCACATTATAATATTGCTTTGCAGTTTTCTTTTTTTTTTTTTTTTTTTAAAGGCTGCAGTTTACTACCGCTTTAAAATTCAGCAGCTACAGTATTTGTAGCCGTTGACTTTTATTTTTATTTTTTTTTGTTTTCAGGGTGAAGATCCTCTTTAATCTATTTTCTATGAAATAGATTTTTACTTGTTTTTCTGCCTATGATCTCCGGAACCTCTCACTTTTCCCCATCACCTCCGTTTGTTTGGAACGAACAGTGCAGGTTAGTAGACATGTGCACTGCCGAAAAAATTTGTTAGTTTTCGTTTCATTCCTTTTTGTCTTTTTTTTTTTTTTCGTTTTTTTGGGTCATTCGTTATGATTGCAATTCGTAAATTCGAAAATTCATAAGTTCGAAAATTCGAAAATCTGAAAATAAGAAAGAAAACCTGAAAATTTGAAAGAATAACTAACTGACTAACTAACTAACTAACTAACTAACTAACTAACTAACTAACTAACTAACTACCTGTTAAATTATTGGTATTGGAATTTCCTTTCAAATTTGGCTGTTAGTGAACACGAATACAAATTTATCCGAAGTTACGAATAACGAATGCCGCATCTAAACGAATGGAACGTAACAAATTAATAATAATAAATAAAAATAATAATAATAAAAACATTTTATTATTATTATTTGTTATTAATTTGTTCTGTTCCATTTGTTTAGATGCGTCATTAGTTATTTCGGATAATTCGTAGCTTTGGATTAATTTGTATTCGTTACGTTCACTAACAGGCAAATTTGAAAGGAAATTCCAATACCTATAATTTACCTATAATTTAACAGTTAGTTATTATTAGTTAATTAGTTAGTTAGTTATTATTTCAAATTTTCAGGTTTTCTAACTAACTAACTAATAATAACTAACTGTTAAATTATAGGTATTGGAATTTCCTTTTCAAATTTGGCTGTTAGTGAACGTAATGAATACGAATTTATCCGAAGTTACGAATTGTCAGGTCACTTTGAGGCTAGGTGGCAGATGCACACCATTGGGATCAGGAGTGCACCGCAAGGTGGTGGACCCTACAGCTGACTGCTGCGGATGGGAGTCAGGGTGGTAAGGAAGGCAGGGCCGCTGGAACGCCAGCACGGATCCCACCGGGGTTAGAGCGTAAGATTCCCTGGGGCGCGGAGTCTAAGAGCTAGCAGGTGTTAACCAGAGCCTCTAGTGGTGAGGATAGACTGGGCTGCAACTGTCTCCAGTTCGCGACCCCCCGGGGTCGCTCAGCTCACACCCACAGTAAGCCACAGGAGGATAGGGATAGTAAGGGAATAAGCCAAGTTTGGGGCCACAAGCAGACAAGGACAACAGAGTTCATGCCAAGGTTCAGGGTCACAGGCAAACAGAGATAGTCGGGGACATGCCAAAGGTCAGGGTCACGAGCAGACAGGAATAGTCGAGAGCAGGCCAAAGTCGGTAACTGGAATCAGAAGTAGGAAACACAACAAGTACACACAAAAGCTAACACACAATGGTTGATCAGCACTGCTGGCTTGCAGTGCACAGGTTAATATAGGGTTCCCTGATAGGGCCTGGGGTGGGGCCCTGCTTAGAGGAGAGGTTATAAAACCAGCCAGGTGTAAGGGGCTGGCCTCTTAGTCTGAACACATGAGGAGTAGGTAAGCTGACAGAGAAAGATTACTGCATAACCATGACAGTACCCCCCCCTCTTATGAGGCCTCCCCCTCCCCCGCCTGGGCCTGGCTTAAAGGGAAACTCCAGATGAAACCTCCTCAACAGACGAGGCGCAAAGATGTCAGATGCAGTGATCCAAGACCTCTCCTCAGGACCAAACCCTTCTCAATGTACGAGGTACTGAAGAATGCCTCTACGGCGCCGGGAATCCAGAACATGACTAACCTCGTACTTAAGATTATCCTCAGAGACCGAAACCGAGGTAGGGAGAGAACGAGAGGACTTATTGAGGGCTAAAGGCTTCTTAGGAATGGGTAAAGGCATAAGAAGACCATCAGGAGTCTGAGCAGGGTCCCCCAGACCCGTAAAGATGAGCTGGACATCCAGCACAGGATCATCAGACTGGGCAGAAGTCAGTGGATCCCTGAGACCAGGTTGGTTAGAAAGTGATGTGTCACAGAAGTCAAGCTGGATAGCTTCATTGGGCATAGGCTGAACTGGTGCAGAGGCCGACTGAACAGCATTGCCAGGTGCAGCGACCACAAGAATCGCATCACAGGGCGTAGCGACTGTGGAACTGGTAGACGAGTCAGCCTGGGTGTGTGTCCAAGGGGGTCCAGGAACAGGCAAAGTTAAATGACCATGCACACTGGAGTGAATGATCGGCTCAAGGTCACAGGTGGGCTCCTCATCCAGAGTGCCACATGACCCAGAGAGTGCCTTAGTCCGACTATTGCAGGAGACATTCCAGAAATGGCTATATGCAGCGGGAAGAGCAGAAGATACTGGGATGGTGGCAACAGAAAGTTTCTCTTTTGGGGTAACCTTGAGTAGGCAGGAAGAGGAAGAGGAGGAACCCCAAGCCAGGATCTGTCCAGCAGTCCAGTCAATGTGTGGAGAATGGAACCGTAACCAAGGAAGACCTAATATGATAGAAGATGAAGCCTTAGGTAAGACAAGGAAGGATATCCACTCCTGGTGGAGTGTCCCTACCGACATCTTAACAGGGAGGGTCTGGAAGCGGATAGGACCCCCTGGGTGAACAGTGCCATCAATCACCAAGACCACCAATGGCGTTGAAAGGGGCAAAAGGTTAAGTCTCATAGAAGACGCAGTTTCCCAATCCATGAAATTGCCAGTGGCTCCGGAATCCAGATGTGCTGAGGCCGAACGAGAGGAAGCGCCGACATGAAGGAACACAGAAAGAAGAAGACGAGAAGGTGAAGGTGATACTTCAGGGTCTAATACTCCACCTTCCAGATGTATAAGCCCTGATCGTTTTTCCAGACGAAAAGAACAAGTGTCACGAAAATTACCTTTGGCCCCACAATAGAGGCACAGGCCCAGAGTTCTGCGCCTAGCGCGTTCTTCAGGAGACAACTTGGTCCAGCCCAGCTGCATAGGTTCCTCAGCGGGCAAGGGGTGCTCCTCGGATCGAAGAGAAGGGACTGGGAGCTCAGGCTGCCTAAGGAACGGGGAGTGCTGGCGTCTTTTTTCCAGGGCCCTCTCCTGAAAGGGAATATCGATCTGGTTACACAAGGTGATGACACCGTCCAGATCAGCAGGAAGGGATCTTCCTGCTAATTCATCCTTCACTCTATCCGCTGGATCATTCAGTTCCCACAGAGGGGCAGCCCAAGCTAGGGCCTTGCCGGACAGGAGGATATAATATAGGCTACTTTCGCCCGATCGGACAGGAAGTTTTGGGGCTGAAGTTCAAAATGAATTGTGCACTGGCTAAGGAACCCCCTGCAAGCCTTGGAGTCCCCAGAGAAACGGGCCGGAGCTGGCAGTTGTAATGAATGTGTGGCTGCAACTGGTGCGATAGGTGCAGCAGCAGATAGCGGTTGAGATTGTTGAACTGGGGGTCCTAATGAGGCCTGAACCTGTTCAAAACGGGATGCCAAATCCTGAAGGAATCGCATCACTTGGGTCTGATGCGATTCCTGGGCCTCAAGTCTGTGAACTAAGCCCTGCAACGGATCATCTGCGGGTAGCGGCACATCAGCCGGGTCCATGGCTGATCAAACTGTCAGGTCACCTTGAGGCTAGGTGACAGATGCACACCGTTGGGATCAGGAGTGCACCGCAAGGTAGTGGACCCTACGGCTGACTGCTACGGATGGGAGTCAGGGTGGTAAGGAAGGCAGGGCCGCTGCAACACCAGCACAGATCCCACCGGGGTTAGATCGTAAGATTCCCTGGGGCGCGGAGTCTAAGAGCTAGCAGGAGTTCACCACAGCCTCTAGTGGTGAGAATAGACTGGGCTGCAACTGGCTCCAGGTCGCGACCCCCAGGGTCGCTCAGCTCACGCCCAAAGTAGGCCATAGGAGGATAGGGATAGTAGGGGAATAAGCCAAGGTCGGGGCCACAAGCAGACAAGGACAACAGAGTTCACGCCAAGGTTCAGGGTCACAGGCAAACAGGGATAGTCGGGGACATGCCAAAGGTCAGGGTCACAAGCAGACAGGAATAGTCGAGAACAGGCCAAAGTCGGAAACTGGAATCAGACGTAGGAGACACAGCAAGTACACACGAAAGTTAACACACAATGGTTGATCAGCACTGCTGGCTTGCAGTGCACAGGTTAATATAGGGTTCCCTGATAGGGCCTGGGGTTGGGCCTTGCTTAGAGGAGAGGTTTTAAAACCAGCCAGGTGTGAGGGGCTGGCCTCTTAGTCTGAACACGAGGAGCAGGTAAGCTGACAGAAAAAGATTACTGCATAACCATGACTCGAATTATCCGAAATAACTAATGCCGCATCTAAACAAATGGAACGGAACAAATTAATAATAAATACAAATAATAAAACATTTTTTTTATTATTATTGACATTTATTATTATTAATTTGTTACGTTCCATTCATTTAGATGCAACATTCGTTATTTCGGATAATTCATAACTGCGGATAAATTCGTATTCATTATGTTCACTAACAGGCAAATTTGAAAGGAAATTCCAATACCTATAATTTAATAGTTAGTAATAATTAAGTTATTATTAGTTAGTTATTATTTCAGATTATCGAATTTTCGGGTTTTCGGATTTTCAAATGAAACATTTCCGAATTTTTGAATTTCCAAATTTTCCAGTTTAGGAATTTACGAATTAATGAATTTGTCGAAATTCCTTAAAAAAACGAATTCGGAACGAAACGAATTGCACATGTCTCCAGGTTAGTTGCAGTGATGAGCACTGCTTTATACACACTACACATCCCATAGTCCATTATCCATCTTGCAAGTGAGCAAGAAAAGAGTGGCTACTTTCCTACATACAGCGGGATCATGGGGAACAAATGTAGCCACCTTCTAACAGGAAGTCAGATCATAGCAGCAAAAAAAACAAAAACGCAAAGGGGATTTGAAGATTTGAAGATCTGGAGAAGGCTGAGAACAATAAGAGAGACATTTGTGAGTTAAAGAGGAGCTCCGGGCTCCTTCAGGAGAAATTAAAAGTCAGCAGCTACAAATACTGTAGCTGCTGACTTTTAATATTATGACACTTACCTGTCCAGGGAGCCCGCGATGTTGGCACCCCAGCCGATTTTTCAATTGGCTCTTGTGTGCTGCCGCCGCCATTCCTTGTGTGGGAAGCCGACAGTGAAGCCTTGCAGCCTCACAGCCGGATCCATAATGTGTGTAGCGGTACCACCCCCCGTAGGGGCTTCTGAAAAGTGTGGTCCACCTGTCACCCTGCCCAGCCCGGCATTCACTTCCCAATCACCTTGAGTCAATGAACAGTCTATATGTTTGTTTTGTTATTTTATTGAGGGATTTGAACTTGGATAGGGATGGGAATTTATGAGATGCCCAGTAGAATTTTAGAACAGTCAATTTAGGACAGAACTATGTACACTCTTTGTACATGACACTTCTCAAAACTCCTCCTGCACACCACTTGCTTGCAGACTATCACTCTCTCTCTCTCTCTCTCTCTCTCTCCTGCTCAACACTTAACTCCAGGCACAGCTAGCACATGTCAGGGCCGGTGCTACCACTAGGCAAACTAGGCAGCCGCCTAGGGCGCACTGCTGCCTAGGGCGCCTGGCCACTGGTGTTTCTACTCTCTTCTCTCTGCAGCAAGCAACTAAGTCTCAGCATCAGCAGGCAGCAGCCGCTCCGTTTGCACATTGTGTCAGAGGCGCAGCGGCGGCGGAGGATTGTGTCTGTGTTCCGACTCCTGAATGAATGAAAGCAAGCAAACATTCATTGATGGGCACTGGTAGGCTGCATTGATGGGCGCTGGTAGGCTGCATTTGATGGGCACTGCAGAGGGTGCATTTGATGGGCGCTGGTGAGGCTGCATTGATGGGCGCTGGTAGGCTGCATTTGATGGGCACTGCAGAGGGTGCATTTGATGGGCGCTGGTGAGGCTGCATTGATGGGCACTGGTAGGCTGCATTGATGGGCGCTGGTAGACTGCATTTGATGGGCACTGCAGAGGCTGCATTTGATGGGCGCTGGTGAGGCTGCATTGATGGGCGCTGGTAGGTTGCATTTGATGGGCACTGCAGAGGCTGCATTTGATGGACGCTGGTGAGGCTGCATTTGATGGACGCTGGTGAGGCTGCATTGATGGGTGCTGGTGAGGCTGCATTTGATGGGTGCTGGTGAGGCTGCATTTGATGGACGCTGGTGAGGCTGCATTGATGGGTGCTGGTGAGGCTGCATTTTATGGGTGCTGGTGAGGCTGCATTTGATGGGTGCTAGTGAGGCTGCATTTGATGGGCACTGGTGAGGCTGCATTTGATGGGCGCTGATGAGGCTGCATTTGAAGGGCGCTGGTGAGGCTGCATTTGATGGGCGTTGGTGAGGCTGCATTTGATGGGTGCTGGTAGGCTGCATTTGATGGGTGCTTTGTTAAAAAGGTGGGGTATACATGGGCAGGGCAAAGGGGGTGGAGTCAGGGGTGGAGGGGGGGGGGCAGCAAAATTAGGTTTTGCCTAGGGTGTCAAAAATCCTTGCACCAGCCCTGCTTGGGCTCAACACTGACTCAGTCAGGCCCTAGAAATTACCATTTACCATTACTACTGCTCCCAGCAATCCCTCTTCAGGCTCTGCCAGCCCTCCTGGCTGCAGCTGCCTGACTTCACTGCCCGTGACATTGCAATCTTCACTGGCTCCACACCCAGCTTTGACTGTTGCCCCTCAGTCCTCTCTGGCATGCCTCTCCAGTCCTCCCGATAGCACATGTCACTCACCAGCCCTCCTGGCTGCACACCGGTGCTTCCCTCCTAAAGACTTGCCTGGCAGTACTAGCTCCTACTGTCCTCTCTGACTCCTCTCTGTGCCTCCTGTCCAGATCCTTCATGCAGTCTTGAAGGGATCTTTTCTGCACCTGAGCCCCAGGCCCAAGGTAACTCCCCCCCACCAAATGGGGAGCACCCTCAAAAACCCTGACAGCCTAGTACCCCATCCTCAGTTCTTCCACCCGACAACTTCCCCCCAGCTCGGCTGACTCTAGATATTTAAGGAGGCCTGCCCCCTGCCAATCCAGTTTGGGAATTGGCCCCAGGCAGCTCCACCTCTCTTCCCCGCCTCTCGTCCAGAATCCTCTAGAAGGGAAAGGGAGGTGACAGTGGAGTGATGCTGTCTGTGAGTCACCAGCTTACTCTGAGCCACTCCCAGCCCACACTGATCAAAACAAACAGGCCTAGCTTCCAGCTAGGCCTGCCTAAATTTACCTGCACTCACCAAAAATGTTACCTCTAGCACCTACCTAAGTAGGGGGTGCTACATGCATTATGCGTGAAGTGCGCTGTGCTTTGTGAATGGCCCGGCGGGGGGGAAGGAGGAGGGGGCCAAACTTCCGGGTGGCAGCGGAGGGGCGGGGGGGAGGCAAACAAACGGAGCTTCCCCTTTTGGGTGGAGCTCCGCTTTAAGAATACTCGAATAGAATTTTTTTTTTTATACCAGAGTTTAGTGTCACATTCAGTACAGTCATACATTCCTGTGCTTATAACAAACATTGTAAGAGATACAAATGTATCCATCTTTTTGATACATAATTGCAATGATTATAGTTATCATAACATATTTGTGACCTGAGGCTTGTTTATGCAATAATTACAAAGAGTGCATTGTATGAAGTTCTGGGCACACTCTTCTAGCATGTTCATTTTACATTACTGATAAAACTCAATAAATTTATGTGACAGTAATAGTGTCCTGTTTTTATTGCGATATCACGTATTTCAACTGAGGTGAAACAAATGTCAATGTAAAAAAAGAGACAAATAATTCCACAGTGGCGCACTAATCTACAAATCTCCTAAATAATTAGCATTGTGAAATGGTCAATATAAAATGCCCATACATAATGAAAAGTGTCCATATGGCATATCCAAAAAATATACAGTATCTCAAAAAAGTGAGTACACCCTTCACATTTTTGTAAATATTTTATTCTATCTTTTCATGTGACAACACTGAAGAAATGACACTTTGCTACAATGTAAAGTAGTGAGTGTACAGCTTTTATAACAGTGTAAATTTTCTGTCCCCTCAAAATAACTCAACACACAGCCATTAATGTCTAAACCGCTGGCAACAAAAGTGAGTACACCCCTAAGTGAAAATGTCCAAATTTGGCCCAAAGTTGTAGAAAAAAAGGGTATCCCCAAGGGATAATATGGGTAGGGAACCAATGTGTCAGGGAAGTCATCCGCAGAATACAGCTAATGCTTGCAAGCATACGCCTGTGCGCAGGCGCCAGCAAGGGATTCTCAGAACTACTACGGGCGCATCGGCGAATACGCGATCGCGCATGCGCGATCGCGCGTTCGCGCGTCCGCGTGCGCGCGCGTCTGCGCACGCCTGTCATCAGAACTGGCGCCAGACGGCCTATTTAAACACGGACTTAGTACTGGCTGGTTGCTGCTTGGTCTACAGCGTGTACCTGAATTCTTGCTACCTGTGTTGACTTCCGATTATCGTTCCGGCCTGTGACCTGACTCCTCTCCTGCCTGCTGTTTGTACCTGATCTGCCTACCTGCTGCCGAACCTGCCAGTGACCTGACCTCTCTCCTGCCTGCTGTTTGTACCTGATCTGCCTACCTGCTGCCGAACCTGCCTGTGACCTGACCTCTCTCCTGCCTGCTGTTTGTACCTGATCTGCCTACCTACTGCCGAACCTGCCTGTGACCTGACCTCTCTCCTGCCTGCTGTTTGTACCTGATCTGCCTACCTGTTGCCGAATCTGCCTGTGACCTGACCACGTTCCTGCCAGCCGAGTCATCTGATCTGTCTCTCTGCTGCCGAGACCTGCCAGTGATCCAGCGACTCTCCTGTCTGCTTTCAGTCAAGTCCTCCTGTGTGTTCCGGCAACTTCCTGCTCAGACTTCGGGACTTCCATAGGCACTCTTACTCCACCATGCTCCAGCGCCAGCTGTTCCACTATCAGCGGCCCTTGAGCCGGGGTTGTACGGGAGGCCTTCCTCTACACGTCAGGCTCGCCATCAGGTACGTGACACAATGAAGGATAGTATTGAAAAAAAATACAAAATATGGACAGGTAGGTAGGTAAATGTTTTTTCTGATGTCCATATATTTACAGTAGGAGCATGATCCACATGGGAATGTTCCCACTGTTTTGCAAGGATCACCGCTCACTGGGCCACGGAATTCGCTCTGGACCAATAGGTCATCCACAGAGGTGGCTCATCTGTATGTGATCATTGGAAACAGAGGTACAAAAGGACCTACAATGGGATCAGAGGTTAACAAGTGCCAATATTTTTTACATATTTGCATGAATTTAGTATGATCGTTAGTAAAAGTTGTGACTATTCTATGGCTTTCATTAGAGGTTTTGGGTTTCTTTGGTGCAAGTAGCTCATGCTGGTTGCTAATATTTGTGCGTTGAAATGCTTTCTTAAGACATTTGTGGCTGTAGCCACGTTCAAGTAGACATTTTTTTAAAATGTTAGCCTCACGTTTGAAGTCCAACTGGTTAGAACAGTTGCGTTTGATACTCAAGTATTCACCATATGGAATGGAGTTTATGAGGGGTCTAGGATGGAAACTAGAAGAGTGCAGGACCATGTTCCCTGCAGTGGGCTTCCTGAATAATTTACAAGATAGTAAGTTGAATTCATTTTTGAAAATTTCAATGTCCAAAAAGGTCATTTTGGACACGCCAGAATTCATTGTAAAGTTGAGGTTAAATTCATTGGTATTCAGCTTGGTCAGGCACTCATCTAAAAGTGATTGGGAGCCATCTGAGACGACGAAGATGTCATCTATGTACCTGTGCCACATGATGACGTGGCACAGGTACATAAATCAACTTTAATATGTAAATTCACTGTACTCTGTAGTGGTTGGCCACTTACACATATATACACACACCCTCTTTTTTCCTCTTTGATAGAAATGTAGCAATACACTCTACCCGAACCCCTGAAAAGGGAAGTACACTCATCATAAAAAGAAATTAATCTCTTTGTGTTTTTTTCCAAAACATGTAGGGTGGGTTTGTAGCAGCTGCGTTTTCCAAGCGTTTGCTGCAGCATTCAGTAGCTGTATGTTTGCATTTATGATCATGTTCCTCTTGATTGTTTTTAGATATTTATAAACCTTTGTCATTTGTCTCTTTTTTGTACTTTGAATAAAATTCTCCTATCTTTTATACATATTTTGTATTTTTTCGAATACTATCCTTCATTGGTTCCCTGCCCATATTATCCCTTGGGGACACCCCTTTTTTCTACAAGTTTGTTTTGGGATGTGGCAGTGACCTCTAGGATTAGTCTTCTGTATAGTTTCCTCTCCAAATTATTTTTCCAAATTGGGCCCAAAGTGTCAACCATTATTTTTCAGCACTGCCTTAACCCTCTTGGGCATGGAATTCACCAGAGCTTCACAGGTTGCTACTGGAGTCCTCTTCCACTCCTCCATGACAACATCACGGAGCTGGTGGATGTTAGAGACCTTGTGCTCCTCCACCTTCCGTTTGAGGATGTCCCACAGATGATCAATAGGGTTTAGGTCTGGAGACATGCTTGGCCAGTCCATCACCTTTATCCTCAGCTTCTTTAGCAAGGCAGTGGTCATCTTGGAGATGTGTTTGGGATTGTGGAATACTGCCCTGCAGCCCAGTCTCCGAAGGGAGGGGTTAATGCTCTGCTTCAGTAGGTCACAGTACATGTTGGCATTCATGGTTCCCTCAATAAACTGTAGCTCCCCAGTGGCGGCAGCACTCATGCAGCCCCAGATCATGACACTCCCACCACCATGCTTGACTGTAGGCAAGACACACTTGTCTTTGTGCTCCTTACCTGGTTGCCGCCACACATACTTGACACCATCTGAAACAAATAAATTTATCTTGGCCTCATCAGACCACAGGACATGGTTCCAGTAATCTGCGTCCTTAGTCTGCTTGTCTTGAGCAAACTGTTTGCAGGCTTTCTTGTGCGTTATCTTTAGAAGAGGCTTCCTTCTGGGATGACAGCCATGCAGACCAATTTGATGCAGTGTGTGGTGTATGGTCTGAGCACTGACAGGCTGACCCTCGGCCCCTTCAACCTCTGCAGCAATGCTGGCAGCACTCATATGTCTATTTCCCAAAGGCAACCTCTGGATATGACGCTGAGCATGTGCACTCAACTTCTTTGATCGACCATGGCGAGGCCTGTTCTGAGTGGAACCTGTCCTGTTAAACCGCTGTATGGTCTTGGCCACCGTGCTGCCGCTCAGTTTCAGGGTCTTGGCAATCTTCTTATAGTCTAGGCCATCTTTATGTAGAGCAACAATTCCTTTTTTCAGATCCTAAGAGAGATCTTTGCCATGAGGTGCCATGTTGAACTTCCAGTGCCCAGTATGAGAGTGAGAGCGATAACACTAAATTTAACACACCTGCTCTCTTTTCACACCTAAGACCTTGTAACACTAATGAGTCACATGACACCGAGGAGGGAAAATTGGTTAATTGGGCCAAATTTGGACATTTTCAATTAGGGGTGTACTCACTTTTGTTGCCAGAAGTTTAGACATTAATGGCTGTGTGTTGAGTTATTTTGAGGGGACAGAAAATTTACACTGTTATACAAGCTGTACACTCACTACTTTACATTGTAGAAAAGTGTCATTTCTTCAGTGTTGTCACATGAAAAGATAGAATAAAATATTCACAAAAATGTGAGGGGGGTGTACTCACTTTTGTGAGATACTGTATATATGCTCCAACATATGCAAATCAATATGGTAATACAGTCCAACTTAAAGTGATGAAAAGATAGTGAAACAAAATCTCGTGATCCACCAAAATCCTTCACCAAAATGATGTGTGCCAATTCCACTCACCAGATTCTGTTGCCATTCACTCTCGTGTCTGGCAAATATTAGATGTGTTTGAAGAGCCGTTTATGCACGCCAATCTTCATCCAGATTAACCACTTGCCGACCACCGCATGCCGATGTACGTCCAAAGTTTGGCGGCGGATAACGTTGTTATAGCAGCAGCTAGCTACCATAACCCCGGTATCCCCGTTTTCGCGCGGCGGTCGGCTTTCAGATAAAAGCGGTCGCCGCGAGATCACTTTTATCGGCGGCGGGAGAGGGCTCCCCCGCTGCGATCCGGTGCCCTCCACCGCTTACCGGAGCCGTTGGTAGCGGCAGAGGCGATCGCGTCTGTCTCCTTGCTGTGCCTGGAGACGAGTGAGGCTAAGATGGCGCCCACTCGTCTCCATGATATGCAGGGCGGAAGTGACGTCAAAACTTCACTTCCACCCATACGTCCTAAAGGCACATTTTTTTCAATGTCATTTTTTTAAATCACTTTTTTTTTTTTTTTATTGCATTTTAGTGTAAATATGAGATCTGAGGTCTTTTTGACCCCAGATCTCATATTTAAGAGGTCCTGTCATGCCTTTTTCTATTACAAGGGATGTTTATATTCCTTGTAATAGGAATAAAAGTGACACAATTTTTTTTTTTAAACAGTGTAAAAATAAATAAAATCATCTAAAAAAAATAATAAAAATTAAAAAAAAATGTTTAAAACCCTCCGTCCCGACGAGCTTGTGCGCAGAAGCGAACGCATACGTGAGTAGCGCCTGCATATGAAAACGGTGGTCAAACCACACATGTGAGGTATCGTCGCAATCGTTAGAGCGAGAGCAATAATTCTAGCCCTAGACCTCCTCTGTAACGCAAAACATGCAACCTGTGGAATTTTTTAAACGTTGCCTATGGAAATTTTTGAGGGGAAAAGTTCGACGCCATTCCACGAGCGGGTGCAATTTTGAAGCGTGACATGTTGGGTATCAATTTACTCGGCGTAACATTATCTTTCACAATATAAAAAAAATTGGGCTAACTTTACTGTTGTTTAATTTTTTTATTAAAAAAAGTGAATTTTTTCCCAAAAAAAAGCGCGCTTGTAAGACCGCTGCGCGAATACGGTGTGAAAAAAAGTATTGCAATGACCGCCATTTTATTCTCTAGGGTGTTAGAAAAAAACAATATATAATGTTTGGGGGTTCTAAGTAATTTTCTAGCAAAAAATCCTGTTTTAAACATGTAAACACCTAAATTCCAAAATGAGGCTGGTCCTTTAAAGACACTCTCCACATGTGGGGATAGAGATTGAGACCGAGCCTCCAATAGTGTAAAAACACCTTAAGGAAATCGGTTTATTAAAAGTAATGCACTTACATCATAAAAGATTCAAAATTGCCTTGTTAAAATTCCAGACATGCCAGGTGACTCAGTGTTGCGATCTCCTCATAGCTTCCTTCGTACACGTGGAGTCACTGTCTCAGCGTTGCTGTGTAGCCACTGATGCGTTTCGTCACTTCGGACTTCGTCACAGGGGGTTGTGTATTCATGTATTATTTTATTCGTTTTACTGATTGCCAATGAAGTGTTGTGATTTTTGCTATTTGTATGTAAGACATTCATTTTTGAGTTTGCTATTCACCTTATTCAGTTAGGCCCCTTTCACACAGGGGGGGCTCCATTATGGTCAGTAGGGAATCTGTCTGCTGATCCTAGGCTGAGCAGAGCAGAGGGGGCGCGGTTGAATGACAGGACATGGATGGAGCCCACTCTGCTCTATGGAGCGGTGGGTGTAAACAATCTCTGCTGTCCATTTTTACCCAACTGCCTTCCAATCCGCCTAGAAAGAGAAGGGTGGATCCCCTTCCTTTTTTTTTAGCAGACTGGATTGGATTGGAGGTAGGTGGGTGTAAACAGACACAAGTCCATTTACAGCCGTCGCTCCGTGGGGTGAATGGAGGGTCTGATCAGGTCTAACTGCAAAACTGACAGGCAGACCTGATCAGATTCTTCACGTGAAATGGTCCTTATTATATACATATGGTTACTGTTCTGGAAATTTTTATAGATAGGCAACTCCTATTCTCATATTGATTAGTGGTTCCAAATTAATAATAGCTACCGCAGTAGGGAACAGACACAGAAGATACACACCGCATTTTTTGAAATCACAGTTCTATTTATTCGATGCAATTACATTTTTTTTATACACATGATTACGTAGGTATCACAATAATATTACAATTCTACTTTTATGGTAACAAGGGGCGTAACATAGGTAGGCTAATTTCTAATCAGGACTCGAAAGAAAGCAAACATGTAATGAAAACATTATTAGTGCTGTGTGCACAATGAGTGCAGTGTGCAATACACAAACAAACATACAAAATAGAATACAATTATATACAGAATTTACAGTTTCCTTTAACCACTTGCCTACAGAGCACTTACACCCCTTTCCTGCCCAGGCCATTTTTCAGCTTTTAGCGCTGTCGCACTTTGAAGGACAATTGCGCAGTCATGCAACACTGTACTAAACACATTTTTTTATCATTTTCTTCACACAAATAGAGCTTTCTTTTGGTGTTATTTAATCATTACTAAAAAAAAAAAAAAAAACCCAAAATGTTGAAAAAAATGTTTTTTTACTTAATTTCTGTCAATAAATTTTGTAGCTAAGTAATTTTTCTCCTTCACTGATGTGCGCTGATGAGGCGGCACTGATGGGCACTGATAGGCTGAACTGGTGGGCATTGATGAGGTGGCACTTATGGGCACTGATGAGGCGGCACTTATGGGCACTGATTAGGTGGCACTGATGATGAGACACTAATATGCCACACTTATGGGCACTGATATGTGGCACTGATGAGCACTGATAGGCGGCACTGATGGGCACTGTTAGGTGGCACTTATGGGCACTAATAGGTGGCACTGGCGGTCACTGATAGGCAGCACTGGTGGGCACTGATAGGCGGCACGGATAGGCGGGAATGATGGGCACTGATGAGCATTGATGGGTGGCACTGATGGGCGACACTGATGGGCATTGATCGACAGCAGTGATGGGCATGGATGGGCAGCACTGATAGGCGGCACTGATAGCCAGCACTGACTGGCATTGCTAATGGGCACTGATTGGTGGCACTTGTGGGCAGTGGTGGGCACTGATTGCTGGCACTGGTAGGCAATTGTGGGCACTGATTGGTGACACTGTTTGCACTATATTGTAATCAGGGCACTGATGGTCAGTCATCCCTCCACCTGACTCCATCCATCCACCTGGCTCATCCCCCCACCAGGAGTTCTGGTCCTAAAATTATTGAATTAATTTTGATTTTTTTTGGGGGGTGGGGGGGCGCAAGTAACTGGTCTTGAGTAGGGCGCAAAATAGTCTAGTACCGGCCCTGTTGCCTTAATGTCCAGTGAAGAGTGAGAGAGGAGAGAGGTTGCTCTTGGGCACAGCGCTGGATTGAGATTGGGCACAGGTAAGTATTTAGTGGGGGCTGAGGGGGGAGCTGAATATAGAAGGGTTTTTACCTTATTGCAGAGAATGCATTAAGGTTAACCACTTGCCTACCGGGCACTTACACCCCCTTCCTGCCCAAGCCATTTTTCAGCTTTCATCGCTGTCACACTTTGAATGTCAATTGCGCGGTCGTGCTACACTGTACCCAAACAAATTTTTTATCATTTTCTTCACACAAATAGAACTTTCTTTTGGTGGTATTTAATCACTGCTGGGTTTTTTATTTTTTACAAAAAAAAAAAGACCAAAAATTTAAAAAAAAAAATGTTTTTCACATTTTTTCTGTCAGTAAATTTTGTAACTAAGTCATTTTTCGCCTTCACTGATGTGCGCTGATGAGGCGGCACTGATGGGCACTGATAGGCTGAACTGGTGGGCATTGATGAGGTGGCATTTATGGGCACTGATAAGGCGGCACTAATGGACACTGATTAGGTGGCACTGAAGAGGAGGCATTAATATGCCGCACTTATGGGCACTGATAGGTGGCATTTATATGTGGCACTGATGAGCACTGTTAGGCGGCACTGATGGGCACTGTTAGGCGGCACTGGTGGGCACTAATAGGCGGCACTAGTGGGCACTGATAGGCGGCACTGGTGGGCACTGATAGGTGGCACGGATAGGCGGTAATGATGGGTGGCACTGATGGGGGACACTGATGGGCATTGATTGACAGCAGTGATGGGCATTGATGGGCAGCACTGATAGGTGCCACTGATTGCCAGCACTGACTGGCATCGCTAATGGACACTGATTGGTGGCACTTGTGGGCAGTGGTGGGCACTGATTGCTGCCACTGGTGGGCATTGGTCGCTGGCATTGGTGGACATTGGTGGGCACTGATTTAGACACTGTTTTTCACTTTTGTAATCAAGGCACTGATGAGCAGTGCCCTAATTACATTCCTAAATGTCCCCCCTGCGTGGAGATGCCGCTGATCGGCTCTCCTCTCCACACACTCTGTGAGTGTGTGAGTGTGAGGCGAGGAACGCCGATTACCGTCACTTCCTTGTTTACATGTGACCGGCTGTGATTGGACACAGCCGATCACTTGTTCAAAGAGCCGCAACTTTTTCCATAGATCAGGGTTGCGCCGTGTCCTAGCAACACGGCGCGGCCGCGATCACTGCGCTGCTGGCCCCCTGCGGGCATGTGAGAGCGGCCGTTCTAGGACACCATCATATGACGTCGTCCCAGAACAAGAGCCGCAACGCCCCGCCGTCATTTTACGGTGGTGGGGCGGCAACCAGTTAAAAAAACTTCTACTTTACAACCACTTTAAATCATTCATAGGTTCCATATAGCTGTCAAAGACCTTGACAATGAGATGTGTAGGAGAGGTTCTGCTGGTAGCTGGTAATGTTTTCAATGGATCTGTGCCGTTTATTTTTCAGGGAGTCACGGTTTTGACATTTGCACAATAAAGTCCTGTTTTGATTCCTTGCATATCTATTGGTCTTTGTTTATTAGAACACACTGTAAGCTGTGAAGGCCACACTGTACTACGTCTACTGAACAGCAAGCTATGACTCCAACAACCATGTTCAGATTTATAAAGAAGAATGTTCCATTGTGAAGCCATTCAGAGTAGAGAAAAACAATCGTTTTAATGGATTTTTTGCTGTTTCCTGTTCATTGAATGATTCTGCAAATGATCTAAAAGTTCCTCATACCTGAGTGATTGTTCCTCAGTTCAGTATGGCCCACGGTCCGGCCGGGACCCCCCCCCCCCCATCCGCACTCACCACTCCGGACGCTGCCCAGTCAGCCGGCCGGCCGCTCAGGAAATTCCGCGGCTCCGGCCTAGCTTCGGCTGCTAGCCGACAGCACTCCTCACTCCTCCTATCACCGCCCGGTCGCCCGATCGGCGGGCCGCCCCCCCCCTCTTCCCTGCTGGATCATCCTCACCGGATCCCCCGCTACCTTCTGTGGACAGTCCGGGCATCATCGCAGGACAGCCCGCGGCTTGGGCCTAGCCGGCGGCCATCTTGGTACCCCCATCACCTTCCAGCCGCGGCTCGGGCCCAGCCGGCGGCCATATTGGTACACTCAGACCTACTGTGCAGCTACTGAGGACCCGGTGCAGCATCGCAGGACACCCCCACCCCTGTGGCCAATAGTGTCCAGCCTCATCTCCCCCTGAGTGACCCGCTACCCAAGGTCCCTCCTTCAGTTGCCCCCCCCCCCCTGGACACCACCGCAGCCGCAGTCTAACCACCTCATTCTAGGCGCTAGATTCGGTGGGACAGACCACGGCTGCGACCTAGTTCCAGCAGCCAGCCACCCACACCCCCTCCCATTATTGTCTTGCAGAGCACGGGCCACTCCACACCTGAAATCACCCATCCTGCGACCACTGGACCTCACCGCAGGGGCTCTGGTTATCCACCGGAGGCCACTCAACTTTAATCATCATAGACGCAGCCACCGCACCACCTACCGGTAAGTAGCATCAGATCCCCACCCCTTCGTCCGCTGGACCATCCATTCAGGTAAGCACAGGGGTACGTTAGCAGTTGATCCAGGGATTCCCGATCGCCCCTCGGGGGGGTCAGGAAGGAATTTTTTCCTCTGCTGCACCATTGGCACTCGCAGGCAGGGGTTTTTCGCCTTCCTCTGGATAAACGACAGGGGGTAGGTTAGCCGTACCTCCTCAAGTACCTCCGCACCAACCCCAGCCCGTCACCACACCGCTCCAGTAGCAGTGGTAGTCATCGGACCCCTCCATCCACCTGCAAGCGCATCACCACCACATCAGTGCCACCATCAGAACACCCTCCTACAAGCAACGCCGTCTTCCTCATCATGTGCAACTTCAAATACACAGCAGACACCCTCCACAGGCTGAGAAACACTGCCGTAACTTTACCGACCGCCATTCAAAAGAGATTAAAAAAAGAACAATTACTAAGGATCAACCCTCAATCAACCAGGAAATGCAGGGAGACACCGACCCAACCGCAACAACTAACATGCGCCCTGATCAACACCAGATCTGCAGTCAAGCACAGGCTGGAAATCTACGACTTCATCATCGAAAATAACATTGATTGTCTCTTCATTACAGAAAGCTGGCTAACACCTGACTGCAACACCATCCTAACTGAACTGGTGCCCGAGAACTACAGTATCCTAACCGAGCATAGAATCGGAAACTGAACTCTTCTCAATACACACCTTGAAAACCAAAAACCTTCTGGTACTTGGTGATTTTAACCTCTGGGCAAATTCTGCCCAAGACGCCATCGCAACCGCCTGCGTCAGCCAAATGGAAGAACTTGGCCTTCAACAACTGATAGATTCTCCCACCCATGGGTCAGGACACACTGTAGATCTCATCTTCAAACAGAATATGGACATCAAAGTACTTGACAACACTCCACGACCATGGACGGACCACCATGCTATTAAATTTATAATCACTACTAAAGGCATCCTCCAAAAACAGAAACACGCAACAGCAACTCACTGGAATAGATCTCAGAAGAAACTTCACTCCGATCTCTTCAAAACTACATTATCAAGCAAAATTCTTTTGCTAAACTCAAATCTCTTAACCGAACAAACACTCAACTTCCTAAACAATACATTACTACAAGCAGCAGACTCCGTGGCACCAAAACGCAGAACTCTTATCCGCAAAAAAAACTCCAATTGGTTTAATGGTACTCTCACCCTACTCAAGCAAGAACGCAGAAGAGCTGAGAGAGCATGGAGAAGAAATCCCACCAAGGAAAACCATGCTAACTACAAAACACACACTGTGAAATACCACAAGGCAATCTTCAAAGCCAAAAAAGAACATTTCTCAAACACCATCTCATCCGCCTTAAACCGCCCACGTGAACTTTTCAAAATAGTTGCTCAGTCAATGAACCCGACCTGCTTAGAGCCCCCATCAAACGATACTCAAGAATTTTGCAATGAGTTATCAGACTTCTTCATCGACAAGATTGACCTCATTCGAAAATCAATCCATCAAAAAATAACAACCAACCTCACTCAACCAAAGCAAAAAGAGGATAGCGTTACGAACTTCACTCAACCGCCAAATTTCTTTCTGTCCCCAATCACCACGGACATGACTAAAAACATCATCAGAAGCCTTCGAGACAGCACATCACCGAACGACATCATTCCCACTAAACTGCTTAAAGAATGTGCCGACATCCTGGCCGGTACCCTAACACATCTCATAAATCAATCATTCAAAGAAGGGATTGTGCCAACCTCCCTCAAGCAAGGCATCGTCAAACCCCTGCTAAAGAAACCCAATCTCGACCCCAAGGACCCTAACTGCCGCAGACCACTAACCAGCCTCAACACCATCTCCAAGATTCAAGAGAAAGCAGTAGTACAGCAGCTACAACACCACCTGGATTCACACCAACTCCTGAACCCTCTGCAATCAGGCTTTCGCCCAGGTCATGGCACAGAAACAGCACTTCTGAAGATATGGGACGACGCCCTTGAAGCAGCAGACGACGGAGAACCGAGTCTCCTGGTACTGTTAGACCTCAGCGCAGCATTCGATACAGTGGACCACAATATTTTACTTGTCCGCCTCGCTGAAGTTGCAGGAGCTACAGATTCTGCTCTAAAATGGTTTACATCCTTCTTAGAGAATCGCTCCCAGACAGTGAAACTAGGAACCTTCACCTCGGAAACCCGGGCAGTCTCCTGTGGAGTCCCTCAAGGCTCACCCTTGTCACCAATACTATTCAACATCTACATCCGCCCACTTCTCAATATCATCAGGAAAACTGATCTCTGCTTCCACTCATACGCTGACGACACCCAACTCTACCTTCGCATCAATGGGCAAAAAGACCTTCATCAGCAATTACAGAAATGCCTCACTTTAATAGATGACTGGATGACAAGTAGCTCCCTCAAACTCAACGGTTCAAAAACAGAACTTCTTCTCCTTCAAGCTAACAAAAATTCCACAACAAAGACTCCGTGGACACCTCCCACCATCCTCGGACAGACCATCTCTCCAAGCACCAAAGCCAAGAGCCTCGGAGTCATTTTTGACTCAGGAATGACAATGGATGCACAAATAGGATCAGTGGTGAGCGGATCCCACCATCTCCTCCGCCAGCTACGCAGACTAATCCCCTTCATCCCAGAAGAGGACAAAGCGGCAGTTGTGGGAACAATCATCAATTCCCGACTCGACTACGCAAATTCCCTCTACGTAGGACTTCCCCAATATCAGCTTGCGCGCTTACAACTCATCCAAAACACGGCGGAAAGACTGTTAACAGGAAAAAAACCCTGGGAATCCATCTCCCCATCCCTAAAGAGCCTACACTGGCTAACCGTGAAGAATCGGATCACATTCAAGACCCTCTGCCTCACCCACAAATGTATACAAGGAAATGCTCCGCTATATCTCCGGGAGAAAATAAAACACTACACACCGAATCGCAGTCTTCGATCAGCCAACCAAAACCTCCTTATCATTCCCAAATACCGCTACAAAGCAAAGGGAGAACGAAGATTCGCAGTCCAAGGACCCCGACTATGGAATGCTCTTCCTACCAACATCCGCATGGAAGAAAACCACCAGGCCTTCAGGAAAAAACTAAAGACCTTCCTCTTCTAACAAGCTGACAACAGAGATTGTTATCTTAGCGCCTTGAGGCGATTCAGTTCGCATTTGCTGCACTTTACAAATCATTCATTCATTCATTCATTCATTCATTCATGGCCAGGAACAGCCACATCTGTGTTAACTTTTCCAACCAAATCTCAAGCTATCCATATAATTTTCAAATGTTTGTCCAGCACAAGTCTGGACTTTCTGCAAGCACACATGTGGGAGGGTGCAGCGTGGTGCAGTGGCAGTAAATCATACACAGTCCATAGTCAGAATACAATGATTTACAACAAGCCCAGCGGAAGGCAGCCCAACTAGGAACACTCACAGATGAACAGCAGATTGTAGTAGAGCAGATCTCTGACAGTGTCTGTCTTGAGGTGTCCGAAGTGGAGCTTGTGTGCTGAGGATTCAGGCGAAAACTTAGTCAGGCAGATCAGGATGGCAACAGATAAGGCAAAGCGGTACAAGATCGAAATCCAGAGATTGGTCAGGTAGGCAAAGGTCATACACGAGCTGCCGGTGAAGTACAAAATCAGCAGGCTAGAGAGTAATCAGGAATTCAGGTAGAAGTTCAAATACGGTATTTGATTGTAGATTGTCCACAGCTGGCAGCAGGTGGGGCTAGTGAGTCCAAGGTAATGCATCAAACTAAGAGAACATAGCTATAACTTCAGAGCTCCTCTGTGGCACAACAAGTAAGACTGCAGCTGTGGGACCAGGAACATCCTTGTTCAAATACACCCAAGTACATGACAAGGCCCCCTCTCCAATGGACCCCTCTAGGGGCCTAGCGGGGTTTAGTGGGAAAGGAGGCATGGAAGTCTCAAATAAGAGCAGGAGCATGCAAATCTTTGGCTGGGACCCAGGAACGGTCTGTGACGGGATATCCCTTCCAATGAACCAGATACCGTAGGCCACGACCCTGTCTTCTAGAATCAAGAATCTTAGAGACTTCAAACTCATTTTGTCCATCAACAAGAACAGGAGGAGGTAGCTGTTGCGTTCTGGAGTAGCGATTGAAAATTGCCTTTTTGAGGAGGGAAACGTTGAATACGGGGTGAATCCGGAGAGAGGAGGGCAATTTCAACTGGTAAGAGACTGGCCCGACTCGAGCAATAATTCTGTAAGGACCGATGAATCGAGGGCCCAATTTGGTAGAAGTCTACCGTATTCTGTCTCACGTATTTGGTTGATAGCCAAACTCCCCCACTACATATGGAGGTATATGGCGTCTTCGTTTGTTGGAGAAAAGCGCATACTTGCCTGCTGACTTCCGTAGTAATAAGCAAATCTTTTTCCAATGTAGCAGAATATTTTTCACCCACAGATCTGTTGCTGGTACACCAGAAGAAGGCTGAAGTAGGGGAAAAGTCTGAGGGTGATAGTCTAGGGCTGCGTAGAATGGTGTGGTATGAATAGCACTGTGCCAACGGGAATTAATGGTGAACTCAGCCAAAGGCAAATATTCAGACCAGTTGGAGTGTAAGGCATAATGTCGAAGATAGGTTTCTAGGGTCTGGTTCATGCGTTCAGTTTGACCATCTGTTTGAGGGTGATGTGAGGTAGAGAGGGAGAGTGTTACTCCCAGTTTCTTGCAGACTACTGTCCAGAATCGGGAAACAAACTGGGATCCGCGGTCTGAGACGACATTGGTAGGTATGCCATGATATCTCACAATATTGGAAAGAAAGAAGGTAGACAGTGCTTCCACTGTAGGTAATCCCGGGAGCGGCACAAAATGAGACATTTTGGAAAAGCGATCCACTATGACCCATATATCAGACAGACTTGGGTAAGTCTGTAATGAAGTCCATAGTCAAATGGGTCCAAGGCTGGCGAGGTGCCGGAAGTGGTTGTAACAGTCCAGTAGGCAAAGTGCGAGGTACTTTATTAGCAGCACAAGTTGGACAGGCAGCCACATAGTCAGTAACATCCCTTTTCATATGAGGCCACCAGACATGACGTTGCAAGGTCTTAAGAGTGATGGTGATACCAGAATGATCGGATAACACACCATCATGAGCCCAGAGGAGTACAGGTTTTCTGAGGCTAGAGGGTACGAACAGGCGACCTGGTGGTATCTTCCAGCCTTGGGGAACACGATTCTGGGTTTCTTGTAACTGTTGGGAAAGAGCCGTAGAGACAATTTTGTGAGGTGTGATTATATACTGCTCGGTAGATTGATCTTCTTCAGAGGTAGCGAACTGCCTGGAAAGAGCATCGACTTTCTTGTTTTTATGCCCAGGAACATAAGAAAGAACAAAATTAAAATGGAAGAAAAACAGAGCCCATCGAGCCTGACTTGTGTTCAAATGTCTTGTAGTCTGAAAATACAACAGGTCAGTGAGGATAGAAAAAGGCTTGGGAGCACCTTCCAGAAGATGTCGCCATTCAGACAGTGCCAATTTGATGGCCAGTAGTTCTCGATTCCCAACGTAGTAATTCATCTCCGCTGGAGAAAACTTTCTAGAAAAAAACGCTACTGGATGGATTATACCAGACTTATGCCCCGTACACACGATCGGACATTGATCGGACATTTCGACAACAAAATCCATGGATTTTTTCTGACGGATGTTGGCTCAAACTTGTCTTGCATACACACGGTCGCACAAAGTTGTCGGAATTTCCGATCGCCAAGAACGCGTTGACGTACACCACGTACGAAAAGGGCAGTTCTGAACTAAGTGCGGCACCCTTTGGGCTCCTTTTGCTAATCTCGTGTTAATAAAAGTTTGGTGAGAGACGATTCGCGCTTTTTCAGACTCGTCGCTTTCAGATCGTTTTCTGCTGTTCAGTTTATGCTTGTGGGTTTGTATCTGCTCTTCAGTGCATGCAGTCAGTTCGTATTGGATCATTCAGTGCGATCTTGTCCGCTCGTTGCTGTTTTTCAGGTCGCTCTTCACAGGCCTTGCTGTTCTTCAGTGCATTCTGTTACTTCGTTCTGAGCAGCGGACCGTTTTCTAGCCATGTTGCGTGTACGTACTCCTCGTAGAGTTCGTGCTGTGCGGGGGCTTGGTGTTGGGGTCCTTACTTTGACATAAGTCCAGTCCATGAACAGGGTGGGGAGGAGTTCATGGACCAAGAATTGGTTGCTTCAGCGTGACCAGTTCTGTCATATACCTTTGCTCCGTGAGATCCGTGAGAAAATCGTGATGATTTTAGGAACTTTCTCCGGATGACGGACTCCGTATTTCACCGTTTGTTGGCTTTGCTGACCCCCTATATCAGCAGGCAGGATACCTGCATGAGGCAAGCCATCACTCTGGAGCAGAGGCTCGTCGCCACCCTGCGGTACTTGGCGACGGGGAGAAGCCTGCAGGACCTTAAGTTCTCGACAGGCATCTCCCCCCAGGCTCTGGGGATCATTATCCCAGAGACCTGTTCTGCCATCATACAGGTCCTGCAGAAGGAGTATATTAAGGTAAGATTTTTATCCTTTAATAGCACATTTTATTGTATTTAATGTTTGATAAAATATTGTATTTCTTTCCTCATTCCCTAATTACCATGATTGTAATATGCTGTGAATGTCCCCTTTGTTCTCATGCATGCTGGATTTTTATGTAATTATTTTTTTTATCCTTCATGCATATTTGCCTTCACTTACCTCCCCAGCATGGTCTCCTGGTCCTATATTCACCTCATGTAGTCACTTAACAGTGTATTTTGTCAGCTCCATAGTAGTGCTTTACCCTAAATACCCCCTAAAATGTGTAAAAATGTGATTTGTGCTTTAAATTCAGGCAGAGTGCCAGAGGCTTTTTTTTTGGGTCCCCAAATCATTTGGAACCCTGCCTCAGCTGATACCAATTCTCTATCTATCCTCAATCCTCTATCTGCTGACTTTGCCAAACCCATACACACTATACCCACCTCTTTTGTGGTCAGATGTATGGATGAATTCCCCAAAGCATGTAGTGCAAGGGCCTGCCTGTATACTTTCAAATGGTACTGTTTAAAGAGTATACTATTATTATCTTGATAGGTAATAGCAGAATGTCCAAATGTGCTAAAATGTGTACAATGTGTATTTATATCTTTGTATTATGACACTTCATACCTGTCCAGTGGGCTGTCAATAGTGTAAGTAAGGAGGGGCTGGACAAAGTAATACACATTATTTAGGCATTCATCTCTCAATGAAGTGGAGAGGGTTACCTGTCCAAAAGATCTCCCCCCCCTAAAATGTTAGAAATGGCCCATGAGGGGGGGGGGGGGATCTGATAGGTGGACCTTATACCTTGGTCTTTCCAAACTCCCTAAAATAAATGTTATACTGATGTTGGCCAAGAATGTTTGTGTCTAATCTGCTTTCCCTGTTTAGGTGCAAAATGATTTTTTTCTTTTTCTTGTTTGACTCCACAGTTTCCTTCCAACCCACAGGAATGGCAGACTGTGGCCTCCCACTTTGCCCAGCGGTGGGACTTTACTAACTACGGAGGGGCAATTGATGGGAAACACGTCCACATCATCCCATCACCCAACTCGGGGTCATACTATTGTAATTATAAGGTGTTCAATAGTATTGTGATGTTGGCAGTGGTGTCGGCTACTTACGAGTTCCTGTATGTGGACGTGGGGAAGAATGGCCAGATGTCCGATGGTGGAGTCATCGCCCAGATGGAGTTCTACAGGCGTTTTCAGAATGGCAGCTTGGACTTGCCACCTCCAGAAGACAATGTGGAAGGACTCCCATTGGTCTTCGTTGCTGATGAAGCGTTTGCGCTGGGGGACCATCTTATGCGGCCATTCCCGATAAAGGACCCTCACCCCAGACCAGAGGGTTTTTAATTACCGGCTGGCCAGAGCAGAAGAGTGGTGGGGAACACATTTGGAATCATGGCCAGCTGGTTCCGCCTATTTCTTACACCCATACACATGGCGGAGTACAAACTGAATCATATCATCCTGGCGTGCTGTGTTCTACACAACTTTTTAAGGCAAAATTCTGCCAACTATGCTGGCTCAGTTGGGCCTGAAGCCGGAATTCATAATGAACCAAGCCTGACGTCGCTTGAAAGTGGCCGTCCTGGCTTGCTCCCCGTAAGGTCCGTCTTAGATACCTTGATTACTTTGCGGGTAGGGGGGCCATCAATATGCCAGACAATGTCTGAAACATTTTAAAATAAAAAAATCATTTTAACTACTAAAATCTTTGGTGACATTTACTGCTTGTGTTTCTTTTAACTGACCCTGACAGAAATGTGGTGAGTCCTGGAAATGGTGTGATTGTGTAACATTACAAAGCACTGTTAGGTGTTATTTACTAAAGGCAAAGACACTTTGCACTACAAGTGCACTTGAAACTGCACTTGTAGTGCAAAGTGGATTTTCCCTTAGGAAATAACCCCCATTGTCACAGAAAACACCAATTTGAGCACAACAAAAGTTTTGGAGCGTTGAAACAATAATCCACACATTCTTGATTATCAATCTTTTTAATACCAGCACAATCACATTTGTAAATTTGTAATTTGTAAAAGGTTTTTAAAACAAACCAACATGTTTGTTTTATAACAATTTTTTGGCTCACATTACTAAAAGTAGAAATGTCCATTTAAGGTAAAACAGGCATGTTTAAAACCAACAAAAAAGACACAAATCTTGAACTTACAAAGTTCAACTTTTAAAGAAATTGAAGGCAATATCAGACATGAGTATTTCTAAACTGTGTTTGATATTGCGTTCAGATGGGGTGAAGCCAAATTTTGAAGATGCACACAAATTGCCGAATGTCAACATGTGCTACCTGCCATCACGGGGGATCAAGGGACGTGTTTTGGGGGTGCAACCCCTTCCTCCCATCGACTTATTATTGAGGAAGGGGTTGCACTCCCAAAACGCATACATTGATCTCCGGTGATGGCAGATAACACATTTTGACACACTGTGTGTATCTTCAAAATTTGGCTTTTCTCGAATATGTCAAAAAATGTTAGAAATATATATTAAAAGGGGCGTGGCTTAGCAATGGAAGCTTGAGGACGCACCGCCAGGAGCTCTGCACAAGAACGGGCTGAGAATCACCCGTAGAGCCTCTCAGACGAGCCAGCTTCTCATGCCAGGGGACCGCAAACACCCGCCGGCCACCGAGGAACGGAGGCAACCTGAAATCTCTCATTATTTCTTGCGGCAACACCAAGTCTCTTCACCGGCCGCCCAAAGCAAGATGGCGCCGCCACGAGTTCCCCTGGGGAGTACCGCCGCAGCATCAAGTAAGAAGGGGATGCAGGAGGAAACCGCAGCAGTGGAGGAGGATTTTCCCCCTCTGCCTTCCAGGCCACATTCTCCCATACAGTCCCCCACCAACCCCTTCCTGAACACTCAATTGATCTCTGAGAGCGCAGGGGGAACGAGCAGCCTCCTGGAGGAATCCCTAAGGGGCATAGTCTCAGGCCTACCTACTATGCAGGATCTTAATGCCATGGCATCCTCCATAGTGAATGCTCTCACTAACGAACTGCATGATCTGAAACAGCAAGTGGACACAGTGGAGGAGAGGGTAACTGTTATAGAGTCCTCTAATGCAACCACTGATGCCCGCATTACATCCCTTGAGTCAGAACACAAGGTTTTCTGCCACCATCTTGTGGAAGTTCACCTGCGGATCGATGACGGCGAGAATAGGAGCAGGCGGAACAATTTACGCCTCAGAGGTATCCCGGAGGCCACCATGGGCCCAGATCTCCGTTCTACTGTTGTAGCTATCCTGAACCAGGTTCTAGGTAAGCCACCTACCGCCGACTTGGAACTGGACAAGGTTCACTGTATACCGGGTCCCAGAGCCCCCCCCTCCCACACAACGGGCTTCGGCCGACCCAGATCTCCCCCGTGATGTTCTATGCAGGGTGCACTTTTTCACAATTAAGGAAGAGATCTTACGCCTTGCATGGGAAAAGGGCACGATTGACTTTGATGGGGCACCCATACGGATCTTTCCTGACATATCTAGGCAGACTCGTGTTATGCGAGGCCTGCTGTGGCCATTGTTGGAGGTGGTACGGGAAGCTGAAGCCACATACCGCTGGGGCCATCCCTTTCATTTGATTGTTAAGAAGCATGGTTCAGAGTTCCATCTCCACACACCAGACCAACTTCCTGACCTGTTCCAGTTCATCGCCAAGCCTGCGTTCAGTGTTCCTAACTGGTTTGACTACCTGCTATCTCAGGAGACTCCAGGCCCAGCCCTGCCCAGGCAACAACGGGTCAGGCGACCGCGTTCCCGTCCACCAAATCGAGACGCCTTCAGACCACATCCAACATCATCAGAGGACTGACCGCTCTCTTTACAGTACGGACTGGTAAGACTATGCAGTATCCCGTTCCTGCATTTTCCCCCATTTTCTGTTTTGTGACTTCTCCAGAAACTACCCCGTCAACCATCAAGATTTTTGGTGAACTCAGGAGACGTATTCTCATGATCTCTTTTTGTTTTTTGTTTTTTTACCCCTTTTTTCAATTAACTGGCCAGATATGTTTCAAACAGAAGAAGACTTTTACACCCTGAGTGCTTTTTCTTTACTTCTTTACTTTTTGGGGTTAAATTCGTGGGAAGGGGGTGGGTATTATGTATTCTATGTTGCTGGATCACAACAAGAGTTGGCCTGAATATTTTTGCTCCCCTCTGTGTATGGTGGGGCCTAACCAGTAGAGACATAATTCAGGTTGCCTCATCATCTATGTTATCTATGTTACTACTCTTTTTTGCGGCTCACTTAACATTATTTTTCCTTCCAATTTCTGCAAATGTTTACCTTTAAGGAAGGATGATGCCCCGGTCTTGATGCACCGGGGGACAGGGCGTAGGGAACCCAAGCAGGCTCTACCTATTGGTTTTGTGGCTTGTGCGGGATCCTTGTGCCACAGAGCCTCCCCCCTAGTGCAGCAATGCTATGCGGCTTTAGAAGACGGGTATTTTTATATGTTGTACGAGCGTTAGTTGCTCGCTGGATTATATTTGATGTTAAGTTGGTTCTAACGTTATATTTATATTCTACGGTTCCCATTGTCCTCGCCTAGTGCATCTCCTAACATAATGACTTTTTTGTCTAACTTTTGGTTATATAACTGCTTGATAAAAAGCAATCCTCACTGCCCTGACCACCCCCATTTTGGGCGGTCTACCGATTGGACTCCTTAGTGCTAATCGGGGGTCCAGAGAGTAATTGTATTGCTAGATTGTTTTTCCTATAACCCTCTCCCTCTTTCCCTCTCACCCCCACCTCTCTTGCTCTCCCTTTTTTTCTACCCTTGCTTTGCCCCCTTTCTCCCTTCGGTGGTGTTGCCCCTTGGCTGGGTGGGACTTGGGCTGGGGACACTTGCTCACCTCACTTTGTTGACACTGCTTGCCAGTCCGATAGACGACGCTATGGGTCTCCTAAAGGTCACCTCCCTCAATGTACGTGGTCTCAATGTTCCAGAAAAGCGCTCACAGCTACTAACTGATTTGCGCAAGGGCAAAACTCAAATTGCCTTTTTACAGAAAACGTACTTCCATGGTGACCGTATTCCCAAATTGACTAATGGAGCATTCCCGGCGGCATACCACAGCATATCGCCCATCTCCAAATCCATGGGGGTCAGCATCCTTGTAGCAAAGTCGGTACTGTGGACGTTTGAGGCGCAGCAGGTGAATCCACAGGGCCGCTTTCTCCTTCTGAAGGGGAGGGTGTTTGATGTGCAGGTCACCTTCGCCAATGTTTACTTTCCCAATGTAGACCATCCACAATTCCTGCGGAGGCTGCTACCTCAGCTGCTGGAGTTTTCGGAGGGGATGCTCATCTTTGGGGGGGACCTTAACTTTACGATGGACCCCTTACTAGACGCCTCACGCGGCTCATCTCATCTTTCCTACGCACGCCTTAAGCGAATGAAAGCGGACCTCCGTGCCTTGCGCTTAATAGATCCTTGGCGTTTGTCACACCCTCAGGATAGGGACTGTTCGTTTTTCTCTCCAGTCCATCACTCCTATTCGAGACTGGACTATTTGCTGCTATCACATAAAGACTTAGCTAGGGTTGTGACTACCTCCATAGATGTAATTTCCTTTTCAGATCATGCACCAATACACCTGACACTCCGGTTGGGGGTGGTGACCCGAACCCCACCCTCGTGGAGACTAAATGAACCTATGCTGCAATCAGAGGAGATCCGCTCAGAGATACAGGCCAAGTTGCGGGAGTATTTCTCCGTCAAGGAAGCCTCAGTTCCTAACCCCTTAATGGTTTGGGAGGCCCACAAGAAAGTTGTAAGGGGCATTTTAATTAGCATAGGAGCTCGCCTTAAGCGGGAGAGAACACGTCGCATAGACAAACTCTTCACTCAGATCCGTTCCCTAGAGTGCGCTCATAAGGCTAGTCCACCCACCAAGAACTCCTCAAAGCTCGTGAAGAACTTCGCAGACTTTTGTTTCATAAAACGAAACAAAAATTGGCATGGGCACGCCGTACGATGTACGAGTTCTCCAATAAACCCGGTTCGCTACTAGCCAGAGCACTGCGAGGCCCCTGTACCAAAACCTATATTTTCCACATCCTGTCATCATCCGGCCGGAAGATGACCGCATCGTCTGATAGGGCAGCAGAGTTCCGATCATTTTATGAAGGCCTCTACAACTTAGACAGGCCACCGTCTGAGGACCCGTATTCCGCTGGGGGATTTACCCCTCGATCCTATCTAACCACGTCAGGCATGCCCTCACTTCCAACCGCTGTTCAGGAAGAACTGGAGGAGCCCATCACCTTGGCGGAGCTGGGTGTAGCACTGGCAGACTCGAAGCCAAGAAAAGCCCCAGGCCCTGACGGTTTCACACCAACATATTATAAGACCTTTTTTGAGATGCTCTCTAAGCCCTTGGTATCTGCTCTTAACTCGATCACAGAAGGCAATTCCTTTCCCATTGACACTTTAAGAGCCTACATATCCCTTATCCCCAAGGAGGGGAAGGACCCATTGCGGTGTGGGAGCTATCGGCCGATAGCTCTCCTGAACACCGATCTAAAATTGTTTGCCAAGATACTGGCCAATAGGATAATCTTACATATACAAAGCCTAATTCATAAGGACCAAGGGGGCTTCGTACCACAGTGAGAACCTCGTGACAACACCATTAGGGTGGTAAACCTAATTCATGCAGTCAGGACCTCACGACGACCCCTTCTCCTGCTGTCAACAGACGCGGAGAAGGCTTTCGACCGTGTAGACTGGTCCTTTATACAGGCCACCTTAGAGCACATTGGTCTTCGCTCATCGATGCTTAGTTGGATATTATCCCTTTACTCCCATCCTACGGCTGCGGTCAAGGCCAACGAGAAAAGGTCGAGCTACTTTACCATTCGCAATGGTACCCGACAGGGATGTCCCCTGTCCCTGCTAATCTTCATACTCACATTGGAACCCTTCCTTTGCAGGATAATGGCGAATCCGGGCATTATCGGTTACCACAAATCATCTGGGGCCCATAAAGTTGCCGCTTTTGCGGACGACCTTATGTTTTTCTTGGCGGACCCACTTGCCTCACTTCCTATCTTACTCCATTTCCTCCGGGAGTATGGGGCTCTCTCCCTGTTCCAAATTAACTTAACCAAATCCTCTTTACTTAACATCATGGTGGGCACGGACATAGTACGCCGTTTGCACGCGGAATACCAACTACACTGGGCAACCAATACTATTCCCTATTTAGGAGTCGATATCACCCCTGACCTTGCTAATCTATACCAGGCGAACTCCGCCCCATTACTTCTTTGTCTTAAAAACAGATCTGCATCACTGGCATTCCCTTACCTTAACATGGTTTGGTCGATGTAATGCCATCAAGATGACCGCCTTGCCTAGGGTGCTCTATCTGCTACAAGCCCTCCCCATTTGCCTCCCTCCTCCTTTCTTTAAACAAATTAATTTGATGTTTTACGATTTTGTCTGGTCGCATCGAAAACCGCGTATTAAATTGCAACTCCTCCATATGCACAGAGGTGGGGTTGGCCTCCCAGATGTGAAAGCTTACTATAGGGCAGCACACCTCACCAGAGTAGAAGACTGGCACTGCCATACAGAGGCAAAACAGTGGGTGGCGATGGAGCTGGAGGACTCCGACGGCATGGCCAAGAGTTGGCCGTTGATCACCACTGCTATACCGAAGGCCATCGCCGCTCACCCCACACTAGGAAGCACAATTCAGGTGGCCAGAGACACCTTCCGACATTCTTCGGTATCCCCGATACCTTCACCTATGGTGCCAATCCTGGGCAACCCTGATTTTCTACCCGGTTGTCAGGGTCCTGTTCTCCGTTATTTAACGGCGGGGGGCAGGTGGCCCCACCTTCATGACTTCCTAGGCCCGACTGGCCAGCTCACGGCAGACGCCGGGATGGCGGCCTCTGATCCTCCATTGGATTTTTTGAGCGGTCTCCAACTACGTAACTTTCTACGCCGATGTGCACGGACTCACGGAACTGGAACAAATCTGCCACCGCAGAGAACCAACCCGCCATTGTTTATCTCTGATTTACTCCTCCCTGATTTCACAAGCAGAAGGGTTCATTCCCCCCTTCCTTTCTAAGTGGGAAGAGGAACTAGGAGTTCAATTCAATGAATCGCAGAGGGAAAATATTCTACATTTTGCTCAGAAATCATCCTTGGCCACCAGAGTCCAAGAGACATGTTATAATATTGTGACTCGTTGGTACAGAGTGCCTTCCACTCTACACCGTTTTTTTCCCACAAGTTCCTAGTCTATGTTGGCGGTGTGGGGTAGGAGAGGGAACGATGTTCCATATTTTTTGGGACTGCCCTAAAATCAAACCCTACTGACTGGAGGTGACACGCACAATTGGACACTTGACCGGTGTTACTTTGGAGGGGGATCCCAGGGCCTGCTTGCTGCATCTTTCTAGGCGACCAATCAAGAAATACAAAGCCTCTCTCACTATTCAATTATTGAATGCCGCCAAAGCATGCATACCCTTGTGTTGGAGATCGGAGTCCCCACCAACGAAATTCCAGTGGTTTGCCAAGGTGAATGAAATACGAAACATGGAAGATCTCACCGCCACACTGTACGGCAGGGAGGAGGCCTTTCGGGAGACTTGGCGATCATGGCAACATTACATCTACACTGAACCGTACCTCCAAGAGGTGGCACAGACTAATTGGTTCCGGGGCTCGGGTTGTTGTCTGGCCGGGGGGCACCACTGCCGTTCCCCCTTCTTCCTCTTCTTCCTCTTCCTTCTTCTCCCTTCGCCTCTGCTGCTCACTACCCTTCTGCCTACCCCCTCCCCCTTTCCTTAACCGTGGGGGGCTCTATTCTCCCCTCCCCCTTCTCACTCCCTCCCCTCTGTTTCCCCTCAAATTTCCCCCAGTTCTGGGAAAGTTTAGTCAGATACTGAGAATATCCTGTTATATATTACCTATCTGTGCATACCATGACTGGACTCAGATGGTTTCTTGGGGGGCTTTTCTCCCAACCAGCTGAGAAATTTTAATCTCACTGATTGGTCTTGATAGCTATACAAATCTAAATGGGTTATTAAGATGACACTTAGGAAGCTTTTCCGGTTGAGTCCACAGACTGTTCCATCACATGGTTTAATCCCTACACGCACTTTGCAGAACGCATAACCGAGGGGCATGTTTTTTTCTTTCTTAATCTTTTTTATTGATATCCGTAAAAAAAAAGTACACATAAACATAGTTTGTGATACATGTAAAAGCGTTATGGTAACATTTCACTGCTTCAATCACAATTAAATATATTAACAGATAATTTCTTTCCCTTTTTTCCCCTCTTATTTCCCTCCTATTACTATCCCCTACTTGCCCACCCGCCTCCCTACCAATAATTACCCCCACTCCCCCCCTCCCCCCCCGCCACCATCAAAGGGTCAGATAAAAGTTGTTTACACTGGTTCTTATTCTGCTTTAATTCCAGCTAATATACAAGGTAGTTTTACTCTTCTCTCCATGTCCGACTGTCGTGTAGTTTATTCGCTATGCCACTAAAACGCCTTCTAATGCCCATATGGAATTCAAAGGAAGTGGAAGGTACTCAGCCTCTGCAGCCAAGGCCTCCATATCTTATTGAATTTACTATAACTGCCCCTTCTAGTGTATACAGTCTTTTCTGTCCAGACCAAGGAATCTATTGTCCTAAGCCATTCTTCCGGGGTTGGGGGTACAACTGAGAGCCAAGATTGTGCTATCAGTTTTCTCGCCTGATAAAGGCACCTTACTATGGCAGTAGTTGTACTAATATTCCCTATGTTTTCCCCTACTAGGCCCAGCACGCATGCCTTAGCCTCTAGATCCAGTTTAACTTTAAACCTGGATTCTATCGTTTTTACAATCTCAGACCAATATCTTACTAATTTTGGGCATCTCCTCAATGTGTATAAGATCTCCTGTCTCCAAACATCTGGGGCATTTGTCGTCTGGTCTTCGACCAAACCTATGCAACCTCTTAGGGGTATAGTAAGCTCTATTCAGCAGGAGGAGATGTGAGGCCTGTTGCGACGGAAAAACGGACACCAGCGGGCCAGATTCCAGTATCCTTTTCCACTGGTCGTCCATCAACTCCCCCACATCTGCCTCCCACCTCTCCCTGGTGTTTGGGGTCGTTTGTAAGGTTATCAATCTATCCATTATTTGCGCATATGTTTTTGCTATCAGTCCTCTAGTGGTTTTTGTTCTAACTATTTTGTTAAGGAGTGGTGCCTTGCACCACTCCAGTGAGCGAATCCTAAATTGAGTGTCTAATGCGTGCCTGATCTGCAAATAACTGTAGAATGTATTGTTTGGAATTCCATATTCTGATCTTAAAGTGGTGTTCCGGCCGAAATTATACTTTTTAAAAAAAAATACCCCTATAATGCACAAGCTTAATGTATTCTAGTAAAGTTAGTCTGTAAACTAAGGACTGTTTTGTTAGTTTATAGCAGTAGTTTCTTATTTTATAAACTTGCAGCAGGCCGTGGCCATCTTAAGTGTGGGCATCTGAAGCCACACTGTATTTCTTCCTGGATCTCATCCTTGCAGATCTCGCACATGCTCAGTGCAGCACAAGCAGTGTATTAGGTTTCAGGTCAGGTTTCCATAGCAACGGCAGTGTCAGAGGAAGTTGCCACCCCTTCCCAGAAGGCATTGCAAACAGGAAATGATGCGATGGGCCACGGCGGGAGGAGGAAGTGAAAAATGAATACAGCAGATATACAGTAGGTGCTGAGAAGAAAAATAAAAAAATATCCAATTCGATTACAGTGCACAGTTTAGTGAGGGATGCTGAAGAGTTGTAAAAAAGGGTGGAACTCTTTCAGACTGTTGTTGTTATACAGCTGGGCTAACCTATGTATACCGTGGCGTTCCCATATGGTATTTTTTTCTATGGTTAATAATTCCCGCAGGGACTTATGCCATATAGGTGAAAACTCAGTAATGCCCTTGTACCCATTGGTCCTCTTAACTGTTTGCCAGACTTTGGTAGCTAACTTATATGTTGGAAGCTTTTGCTGAAGTGAACCTGCCTGTAATGCTTCCACTAGGGATTTATGTGGGTTTCCCTCTAACATAATTTTACTGCTGGTGCACATTTCACCCGGGGACTCGCATCCCCGGTTATGCTGTAATTGAGCGGCCATATAATAACCGTAAGGGTGGGGGACTGCCATTCCCCCTTTCCTAGTAGGTCGCTGCAGAGTTTGTAAACTGATCCTGGCCTGCCCTTTCTTCCAAATTATTTCTCTGAATAAAGAATTTATTTTTAGGAACCACTTTCTCCCAATCCATACCGGGGAGTTATGGAGTATGTACAGTAGTTGTGGCAGCCATATCATTCTGACCAGATTAATTCGGCCTGCCATAGACAGGGGAAGTCGGCACCAAATGTCGCATTTCCTTTTGAATTTTGCAAGCAAGGGGACTAAGTTATCTCCAATATATTGTCTGGGGTCCTTAGACATTACTATTCCCAGATATCTCATCTTGTCTGTTACATTTAACCGTTGGGGAGGATACTGATAGTTGAATCGATCTGTAGAAGCATTGACTTCTCCCAGTTGATTACTAGGCCCGAAAGCCTCCCAAACCCCACCACCAATTGCATAATTTTTTCTAAAGATGGCCCCGTGTAACCCAAAAAAGAGCAAGACATCGTCGGCATATAACGCAATCCTTTCCTCCCCGTTCTTCCTCCTGAATCCCTGTAATCCAGTCGAGCCTCTCACTGCCTCTGCGAGTGGCTCCATTGCCAGGGCGAACAGCAGGGGTGATAACAGGCACCCCTGCCTCGTTCCCTTCTCAAGTGGTAAACTTTCTGAATACTCATTAGTGATCTTTAATCTGGCACTTGGGTGATTGTATTGAATTTTTAACCAACTGATAAATAGGGGGCCGAAACCGAATCTCTCCAGTACCCTCCAGAGATATCCCCATTCCAGGCTATCAAACGCCTTGGCAATATCCAAGGACAAGACAGCTCTGGAACCCTTGTTCTCTAGCGGGGCCTGGAAATTCAAATATGCCCTTCTAATATTTACACTGGTAGACCTATTAGGGATAAACCCTGCCTGGTCAAGATGTACCAGCTTTGTAATGCATTTATTTAGCCTGGTTGCCATTACTTTTTCCAGAATTTTAATATCAGAGCAATGAGATCAATCTATATGAGGATACGTCAAGATGGTCTTTCCCCTCTTTCCGTATGAGTACAATATTGGTTTCTGACATCGAAGCAGGCAGTCTACCCTCTGCGACTGCCCAGTTCAGTGTCTTCAGAAGAGTAGGGAGCAACACCTCCCTGTAATACTTGTAGATCTCAACGGGCAGTCCGTCTGGCCCTGGGGATTTATGGTTGGGCATATCCGCTACTGCACGTTTCAGTTCCTCTAAAGTTATTGGGGATTCTAGACTGGTCTTGTCTGTTACGGAAAGAGTCGGCAATTCAACACCTTCTAAGAATCTGTCTAACTCTCCCAGTTCTATATGCCGTTTTGATTTATATAGTGCTCTATAAAAATCAAAAAATGTCTCCTTGATCATCAAAGGGTCAGATGAAATTTCCCCACTTGGAGTCTTAATCATAGAGATTGTTGAGGAGGGAGAATTAGTACTGGCTAGCAAAGCTAGCATTCGACCCACTCTTTCCCCCTCTCCAAAACACCTTTGTCTCTGGAAGAGTCTCCTATTTTCGGCATTTCTAGTTGTTATCGCTTTGTACTCCTGCTGCTTTCTAGCCCATAGCTCCCGCTTCCCTGGGCTAGGGTCCAACACGTATTGTCTCTCAAATTCCATAACCTCCTTTCTGATATATTCTCCCTCCACCGTTGATTGCTTCTTTACCCTTGATATATGTTGGATTAAGAGCCCCCAAAGGAAAGCTTTTAAAGAATCCCAGACCACCCCCGCCGATTCTGGTCCTGAGTTATATTCTACAAACTCTTTTAATCTTGTGGATATTTCTTCCGTTCCCCCTATTACCTCTAGCCATATTGGATTTACTGCCCACAATCTCTGAGTATGTCTATCATGAATATCCACTGATAGTTTCAAGGGTGAGTGGTCTGATATCCCTCTTGGCAAATATTCTATCTTATTTACTAGGGGATGTACTTCTTTATTACCTATGGCCAAATCTATACGAGAGAGTGTACGGTGTGTCCCCGAGTAGCAAGACTATTGCCGATTATTTGGGTTACGGACTCTCCAGAGGTCACACCATCCAGTCTCCTCCAGAAGCTGGGCAAACTTTCCCTCCATCGCCCTTTCCGCCCGGGCCCCAGGTGGGAACCTATCTTGACGACTATCGAGGACCACATTAAAATCCCCCACCACTATCATCGGAGTGTCGGTTTTGTTCTCCACGTATTCTAACAGGCGGTACAGAATCTCCAACTTAAATGGGGGAGGGATATAGAAAATTGCTATGACAAATGCTCTGCCCTCTATCAAACAATGCAAGAAAATATAACAGCCCAATGTATCGATCCTGACGTCCCTGCAGGAAAACGCCACTCCTTTTTTAACCAATATACTCACTCCCCTTGAGTAAGAGGAGTATACTGAATGAAATTGTGCTTGAAATTTCTTATTCCTAATTGATAATTTAGACACGTTGGTCAGGTGTGTTTCCTGCAGGCATATCAGCCTAGTACTATGGGATTCCAGTTCTGAAAATACAGTGGCTCTTTTGATAGGTTCGCCCATACCCCTGATATTCCATGAACTTATTCCTACTGTTCTAAGCATCAACAAATAACAAAAAAAAAGATATAAAAGGAAGAACAACGAGCACAGAAATAAAAAAAGACAAGAAAAGAAGAAAAAAAAAACAAGAAAAAGTTAGGTCTGGAAGAAGGGGTGGCCCTAAAGCATCTATCTTAAATAGTGAAAAACACAAACCACCCCTTCGCCAGGTCCACCTTGTCAAGTGTACCAAACTTTCTACCATGCAACATATCTTTTGTTTTGAATCAGCTGTGACCTCAAAAACAACAATCGGTGCCGTTACTATAAAAAGAGATGTGAGGAGCAAGAAAGGGGAACCCCTGTTCCCTCTCGCCCAGCCCCCCCTACCTTCCAGAAATACTTTTCTATTCTTAAATGTAAATGAGTAACTCAAAAAGTTATGCATCTTTTTTCCCTTTCCCTTCCCCTTCCCTTGTTCCAGTGCAGTAGTACAATTTATTATTACATGAGACATAATTAATCTCTCTCCCTTAAGTGACCCCACCCTCCACCCCCCACCTATCTTGGCCAGCCCTGAGGACAAATCTTGTGACCCTTGTGACCCCTTCACCCCATTCTATCCAATACTTCCACACCCAACCTAACAATAAGTCATTTCCCTTAAATTTCTCTACTTGCCCTCCCCTCACTCCCCCCACCCCCCTTAAAACAAATCCCCTAGAGCAAAATACCACCAAAACAACAAAGAAAAAACATCAACCCACAACCATATACCATCTCTCATTGAGATCATTCACCCGCCAGCCCCACCTCCTCCAGCCCATGCTGCAAAAAAAAAATATATATATATATATATACAGCCCCATTAAACATTCAATAAATCAAACTATTGTACTCCAGCTCTACAAGTTCTTTTTGTTATCCTCGAGACACTTTGTGACCGACAGAGTCAAAGAAATGGGTTGCCCCTAGAGCCTCTATACGCAGACGCGCTGGGTACAACAGTGCGTATGGTATTTTAGTAGTCCGTAGGGTGCGATTGATATCTACGAATCCTGCCCTTCTTTTTTGCAGATCTAGGGAGTAATCGGGATACAGTGAAATCCTGGTACCGTTGTGAAAAATGTCCCCCTTTTCTCTGGATTTTTGCATCAGTGCCACCTTGTCTTTATAACTAAACAACTTCATGATCATAGGTCTAGGGCGACCTCCAGACACAGTGGACCTAATGAGCATACGGTGTGCTCTCTCAATGGCAAAAAGGTGCAAAAATGTTTCAGTCCCAAACATCTCCTTGAGCCACTTTTCCATGAACGCCTCAGGACAGGAACCCTCACTTCTCTCTGGGAGGCCCATCACCCTCACATTGCATCTGCGCAGCCTGTTTTCCATTTCGTCCATTTTAAATTTATGTGCGTCTAGCTGGGTTTGCATAATCTTAAACTCTTGTCGCATTGGGTGTAACATATCTTCAACTTGGCTCAACCTTTCCTCCAGAATGGAGGTCCTCTCCACAGCTTTTTGAAGTTCTTGACTCATGGAACTTAGTTATTCCTTGAGGTCCCTTAATTGGTTGCATAAGTCACTCAATGATCCTCTACAGGAATTTACTGCACATAATACCTCCTTTAGTGTGGGCTTGGGTTCGCTGACCATGCTTAAATCAGGGGGGGCTCCGCTAGCGACTTCAATAGTTTTTTCCAGAAGGTCCCTCTCAGGGCTTTTTTTATTCGCTACTTTAGTGTTAACTGGCAGCGTGGCTGGAGCTGCGGATGTTTTGCCTAAGCTCTTTCTATCCTCGGTGGGACCCACCTGTGTCTTCTCATGGGATGGCTGATTACCTTTGGCTGGGGAGTGTGAGGGGGTGTGTGCATACTTTTCTAACTTGGCTGCTGCTGCGATTGCGGATGCTGCTTGGTTCCCCTTCTCTTTAGAGGAGCGGGTGGTCTGTGCTGCTAAACTCTCCTGGGGCTACTGTTGATGCTCCTCTCCTTTCTTCCTAGTCATAATGTAAGTGTACAACAGTGCAGGGTAGGATATAGGAGGGATTCCCAGAGGGTTCCTTTGCAGACAAAGACGTTACTGGTACTTAACACTTTTGCACCCCCTTAATAACCTTCACCACACAGAGCAGCAATTAGTAATTTTTTCTCAGTCCTACTGTTATTACTTCTTGCCGCTTGTCTCTTACTAGACTGGGGCCAGTAAACAGCGTATCCGTCCTCCACAGCGTGCCAGAGTGTCCCCCTCCATACTCTCAGCGTTTGCTACGTGCTGAATCTGTTAAGGCCGGTTGGGAACTCCCCACTGAGTCCTGTGGGAATACTCCCGGCTCTCGCGAGAGCCCTGGCCGTTGCTGAGCAACCGCGCAAGGCAGAGACAAATACGAGCGGCCCGGATTTCGCCCGGCTGCTCAATGGTCCGTCGACTAGGCCGGCTCCCTCACTCTGCACAGGCTCCAGCTGATCCACTCCGCGCCGCGTCTCCAGTTCTGAGAATGAAGGGGTAGCAGGGCAAACTCAAAGCGGGCCAAGGTACTCAGCGCTGGGTTAAATTACTGGGGCTGGCAGCATGGAGGCTGGAACAAGGAGAGAGCTCACACACCACCACTCACAACAGCATCCGGTCACGCCCTCTTTTCCAGCTCTTCCTCCCCCGAGGGGCATGTTGTTTGACACTTCTGATATGGTATCCAACCCTTTATGTGACATGTTTTCATTTCAATTATTTTTGTATATGATGTCATTTGCTTCTTGATAACTAACCTGTAATATTTTTGAAAGAAATAAAGGAATTACAAAAAAAAAATGTTAGAAGTGATTAGATCCCAAAAAGCACAAAAAAGGGAAGGGATTTGGAGGGGTTTTAAACTCTCCCTAAAACATCTATTATATTGTAAGCTCTTCTGAGCAGGGCCCTCTTAATCCTATTGTATTGTATTGTATTATAACTGTATTGTCTCCCTTTTTATATTGTAAAGCGCTGCGTAAACTGTTGGCGCTATATAAATCCTGAATAATAATAATAATCAATGATGTTCTTCATTTTTTTTTGAACATCATTGATGTTTTTCTGGATGTTTTCCAAGTCCCTATTACACCCCATGATCTCCCCGATCAGGATCTGTGAACTTTCAGAGGTGAAATGACCTGGATCCACAACATCACGATCACCTAAAAAGATAGAAACAAAAACACACCATGTATTATAAATATGCCGGCATCCATCTCTTACCTGAGCCTGTGGTCGCAGACACTTACCTGTTGTGGTGACAATTTCCACCACATCTCCTTCCTTCTCCTCCTCCTGTTGTCTTTGGTGGGTCTCCACTTCTTCCTGAGGTGGGGGGTCTGTTGTCTCCTCGGATGAGGGGTGTCCTCCGAGTCTTTTATCCCCTATGTAAAAAAAAATAGGTATACTTAGCACACAGATATTTGATGGCAGAAATCGGAATATGAAACATTGCTTGGAAGTGAGGTACAATTGTCTGTTTGGTCAGAGTTCCAAGATGAAGAAATATTTTTTTCCTTTGTCAAGCTTGAATACTTACCTGTTTTGTACAAGCTTCACAGATGGAGTCACCCCTATAGTATCCACTGGAGCACCTGTGTGGGGCCCCCTAATAAAAAGGGTGTTCTTTTGTCCCACACTAGTGCTCCAGCGTCCAGATGTGAAAACTGCTGCTGAGTGTCCTCTCCTTACACAGAATCTAGTTTGCATTTCATTCTAGTTACAAACCCATCTACACAACCAAATTATTTTAAGAGAAATAGGCCATAAAAAATGAAGAATAGGAACACAGCACAACTACTTACTTTTTTGCAGCACTCTCCTGATCCTTCTGTACTGCTCGTGCTCCCTTAATTTGAGGTCCGACCATCACTTCCTGAGCTGATCTTTCGATCGTCATACCCCAAAATTATTCTGCAGACTTTTGACCACTTTTGCTATTATCTTGGCCTTTCTGACATTGGGGTTGGGGTAAGGTCCATACTTCCCGTCATAGTCGGTCCTTTTCAGTATGTCGACCATCTCCAACATCTCCCCAAAGGACATATTTGAGGCCTTAAATCGTCTCCTTCTGGTTCGTGACGTTTCAGGCTCCGGGTTTTCCTCCTCCTCATTGCTGTAATTAGTCCGCCATGTGCTCTTCCCCCACTGCGCCGAGCGAGAAGGGGCGGGGAATAGACTAGAAAGAACGTTAGGGGCGGGCGGAGTTTCATGCATGCGCAGTGGATATAAAGCGTAACACACGTGCGTAGTACGTACTATCTGTGAGCGGAGGAAGGAGTATCGGAGGCGCCGATCATGATAACGAAGGTAAGATCTAAACTTGGGTCTATACTGCTTCTAGATTGAGGCCTATATTGTAACAAGATTAGGAGAGTTTCGCCTGACATTAGAGTTTGTCTTGTCTTGTGTCTTGCATATAAAATGGATGGCTTCAATGACCACAACTTCCTCCCCCTGTTCATAGACAAATACAGGGAGCTGCCCTGTCTGTGGCAGATCAAACACCCCCAATACAACAATAAACAAAAGAGGCAGGCAGTGCTGGAGAAACTGCTGGAGTTGGTGAAGCTGGTGGTCCCCCTGGCAACCATCCCCTATTTAAAAGCCAAAATTGGTGGCCTGAGGAGCACTCATCTTAGGGAGCGCAAGAAGGTCACGGATTCCCAGAGATCAGGAGCTGGAGCAGATGACGTTTATGTCCCCAGGCTGTGGTACTATGAGAGACTTCGTTTTCTGTCAGACCAGACTGGAGTCAGGGAATCCCTCTCAACCCTTCCTTCCACTCTTCCTTCCACCCCAGCTGAGGGTTCCGATGTCCAACCTGGGCCTTCCAGCCAGGAAGAAGTGGAGGAGCCCAGCTGGAGTCAGGTATAGCATTCTTCTACAGATTTCTGGTCAATAAATAAATGATGTTTACTAGATGTTATTATTGATCACTAATTGATGATTTCATAAAGTGTTTTACATATCAATAGACAGTAGTGGGCACAAATAATTGGGACAAGAATGAAAAATGCTGGGCTCAGAACGATAGTCTGTTATATTTGTTAACATTCAATTTGCAACAATCATGAGGTGAAAATTGTGTATGATTGATGAAGAAAAAACTAAAACGAAGTCCCTTTTTCATACACAGGAAGACCTCAGCCAGGAGGAGGCTGTGGAATGTGCCACACAGGAGGAGGCTGTGGAATGTGGCAGCCAGGAGGAGGCGGGGGTTGGTGGCAGCCAGGAGGAGGAGGGGCTAAGTAGCAGCCAGGAGAAGGCAGGGCCCATTAGGAGCCTGACAGAATCACAGGTTCCTCCCCTCCGCCTTCCAACCAAAAGACCCAGGAAGGGGAGTCACGTGCAGGATTCAGCACTCAGGCTGATACAGGAGGCTTCTGCGTCCCTCAGAGCCACCCCCACTCCTGAAGAGGCCTTTGCCTGCATGGCTGCCACCAAACTACAGGGTATGCAGGAGGGCCAACGCCTCCTGTGTTAGGACCTTCTTTATAAAGTCTTAACTAAGGGGGTGAGGAGCCAAATCCCACACAAAACCCACCTGAGTGAGTTGGACCATCCTCCTCCTCCTCCTCCTGCCACAACTCCACCACCACAGCCACAACGTGGAAGGAAGCGTGGGAGGAAGACCAGAGAGTGATGACCCTGGGTTCAGTCTGGTCTGGCAAAAGATGCAGTCTCTTGTATGACCACAGCCTGGGGACACAGATGTCATCTGCTGCTTTCAGGATTTCTGGGACTTCTGGACCAGACTGCACTCCCTTAGATATGGACTCCTCAGGCCACCAATTTTGCAGTAAAATAATTGATGTCTGCCCTGGGGGGCAAAGGCTTTGCCAATTTCTGCTGTTTCTCCAGCGTTGCCTCCCTCTTTGTTTGGTTATGAGCCCTTAATAAAGGATTTTTTGTTTCATTATACTCGCCTATGTGCGTTTTCTTTCAAAAAGGACAGTTTATTTGTGAGGAGGCAGGTAAATTTCAAAAATACAATGTGAAATTAACAAGAGACACCAACACCAAGCAATCTCCTTGAGATTAAATAATACAAGATAATAATAGTGTTGTGGTTAACTTGACACACAAAACACACACAAAAATATTCAGGATGTAAAATCAAAAAATAAAAATAATTAACAACAAGATCAGACTTGAAAACAATACAAACCAAAAAAAAAAAAATCAGGCTTGAAAAAAATACAAACCAAAAAAATAATAATATATATATTTTTTGTCAGATGTGACAAATCAAAATATATTGATGAAATCACGAGAAATAATAAAGAAAGAAGTTTGTGAGAAGTCTGTGTGAATATGAGCAGCAAAACGACTTCATTCTTCGAGCATTATAAAGAAGAAGAGAGTGTGCTGCATTAAACTATTTTAAACATTGCAGCCTGACGAAAGTGCTCTATCCATTCCGAACGCTAATTTTACCAGACCGAGCTGTTCCGTCTCATAATTTCTTCTGAGCATGCATGGCACTTTGTGCGTCAGAATTGGCCACACAGGAATTGTTGCGATCGGATTTTGTTGTCGGAAAATCCGATGGAAAATGTCCGATGAAGCCCACACACGGTCGTAATTTCCGACAACAAGCTCCGATCGCACATTTTCCGTCAGAAAGTCCGACCGTGTGTACAGGGCATTAGGCTGTCTCTGGGACAGCACGGCACCTGCTCCTACTTCAGAGGCAATAACCTCAACTATGTACTGGAGATCGGGATTTGGATGCTGAAGAATTGGAGCTTTGCTGAACATGTATTTTAATTGCTGGAAAGCCAATTCTGCTTCGGAGGACCACACCTTGCAATTTGTACCTTTCTTAGTCATAGCAGTAAGGGGGGCCGCAATGGAGGCAAAACCTTTGATGAAGCGTCTGTAGTAATTTGCGAACCCTAGAAAGCTTTGGAGCCCTCTTAAAGTGGTCGGTTGGGGCCACTGCAAGACAGCGGAAAGTTTTTGAGGGTCCATTTCGAAACCGACAGCACTTATAATGTATCCAAGGAAAGGAATACGGCTTTGATGGAAATTGCATTTCTCAATCTTTGTGTAAAGATGGTTTTCTCTCAGTCGTTGTAATACCTGCTTTACATGTGAAGTGTGCCCTAGATGAGTCTTGGAAAAGATTAAAATGTCGCCCAAGTATATGATCACAAAACTGTTACTGAAATCGTGAAAAATATCATTCATGAAACGTTGGAAGACAGCAGGGGCGTTACACAACCCAAATGGCAGATATTCAAAATGTCCATTACGAGTGTTGAATGCTGTCTTCCACTCGTCCCTGTCTTTAATTCGAATCAGATTATAAGCCCCTCGTAGGTCCATCTTAGAGAAGATAACGGCTCCCTTAAGCACATCAAACAGTTCAAGAATGAGAGGCAAAGGGAAGGAGTCTTTTATAGTGATTTGATTTAACCCTCGATAATCTATGCATGGTCGAAGACCCCCATCTTTTTTTTAACAAAGAAAAAACTTGCCCCTACTGGTGAAGAAGAGGGTCGGATAAAACCTCTTTCCAAGTTGTCTTTCACATATTCCTCCATGGATTTTTGCTCAGGCAAAGACAGGGGATAGGTCCTTCCTTTGGAAAGAGGTGCTCCAGGAATCAAATAATTGCACAATCAAAAGAACGATGTGGAGGTAAAACCTTTGCCTTTTGCTTGCAAAATACATCTGCAAACTCATGGTATTCACGAGGCAAGGTAGGTGGGATGGCCACGGAAGCCAACAGACAACCAGAAAGTCTTTTGGGTTGAGACAAACAGTTTAGATGACAGAACGACCCCCAAGAGGTTAGTTCTCCATTTTCCCAATCAAAAGAAGGGTTATGTTGTTGTAACCATGGGTAACCAAGGATAACGGGCAGAAGTGGGGAATCAATAAGAGACAAGACAACTTCCTTTGTGGAGTACGCCTACCTGAAGGGTGATAGCCGTCTCAAATTTTACAATGCCATTTCCCAAGAGTTGTCCATTCAGGGTGGTGATGTTCAGGGGTCTAGACTTTGGAACAAATGGTATTTTATTTTCTTTAGCAAAAGTGTAGTCCAAGAATATGCCAGAATCCACAAAAGCCTCACAGGAGACAAGTTTAGAGGGTAAATGGATAATTGCTGGAACGGTAATCTTGGTCTTAGAGGTTGTACCTGTAAGGTCTAACCCAGCTCCTCCAACACTGGTTAGACCCTGCTTTTTACTGGACGGGAAGGGCAGACAGATATCAAATGTCCTTTAAGTCCACAGTACAGGCATAGGCCCAATGCACGCCTCCTTTGTTTCTCAGACTCAGTTAGGTGGAGACGGCTTACTTCCATGGGTTCCACAGGTGCCTGGGGTTCAACTGAGATTTCAGGTTCTGGCTGAGGTGGTGCTTGGAAGTTAGGGGCCAAACGGTAAACTGGCCTAGGAAACTTGCGAGTTCTAAGTTTCTCTTGGCACCTTTCATGATACCGAACATCCAGACGAACACACAGCTCTATGAATTTCTCAAGGTCTTCTGGGGAATCCTTATAGACTAATGCCACGTACACAGGATCGGACTTTACGGCATACTTGGTTCGGCGTACCGGATTTCGTCAGACAATTCGATCGTGTGTGGGCTCCAGCGGACTCTGTTTTCTCAAAAGTTTGAAGGACTTAGATTTGAAACATGTTTCAAATCTATCCGACGGACTCGAATCTGGTCGAAAAGTCTGCTCGTCTGTATGCTAGTCCGACGGACAGAAACCTACGCTAGGGCAGCTATTGGCTACTGGCTATGAACTTCCTTGTTTTAGTCCGGTCGTACATCATCACGTACAAATCCGTCGGACTTTGGTTGATCGTGTGTAGGCAAGTCCGTTCATTCGGAAAGTCCGTCGTAAAGTGCGTCGAAAAGCCCGCCGGGCAAAGTATGCCGTAAAGTGTGTACGCGGCATAATTCGTCCTTGATGCGATCTGTAAGATCTTTTCGGAAGGCTGCACATAATGCCCTAGAGTCCCAATTAGTCTCAGCAGCCAGGGTATGGAACTCAATAGCATATTGTGCCACAGACCTGGTACCTTGTTGTATGTCCAAAAGTGAGTACTCAGCTGCAGAAGCTCTATCTGGCTTGCCAAATACAGTCTGGAGAGAAGCCAGAAATTTGTCAGCGTCCAGCAGCACAGGATCATTGCGTTCCAGGTAAGGAGAGACCCAGGCCAGGGCCTTCCCCTTTAACAAGGAAATTACAAAAGTCACTTTGGCAGACGAAGTGTTAAAAGTCCCAGGGTTGTTGCGGAAATGCAAACGGCAAACATTTAAAAAGCCCCTGCAGTCCTCAGTATCACCACCAAATTTTTCAGGTAGGGGAAGTTTGTGTGTTACAGAAGAGGTGGGTTGGATTGGAGCAGGAGTCTGGACCGTTGCAGAAGGACTAGGCAAGCAAGATTTAAGCATAGTACAAAGTTTATCTAACTTAGCGTCCAGGGAAGAAAGATGCTGTTCATGAGCTCCAATCAATTGTCCCTAACCTGAAATCGCCTTAACAATCTCAGCAGGGTCCACTGCCACTGTGGCCGTTTGTAATGTAAGGTACCTGTGATAGGTAGTGACCGAAGTGGAGCTTGTCTGCTGAGGATTCAGGCAAAAACCTAGTCAGGCAGATCAGAATGGCAACAGATCAGGCAAAGCAGTACACGATCAAAATCCAGAGATTGGTCAGGCAGGCAAAGGTCATACACGAGCAGGCGGTGAAGTACAAAATCAGCAGGCTAGAGAGTAGAGAGTAGTCAGGAATTCAGGCAGAAATTCAAATACGGTATTCAGAGTCACAAAGCAGTGAAAACACCCAGGAAGCTAGTCCAAACAAATGGACACTGAGAGATAGGAAGTGCTGCTATTTATGGGCTGCTTTGATTGTAGATTCTCCACAGCTGGCAGCAGGTGGGGCTAGTGAGTCCAAGGTAATGCATCAAACTAAGAGAACATAGCTATAGCTCCTCTGTGGCACAACAAGTAAGACTGCAGCTGTGGGACCAGGAACATCCCGGTTCAAATACACCCAGGAACATGACAAAGCCTAAGCAGGGAGGTTTTCAGGAGAAGAGGCGGATCCCTATTCTTTCTCTACTCATCCCTAACAGATGGGTGTCTGGTCCCTACACTACCCAAAGGCTAAATGCATGCCAAACTCAGGAGCCAGGGTCTTAAATAGACTCTGCCTGACCCAAGATGACCTCCAGAGTCACATGGGCTGTCAACATCCAACCGGATCGCTGCCTAGTGACTCTAGTAAACCATAGAGGAACCATGTTCCTCTTAACCTCCTCTCCCTCTGCACTGCCACTGCGGTTGAATGCCACCTGCAGTGGAGAAAATAGATTGCACATACCTACACACAAGCTCCAATGAAGAAGGAGTTTTGAGACCCTAAATGCCTTGGCTTTTTGAGTACTTGTGAAAAATAAGATTCCACCCCTCCACCCCAAACTCACTCATAGATGTCTTTATGGACCTTGCTTTGTGCACTTGTCCAAATCATTTGGTGGAGGGGGGATTGTGGTGTGGGGTTGTTTTTCAGGGGTTGGGCTTGGCCCCTTTGTTCCAGTAAAGGGAACTCTTAAGGCGTCAGCATACCAAGACATTTTGAACAATTTCATGTTCTCAACCTTGTGGGAACAGTTTGGGGATGGCCCCTTCCTGTTCCAACATGACTGCAGACCAAAAAAAGAGGGGAAAGGGGATTGGGACTTTGAATGAAGCATGTAGGTATAAAGAATTCAGTTTATTATGTAAATGAACATTCAAACGCATAATCATGAGTAAGTGTATATCCAGTACAATTATAATAACTGGTACAATTCATAAAAATGTATATCTATACATACAATATAGACGGGTTGCCACATGATTATGTAGCACCCCCCTGGGTCTTCTGGGAGCAAAAAGGTACCTCCAGATACAGGGAGCGAGCTTACATTCACCCCAGAGCTGAGTCCATGGCTATAATCGGAAGTTGAACAGTCACTTTAGGTATTTTTCAATGCTTTAATGGGAATTTGAGAAAAGTAGTAGGAGAGAGGTTTAGGGGAGGTTTCAGATACACCCTTAAAAGCAAATCACATACAGACTCCTTGAATCCAAAGGACAAAACAGCTTTCTTTTAGAAGATCTTGGATACCTGGATAGGTCTTTCCCAAGGACTTAGCAACCGGTAGAATGTCTCCCTTACAGACTTAGCAGCCAGGAGCTAGTTGCCTTGATTAGATTGTAGAACAGCTTAACAGTACCAGAATCTTTAAGCCGACCTGGCGGTACTGTAAGGGTAGTTTAGATGTAGGTGCGTCCTCCAAATGAGTCACCAGGCCCTTCTGAGACCAGCCTTCATCCTGGCTCTCTCCAGCAAGGGTCCTCCCCTGGATCTCCTCAGCTTGGCTTGGCTTCTTCCATACAGGCAAGACAGCCTAAGGACCACCTCAGGATTAGTAGGCCCAAGACAGGCTTCTGGGCCTACTGCAGAACTTGTAGCTGCACATCCCCAGGCCAGGAGGGCCCAGAGGTAATGACTGATTAAGAGCACATGGCAGCTGTACAATAAATACCCCTTCCCAGAATGCACAGCGGCCAGGCACCTCCTACTGGGCTTTTTCCGGAAAAAGAATATTCATTACAGCTCAACCTAGTTGTAATTCTCACACTGTCCTGTGGTACCAGTGACACCTACTGGCAACAGTGGGAAATGCACAACTCAGCCAAGTTTAGAACAGAACCAAATATACAATGAAATCTGAGCTGTTTACAGCTCAGCCAAAAACTAAATTTACACTATAGCCCCATTTTAAGGAACAGGGGGCTACAATTATAAAGGATTAATATCAATATGTATACAAACTGACAGATATCAATTGAATTATAGGGACACGGCATATAATAGCTCTATGCATTTCATGGATTGATCAACTCTTCAGGAGCATACGCGTGAGTTCAATAAAATATAATTGAAGGAGTTGCTGTATGGTCTGATCCTACCCAAGGAAAGAAGAAAAATCATAAAAAATAAAATAAAATAAAACCAAGTATAAAAACCCATTCTCTACCACACTTATAAGGTTGACTATATAATAAAAGTGTGGCAACTGTAGATCGGTGACCCCCAAAGGGGGGCATTTCCAACGGGAGCTGAGGTGGTGTGAGTGGCCTGTTGTCCAGCAAGAAAATCATCCAGGGGAGACAGATTTGAAGTAGTCAGAGTGATCATAAGTGCTGAGACCATTAATGAAGGACTTCTGAAAAAAATATATGTGTACTTTTATGTAGGTGAGCTTTTTGTGTTTAAATGACAAAGTACGGTTTCAGGTAAATTTAGGCAGGCTTGCATTATTATACCAGGCCTGGTTGTTTATTTTGAGAACTGGGAGTGTCAGTGTAGTGCAGGGTGTGGCCACCTGTGCTTGGACCCAGAGATGCCTCCTCTTGCTTTCAGTGGAAATGGTTCTGGAAGAGAGGTCTTAAGATCTGAGTGACAGGCAGCTTGTGTGTGAGTTCTGGCCAATCATTAATTTGTTTGGCAGGAGGCGGGACTCTCATAAAAGCTGGGGTCACATGTTGCGGGGGGAGTTCTGGAGAGGGAGAGTTCAGAGAGAAGGCCCCCTGCGGGGAGCCAAGCAGAGCCCCCCCCTACAGGGAAGAGGGGGTGGGACCAGGCCACATGGAGGAGAGGATTTAGTGACACCGCACAGCATGTAGTCGCTGGTGTCACTGGACAAAACTGGAGAGAAGGCATGGAGAAACCATTACAGAAGAAGTAGCAACTAAGTGGAAGAAAACTGAGTGATCGACCGTTTGTGAGTGGCACATGGACTGTTGATCAAGTGAGTGAAAGCCCAGGGGAAGGGTACTACCAGAGGCTGAGGGATGTTGGTACGCAAGTCAATGAGACAGGTGGTGATGGCCTGTGACTTTGGGTTCAACAATGCCCCAGGATTCCAATCAATTCCAATCAGTCAGGCGGGAGGAATTATTCAGAGTAATCTCTTCCTCAGCTCAACTTGGAAGCACTGTACAGATTGGAAGTAGTGGTCAAAAGGCGGCGTTAGAGCTCTGAGCACAAATAGAGATACAGGTTGTTCTAAAAAGGCCTATGGGTGAAGAAGTTATTCAGAGTGACTCTTTACTATGTATTCTCTAGTAAATCTACCCAAATCTATATGCAAAGAGTTATTCGGAGTGGCTCTTTGCTATTCGTTTCATTGTTCTCAAGGACCAGACTACTCCTGTCTTCCCAAAGAAAAGTTATTCAGAGTGACTTTTTATAGTCCGCATTGTTCTAAGTCTTTGCATGAGAAAGACAAGGAAAGATTATAAAGCAGCAAAAGAGAATCTCAGAAAACCCTTCTCCTATCCCAGTTCATGTTACACCAATAAAAGCAAGAGAAAACTACAATATGGACTGTTTCTATTTCTATGGGCTGCGATGGGCTAGATGGTAAATATGATTTACAGATATAACGCACAAATTGCAGATCCTTCGGGGGTAGTGCGCTACATGAAGGTCCCACCGAGATATCTGTTTTATATTTGACCACTAGCCATCTCCCATAGCAATGGAGTCTGCATTTCAGTAACTGTTGCCAAGATAGTCTGCAGTATAATAGTGCCTGTCACCAGGTGTCACTGGGGAGGACTTTGGAAATGTGCAGCTACAATTCCTCGCGCACTGAACCAACAAGTAGGGGGTGGAGCCACGCCCCAGAGGAAAAGTTTGTCAGCGTTCAGCGTGCCACGCGCCAGACCAAAAAGGCGGAGGAAGATGGCGGAAGATGTTGGGAGTACACCCGTAATGCAGCGGTTACCTGAGTTGCAGGACCGGGTTCTGATCGATACCGGTGTTCGTTTAGAGCTCACTGGAGGACTGGCACTAGGAGTGATTGATGGAGTAGAGAGACTTTGCATGTTGTGTCCCAGATGTCAGAGGCCTATGGTTGGAGTCGCCGCCTGGGCTCGGTGTGGGCATTGCAGTGCTCAGCTAACATGACTGGGACCCGTTCAACAGGAAGTCCGGTACTATTCCGCCAGTCTTACAATCAGACTTTGTCTGCCGCAGATGCAGGTGACTCAGAAGGCCGGAGAGGGTCGTATGTTGCCTGTTGCAGCAGTGGAGGAGTTCCCGTCTGATTTGGCTGAATCGGAGCCACTGGAGGATCAGGTAGGATCTAATGGGGGAGCCTGTGGCCTGGCTGGGGACCCAGGGACTGCCAGAGTTAGTGGACAGTCTTTGGAGGAAACCCCTGAGGGGCCGGCTAGCAATAAGTCCTTTGTTATACCTGTCCGGAAGGAGCCTAATTTACAGGAGGGGGATCCCTCCGGTGAGCCGGACGGGGTGAACAGAAGTCAGGCTGTAGATTGGGGGTCACCGCAATTCCCGGAGAAATATGGATCTATGGATAATTTATTTGAGTGGCCATCCCCTGAAGAGGCTGAATCTAGTGATGAGGAAGAATGGTTCTTGGATAGTTCTAACTCAGTGGAAGCTTCTATGGGAGTGTCAGAGAAATCACTTAGCACATCTAAAACCCCAGTACCCTCTTTCAATGTCTCAGCTACTGTCCCCCCTACCAGGGCAGCCACGTACCAACAGTGGGTCAGTAGAGCTTCTGACTCATGCGTTTTGCCTGGCCGAGGAAAGGCTAAAGATTTACCTAGACTTTCGAGATTTCAGAGGGAAGTTCAAAGGAGAGTTGCTCAGGAGTGGGGCCTGGATTACCCTTATGTTCCTGAGTGGATCATGGAGATTGTTGAAAATTCCCAGGAAGCGTGAGAAGATGACCTTGTTTGGGACTATCTTCATGTTCCTAAACCTATGCGGACACCTGATAGTGAAGTCTGGGTCCGATTCAAAGACATTCACTGTGAATGGAGACTTGGGAGAGCAATTCACAAAGACAAAGTGTTGGTGGTAAAGGCAGGACAAAATACCCGCAGTTACTCCATCTCATTGAGAGGACAAGGGGACAATCGCAAAAGGTTACCTGACCCAAGGTATTACTTGTAAGCAGGACTGCTGGAGAGGTAGTCACAAGTGTGCTTTAATACCCATATTGACTGCAGGACGGCAGATGGGTTAGGGTGGGTTTTCACAAAAATTGTCTGTTCAGCAGGAGACTCACATTCAGGGTGCCTAACAAGGACAAAGTTATGGACACTAGAATGTGCTGTCTCTGCTCAATCCCTTTGCCACAAGTACTTTTAAAAAGGACTCCTGTTTAGGAGCCAAACAGAAAGTTTATTTGCCAACGGGCAGACGTATTCATTTGCTGAGCATGTCTGTTTAGGGTGCGCTCTGCAGGAAGTCTGTTAGACTCCTTTTGAGAGAGCGATGATCCTGACAGAAACATACATGCCATAAAAGGAAAAATTGTATATTTGATTGATTACCCAATAGAGGATGATAACCCCCTCTGCTTGGTAATGTGTAGCTAGTAGTAGTTAGTAGAGTAGTTAATATTTTTGTGTCTTCTTTTAGGTGAATTGAAGATGTGATGGCTGTCTATCTTACAGATGAAGGCCTGCGGTAAACAGAGTATTCCTCCTTCGGGAGCAATGTTCTGGTTCTGCTTGCATTAAATGTTAGCTGTAGGGATCTACAGTTAGGCCATGTAAATTGTATAAGAAAATATGTTGTGTTGGTATTGTGTACAGTGATATTGATGTTATTCCTGTTTCAAGTTTATTTCCTTTTTCCCCATTCCATCTGATGTAATGAGATGCTCTTTCCTCCTTAAACTTAAGGAGGCACTCTAAATTCATTCCCCACAACTGGGGACAGTTGTGGTTTAAGTGGGGGGTGTATGTAGCGGTCACCTACTTTCATGTAGGTGAGCTTTTTGTCTTTAAATGACAAAGTACGGTTTCAGGTAAATTTAGGCAGGCTTGCATTATTATACCAGGCCTGGTTGTTTATTTTGAGAACTGGGAGTGTCAGTGTAGTGCAAGGTGTGGCCATCTGTGCTTGGACCCAGAGATGCCTCCTCTTGCTTTCAGTGGAAATGGTTCTGGAAGAGAGGTTGGACTTGAGATCTGAGCAATGGCGTCCCTAGGGGGGGGCAGAGGGGGCCCTGACCCCCCCAACATTATGCTGTGCCCCACCATGTGCCCCCCCCCCCCCACCCAATAAAAAAAAAAAAATTTTTTACAAAAAATCAATGTCTAAGAGGGAGAGAGTCCCCAGTCAGCTCCTGCGGGTGATTCCTCCCCCTCCCTCTGCTCACTGATACTGCATAATGCGAGCGCTCACACAACCATGGCCGCCCGATCTGCTCCTTCCCCTGCATCCTCATTGGCAGGGAGAAGAGCGAGTTGCAGGAAGGACTCCACCAGGACTCTCAGTTACTGAAAAAACAGACTGATTTCTCAGACCAGCGCTGTCAGTAGCAGGGGCAGGACAGCAAGAGGAGGCTGGGGAATCCCACAGTGGCAGAACACCAGGGCCCGGTGGCAAGACAACCTTTGCAACCCTGATAGTTCTCCCACTTATTTAGATCCTTATATTTTCTTGGTATGCTGGTGACATATATCTCTTTTTTTCTGCCACCCTGGGGGGCCCCAATACAGTAGGAAGGGAACTCACTGCAGAACATGTGAAAGGGCCATTGTGGGGTCGTAGTAAAGGGCCCCAGGAGATATATAATTAATTTGTTTGGCAGGAGGCGGGACTCTCATAAAAGCTGGGGTCACATGTTGCGGGGGGGAGTTCCGGAGAGGGAGAGTTCAGAGAGAAGGCCCCCTGCGGGGAGCCAAGCAGAGCCCCCCCCTACGGGGAAGGGGGGGGGGGCCAGGCCACACGGAGGAGAGGATTTAGTGACACCACACAAAATGTAGTCACTGGTGTCACTGGACGTCCCTGTGGGGAAGGGAGCGTGCCAAACTGGAGAGAAGGGATGGAGAAACCATTACAGAAGAAGTAGCTAATAAGCGGAAGAAAACTGGGCGATCGACCGTTTGTGAGTGGCACATGGACTGTTGATCAAGTGAATGAAAGCCCAGGGGAAGGGTACTACCGGAGGCTGAGGGATGTTGGTACGCAAGTCAGTAAGACAGGTGGAGATGGCCTGTGACTTTGGGTTCAACAATGCCCCGGGATTCCAATCAGTCAGGCGGGAGGAATTATTCAGAGTAATCTCTTCCTTGGCTCAACTTGGAAGTACTGTACAGACGGGAAGTAGTGGTCAAAAGGCAGCGGTAGAGCTCGAAGCACAAATAGAGATACAGGTGGTTCTAAAAAGGCCTATGGGTGAAGAAGTTATTCAGAGTGACTCTTTACTATGTATTCTCTAGTAAATCTACCCAAGTCTATATGCAAAGAGTTCAGAGTGGCTCTTTGTTATTCGTTTCATTGTTCTCAAGGACCAGACTACTCCTGTCTTCCCAAAGAAAAGTTATTCAGAGTGACTTGTGCATTGTTCTAAGTCTTTGCATGAGAAAGCAAAGGAAAGATTATAAAGCAGCAAAAGAGCATCTCAGAAAACCCTTCTCCTATCCCAGTTCATGTTACACCAATAAAAGCAAGAGAAAACTACAATATGGACTGTTTCTATTTCTATGGGCTAGATGGTAAATATGATTTACGGATATAACACACAAATTGCAGCTACTTCAGGGGTAGTGCGCTACATATGTATATATTTTTTTTTTAGTTATAGTATGGCACGTGCGAGGTGTCCTGTGCTCGGTAAAGAACATGGGGGATTGAAGTACTAGAAAGTATTGGTGGTAGCCAAGGTGTAAGAAGTGAAAAGCAATGAGGATATAAACGCATCCCCAGAAGAGGTTGAATAGAAAGGTGTAAGAAGTGAAAAGTGATAAGGATATAAACGCATCACCAAGAAAGGTAAAACAAAACAATAAAACAATCTAACAGTGCAGTGCAACTAGAGGTGAATTCTAATTACCAATAAGACAGCGATCAGTTCATAGGGTCCTGGGATCCAAGGCGATTCATGTAGTGAACTGAAGTGAGAAACGGCACACCAGAGGGAATCTGACGTCTGGGTGAAGCCTATAAGGGCAGGGCCATCACACGCCCACCAACGTCACGTAGGCGTGCACTGCAGGAGGGAGGCGCCCTTGGCTGGGCGGAGAGTCGCCCGGCGTCGGTGCCATTACACTCCTCCATCTAGCCGACGGATGGTCGACGGATGGTACCACCGTGGAAGGGGGCGGTGCCACAGCAGTATAAAATCAAGATAGTGCTGCGCTGTAAAATTGGTAATGTGCAAATATACGAAGTAAAGTGCAAAAGTGATCAGTTGTAGATACACTTAAAAATAGAGGCAATTCTTGTGGTAAATATATAAAAAATATAAAAAATATCCTTGAATGGATATAGTACACGTATCACATGCTAATCTTAATTCTCTTTAGATAAAAACAGTGATAAAATATATCCGTATAAATATATGCAAAATAATCCTTTTCATAAGTGAAGAAACAAGCAAACTAAATGTGTCCGTGAAATGTCTTTGAAATATAAATGTGCAGGATGTATGGTGACTGTATATCAACAGTGTCAACAAACAAAAATGAAGTTCTGGTGCTGGTGACCACTCTCTGCAATAGGGTGCTGGTGGCAGGTGACTTCCTGTCTTTTGTGCAGCCTAATATGTGGATTTCCCCAGCATGTGTGTATGTCTTTCTATGGAACCAGTATGTCCCCTGGCAATCTCCCAGCCTGGCGTCTCCGGCTCTGCTGGTATGTATCTCTTATCTGGAATCAGAGTCCCCTTTTGGTCCTTGGTGTGTCTGGAACAGGTAAGCATCATAGTAGGGCATGGGGGGATGTAAGGAACAGGAGGGATGCCCGATAGTGTAGTAATTAAAATATTTATTTGGTAACAGCAGAATAAAAACCAGGTACTCACCACAAAATGTAACAGGCAAATAAAAACGAGCAGCGAGCTTGCCCACATCACTTCCGGTGTCTAGTGTTCCCGACGCGTGTTTGCCACAGTCACTGGACTTCATCAGGGGATAACTAGAGGCATTGGAAGTGACTTTTTATATGTATGTTAATTTGTAGCAGCCATTTTCCTGTAGCTCCGGTCGCCGGAAATAGAATGGCGGCCATTTTCTAATTGCTCCGGTCGCCGGAAGTGGAGCTGCGGCCATTTTCTGGTGGATGTTTTTATTATGATCTTATTAGAAAATGGACACCGTTCTAGCTCCAGCGACGCTTTAAACGTCTTTACAGGTTAACAGTTTAGAGTTACAGAGGAGGTCTAGCACTAGAATTATTGGTCTCACTCTAATGATCGCGGCGATACCTCACATGTGTGGGTCAAATACTGTTTACATATGCGTGCGTTCGCTTCTGCACGCGAGCACGGAGGGATGGGGGCAATTAGATTTTATATATTTTTTATTTTACTTTTTATTTTTACACTGTCCCTTTAATTTTTTTCATCACTTTTATTACTATTACAAGGAATGTAAACATCCCTTGTAATAGAAATAAGGTATAATAGGTCCTCTTTATGGAGAGATATGGGGTCAAAAAGACCCCAAATCTCTCATTTACCTTTTAAAGCAAAAGATCAAAAAAAAAAAAAATGTTGTTTATCTTTCAGTTAAAAAAAAGAAATTCTTCTAGCCTGGACTGGAAGTAACGTTGTGACGTCATTTAGGTCCTCCAAGGCCATAGAGTCGATCAAAGAGTTTTGAACACCTATGGGAGCAGCTGGCTGCACTGCCGTATTGTTTTTCGGGTGAACCAGAGGAAGCGGTAAGCCCAAAAACCCCGGCGAGCGGTGTGGGGGGGGGGGGGGTCTGGTTCATTCCCTCCCGCTGCTTCGGAAAGCTGGCCGCCGGCAGCAAACAACAATACCGAGGGTATGGCTGATAGACATGTGCACTGCCATAAAAATTTGTTCGATTTAGTTTCATTCGGTTTTTTTTCTTTACGTTTTTCGGGTCATTCGTTATGATCGAAATTCGTAAATTCGAAAATTCGTAGATTCAAAAATTCATAAATTTGAAAATTCATAAATTCGAAAATTTGAAAATCCAAAAATAAGAAAGAAAATCAGAAAATTTGAAAATTCTAAATAATAGCTAACTAATAATAACTATTACATTATAGGTATTGGAATTTCCTTTCAAATTTGGCTATTGGTAAACGTGACGAATATAAATTCATCCGAAGTTAAGAATTATCCGAAATAACGAATGCCACATCTAAACAAATGAAATGGAACAAATTAATAATAATAAATAATAATAATAATAATAAAACATATTATTATTATTGTTATTAATTATTAATAATTTGTTACGTTCCATTCGTTATTTCAGATGATTCGTAACTTCGGATAAATTTGTATTCGTTACGTTGACTAACAGCCAAATTTGAAAGGAAATTCAAATACCTATAATTTAATAGTTAGTGATAGTTAAGTTCTTATTAGTTAGTTATTACATCAGATTTAGGCATTTTCAGGTTTTCAAATTTTCTGATTTTTTTTTCTTATTGTCGGATTTTCAGATTTAGAATTTTCGATTTTCCGAATTTGCAAATTTCAGAATTTTTGAATTTACGAATATTTGGAAAAATTAGTTAAATGGGTGTAGCACCCTGAAGTTTAGGCAGGGTTGCTCCTTACAAATTTACCTTCAAGGAATAATTATCCTGGTTGATTGATAGAGATCTATTTATTTAAGGTAGTTTGGCCTTGTTACACTTTTCTCTTCTACCACTAGGTGGCTACTTGGTGGTACTAGATATGAGAAGGGCAACCCAAGGTCAGGTTATGGGTATATGGGGTATCTCAGCCAATGGGCAGGGGTTTTCTTGAATCCCTTGGCCTGTTGGGAGAACCTATATATTAGGGTGGAGTCAGGTGATTTGTGCCACCTGGACGGCTGTCTGGGTGGACGTGTGTCGTGTGCCCTGGGCTGCTAGGCCAGAGATTGGGCCTATCCCGGGGCATCTGGCTGCCAGGCTGTGTGAGGGCCTATCCAGATGTAAGAGGGCAGCGCAGGGTTGGGATTGCGGCTTGCAGTCCAACCAGAAGTGACGGTTCAGCCGGCTGGAGTACCTGTTAGTGGTTGGAGGTAGAGGGGAAGCTGTCACCACAAAGGGACCAACCACCTTATTACCAGGGACCACGGTGAGTAACTAAAGCAAGTACCGGAGCAGTATTCTCACCGAACGGGCAAGGTGGAGAATCGAGAATTCGGATATTTGCGAATTAACGAATTTGTCGAAATTCTTCAAAAAACTCATTCGGAATGAAACGAATTGCACATGTCTAATGGCTGATCTCTTCAGCCATAATCCTGGTAAACCACTTGCAGACCGCAACGTGTATATATGTATTGCGATCGACAAGTGTTTACAAGGACTGTAGTGCGTTTTCTGCAAAAAAGGACAAAAAAACCCCAAAAAACGCATAGGTGTGAACCGAGCCTAATATTTGTTCTCCATCTTCACATGGATGATACAGAATATTATGATCTTTGTATGTTCAAACTGCCTTATACCTGTACCTTTTCTGTAATAATCTTTGTCTATGTATTAGTTTATTACTACGGCATATTTTCAATAAACAAGTTAAAAAAAGATCATTTTTTTTCTTAAATTATTAAGCTTGCATTTTTTTTTTAAAGCTTTATCGGAAAGTTTTGTGCTTGAAAGGAAAGCACAAACGGGGTTGTCTGCCATATAATTACAGAATTTACTGCAGTTTAGAACATTTTGTTTTCGCTTTTGGTGCTTGTCAGGAACATTTTTAGATCTACATAGCGTGTTATCTTGGTTTATAAATAAACTATTAAAGTTCCTCATTATAGCTAGAAAAATATTTTACAAGGAAACCAAAGAAAGGCAAGACGTTAAACCCTAAGCCAATATGTAGAGATCAGACCACCCATCTAATGTTGAGTAGGTCTCCCTTGACCTGCCAAAACAGCCCTGACCCATCCAGGCGTGGACTTCACAAGATCTCTGAAGGTATGCTGTGGTATCTGGACTTGCACCAAGCCGCTAGGGATGGGCTGAACACCCCCAGTTCGGTTTGCAGCAGAACATGCGAACAGGCAAAAAATTCGTTCGAACACGCGAACACCGTTAAAGTCTATGGGACATGACTGTGAAAAATCAAAAGTGCTAATTTTAAGGGTTAATATGCAAGTTATTGTCATAAAAAGTGTTTGGGGACCCGGGTCCTGCCCCAGGGGACATGTATCAATGCAAAAATAAGTTTTAAAAACTGACGTTTTTTCGGGAGCAGTGATTTTAATAATGCTTAAAGTGAAACAATAAAAGTGAAATATTCCTTTAAATTTCATATCTGGGGGGGGGGGGGGGGGGTGTCTATAGTATGCCTGTAAAGTGGCACATTTTCCCAGTGTTTAGAACAGTCCCTGCACAAAATGATGTTTCTAAAGGAAAAAAAGTCATTTGAAAGTAATAGCGGCTATAGTAAATTGTCGGGTCTCGGCAATACAGATAAAAGTCATTGAAAAAAACGGCATGGGATCCCCCCAGTCCATTTCCAGGCCCTTTGAGTCTGGTATGAATATTAAGGGGAACCCCGAACCAAAATTAAAAAAAAAAAATGCATGGGGGTCCCCCCAAATTCCATACCAGGCCCATCAGGTCTGGTATGGATATTAAGGGGAACCCTGCACCAATTTTTTTTTTTAAATGGCGTAGGGGTCCCCCTCAAAATCCATACCAGACCCTTATCCGAGCACGCAACCTGGCAGGCCGCAGGAAAAGAGGGGGGATGAGATAGCGCCCCCCCTCCTGAACCATACCAGGCCACATGCCCTCAACATGGGGAGGGTGCTTTGGGGTAGCCCCCCTGTTTGAAATGGTAACGGGTACATTGTACCCGTACTATTTCGCAAAAAAAGTGTAAAAATTCTAAAAAAACACTTTGGGACAAGTCCTTTATTAAAAAATGAAAAAATAAAAATGTCCCACGTCTCAAGTCCCAAGTCCATTCATCTTCTTCTCTCGCTCCGCCAACGGACCAAAAAAAAAAAAACCTGCGTCTTTGTAGGTGACAATTCTTTTTATAACTGAGGGCTGGGGCCACATGGTGATGTACCCGGGTAACCCCGCCCCTCTCTGATGCACAGGGACTTCCCAATGGCTTCCCTGTGGCATCAGAGGGGGAGGGGCCACCCGTTTACGTAACTAGCTGGCCCGCCCCCTCTGACGCCCCGAGAAAGCCATTGGGAAGTCCCTGTGCATCAGAGGGTGGCGGGGTCACCCGGGTAGGTCACCATGTGGCCCCGCCATCAGTTATAAAAGAACTGCCACCTGAGAGGATGGTCATTACGGCGGGTGCCTCCCATGGAAGCGGATCGGTGGTGGCCTGCGGGGTTTTTTTTTTGGTCCATTGGCAGAGCGAGAGAAGAAGATGAATGGATTTCGTGGTACATTGTTATTTTTTTATTTTTTAATAAAAGACTTGTCCCAAAGTGTGTCTTGTGGTTTTTTAAAAATTTTACACTTTTTCGTGAAATGGTACAGGTACAATGTACCCATTACCATTTCAAACAGGAGGGCCAGGATCTGGGGGTCCCCTTGTTAAAGAGGGCTTCCAGATTCCGATAAGCCCTCCGCCCGCAGACCCCCACAACCACCGGGCAAGGGTTGTGGGGATGAGGCCCTTGTCCCCATCAACATGAGGACAAGGTGCTTTGGGGAGCTACCCCAAAGCACCCTCCCCATGTTGAGGGCATATGGCCTGGTATGGTTCAGGAGGGAGGGCGCTCTCTCGTCCCCCCCTCCTTTCCTGCGGCCTGCCAGGTTGCGTGCACTGATAAGGGTCTTGTATAGATTTTTGGGAGAACCCCATGCCTTTTTCTTTTAAATTTTGGCGCATGGTTCCCCTTAAAATCCATACCAGACCTGAAGGGTCTGGTATGGATTTTGAGGGGGACCCCTACGCCATTTAAAAAAAAAAATGGCGCAGGGTTCCCCTTAATATCCATATCAGACCTGAAGGGCCTGGTATGGAATTTGGGGGGACCCCCACGCAATTTTTTTTTAAATTTTGGTTCAGGGTTCCCCTTAATATTCATACCAGACCCAAAGGGCATGGTAATGGACTGGGGGGATCCCATGCCGTTTCTTTCAATGACTTTATCTGTATTGCCGAGACCCGAAAATTCAATATAGCCGCTATTACATTTAAATGACTTTTTTTTTTCCTTTAGAAATGTCATTTTGTGCAGGGACTATTCTAAACACGGTAAAAATGTGCCACTTTACAGGCATACTATAGACACCCCCCAGGTACGAAATTTAAAGGAATATTTCACTTTTATTGTTTCACTTTAAAGCGGAGGTTCACACAAAAATTGAACCTCCACTTTTCTGAACCCTCCCCCCCTCCGGTGTCCCATTTGGCACCTTTCAGGGGGGAGGGGGGTACAGATACCTGTCTAAGACAGGTATTTGCACCCACTTCCAGGATAGACTCCCACAAGAGTCTACGCCCCCTCCCGTCCCCACTGCGCTGTCTGCTGGGACACACACGGCCCCAGAGACAGCGGGGACCAGTTAGGAAGCGCAGCGCGACTTGCGCATGTGCAGCCGCAGCGCTTCACTTCCTGATTCCCTTACAGAGAATGGCTGCGGCAGCACCCGAGGACTGAGGGACGATTTGGTCTCGGGTGCCGACATTGCTGGACCCTGGGACAGGTGAGTGTCCTCATTTTAAAAGTCAGCTCGGGTCCGTCGGAAAGATTTGAAACATGTTCTATTTCTAAAGCCTGAAAGATTTTTCGACAGAAAAGGTCCGATGAAGCCCACACACGATTGAATTGTCCAACGGATTCGCTTCGTCGGACCAGTTCGGTCAAAAAGTCCGGTCGTGTGTACACGGCATTAGCGGCCGCCACATACTAAAGTCCCCAAGCTCCAGAGGTTAACAAATGGAGCCCCACCCTCAGTGCAGCAGGGAATATAAATACCCGGGACTCTGGCGGGGATATCGTACGTGAAGTCTGAAGCTGATAGCACTTTTCAGGGGGATCCGGGCCCCCTACAAAAGGACCGGTGGTCCCCCCTCCCCTATCAGAGGTCCTGACGCCTGACCTTAGCAGGGACTACATCATCAGAGCTATCTGTCAGGTTGCCGCTGCTCTCTACAGGTTCGTATAGTGACAAAGAAAGTCTTCAGAGCAAAGCTAGTTTTTATACAACAAAATCCTAATTAACAGGAATTGATATACAGGTGAGTCTACTTTTCCATTAACCACTCCAGCTCCGGAAGATTTACTCCCCCCCTTCATGACCAGGCCATTTTTTTTACCGATACGGCCCTGCGTTACTTTAACTGACAATTGCGCAGTCGTGTGATTCTGTACTCAAATAAAAATGATCACCTCTGCGGTTTTTATTTTTTTGCGCTATAAACAAAAAAAGACAGACAATTTAAAAAAACAAAAAAACAAAAAAAAAAACAATATTTCTTACTTTCTGCTATAAAACATCTAATAACAAAAATGTAAAACATCTATTTTCTCCATCAATTTAAGCCAATATGTATTCTGCTGCTTCTTTGGTAAAAAAAAAAATCCCAATATCCCAATAAGCATATATTAATTGGCTTGCGCAAAAGTTATAGAGTCTACAAACTATGGGATATGTTTGTGAGCAGAAAAAGTTTGGATGGCTGCACTCCAAGTTAATATCTTTATTGAAGAAATAGTCCATACAACAATCAGAATAAAAAGCACGGGATGGGATATATTTATGGACATTTTATTTATTTATTTATTTTTACTAGTAATGGCAGTGATCAGCGACTTACAGCGGGACTGCGACATTGCAGCAGACAAATCGGACACTAATGCCGCGTACACACGGTCGGACTTTTCGTCTACAAAAGTCCAACGGACGCTGACGGACTAAAGTTGGCTGGTAATCCGATCGTGTGTGGGCTGCTTCGGACTTTCAACGTACTTTTTTAGCCTCAAATCCGACGTACTTTAGATTTGAAACATGCTTTAAATCTTTACGTCGTAACTACGACGGACCCCGAAGTCCGCTCGTCTGTATGCTAGTCCTACGGACAAAAAAACGACGCATGCTCATAAGCAAAAACTAAACGGAAGCACTCGGTCTAGTAAAACTAGTGTTCGTATTGTAGGTAGCACATTCATCACGCTGCAAAATCTGTGATCGTTGAATGCAGCGCATTTTATTTCTTCTTTACGAATGCTCTAAAGAACGAAGGTGTTTTGCTGTTCATAATCAGAGTTCTCCCAAACTGATTTCTGAATTCTTTTTCTCTTTGATCTCATGAATGATATAGTATGCTTTTTATAAACAATGTTTCCATACTAATAATACTTTTTCCCTTTTTTTTTTTTTTTATGTTTGTAAAGTTACCACAAAGAACCCATTATTCTTTTTTTTTTTTTTTTCTAGTGATTATTTTTTAATTTTTAGATAAAGTTAACCCAAAGCACCGTTTTTGTTTATGTATATATTTTTTTTTCAAGACTTACCACTTGAACATTCTTAACATTAGTAATGTATTTTTGGTGTGTTTTTTTAAAACTCAATGAGATTGTTGTCCCTTGTTAATTTAACATTGTGTGTAAAATCAATGATTTAAAAGAAAACACATAAAAGTCTTTTGCTAAACTCAAAAAAGATCCATTTATTCATGGTCAAAATAAAATAAAGAGGAAGTCAACGCTGGAAAAAGTCGGTGTACAAGAAAATTGGGATCTTGAGGAGTCCATATAAGAGGGAGCACAATCTGGTCCAAGAATCCCAGAGATCAACAGCACCAGCAGATGATCTAGATGTCCCCAGACTGTGGTCCTACAACAGCCTGCGTCTTCTGTCAGACCAGACTGAACCCAGGTCATCACTTTCTTCTCTTCCCTGCAGCCTTTCCTCCACGCTGCCCTGCAGCCTTCCCTGCAGCCTTCCCTGTAGCCTTCCCTGTAGCCTTCTTTTGAGGCTGTGGCTCTGGTGTTTCAGTTGTGGCAGGAGGAGGAGGAGGAGGAGGAGGAGGAGGAGGAGGAGGAGGGGGGGGGGCTGCCTCATGTAGTTGGGTGTTTTTGGTTAGCGTGCCCTGCAGCCCCTTATGGATTGTTTCCCCAAATAGGCGCTCACAAATGAGGCGCTGCTCCCAATCCATCTGAAGAAGCCTGCTGGCTAAGTAGCAGCCATAGGCTTCTTCCGCTTCTGGGGGGCTTGTTAAAAAACGGGTGGCCTGTTGCATGAGGCGCAGGGATGCGTCCTGTGTGACCATCCCCTTCTTGGCCCTTTTTTTGGGAAGGTGGAGGGGAGGCACTTGGGATTGGGTGAGGCTCCTACTGGGCCCAGCCACCTCACTTGGCCCAGCCACCTCACTTGGCCCAGCCACCTCACTTGGCCCAGCCACCTCACTGGGAGCAGCCACCTCCTGCCTGACACTGGGCCCAGCCTCCTCCAGGATGATGGTGAATCCGGCCTCCTCCAGGCTGTCCATGGGCCCGGTCTCCTCCTGCCTGCCACTTTCCCCACATTCCTCCTGGATGGACTCATCCTGTGTATAAAAAAAGGACAATAGTTTTAGTTTCTTTTTTTGGGTTCATCAATGACACACAGTTTGCTTCTCATGACTAGCAAATTCAATGTGAATACATCTCTTTAATAAAAGAGTCTAATCAGACACCCTAATTATTTCAAGCAGGTGCCAAACATATTTAGTCACTACTATCATTTGATATGTATACACAATTTGGAGTGCTAAATTATTTGAGACAATTATAACATCCAGTTAACATCATTAATATTAGTACAGTAAATCTTTGTTAAAATAATTTACCTGACTCCAGATGGTCATATCCGGTTCATCCAGGATGGAAGACCCAGCTTGCTCCTCATCAGCCTCTGCTGGGGTGGAGGGAAGGGTGGAGGGAAGGGTGGAGGGAAGGGTTGAAAGTGATGCCCTGGCTTCATTCTGGTCATCAAGAAAACGGAGTTGTTTGTAGTACCACAGCCTGGGTACATAAACATCATCTGCTGATGCTCCTGATCTCCTTGATTCCTGGATCTTCCTATGCTCCCTTTTATACATGTTCCTCAAGACCCCAATTTTCTTGTACACTGTCTCCATTGTTGCTCCAGGGATGGTCTCCTGGACAAAGGACAGAAGTCTCTCCAGCGTTGACTTCCTCACATGCTTGTTATAATACTGAGGGTGTTTCACCTCCCACAAATTCCTCATCTCTCGATACTTTGAAATAAAAGAAGTAAGGAACTCTGGATCCTTCAATAGGGGATTCATTATATCTGGAAAAGAGAAAGTCACAAGACCAAAAAAACTTATTATATGTTTCTGCTAACCCCTCATCATCTTCTCCCTATGTAGGCCTCATCAATCTATCAAGCCATATAGGCCGCTTGCTACAAAGTCATGACCATAAACCCCCCCCAAAAAAAATATATATCTCAAATTACCTTCGTTTTGGAACGTCCTGGTCCACTATCACCTACGCACAGAACGTACGTACGACACGCGCGAAAGGCCCTCCTTTATACACTACGCATGTGTGAAACTCCGCCTGCGTCGCCCGCCCCTGACGTTCGAAATGAACTCATGTTCTCCGCCCCCTAATTTGACGCACAGAACGTACGTACGACACGCGCGAAAGGCCCTCCTTTATACACTACGCATGTGTGAAACTCCGCCTGCGTCGCCCGCCCCTGACGTTCGAAATGAACTCATGTTCTCCGCCCCCTAATTTGACGCACAGAACGTACGTACGACACGCGCGAAAGGCCCTCCTTTATACACTACGCATGTGTGAAACTCCGCCTGCGTCGCCCGCCCCTGACGTTCGAAATGAACTCATGTTCTCCGCCCCCTAATTTGACGCACAGAACGTACGTACGACACGCGCGAAAGGCCCTCCTTTATACACTACGCATGTGTGAAACTCCGCCTGCGTCGCCCGCCCCTGACGTTCGAAATGTACTCATGTTCTCCGCCCCTTTTTTGTTACGGCGCGTAGTGGAGTTAAAGAATGGCGGAGACACCTGAAATGTTGACGACCTCAGGTAGTGGAGACAGCCCGCAGGCTGGAACGTCTGGAACGTCAACCAAATCTGTGAGGCCTAGATTTAAGGCCTCTAATATGAGTTTCAAAGAGATGGTGGAGATGGTGGCCATTCTTCGCAAAGACGACTATGATGGCAATTATGGGCCGTACGCACGGCCAAATTTGCGCAAGGCCAAAATCATGGCAAAGGTCGTGGACACTTTGCAGGCATCATTTGGGGTCCAGCGCTCCAAGGATCAATTGCGCAAAAGATGGTCTGACCTGAAAATCAGGGAGCCGGATCAATACCGACGTATCCGGAAAGTTCTTAAAAAAAGTAAGTACTTGTCGTGTTTTTCTCTTGTGTTTATTACCTTGTATACTGCTCCATGTGCTTTTCCTTTCTATACGATTTTTGTTCATCGTTCTAAACGATCTTTGAAGAAACCTCGTTACATATCCATATCTATATATCTATCTCTCTATCTATCTCTCTATCTATCTCTCTATCTATCTCTCTATATCTATCTCTCTATATCTATCTCTCTCTCTATATCTATATCTATATAGATAACAATATAAATATATAAAAATATAAAAATATAAATATATAAAAAAATATAGAAATATATATATATATAAATATATATATATATATATATATATATATATATATATATATATATATATATATATCTATATATATATATATATATATCTATATATCTATAATATATCTATATATATATATCTATTATATATCTATATATATATATATATTATATATCTATATATATATATATATATATATATCTATAATATATCTATATATATATATATCTATATATATATATTATATATCTATTTTAAATTCTCTTAATTTTTTGGATTTACATTTAGTTAGATATTTAGAGATTTTGTTACAGATATAGAGAGAGATCAAAAGATTATTAACTATATTTTGAGATATTGATATCTATCTATCCGGTATGTCTTTATAATTTGAAATATTGAACTAAAATAGGAACTCTACACAAACCACTTCACTACAAATGTTGGAAAATTATTATGTCCTAAAATATCTGTGTGCTAATTAGATTACTAATTTTTTGTTTCACATAGGGGAAAAATCACTCAGCCAACCAAAAGAACACAGTCCACCCCAAGCAAAACAGGATTGGGCAATCAGTCCAAGTCCCATTGACGATGTGGAGGAAGGAGAGGTGGGCGACATGGGCACCCCACCAGGTGAGTGTCTGACACACCAGCTTACGTTAATCTATGCATGGCTGCCTTTTGTTTAATTGAATTTGTCTACTCTATTTTAGGGGATCTGCTTCATTCAAGCAACAGTGACACCCCCGAGGATGTGGAGGAATTAGGCTACATGGCCACCCCACCAGGTCAGTGTCTGAGACAACAGCTTTAGTTCTGGTAAGGTAAACTATGTATGTGTGCATATTTGTAAAGACATTTTTTGGTTTCATTCCACTTTAGGAACAACAAGAAGTGACCATTTCACCTCGGAAAGTGCCCAACGTCTAATTGGTCAAATAATGGGCTGGAATCAAGACATGGATCAAATGCGTAATAGGCTGGATCGTATGCAGCAGGAAATGAAGGACATGATTGATGTTTTGGGTCGAATCTAAATGCCCTTTTTTAAACCCCAAAACATCAATCATGTCCTTCATTTCCTGTTTTGCTGACCCCATTCTGGGCCTTCTCTTTGTTTTTTTGGCCTAACATAAATGGCTGTTTAACCTAATGTCAAAAAGGAGGGCTGTCAAAAATCCACAAAAAAATAAAAATTGATTTTCTAAAAAACAACCAAAAAAAAAAAAAAAATTGATTTTAAAAAACCCAAAAAAATAAAAAAAAGTGATTTTAAAAAACCCAAAAAAAAATAAAAAAAAGTGATTTTAAAAAACCCAAAAAAAAATAAAAAAAAGTGATTTTAAAAAACCCAAAAAAAAATAAAAAAAAGTGATTTTAAAAAACCCAAAAAAAAATAAAAAAAAGTGATTTTAAAAAACCCAAAAAAAAATAAAAAAAAGTGATTTTAAAAAACCCAAAAAAAAATAAAAAAAAGTGATTTTAAAAAACCCAAAAAAAAATAAAAAAAAGTGATTTTAAAAAACCCAAAAAAAAATAAAAAAAAGTGATTTTAAAAAACCCAAAAAAAAATAAAAAAAGTGATTTTAAATAACCCAAAAAAAAAAAAAAAAATTAATTTTCAAAAACCAAAAAAAGTAAAAAAAATTGATTTGAAAACACCAAAAAAATTAAGAAAATTAATGTTAAAAAACCCCAAAAAAAACAAAAAAAATGATTTTAAAAAACAAAAAAAAAAAAAAAAAAAGAAAACTTGCTTTTAAAAAAAAACAAAACTTGATTTTCCAAAAACAAAGCCTGTTTTTGAAAATCCAAAAGCCCAAAATATTTTTTTGTGGATTAGGTAGAAATATTTCAATATAATTATATTTTGCTACATCATTAAGATACCATTATATTTTTGTCTCGGAACATTTTATACTAAATGCAGAACTGAATGCATACCAACCATTAATAAAAACATCTCCTTTTATAGGATTTTAACAAATGTGTGGTTTGTTATTTCAAGGCTCAGTATCAGTTTGGTTATAATTGTCAAAAAGTTGTTTACAGTGGCAATGGAGCTTATTTAGACATTTTTAAAATTCTAATACAGTTGGCACTACAACTGCTCGACCATAACCTAGGAGACAGCCCAAAAGAAAGGCAAGCAATAAATATAATGCCAGATTTCAGCAATATTTTTTTTATTGTAAAAAAAATTATATATCCTGGCCCATTGCAATGGCCCCCCTACCCATAAAATAATCAACATATTGCTGTCTAACCTGACGGGAACTTTGGGGGGCCAAGCCAGTACGGACAGTATCCAGGCCTGTAAGGTTGGCTTCTATTTGTCCGGCCTCAGGCCCAACTGTGCCTATATAATTGGCAGAATGCTTATTTAAAAAGTTGTGCAGAATGCAGCATGATAAAATTATAAAATTAAGTTTGTATTCCGCCAAATTAATGGCTGTTTGAAACAGGCGGAACCGGCTGGCCAGAATTCCAAACGCATTCTCAACCACTCTTCTAGCTCTGGCCAGCCGGTAATTAAAAACCCTCCTCTCCGGGGTGAGGGTTCTTTGGGGGAATGGCCTCATGAGGTGCTTGCTCAGAGCGAAGGCTTCATCGGCAATGAAGACAAAGGGGAGTCCTTCCACGTTATCCTCATCAGGTGGCAATCCCAGGCCACCACTCTGGAGACGCTGGCAGAACTCCGTCTGGGCAAATACTCCTCCATCCGACATCCGGCCATTCTTCCCCACGTCCACATATAAAAAATCATAGTGTGCCGACACCACCGCCATTAAAACAATACTGTGGAACCCCTTATAATTAAAATAATATGACCCCGAATGGGGTGGTGGCACAATGTGGACATGTTTCCCATCTATAGCCCCTCCACAATTGGGAAAGTCCCAACGGCTTGCAAAATGGGATGCCACAGTCTGCCATTCCTGTGGCGTTGAAGGAAACTGGGGAATCAAACAAGAAAACAAAAATCAATTAATTTGGAAGCTAACATTGCAAGAAAATTAGACAATTAAAAACATTATTCCCCAGCATCAGTATAACATTCAATAATTTAATTCTTCTGGAATAACTAATATGGAAAAAGGCACACTTATCAGATTGCTCACCCCCTCTGATAGAACATTGATTACATTTTAGGGGGTTGTGAAATCCCCAAAAAAAATTACTTTAACAACACGCAGGAATTTAGGGATAACAAAGGCTACAAGACTGCAGTTGTCGCACTCTGCAGGTGCAGTTGCAAACCAGCTTACAGTAAATGAGGTAATGTCAAAAGGCATTCATGTTGTAAACAGTACACAATCACATGCAAGGGCAATTAATGAAAACACTTTGAGGCTTGCATATGATTTGATGATGGAAATCAGCAGAGCTTCTGCTCATTTACTAAAGCAATGGAACAAATGCACTTGTAGAGTGCACATGCATTTTGCAAAGTGCAACATAGATTTGCTTTAGACAAATCAACACCACAGAACATTCAAGCAAATTTTAACGAGGGTGGGGGTGGGGGGGTTGTGAAATCTAGCTAATTGCTAATTAGCAGCACACTATTTGGAGTGAGTTCAGGTGGGGGGGGGGGGTTGTGAAATCTAGCTAATTGCTAATTAACAGCACACTATTTGGAGTGAGTTCAGGTGGGGGGGGGGGGGTTGTGAAATCTAGCTAATTGCTAATTAGCAGCACACTATTTGGAGTGAGTTCAGGTGGGGGGGGGGGGGTTGTGAAATCTAGCTAATTGCTAATTCTAAGCACACTAAATACACTCCAACAAAATACATTCAAAATGAGTAGACTAGGTGGATATGTTCCCATCACTTCATGCTGGGAAGGTTATTGAAGGAAACTATACATGCATGACAAAAAATAACAGGAAAAAATCCCAGCATGTGTGAGGATAAAAAGGGGACATTCACACTATATTGCAATGATGGGAAGTAGTGTTTGAAGCAAGAAATACATTACTTTATCAAAGATTACATAAAAGAACATGTGATGCTAATAAACTAAAAATAGCTTACCTTAATATAGTCCTTCTGCAGGACCTGTATGATGGCAGAACAGGTCTCTGGGATAATGATCCCCAGAGCCTGGGGGGAGATGCCTGTCGAGAACTTAAGGTCCTGCAGGCTTCTCCCTGTGGCCAAATACCGCAAGGTAGCGACCACCCTCTGCTCCGGAGTGATGGCTTGCCTCATGCAGGTATCCTGCCTGCTGATATAGGGGGTCAGCAAAGCCACCAAACGATCAAAAACGGGGTCCGTCATCCGGAGAAAGTTCCTGAAATCCTCAGGATTATTCTCACGGATCTCACGGAGCAAAGGCATGTGACAGAACTGGTCACGCTGAAGCAACCAATTCTTGGTCCATGAACTCCTCCTCGCCCTGTTCATGGACTGGTCTTGGGCTGAAGAATAAACTACAGCACCAAGCACATACAATGCACGAGCTCTACGACGAGTACGTACAGGTAACATGGCTTCAAAACGGTCGGCTGGTCAGAACGCACTAAACAGAACGCACTGAAGAACAGCAAGGCCTGTGAAGAACGACCTGAAAATCAGGAACGAGCGGCCAATAAAACAAAGATTTCTCAATGCCAACTGACCAAACGCACTGAAAAGCAGATACAAACCTCACAAGCACAGACTGAACACCAGTTAAAACGAACTGAAAAATACGAGTCTCACAAGCGCGAATCGTCTCTCACCAAACTTCTACTAACACGAGATAAACACGAGATTAGCAGAAGGAGCCCAAAGGGTGTCGTACGGGCTATTGAACTTCCGTTTTATAGTCTCGTCGGACTTGGTGTACGTCACAGCGTACTAAACTGGCGTACTTTTGTGTGGTCGTGTGTGGGCAAGTCCGTTCGTAAGAAAGTCTGCCCCAAGTCCGCCGAAGGTACGCCGGAAGTATGTCGGGCAGGCTGTCCGACTTTTGTAGCTGCAAAGTCCGACCGTGTGTACGCGGCATTACTGACACTTTTGACACTTTTTGGGGACCAGTGACACTAATACAGTGATCAGTGCTAAAAGTATGCACTGTCACTGTAATAATGACACTGGCTGAGGAAGGGGTTAAAGGGGTTGTAAACCCTCGTGTTTTTTCACCTTAATGCATCCTATGCCATTAAGGTGAAAAAACACCTGGCAGTGACCGGCCCCCCAGCCTCCCCCGTTTTACTTACCTGAGCCCCTTCATCTCCTCGGCGGGGACGCGCTGTCCCTCTCTCCACAGGGTCCCGGCTCTTGATTGGATAGGTTGATAGCAGCGCAGCCATTGTCTCCCGCTGCTGTCAATCAAATCCAATGACGCGGGGGGGCGGGGTAGAGTCCGGCATTCGGCGGCTATGGACACAAATGCTGGACTTGGGAGCGCGCCCGCAAGGTAACCCCCTTGGGAGAGCGCTTCTCCTAGGGGGTTATCTGAGGCGGGGAGGAGCCACGAGAGCCCCTGGGGGACCCCAGAAGATGAGGATCGGGGCCACTCTGTGCAAAATGAGCCGCACAATGGAGGTAAGTATGATATGTTTGTTATTTAAAAAAGAAAAAAAAACGATGCTTTACAATCACTTTAACATCAGGGGCGATTAAAGGGTTAAATGTGTTGCTAGGGAGTGCTTGCTAGCTGTGGGGAAGGTGCTTGTACTATGGAAAGGCAGAGATCATTGTTCCTGCTTAGCAGAAACACATGATCACAACCTTCCCTACTGAGAGAACGGTGATCTACCTTGTTTACATAGACAGCCTGCCGTTCTGCAGGAACATCGAGTACAAAGACAGAAAAAAATAATATATTTCTTACTTTCTGCTATAAAACAGAAAATATCCAATAAAAAAAATGGGGAAAAAAAATCAAATTTATTCATCTATTTAGGCCAATATGTTACATAGTTACATAGTAGGTGAGGTTGAAAAAAGACACAAGTCCATCAAGTCCAAACTATGTGTGTGATTATGTGTCAGTATTACATTGTATATCCCTGTATGTTGCGGTCGTTCAGGTACTTATCTAATAGTTTCTTGAAACTATCGATCCCCGCCGAAACCACCGCCTGTGGAAGGGAATTCCACATCTTTGACGCTCTTACAGTAAAGAACCCTCTACGTAGTTTAAGGTTAAACCTCTTTTCTTCTAATTTTAATGAGTGGCCACGTGTCTTGTTAAACTCTCTTCTGCAAAAAAGTTTTCTCCCTATTGTGGGGTCACCAGTACAGTATTTGTACATTGAAATCATATCCCCTCTCAAGCGTCTCTTCTCCAGAGAGAATAAGTTCAGTGCTCGCAACCTTTCCTCATAACTAAGATCCTCCAGATCCTTTATTAGCTTTGTTGCCCTTCTTTGTACTCGCTCCATTTCCAGTACATCCTTCCTGAGGACTTGTGCCCAGAACTGGACAGCTTACTCCAGGTGCGGCCAGACCAGAGTCTTGTAGAGCGGGAGAATTATCGTTTTATCTCTGGAGTTGCTCTCCTTTTTAATGCCAATATTCTGTTCGCTTTGTTAGCAGCAGCTTGGCATTGCATGCCATTGCTGAGCCTATCATCTACTACGACCCCCGGGTCCTTTTATGTGCAGAATATGTATTCTGCTACATACAGCATCTCACTGTCAAGTCTACCCCAATGCAGGTGGTCATACACTATAGCTGGCTACTGTGGTTCTTCACCTATAGCAGCCCCCTTTCCCATAAGGCAAGCAGGCCTACCTGTACTCGGTTGCCCCCAGGACTTATACACACTGCTATAGTGTCTGGCCACCACGCCAGGGCAGATGAGCAAACTGAGCTAAGCAAACAGATACTTGCAGTTAGCAGACAGATAGCATGGTTCTATGACAGTCCAGGTAAAGGCAGGCTGAGTTCAAGGAATAGTCCAATATCCAATCCAAATTATACACAGGGAAATTCAAACTAGCAAAGCAGACAGACAGGGAGCTTGATCAGGAACATCAGGACATCATCTCAGCCCAGGCAAAGTCACTGAGCTGGAATTCTCAAGGATGCTTTTTTTGATGGCAGGCAGACCTTTTTTGACAAATGGTACCATTGCTGTATATTGTAAGATTTCAGGACATTTCTCACGGAGGCGTGAATTTATTGAAAGGTCTGCTTTAGTAAAGCTGTAAAACGGAAATTAGAGAACTTTTTTATGATTAGAAGATCACCGGGGTTCACTTGTAAAAGTCACCTTTACTTTACCTTTTCCTCTATATGTATTGATCAGTTTTTTTTCACATTTATGTTCCCAACTCTGAAAAGCCTCTTCATCATCATTTTTTCAGCTTGCTGACCTGTAATAAAAAAAAATAAAAATAAAAAAAGACAGGAGATAAAGTTAAAAATTGGATTCTGTCTGCAACAGTTTTTTTTTTTTAAGAGGTCCTCACCTTCTGCAAAGTTCTGTGTTTACATTCTGGGTTTCCAGAAGTACGAGATGCAGATCCATAATTTGACCACAAGATGTCCTCCATTCACCAGAAAACAGCTTCCTGCTGGAGTATCTGGTGAAAGAGCTGAGGTCTAAGCTGATACAATTGTACAGAAGAAGGTTGTGGGCATTCAAGTCTTACACCTTTTTTTTTTCATACAGAAGGAATGTTTATTGACGTAATACAGCAGTGTACATCTCAATAGTAATACAGAAAGATTTCACAGTCTCCAAGTACTGATACTTTTTCTTTTAGTACTTGACAATACCAATTACCGATACCTATCAATGATGTAGTCAAAAACTGTAGTGACGTAGTGTTGCACCATATACATTGAGTATGATGCTACAAGCTTGGCACGCCTATTTTTGGACAGCTTCTCCCATTCTTCTTTGCAGGACCTCTGAAGCTCCATCAAGTTGGATGAGGAGCGTCGGTGCACAGCTATTTTCAGATCCCTCTCTAGAGATGTTCAATCAGGTTCAAGTTCTGGGCTCTGGCTGGGTCACTCAAGGACATTCACAGAGTTGCCCCGTAGCCAATCCTTTCTTATCTTGGCTGTGTGCTTAGGGTCGTTGTCCTGTTGGAAGATGAACTTTCGCCCCAGTCTGAGGTGCAGAGTATTCTGGAGCAGGTTTTCATCAAAGATGTCTCTGTACATTGCTACGTTCACCTTTCTTTCAATCTTGACTAGTCTACCAGTTCCTGCCACTGAAAAACATCCCCACAGCATGATGCTGCCACCACCATGCCTCACTGTAGGGATGGTATTGGCCAGGTGATGAGCGGCGCCTGGTTTCCTCCAGACATGACGCTTGCCATTCAGGCCAAAGAGTTCAATATTTGTTTCATCAGACCAGAGAATTTTGTTTCTCATGGCCTGAGAGTCCTTCAGGTGCCTTTTCTTTTGCCAAACTCCAGGCGGACTGTCATGTGCCTTTTACTGAGGAGTGGCTTCTGTCTGGCCACTCTACCATACAGACCTGATTGGTGGAGTGCTGCAGAGATGGTTGTTCTTCTGGAAAGTTCTCCTCTCTCCACAGAGAAACGTTGGAGCTCTGTCAGAGTGATCATAGGGTTCTTGGTCACCTCCCTGACTAAGGCCCTTCTCCCCCGATCGCTCAGTTTGGCCGGGCGGCCCCCTCTAGGAAGAGTCCTGGTGGTTCCAAACTTCTTCCATGTACGGATGATGGAGGCCACTGTGCTCATTGGGACCTTCAATGCTGCATACATTTTTCTGTACCCCTCCTCAGATCTGTGCCTCCATGTGACCCTTTCTCTGAGGTTTACAGAAAGTTCCTTGGACTTCATGGCTTGGTTTGTGCTCTGACGTACACTGTTAACTGTGGAACCTTATATAGACAGGTGTGTGCCTTTCCAAATCATGTCCAATCAACTGAAATTACCACAGGTGGACTCCAATCAAGTTGTAGAAACATCTCAAGAATAACGAGTGGAAACAGGAAGCACCTGAGCTCAATTTTGAGTGTCGTGGCAAAGGCTGCAAATACTTATGTACCTGGGATTAATTTTGCTTTTTATTTTTATTAAATTTTCAAAGATTTCAAACAAACTTCTTTCATATTGTCATAATGGGGTATTGTTTGTATTAGAATTTTGAGAAAAATAATGAATTTAATCAATTTTGGAATATGGCTGTAACATAACAAAATGTGGAAAAAGTGAAACGCTGCCAATACTTTCCGGATGCACTGTAGGCCGGGTGGGAAGGAGTTAACTTCAGAGGCGGCTCTCTAATTAGGCAAATTAGGCAGTCGCCTAAGGCCTTGCACTCACAGGGGCCTCGCGGCCGCCTAATTTGCCTGTTCTCAATCAGTGAAGTTGACGCCGGCGGCTCCGCCTACCCCCACTGGGACTCTGTGGCTTAGGAGCTGACGGACAAATCAGATACTGCCACGGAGCGTTCCAGTCCGTGGGGCCTCATGTGTAAGTTTTGCCTAAGCCCTCACAAAGCCTAGAGCCGCCTCTTTTGACTTTTGGCGGACTTTTGTTGGACTTGCAGCGGACTTTCTAACGAACGGACTTGCCTACATACGGTCACACAAAAGTAGGACGGATTTGTACGTGATGACGTACATCGGACTAAAATAAGGAAGTTGACAGCCAGTAGCCAATAGCTGCCCTAGTGTCGGTTTTTGTCCGTCGGACTAGCATACAGACGAGCGGATTTCTGGGTCCGGCGGAGTTACGACGTAAAGATTTGAAGCATGTTTCAAATCTAAAGTCCGTCAGACTTGCGGCTGGAAAAGTCCGCTGAAAGTCCGGGGAAGCCCACACACAATCGGATTGTCAGCCGGCTTTGGTCCGTCGGCGTCCGTCGGACTTTTGTAGACGAAAAGTCCGACTGTGTGTACGCGGCATTACTGTATTGCAATTTGGAAATCAATATTACACTCGATGAGTAGTTTTTTCACCTCACATTGTGCGTCAGGATTTCTACATTTTAGTGCACTTTATTACACCCTTGATGATCTTTATTGCTTTTTAATACTTTTTCACTGTGCTTTGTGATATATTTATTGCAGTTTTATGATTACTGAAGGTTTTTGATAGGGTTAATGAGCGCCACATATATACATTTTTCACTTTGTGACTTGATACAAAGTTACAATGTTACGATTGAATCACTGGGGGGGAAGGGAGACTGAGGAAATGCTTCCTCCTGCCTGCAGCAGACTGATGACATCACCTCAACCTAGGCAAAGTCACTGAGCTGGAATTCTCAAGGATGCTTTTTTTTGATGGCAGGCAGACCTTTTTTGACAAATGATACCATTGCTGTATATTGTAAGATCTCAGGACATTTCTCACGGAGGCGTGGATTTATTGAAAGGTCTGCTTTAGTAAAGCTGTAAAACGGAAATTAGAGAACTTTTTTTATGATTAGAAGATCACCGGGGTTCACTTGTGAAAGTCACCTTTACCTTTTCCTCTATATATGTTGATCAGGTTTTTTTTTTCACATTTATGTTCCCAACTCTAAAAAGCTTCTTCATCATCATTTTTTCAGCTTGCTGACCTGTAATAAAAAAAAAAAATAAGGGAAAAGAGATAAAGTTGCAAATCTGATTCTTTCTGCAACTGTTTTTTTTTTAAAGTGGTTGTATACCCCTGATTGTCACTTTAACCTATAGGCAAGCCTAGAATATGGCTTACCTACAGGTAGTGGAAATATCTCCTAAATGTGCGCCGTTTAGGAAATACTTACCTTGTAGTGCGCTGATGATGTCATCGGCGCATGCGCTGTGAAGAAACCGCCCCTCGAGCCATTTCTTCCCGAACCAGTGCCGTGACTGGCGGCCCTGGCACGCATGCGCGGAAGTGACGTTATGCGGCTCCGGCCCGTCACACAGATGGAGTCTGCGGCCCCTCAGGAAAGGAAGAGGGGCGAAGATGGATGCTTCCCCCAGCGGGGGACAGCACGGGCTTTGTTTGCAGGTAAGTGCCACATAATGGGCTAGTATGCGATGCATACTAGCTCATTATGCTTTTACTTTCCAGGGTTTGCAGGGAAGAAAAGAGGAAGTAAATCAGGGGTTGCTTCCTCTTTAAGAGGTCCTCACCTTCTGCAAGGTTCTGGGTTTTTCCAGAAGTACGAGATGCAGATCCATAATTTGACCACAAGATGTCCTCCTTTCACCAGAAAACAGCTTCCTGCTGGAGTATCTGGTGGAAGAGCTGAGGTCTAGGCTGATACAATTGTACAGAACAAGGTTAGGGGCATTCAAGGCTTACACCTTTTTTTTTATACGGAAGGAATGTTTATTGACGTAATACAGCAGTGTACATCTCAACAGTAATACAGAAAGATTTCACAGTCTCCAAGTACTGATACTTTTTTTTTTTTTTACTACTCGCCGATACCAATTACCGATACCTATCAATGATGTAGTCAAAAACTAGTGACGTAGTATTACACCATATACATGATACATTGAGTATGATGCTACAAGCTTGGCACACCTATTTTTGGGCAGTTTCTCCCATTCTTCTTTGCAGGACCTCTCAAGCTCCATCAGGTTGGATGGGGAGTGTTGGTGCACAGCCATTTTCAGATCTCTCCAGAGATGTTCAATCGGGTTCAAGTTCTGGGCTCTGGCTGGGCCACTCAAGGACATTCACAGAGTTGTCCTGTAGCCACTCCTTTGTTATCTTGGCTATGTGGTAGCAAACAACTTACATCACTTTCCCCCACCCTGAGACAGAATGGTAACTGGACCTCGGGCATGTACGATAGAGCTCAACAGGGGCGGCCCGTCCATTAAGGGCACGGGCACCCCCCTCTATCCACGCCACCCATATATGTATATTGGATAGATTCATGCATAGCAATAAACTATCCATGGCTGCCGCGGCAACCCCCTATTCAGGTGTCCGGCCCCTTTTCGGACGTCGGGCGCCTGAATTACAGCGGCGGGGGTGTTTTTTTGAAGCACATGATTAGAGCCATAGGCTCTACTAGGCTTCAAAATAGGGTGGACTAGGAGGGCAAAGCATTGCGCTCGGAGCCCACCCAGGTGTGTTAGAAAAGCAAATTAATATTTGCTTTTCTAACACTGAACTGCCTCTCTGCCAATCAGGAAGCGCGGGTCTAATACCTGCATATGATGGGCACAGTGGCTGCATTTGATGGGGCACAGTGGCTGCATTTGATGGGAACAGTAGCTGCATATAATGGGCAAAGTGGCTGCATTTGATGGGCACAGTGGCTACATATGATGGGGCACAGTGGTTGCATATGATGGGCACAGTGGTTGCATATGATGGGGCACAGTGGTTGCATATGATGGGGCACAGTGGCTACATTTGATGGGCACAGTGGCTGCATATGATGGGACAGTGGCTGCATTTGATGGGCACAGTGGCTGCATTTGATGGCACAGTGACTGCATTTGATGGGCACAGTGTCTGCATATGATGGACACAGTGGCTGAATATGAAGGGCACAGTGGCTGCATTTGATGGGCACAGTGACTGCATATGATGGGCACACTGGCTGCATATAATGGGCACAGTGGCTGCATTTGATGGGTAAAGTGGCTGCATGTGATGGGCACAGTGGCTGCATTTGATGGGCACAGTGACTGCATATGATGGGCACACTGGCTGCATATAATGGGCACAGTGGCTGCATTTGATGGGTACAGTGGCTGCATGTGATGGGGCAAAATGGCTGCATGTGAAAGGCACAGTGACTGAAATTGATGGGCACAGTGGCTGCATTTGATGGGGCACAGTGGCTGCATTTGATGGGCACAGCGGCTGCATATGATGGCCACAGTGGCTGCATATGATGGGGCACAGTGGCTGCATTTGATGGGCACAGCAGCTGCAATTGATGGGCACAGTGGCTGCATTTGATGGGGCACAGTGGCTGCATTTGAGGGGCACATCGGCTGCAATTGATGGGCACAGTGGCTGCATTTGATGGGCACAGCAGCTGCAATTGATGGGCACAGTGGCTGCATTTGATGGGGCACAGTGGCTGCATTTGATGGACACGGTGGCTTAATATGAAGGGCACAGTGGCTGCATTTGATGGGCACAGTGTCTGCATATGATGGACACGGTGGCTTAATATGAAGGGCACAGTGGCTGCATTTGATGGGCACAGTGACTGCATATGATGGGCACACTGGCTGAATATGATGGGCACAGTGGATGCATATAATGGGCACAGTGGCTGCATTTGATGGGCACAGTGGCTGCATGTGATGGCACAGTGGCTGCATATGATGGGGCAAAATGGCTCCATTTGATGGGCACAGTGGCTGCATGTGATGGGAACAGATGCTGCATATATTGGGGCACAGTGGCTGCATTTGAGGGGCACAGTGGCTGCCTTTAATGGGCACAGTGGCTGAAATTGATGGGCACAGTGGCTGCATTTGATGGGGCACAGTGGCTGCATTTGATGGGCACAGTGATTGCATATGATGGGCACAGTGGCTGCATTTGATGGCACAGTGAGGCTGCAATTTATGGGGTTTTTTCAGTATTTTTCAGAAATTTTTAGTTTGTTTGCACCCCCAAAAATGTTAAATTTCAGCCACCAGCCAGCGGTCAATGGCCATTTTGTGCTAAGCGCATCATCAGGAGCATTCAGCATTACATTACTACAGCGTGGTCGTCCCGTTCGATTGACGTCCTTTCAGAACCAGGTCCGCCGCATGTCCTTCAAACACAGCTGATCACAGTGTACATAAACACACTTACCGGTTATCGGCATTCCTCTCCTCGCGCTGTCACAGCATGAGGAGAGGAGAGACAGTAACCGGCCAGTGCCAAAGGGTTACAACTACACTGATAATCAGGGCACTAATCATCAACGTCCTGATCATCAGTGCAGCCCCAACAGTGCCCATCAGTGCTGCCTATTAGTGCCCATCAGTGCCACGTATCAGTGCAGCCTCATCAGTAGACATGTGCTGCGGTTCATTTTGTTTCGAATAAATATTCGGACTAATTTTTCGTTATTCAGAGATTCGGAAGTTTACCTCCGAAAAACGAAACAAAATTCGTCTGAATTTCCGAAATTCGAATTGAAATTCTAAACAAATTTTACATTGAATTCCAGTCGAATTCGAACTGTAAACATGTTTCTGAAATCAAAGACTGTGTGTGTTATTAGAGGACCATTTGGAAATAATTGCTGTTTTAGTCAAGCCAAAGGTGATTTAAAGACTCATTGTAATCATTTGATGAAGATTTTTTTCCTTTGTTTGTTCACTTTGCCACATTTTAATCGAAGAAAAAAATAAGTAAATAAAGTTTTCGATTTGACCGATTCAAAATTTATCGATTCGAACGTTTGGAATCGAAAAAAAAATCTTTAAATTCTAGGAAAATTCGAAAAAGACATAAAAAGATTTCCGAATACGAATCCCGAATACAAATTGAACGAATCAACCGAATATAACAAAACTAAATAACTATATTAACGAATCTAAACGAAACATTTTTTTTTCGGCATGCACGTGTCTACTCATCAGTGCTTCTTCATCAGTACCCACCAGTTCCTCTTCATTAGTGCCCATCAGTGCCGCTTCATCAGTGCTGCCTATTAGTCTCCATCAGTGAAGGAGAAAAATGATCTGTCTGCAAAATGTCATAACATAAATGAAGAAAAACTTTTTTTTTTTTTTTTTAATGTTTAGTCTTTTTTAGTTAGGAGGCGGCGTTCCCCCCCCCTCGTGGGAGACAGTTAGGAGGCGGCGATCCCCCCCTCGTGGGAGACAGTTAGGAGGCTTCGATCCCCCCCTCGTGGGAGACAGTTAGGAGGCCGCGATCCCCCCCTCGTGGGAGACAGTTAGGAGGCCGCGATCCCCCCCCTCGTGGGAGACAGTTAGGAGGCCGCGATCCCCCCCCTCGTGGAAGACAGTTAGGAGGCCGCGATCCCCCCCCCTCGTGGGAAACAGTTAGGAGGCTTCGATCCCCCCCCTCGTGGGAGACAGTTAGGAGGCCGCGATCCCCCCCTCGTGGGAGACAGTTAGGAGGGCGCGAACCCCCCCTCGTGGGAGACAGTTAGGAGGCCGCGATCCCCCCCTCGTGGGAGACAGTTAGGAGGCCGCCATCTCCCCCCTCGTGGAAGCCAGTTAGGAGGCCGCGATCCCTCCCCCCTCGTGGGAGACAGTTAGGAGGCTGCGGTGATTAAATACCACCAAAAGAAAGTCCTGTTTGTGTAAATAAAATAATAAAAATGTCATATGGGTACAACGTTGCATGACTGCTCAATTTTCATTCAAAGTGTGAGAGCACTAAAAGCTGCAAAATTGGCTTGGGCAGGAAGGGGGTGAATGTGCCCAGTAGGCAAGTGGTTCAGCAGGCCTGAGGCAGCAGGGGAGGAGTTTCAGGGTCCTGCTGGAGGATTCCCATGGGCAGAGTGTTCTGCCCCTGGGGCAGAATACTAGAAGGAGTCATCAAGAAGACATTGAGGTCTTAGCTTTAGGGGGCCTGCTTGTAAGCTTGAAGTCCTAGAACAGTGATGGTGAACCTTGGCACCCCAGATGTTTTGGAACTACATTTCCCATGATGCTCATCCACTCTGCAGTGTACTTGAGCATCATGGGAAATGTAGTTCCAAAACATCTGGGGTGCCAAGGTTCGCCATCACTGTCCTAGAATCAAGTTGGTTCTGGAGGGGCTCACTGGAGAAAGCCAGGAGGAAGTTGATGGGAGAGAGTCCAGATGTCCTATGGTGGTGTGAGCCTACACCTCCCTCATTGAGAAGAACCTGATGGATATTGAAAAGAGGCAACCAATGATCCTATGGCTGTGTGAGTAAATGACCCCAGTGCTGGAAGGCCATTGACCTTCCAGATTTTGTGGGGCATACACTTTTTATAGTTCAGCAGGGTAGTTAAAGAGTCCTCAAGTTGTTTGGTTCTTCAGTTTTGGGGTATCCCATGCTCCCCTCTTTCCCTATCCAAGTTAAACGTTCCAATAATACCTAAAAAAAAAAGTCACCCCTAGACTGTTCCATTGAGCCAGTGGAAACGTAAAGAAAATGCTGTGTGCCTGGCTGTGAGTGCTCTAGCTGGGGGGAATAGGACTAAGTAAACCAGCGTCTCCTTAACAGGTGTTCTACATACCTTTTTGTTCCTTTACTTACCCTTATAGGCCTGCAGGCTGGCCGAAAACCATTCTTGGATTGCCTTTATAGATGTCCATGTAAACTGGTCAACTTACATTGATACAAGGTTTGGCAATACGCTTTTTTTTTTTCACCTTGAGGTGAGAATAATTCTTTCCGCAAACCACGTTCTCATTCTTCAGATGGTGTTCAGGAGCACAGGGCCATGAATACTAATTGGCCGTCCAGGAGTTGGCGCACTGCGCTGGAGCAATAATTAGCCAGAGAAACGGGTACTTTATATATTTCAGCTTTTATCTTTATATTGGAAATGTAAAGCGACATCGCCTCAATTAGGAGAAGAAAAGAACTCTGTGCTCTCTCATAGTCTTTCTATAGCACCATACGGAATATTCAGTTATGGCCCTGAAAAAGAAGAGCTTGACTTGACTAATCTATTGGGAGGGTGGGGGGAACGTCTCAAATTAAAGGGGCCAATTTATAAAGCTGTGGTATGGCATTACAAGGGCCATACTGTTTCTTTAAACTTTTTTGTAAACCCTTCCATATCCCCAGTGAAGTGACTGGCCTCAGGAGATACACAGAGATGAAGCAAATCCTCCTTTATAAGTTGTACCTGTTTATCTACAGGACTTTCCCCTACACCCATTCAAAGTGCAGAATTTACAAAGCATCTCTCAGCTCTGAAAAGCAGGGGGTGGGGGAGCTGAAGTTACATCAGTGGGGGGCTCTGAGAGCTGATTGGAGGGAAAGGACACCCCCCTCCCCCCTTCACGCAGCACACAGGAACAGAGCACACAGGAACACAATCCTCCCCTGTCACCTGTTATCTGTTGGTGTCAGGAGAACTGTTGAGATAATATATTCTTGTGGCTCACAAGAGTTCTCTTTACCTGTCAGGAGAACTTGTCAGGAGTGATTCGTGCTTTACTTGTCTCAGTCCAGAGCACTAATTGTCATTTGTGTCTGCTGCCTCCTTCCTCTGCTATCAGCATGAGTCTCTTCTGACAAGTTTTTCTAACACCAAGAGATAGAAGGATAGAAGATAGAAGAGCTCCAGTTGATTGACAGCCTCAACCCTGTTCCTGTGTGCTTTGTGAAGGGGGTGTGCCCAGTGTCGCCCCGTCTATTAGGGGCACCACCCCCCCATAATCCATGTGTCCAGCCCCCAATCTACATGCAGGGTGTTGGACGCATGGATTCCAATGCCTCTATATGGTAAGGCCTTTAAACGCGGCCTCCTAACTGTCTCCCATGAGGGGGGGGATCGCGGCCTCCTAACTGTCTCTCACGAGGGAGGGGATCGTGGCCCCCTAACTGTCTCCCACGAGGGGGGATCGCGGCCTCCTAACTGTCTCCCACGGGGGGATCGCGGGCTCCTAACTGTCTCCCACGAGGGGGGATCGTGGCCTCCTAACTGTCTCCCACGGGGGGATCGCGGGCTCCTAACTGTCTCCCACGAGGGGGGATCGTGGCCTCCTAACTGTCTCCCACGGGGGGATCGCGGGCTCCTAACTGTCTCCCACGAGGGGGGATCGTGGCCTCCTAACTGTCTCCCACGGGGGGATCGCGGCCTCCTAACTGTCTCCCACGAGGGGGGGGGATCGCGGCCTCCTAACTGTCTCCCACGAGGGGGGATCGCGGCCTCCTGTCTCCCACAAAGGGCTGGGATCATGACCTCCTAACTGCTTGAGCGGAGCGGATATGAGCGGAGCGGAGCGGATATGCTCCCTGCCGAAGCCGAGCCGACCTGGCCCCGGCCCGAGCCTGGATTGTCGGGAATCCGGCCCTGGGTGGATTGGGCCGGATAAATGTCCTCGGCGGGCCGCATGTGGCCCGCGGGCCGTAGTTTGAGGACCCCTGTTCCACATGATTGCATGATAAAATCAGCAGAGCTTCCCCTCATTTCAGATCTACCACTCAGATTTACAGCGACTGCACTTCGAAGTGCACTTGCATTGCAAAGTGGATTTGCCTTTGGTAAATAACCCCCATTGCCTTAATTGGAGACTGATTGAGTTGTTTTTTAAAATCTACTTATTGTGGGTAACTTAAAATTGTCAGTGTACTTTTTTTTAAGTTAAAGCGTTACTAAACCCACCCACAAAAGTAAAATCAGTCTGCATATGCAGTAAAGCATGCTTGTTATACTCACTGTGGAACCTAAGGGGCTAATCCTCTGCATTGTGTAAAAAGGCTGTTCGATCCTGTCTTCTCTGATCCTCCCCTTCTTCCATTGTCCCCAATCCATCTCCTGATAGAACAGAGACTAGGGGATAAGCTGCACATGCTCAGTTATGTGTGTATTGCTAGAGAGCTTTTTATTTTTCTTGGGAGAGTGCATGTGATCAGCACAGAGCCAATCAGTACTGTCCAGACAGAGGGTCAGGGGTCCTTGATCCTGATAGGACAGTCAGAGGAGAATGAAAACTCCTCCTACAAGCCTTAGGCCCCTTTCACACTTGTGCTACTCCAAAGTCGCGCGATTTTGCCGCAATTTTACGGCCGCGATTTTGACAAGCCAGTCATACGACTGTGGATCCGACTTTGCCCCACGACTTGAAGTACGACTTCAATGAGCAGGGACGTGACTTTGATTACCAAATAATTAGGGGGAACTCCACACCAATTTAAAAAAAAAAAAGGCATCGGTTCTCCCTTCATGAACATACCGGGCCTTTCGGTCTGGTATGGATTTTAAGGGAACCCCTACGCCGAAAAAACGGCATGGGGTCCCCCCAAAATCCATACCAGACCCTTATCCGAGCACCAGCCTGGCCGGTCAGGAAAGGGGGTAGGGACGAGCGAGCCACCCCCCCGAGCCGTACTAGGCTGCATGCCCTCAACATGGGGGTGGGTGCTTTGGGGTAGGGGGCCCTGCGCCCCCCCACCCCAAAGCACCTTGGCCCCATGTTGATGAGGGCAAGGGCCCCTTCCCGACAACCCTGGCCGTTGGTTGTCGGGGTCTGCGGGCGGGGGGCTTATCGGAATCTGGGAGCCCCCTTTAATAAGGGGGCCCCCAGATCCCGGTCTCCCACCCTATGTGAATGAGTATCAGGTACATCGTACCCCTACCCATTCACCTGGGGGAAAAAGTGTCAATAAGATAAACACAATAGACATGTTTTTAAAGTAATTTATTAGGCAGCTCCGGGGGTCTTCTTCCGACTTCGGGGGTCTCTTCCGACTTCTCCGCTCTCTTCTCCCGCTCTCCGGTGTCTTCTCCCGCTCTCCGGTGCCTTCTGCCTGGCTCCTCCGCTATCACCTGGTGACCACGTCCCATGCCTATATAAATCGTTGTGCACCGCGCACATGGCAGTACATCGGGACAGAGCGTTGTGTCAACATCGGAAGAAGAGATGAGGGAAGAAGACGATGGAGAAGACTGGGCCAACGCTAGTAAACGAGCTGGAAGAAGATAGTGGAGGAGCCCGGCAGAAGGCACCGGAGAGCAGGAGAAGAATCGGAGAGCGGGAGAAGAGAGCGGAGAAGTCGGAAGAGACCCCCGAAGTCGGAAGAAGACCCCCGGAGCTGCCTAATAAATTACTTTAAAAACCTGTCCTGTGTGTTTTTTTATTGACACTTTTTCCCCCCAGGTGAATGGGTAGGGGTACGATGTACCTCATACTCATTTACATAGGTTGTGGGGCCAGGATCTGGGGACCCTCTTATTAAAGGGGGCTCCCAGATTCGGATAAGCCCCCCGCCCGCAGACCCCGACAACCAACGGCCAAGGTTGTCGGGAAGGGGCCCTTGTCCTCATCAACATGGGGGCAGGGTGCTTTGGGGTGGGGGGGCACTGTATACTGTAATGTGTATATATATATATATATATATATATATATATATGTGTGTATGTGTATATATATATATATATATATATATATATATATATATATATATATATATATATACTGTACACTCACCAGCCACCTTATTAGGTACACCTGTTCAAATGCTTGGTAACACAAATTGCTAATCAGCCAATCACAAGGCAGCAAATCAATGCATTCAGGCATCCAGACGTGGTGAAGACGACTTGCTGAAGTTTAAACCGAGCATCACAACGGGGAAGAAAGCAGATTTAAGTGACTTTGAGCGTGGCATGGTTGTTGGTGCCAGACGGGCTGCTCTGAGTATTTCTGGGATTTTCACACACAACCATCTCTCAGGTTTGCAGAGAATGGTAGGAAAAAGAGAAAATATCCAGTGAGCGACAGTTGTCTTGTTGAGGTCAGAGGAGAATGGACAGACTGGTTCCAGTTGATAGAAAGGCAACAGTAAGTCAAGTAACCACTCGTTACACCCAAGGTATGCAGAGTACCATCTGTGAACACAGAACACATCAAAACCTTGAAGCAGATGGGCCACAGCAGCAGAAGATCACACCGGCTGCCACTCCTGTCAGCTAAGAAAAGGAAACTGAGGCTACAATTGGCACAGGATCACCAAAATTGGACAATAGAAGATTGGAAAAACGTTGCCTGGTCTGATGAGTCTCGATTTCAGCTGCAACATTCAGATGTGGGGTCAGAATTTGGTGTAAACAACATGAAAGCATGGATCCATCCTGCCTTGTATCACCGGTTCAGGCTGGTGGTGGGGGGTATAATGGTGTGGGGGGGATATTTTCTTTGCACACTTTGGGCTCCTTAGTACCAATTGAGCATCGTTTTAACACCACGACCTACCTGAGTATTGTTGCTGACCATGTCCATCCCTTTATGACTACAGTGTCCCCATCTTCTGATGGCTCCTTCCAGCAGGATAATGCACCATGTCACAAAGCTCCAATCATCTCACCACTGGACAATGAGGTCCCTGTACTCCAATGGCCTCCACACTCACCACATCTCAATCCAATGGAGCACCTTTGGGATGTGGTGGAACTCCGTGATGCCATCATGTCACTATGGACCAAAATCTCTGAGGAACGTTTCCAACACCTTGTTGAATCTATGCCACCAAGAATGGCAAAAGGGGGTCCAACCCGGTACTAGCAAGGTGTACCTAAAAAAAGTGGCCAGTGAGTGTCCAGTGCCTTTAAAGTTTCCGGGAACCGCAAGTCAACAAAGCAAACTTCATAACTTCCTGGGCCTGCAATATCTTTTAAAGCGGAGGAAATGTCAGCCCTAAGAGTTTCTATTCACTTGGATTGTCCATGGATTGGATATTTTGAAGGAACTTATGTGTTGTACAGCACAGTTATGTGTGGATTGTTTGGAATAAAGCGCCTACGTAGGATCTGATCTTTGGAAAACAAAAGAGCGAACTGCCCTCCGTACGGTGGACTTTGCGAAAAGAATTTGGGACTTGGTCTTAACTCTAAATACCAGCCAATGTCCAGCAGGATACGCACACTTCGCTGGTATCTCATGGAGGAAGTGGCGGATATCAAACTGCGTATAATTCTGTAATTCTGTGCGGTATAAAATGTAATGTCAGAGAGAGAGAGAGAGAGAGTGGCGCATGGCGCGAGAACGTCAATGTGCTGCATTCTCCGCACACAGCCTCGCTGGGAATTGCTGGAATTATACCATTCACGGGTGGTGACAATTGTGAGGTCTGAAATGAAAAGTCTACAGAAGTGGCATTTTAATGGATTGCTGCACCGCCTTTTTTGTATTTTTAATTCTCATGTAACCGTAAAGGAATTTGAATTTCACAGAGGCAAATTCAATTTTTTTATTGAACACCAACCCCCCCCCCCCCCTCGCGCGGCTGATTGTTACTCTCAGCCAGGGCTGTTGTTGCCAAGTCATTGATGTTTCAGTGCCGCGCCGAGCCGGTAAACAGGTGGTTTAGCTCTTTGATTGCCATTGTGTGACCTTTGTTTGGGAACTGCTATCAACTGCCGATTGGTGACAGCAAAGGATACAAGAAAACAAAGAATTCTGTCATCTATTACCATTTGAACCACCAATGGGAGCTGCTTAAAGCTTAATTCTGAGGATGCCAATTTTTACATACACTGTATTACCAAAAGTATTGGGACACCTGCCTTTACGCACACATGAACTTTAATTGCATCCCAGTCTTAGTCCGTAGGGTTCCATATTGAGTTGGCTCCGCCCTTTGCTGCTATAACGGCTTCAACTCTTCTGGGAAGGCTGTAAACAAGGTTTAGGAGTGTGTCTATGGGAATGTTTGACCATTCTTCCAGAAGCGCATTTGTGAGGTCAGGTACTGATGTTGGACGGGAAGGCCTGGCTCGCAGTCTCCGCTCTAATTCCTCCCAAAGGTGTTCTATTGGGATGAGATCAGGACTCTGTGCGGGCCAGTCAAGTTCCTCCACCCCATACTTGCTCATCCATGTCTTTATGGACCTTGCTTTCTGCACTGATGCGCAGTCATGTTGGAACAGGAAGGAGCCATCCCCAAAAAAGAAAAAGTTATCACCAAATAAACAGGACCATAGTGGAAATGTAAAAATTGTTCTGGTCCATAAGTGTTATGGGTACATGAGTTGCAATGGCTAAAGTTGAATTTCAGAAATTCGGCCACCTTGTAAAAAGTGCAGGCATACTATGAGTTACAACCAACAAGGTGTATGACTTATCTCTATTATTTACATATGGCAGATTTATTGCGCTCCAGGAGGTGACACTGGGGCTCTGAGAGTCAAGAAGCACGCAGAGCAGCTATGCCCGTCCCTTCCCTCTGCTGCCTATTCACAGAAGCCTTTGTATTTTGTGAATACATTTACATAATTGCAAAGGCTTCTGTGATTGGACAGGGGGAGGGGAGAGCATAGACAGCTGCATCGACTCTACATTTGCAGGAACTGAGACCAGAGCATCCAGCGTAGACCTGCAGAAGCTATCTTCTTGGAGAACAACAAATCTGTCTAATGTAAATGAAAGAGATAAGTCCAAGAGGTGGCAGGCATCTCTTTGGACTTAAAGTGGTCCTAAAGCCTAAACATTATTTTACTGTAGCAAGCTCTTTTACCTTTTTTGGTTTAATGAGAACCTCCAAGGCCAAAGATAGCTGACACCCTTCTGTATGTGGTGGTTGTGAGGCATAGTGGGTGCAAAGATGATGAAAGTCATTGGGCACCAGACACTTCTTGGATGTAAATGAGGTTTTATTTCTTTTGACAGTCCTTTTTATATATTTTGGGGGGAAAGAGGGTTAGGGCCAGGACACCCTTAAATAGTTGCAAACTCAATTGGCAGAGTCTGAGATTTCAATAGAAGGACAGCCATACGGGGAAAGGCCCTAGCAAGGCGCCACTTCTGCACGTGTAGGATTGCTGTCTTCCTATGGTAAACAGTCCTTTAACAGTTCCTAACTCAAACGTAACAGTTCTTTTAGGTCCACTACAACTGCTCCTTGTAGTTCTTCAATACTGAGCTCCTGGTTTCTCGCTAGACCTTCTGATTCACTGACTATGAATCCCTTGAGCTCCTCCAAGGTTTGTGGTGGTATCTCTCTCAAGCGTCACCCATGCTTCCCTGCTGGGTCCCTAGCTTGGCACTTCCGATACCTTCAAGCTTCACCCCCACTGACCGGCTTGGTCCCGAGCTTGACACACAAGGCTGCTCTGCAACCGTCACCTCTACTGGTTGGGTCCCTGACTTTCTTCAGTTACTCACTGTGGTCCCTGGTAATAAGGTGGATGGTCCAATCGTGGCGACAGCTTTCTTTTTATCTCCAACCATGACAAGTTCTCCGGCCGGCAGAACCATCAGTTTTGGTTGGACTGCAAGCCGCAATCCCAACTGCACTGCCCTCTTATTTCTGGATAGGCCCACACGCAGCCTGGCAACTAGATGCCCCCAGGATAGGCCCAATCTCTGGCTTAGCAGCCCAGGGCAGACGACACATGTCCACCCAGACAGCCGTCCAGGTGGCACAGAACAGCGATCACCTGACCTCACCCGGATATATACGCTCTCCTAGCAGGCCAAGGAATTCAAGAAAACCCCTGCCCGTTGGCTGAGATACCCCATATACCCATAACCTGACCTTGGGTTGCCCTCTCGTATCTAGTACCACCAAGTACCCGGCCACCTACTGGCCAAGCTTAGGGAGAAATCGATAGATCCCTGTCAATCGACCAAGATAACTACTCTTGGCAGGTACATTTGTGATGAGCTCCCTGACTAAACTCGGATTGATGCTGCAAAGGTTCAGATTTTTTTAACAAAAATAACAAACATGTTATACTTACTTGCTCTTTGCAAGGGTTTTGCACAGACCAGCCCCGAACCTCCTTTTCTGGGGTACCCCGCCGGCGCTCCTGGCTTCTCCCCTTCATCGGGTGCCCCCACAGAGAGCCGCCTTCCATGGGGGGCACCCGTGCGGGCAAGCTCCTGATTCCTGCTGCTGTGTCAATTGACACAGACAATGGCTCCCACTGCTATCAATCTATCGAATGAGGACAGAGACAGCGGCTGGAGTCAATGGGCTCATGCACATCGCTGGAACGGTCGGGCTCAGGTAAGAAAAGGGGAGAGGTCTGGGAGCAGCTGCAGCAAAGAAGGTTTTTCACAGAATGCATTAAGGTAAAAAAACCTTAAGACTTTACAATCCCTTTAAATAAAAAAAAACTCCATACTTCCCTGCATTAAGGTAAATAATGTTTAGATAACAGTATTGCCCCCTCACCCCCCTTATACTTACCCGAGTCCTCACTTGATCCAGTGCTGTGGCCATCTGTAGCAGCCATTGGCTCCTGCTGCTTTCAGTGTTGCGAGCTACGCTGTCTGTGTCTATGGATGCAGGCAGCACAGCTCAGAACCGAGCCCGCAGATGGCCGGTTAATGGAGGGCACATGGGCACTGCCGCCCCTATCCATGCGTTTGGCACCCTCATCTACATACAGGACGCCGGATGCATGGATTACAATGGGGGGGGGGGTGTTTTTTTAAGCACATGATTAGAGCCAGAGGCTCCAATAGGCTTAAAAAAAGAGTGGGCATGGGGCGCAGAGCACTATTTTCACACTAAATCTCCTCCCCGCCAATCAGGAAGCGGGTCTGAGACCCGCTTTCCAATTGGCTAAAAGGTCAGGCGACCCTATTGGACACCTAGGAGGAGGAAAGAGGACACGCACAGCGGAAGCCGTGAAGGAAAGGACACCGGAGTCGCTGCTCCCAGTCCGCCGCCAGCCACCCACCGCGCTAAGGTCACCGGAGCCACTGCTCACAGTCTGCTGCCAGCCACCTGCCACACTGAGGACACCGGAGTTGCTGCTCCCAGCCCGCCGCCAGCCAAGCGCCCCGCTGAGGACACCAGAGCCGCTGCTCCCAGCTCGCTGCCAGCCACCTGCCACAATGAGGACACCAGAGCCGCTGCTCTGATTGGCATTCTCAATTCATTGGACATCTTTTTATCCCTTTCCTGTTTTATACAGTTCAACTACCTTTTCCCGCAGATCCTTTGACAATCCTTTTGCTTTCCCCATGACTCAGAATCCAGAAACGTCAGTGCAGCACTGGATGAAAGATGCAAGGGTCTGTCAGGAGTCCAGAAACTCATTGATCTTTTATACACACACACTAATTACAAGCAAACAGATCACAGGTGAGGATGGTTACCTTTAATAGCCATTCAAACATCTTTGTGTCAACTTGTGTGCATGTTATCAGGCTAAATTCATCAGGGTCATTTGGGTGGTTTCTGTTTGTCATTATGTTTTAAAAAGAGTAAACACAGTTGATTGATAATAAATGGCTTGAGCCAAACACTAACCATGAGTGAAAGAAAAGTTTTTGTGTTATTCATATTCTTTGAAAAATGGCCAAGAAATCATAAATTCTGCAAGGGTATGTAAACTTATGAGCACCTGTAAGTATAACATGTTTGTTATTAAAATAGAATTTAAAAATTGACCTTATAACCACTTTAAGGCATGGCCTCCCTGCAGTTTTTATAAAGCGGCTGAATTCCTGGAGTTCAGCTTTAAGCATGAACCAGAATAGGATATCTGCTCGGCATCTTATAAAGCCTTGTAGGAAATCATTAATGAATAAACCAAATGCTCTTTGTATCTCATAATCAGCCTTTAGCGCCTTTAATCTCGCCTGGAGTCATGCCGCTCTGTTATCTAATTTCCTGCATCGCATTCGCGTGGCGCGGTCCCGGACACCCGGGTACCCCGGTACTAGAAGTCAGATAACAAGATAATCCCCCATCCCAACGCAGAGAGGCCCCGCGGTGGTGGGTGAAGCATCGGCGGTAACGGTCTTCGAAATGGAGAAATACTTCTGTGATCAATAAACAGAGGCAGGGGAGGAACAGGCTCCATTCTGTGCGAGATTTCACTTTATCCTTCTAATGGGCAAGATATCGTCCACGCTTTTAACTTCCCGTATGATCACTTGACATGAAAGCAGCTCCCCTTCCTGGGGATTACTGGAAATATAGTAAAAATCACTTACTGTTCTGTTATCTACGAAATCAACGAAATGTACATTATGTGACTGTGAGGGTCAGTGACGGCAGATATAAAAGACCCCATTAAATCTAGTTAGGTATTCATTAAAAAAGCTTAACCCCTTCGTGCCTAAGGGTAAAACAAATCAAAATGCCTAAGCCTAATTTTGCATTTTTTTTTTACATGTTGGTAAAACTGTACATATCATGACAACTACTTTGTGCATCCAGGTGGTATATACCGCAGGACTGTCAGAAACCATGAAATCAGGCCAAGAGAGAAGTACAGTTAAATCACACTTGTTTAATAATAAAAGTAAAAAGAACAAACGTAGTCAAAACATAGCCAGAGTTCAGTAACCGGAATGGAGAGTCAGCCAAGCCAGAAATCAGGGATCAATGTAGTGAAACAGCAAGCAGGATCTGGAGCCAGAAGGGATGTCAGCAAAGCAATTCTTGAGCAGGATCGCAGGCGATATTTTCTGTGATGTTGACCAAGGCGAAGGCAGAGATCCTCTGGACTGGACGGCTTAAGCAGGCAGGACTGACGAGCAGGATATCATCAACAGCTGAGTAACTGTGGAGAGAGATAGGAGCTGGCAATTAGCCGACAGCTGAGTGGCCAGCTCAGTGAAGGAGGGGCTGAGCCCAGCCCTGACAAGAACAAATTGAGCTTTCATTTGGTGGTAAATTGTAATGGATATCTCCTGATTTTTTTTGTTATTATCAAAGAAAAACTGTCTCAAAATACTAAAAAAAAAATCTTTGTTTTTAAATTTAACTGTATATTTCTTGCTACTACCATAACCTTCCACCACAGAACAACCCAAAATAAATTATCCCGCTCCTGACGCTTGCAGCGATACCACATATGTGTATGTTAGTTTTTGTTTGTACCCGTACTACAGCCCAGAAACAATAGTGCGCATTTTGCTTTTTTAAAATCCTACTTAAAACACACCAACACTAATTTAAAAAAAAGAAACCTGTTCAAAAAAATACTGTCTCTGACCTTTAACCTTGACCTTTGACCCTGACCCAAACACTAACCCTGGCACTGCCCTAGATCAAACCTTGATCTAGGCATTTAAAAAAATATATATTATTTTATTTTTACATTTTTATTATTATTTTTTTTTCACACACTTTTTTTTATCTCTGCAAGGACTGATAATGATACAATGTATCTCTTGTCCATTAACAGAGACAGAAATCAGAGGCTATCACAGTGATCAAGTGACCTGGAATCGGCTGTTCCGGGTCCCAATTGCTGGAACGGGGGGCCAAGGGCTCTCGGTGAGACCCCGGTCTCTGTGCTGGGAGCGCACTGTGCGGCGCCCTCCCAGAACAAAGAGAGATATGCAAATATGTGGGAAAAAAGCCCAGCCCAGTGGGGCAGCATATTTGCGCACAGTCGGCGTGAAGGGGTTAAAGAAGAACTCTGGCCTTCTCTTCAGTCTTGCACAGTTGTACCGGCTCCTCTCTTGAACTGAAATGGCTTCCTCTGATTTCACTGCACACAGTGAGCTTCTCACAATGTGCATTAGAAGCTGCAGTAAGTCAGATAGAGCCCACCTCATTTCCTGGCCGGAGGACGTCCAGCATGATGTAGCCAATTGATCCCCAGGCTGACTGTCCCTGGCCCGCCCCTTTCATCCGTTGGATTTCAGTTCTTTCAATCACTGAGGCTCAGCATCACATGTGGGCATTACCTAAGGTGGTCTGCATGCAAATACAGCTTGCCTAGAAACACCTACTCCTCCAGACTGACACCCACCCATCAAGACAATTTTATATTTGCATATCTCCTCCCATGAGCCCGCCCACTGCTTGCATCATAGCTGAGGGCTCTTTAAAAGACTTCTGAGGCAGGGGGCTGTGATGTTTTCAGGAAGCTATGTACAGCACTCTGCCTCTTCACCACCTGTATTAACCCTGTAAATATCACTGCATTACTGTTGGATAACAAATTTATTTGAGCGCTCCAACACCGGACTCCGGGTCCCAACGATAGCCAACCACACTGGCCAGTGGGAGGAGTTGTAGAGAGACTTTAAGCCTCTAAATGAGTACCAACGATCTTTAGGGTCTTTAGCCCCCCCCCCCTCTCCCAGATTCAGGTTCCTGGTGGGTTCACACAGAGGCGGCTCTAGGCTTTGTGAGGCCTTAGGCAAAACTTACACATGAGGCCCCACGGACTGGGACGCTCCGTGATAAGGCCGCTATTCCTCAGGCTGCGGGCAGTATCCGATTTGTTCGTCAGCTCCTAAGCCACAGAGTCCCAGTGGGGGTAGGCGGAGCCGCCAGCGTCAACTTCAGTGATTGAGAACAGGCAAATTAGGCGGCCGCTGTGAGTGCGAGGCCTTAGGCGACCGCCTACTTTGCCTAATTAGAGAGCCGCCTCTGGGTTCACACATTGGTATTATTGCACTGTGTGAATTTGCTTTATTTTGTGACTGCTTACTGCTGTTGCCATATTTGTTCCAGGTTTTATTGTCAAACTGTAATTGAACAGGCTGAAGTTGCACATTGTATGGCACATTGCTCTTTATGTTTTTTTTAATCAAATTTTTTTCGAGGTATTGCTTTTCATTTGAATAGGTAATCCAATAGACCAAGGCAGTATTGCAACACACTGAAAGAGGGGGAATTGTCGATTTACTAAAACTGGAGCATTCAAAATCTGGCGCAGCTCTGCATGGAAACCAATCATCTTCCAGGTTTTATTGTCAAGGTGTAATTGAACAAGCTGAAGTTAGAAGCTGATTGGATACCATGCGCAGCTGCACCAGTTTCTGAGTGCTCCCCAGTGTGCGTTGTGCTGCTCTGCACTAAAAGTAGCTACAGGTGCATAAAAACCTGCATTCAAAATGGACGCGAAACACTGAAGGTTAAAATGCATGCGGTGACACACCACAGCGGAAATGTCTGAATGGGCCCTAAATGTCAGGAGGATATGATGTAATTCCATTTTATTACCACTAGATGGTGGTGTTGGCGCACTGGTGGCGGAAGAGAAGCTGAATCGTATACATTTTAGGATTAGACGACTTTTGGGTCTCCCATTGGTTGCTCCCTGCTGCCTCTATTCTCACGTCTGGCCTTTATCCCGCACATTACTTCCAGCAAACCATACTTCCTTAGGCCCCTTTCACACTTATACGACTTGTCCCACGATTTTGTACTGCAAAATCGTATGACAAGTCATTCTCCATGATTTTCAATGACTACCATTCATATTGGCACGACTTTAAGTCATGCCGACTTCAAAGTAGTCCCTGCACTACTTTGGTCCAACTTCCATGCGATTTGTATTCCATAGACCTCAATGTTAAACCCTCAAGTAGCATGCAAATCGTACCTGAATAATATAGACACGATTTCAGTACAACTTTGTAAGCACAAGCTGAGAATGGTTAGAGCTAAAGTTGTGGCAAAGTTGTACAAAGTAGTACTGCTCCCAAATCGCGGTAAAATCGCTGCAAAATCGCGGCAAAATAGTGGCCACGAAATCGTGTTAAAATCGCGCAACTTTGAAGTCGTATAAGTGTGAAAGGGGCCTAAGAAAGCTACAAATATAATGAAAGCCGTCCAGGTTAAAGTGAACCCTTCATGGCAAAAATACTGCTGCGGCTTTCCTTAGGAAGTTCCAATTCCCCGGCTGCCTTCCTCCTTCTCCGTCTTCAATGTTTGACGAATCATTGACCGGTCAAGTAGGAAGGCTGGGAGTTCAGCTTCAGCAGCTGCACAATGCTTTCAGGTCAGTTAAAATTGAATCCAGAATCAGTAAATATTGTCTAGATCCATTCCTCATGTGTATTCTTCTTAAATCTTGATGAGATTTGTGTATTTCTTGCAGATCTGTGCAGTAATCCAGTGTGAGACTTTTCCTTCCTGTAATAAAGACCGCTCACTGCTGATCTCTCTCCTTGTGCAGGGTGACCGGTCTTGTCTCCGCCCCCTCCTGTAATTTTCTACAGGAAGCCTGGAGTGGGTGGAGCCTGTTAGGCCCCTCCCTTAGCTCTGCTCTCTCTCCTTGTGCAGGGTGATTGGTCTTGTCTCCTCCCCCTCCTGTAGTTTTCTGCCGGACGCCTGTAATGGGTGGAGCCTTTGGCGCCCCTCCCACATCTCTGCTCCTTCTCCTTGTGCAGGGTGACTGGTCTTGTCTCCGCCCCCTCCTGTAGCTCTGTGCAGGCAGCCTGCGGCACCCCTCCCACGTCTCTGCTCTCTGCACAGTCTATGTACAGCACAGTCCTGTTGGCACTGTTGCAATTACAAGGTAATATCTGGGTTTGCAAAGGCATTTGGTGCACACAAAGTGGATTTATAACCAGGCCTATATGTAAATGATTTTTTTTTTTTGTCTGGAGTTTCGGCTTCTTAGCTTTGGGGTGAAATCATTCTGCTAGCCCTTTACCACAAATCAGGCTCCTACCCCTAAGTTTCCTGGGAATCCTTCATTATGTATTGAAAGCCCAATTCAACTTTCAGTTTAACCAGCCCCAAGCCTCTTTTTGACACTTGTTAAAATCATTTTTTGTTTTTGCTAGAAAATTACTTAGAACCCCCAAGCATTATATATTTTTTTCTAACACCCTAGAGAATAAAATGGCGATTGTTGCAATACTTTGTGTCGCACCGTATTTACGCAGCTGTCTTACAAGCGCACTTTTTTGTGGAAAAAAATACACTTTTTTGAATTAAAAAATAAGACAACAGTAAAGTTAGCCCATTTTTTTTATATTGTGAAAGATAATGTTACGCCGAGTAAATTGATACCCAACATGTCACACTTCAAAATTGCGCTTGCTCGTGGAATGGCGACAAACTTTTACCCTTAAAAATCTCCATAGGCAATGTTTAAAAATTTCTACAGGTTACCAGTTTTGAGTTACAGAGGAGGTCTAGGGCTAGAATTATTTCTCTCGCTCTAACGGTCGCGGCGATACCTCACATGTGTGCTTTGAACACAGTTTTCATATGCAGGAGCTACTCACGTATGCGTTTGCTTCTGCGCGCGAGCTCATCGGGATGGTGCGCTTTAAAAAATATATTTTTTTATTATTTATTTTACATTTTTATTTGTATTTTGACACTGTCTTTTTTTTTTTAAAAAATGTTTGGATCACTTTTGTTCCTATTACAAGGAATGTAAACATAAAAAAAGTATGACAGGACCTCTTAAAAATGAGATCTGGGGGTCAAAAAGACCGCACATCTCCTATTTACACTAAAATGCAATAAAAAAAAAATGTCACTTGAAAAAAAAAAAAAAAATTCTCCTTTAAGCACTATGGGCGAAAGCGACGTTTGACGGGGGCCATCTTCCCCTCAGTCGGCAGCTAAGCATCCGCTACCGGCGGGTCCGGTAAGCAGTGGAGACGACCGGAGTGCAGCGGGAGGGCCCATCTCCCGCCACCAATAAAAGTGATCTTGTAGTGAAACCGCCATGGAGACCAATTTTATCCTAAATAAAAACGCACGCCGTTCCCAAACATACCGGAGTTATGGCGGCTAGCTGCTGCCATAACCCCAGTATTTAGCGTCAAAGTACCGAGGTACGCGTACGGCGATTTGCGTGAAGTGATTAAATTTGAAAATGCATTCCCGACGCCTCAAAACAAAAGCTGTGCAAAGTCTTCCGGTTGTTTTTAAAAAGCAGCCACATCCTGAGTAGAAAAGTCTGTCCCTTGCCGGCATGCTGTAGAGAAGGACCCTTGCTCTCTATGTAGAAGCAGTGGTCCCTCTGCAGAGATCCACCATGCCCTCTGCTGGGTCAGAGCTAAAGCTTTCCAATCAGCGGGGAGCATGAGCTTTGCTATAGGTATGACTAAAGAGGGGTGTGCTATACCCCGGCAGAGAGACCACTGCTTCTACACAGAGAGCAATGCTCTTTTCTTGGTGGCATGCAAAGGAAAGTGTAAATATACAGTATAAGATATATATATATATATATATATGTATGTACAGATAGATAGATAGATAGATAGATAGATAGATAGATAGATAGATAGATAGATAGATAGATAGATAGATAGATAGATAGATAGATAGATAGATAGATAGATAGATATCTGTGTGTGTGTGTGTCTGTATATGTATGTATGTATGTATGTATGTGTATATAGTGTGTATATATAACAGGGCCTCTATCCCTTCCCCACTGTATCCAAAAACTATAAAAAAATATTATTATTATTTATTTATTTATTTATTTATTTAATAAACCTCTGCAGAGAGACCACTGCTTCCACACAGAGAGCAATGGTCTTCCTCTGCAGCATGCAAAACCAACTGAATATATATATTTATTAAAATGATAAATTATTTATTATTAGTTTTATTTATGTAATATAGGCATTTATATAGTTTGGGCTTTACATACTGTACATTGAATGAATTACAATATATTACATTTTAAATAACCAGGTTCTATATTTGCTGTTTATACGGTGTAGGTTGCTGTATGTATTGCAGTGTACTCTAGTTGGTATCATAGTATATTACCTGATTATATATGACATTTAATTATATCTGGTTGATTACAGTAGTACAATATTAAAGTTCCTGTGACATACCAGAGCTCACGTGAAGGTGGCGGGTCTCTTTCTGAGCTCCGAGAGGTCTTCTGTCCTTCTTCTTTCCTGTGTGGTGACCTCCAGGTTGCGGATTGATCTTTGTGGTCTCTGCTGAGCTTCTGCTCTGTTACTTATTGATTTCTAACCTTTAGAATCTTCTCTTCGAACTCCAGAGAATTCTCGCCGCTCCTGACTTTTATTATTACTTTTTTTAAATCTTTTTATTCGAGATTTAGAGATCAACAGCAATTTTTCTACCTTGACGTTGTTTAGAACATGTCTCCTGCCAGGCATAAAAATGTAAGCCCTACGGCCCACAGCCGCCTTACCTGCTGCCCACTGAAGATCTTCCTGCCAGCATCTACAAACTGCCCACCGATGTAAAAAAAAGGTGGTGGTGGGTAGAAGCGGCTTGTGGTGTTGTACCTGTCCACCACCCATCAGTTTCAACTGTTGCCACCACCTATCATTCTCCAATAGGGTAGGCCAATGATGGGCGAACCTTGGCACCCCAGATGTTCAGGAACTACATTTCTCACAATGCTCATGCACTCTGCAGTGTAGTTGAGCATCATGGGAAATGTAGTTCAAAAACATCTGGGGTGCCAAGGTTCGCCATCACTGAGGTAGGCTGTGATTTACAGCTGATGGGTAGGTAGGATCATGAGTGCAGCCCTGCCATACACAAGGATGGCGGTTACAGCCAACACAGAGTGCCTGCGCAGGCAAGAGGCCTTTGGCCATAAGGTCTGTGATTATTATCCATCTAAGTGTGCTGTGAAGGTCAGTGGTGTCGCTATAGGGGGTGCAGACCGTACCTGGGTGACACCCTCTACAGGGGGTGACACCCACTGGTGTAGCTACAAGGGGACCCCTTCCCTGTTTAAAGGACCCCTGTCACATTCTTCCCTGTCACACTGTGTCACTTGGGCAATGTAAACTCAGAGGGTCCAGGCTGGCTGGGAGTTGTAGTCTTTTCCTGCAGACAAGACAGGGCACTGTTGTGAGGGATGGACTACAATTCCCATGATGCTTTGCGTCAAACACGCAAAACACACACACACACACACAGGAGGGTGCAAACTCCTTGTGCATTGCCACAAAACAAATGTATTAAATGCCAAAGACAAACACATACTCACAAACATAAAAGTACAGCAGGAATATAGCACAAAAATTAGAGCCGAAGGCGGTGTCGCCTGTCCTTGGACCAAATGGTTGGAAGGCTGACGCGTTTCGGGGGACTTGCCACCCTCCTCAGAGCTAAACCAACCTCATGCCATGTCACTGCTTAAATAATCACGTGTTGAAGGCATGAGGTTGGTTTAGCTCTGAAGAAGGGAGCTAGTCCCCTGAAACGCATCAGGTTTCAACCGGTTGGTCCAAGGACAGGTGACACTGCTTTCCGCTGGAGTTTTTGTGTTATATGCCTGCTGTTCTTTTATGTTTGTGAGTATCCATTTGTCTTTGTGATGTAAATACATTTGTTTGGTGGTAATGCACAAGGAGTTTTTTTTTTGCAATTGTGTGTGTTTTTTGCAATTGATTGAAGATCCCCCGATCTGAGGAGGGCTGCAGCTGAGGAAGCATTATGGATTCAAGCATCATTAGGATTACCCGGATTAAGCGCTGGAGTGTTTTGGAGGATCAAGTGGCCTTACATTTGCGTTTGGCATGCATGTCTTATGTGTAGCACCCCATCCCCAAATTCCAAAGCATGTGAGGTACCTCAGGGGGCACGGTGTGCTGGCACTTCACCTCAGGGTCTAGTGTTTGCCATTAGTGGAGTAATGTGAACAAATGAGTGCCAGTCACTTACATTGCAAGAAGTGAAGTTAGTTTATTGACTCTTATTCAACGCTCCTGGCAGAGAAAGTTAGGGCCCAGGACACCCACATACTTTGCAGAGTACACAGAGGCGGCTCTCTAATTAGGCAAAATAGGCGGTGGCCTCAGGCCTCGCAGTCATAGGGGCCTCGCACAGCTGGATTGTTTACCTAGTTAGAGAGCCGCCTCATTCAGCAGCAGAGATCTCCCTCCTGAGTCCCCTCGCTCTGCTACAGGGAGAGATAACAGACAGGCAGGGCGAGATGTGTGATCGGAGCTCCGGATCACAGACAGGGAGAGCCGCTCAGTGAGCCTGTTCTGACAGATCTCCCCCCTCCCCCTGCTGCCCGCACAGCCAAACAGAAGAGGAGAGAGAGATTCTGCTCCTCCTCCTCCCGCCCTCTCCTCCTGTGTCTGCCCCGCCCACTCTCCTCGGCAGTGTTCTCTGCTCTGCCTCAGAGAAGGGGATGTGTGGGCGGGAAGATTCATGCTGAAGCCCAGCAAAAGGGGAGTCTGATCCATCCATCCATCCATCCCTCCAGTCCCTCCTGCCTCCCAGTGAGTACACTGATGTAGGGGATGTTCTTCCCTCCCTTATTCCTCCACCCCCCTCTCCATCTTTCTTTCTTTCTTTCTTTCTTTCTTTCTTTCTTTCTTTCTTTCTTTCTTTCTTTCTTTCTTTCTTTCTTTCTTTCTTTCCCCACCCCCTCTCCATCTTTCTTTCTTTCCTTCTTTCTTTCTTTCTTTCTTTCTTTCTTTCTTTCTTTCTTTCTTTCTTTCTTTCTTTCTTTCTTTCTTTCTTTCTTTCTTTCTTTCTTTCTTTCTTTCCCCACCCCCTCTCCATCTTTCTTTCTTTCTTTCTTTCTTTCCCCACCCCCTCTCCATCTTTCTTTCTTTCTTTCTTTCTTTCTTTCTTTCTTTCTTTCTTTCTTTCTTTCTTTCTTTCTTTCTTTCCCCACCCCCTCTCCATCTTTCTTTCTTTCTTTCTTTCTTTCTTTCTTTCCCCACCCCCTCTCCATCTTTCTTTCTTTCTTTCTTTCTTTCTTTCTTTCTTTCTTTCTTTCTTTCTTTCTTTCTTTCTTTCCCCACCCCCTCTCTTTCTTTCTTTCTTTCTTTCTTTCTTTCTTTCTTTCTTTCTTTCTTTCTTTCTTTCTTTCTTTCTTTCTTTCTTTCTTTCTTTCTTTCTTTCTTTCTTTCTTTCTTTCCCCACCCCCTCTCCATCTTTCTTTCTTTCTTTCTTTCCCCACCCCCTCTCCATCTTTCTTTCTTTCTCTTTCTTTCTTTCTTTCTTTCTTTCTTTCTTTCTTTCTTTCTTTCTTTCTTTCACCACCCCCTCTCCATCTTTCTTTCTTTCTTTCTTTCTTTCTTTCTTTCTTTCTTTCTTTCTTTCTTTCTTTCTTTCTTTCTTTCTTTCTTTCTTTCTTTCCCCACCCCCTCTCCATCTTTCTTTCTTTCTTTCTTTCTTTCTTTCTTTCTTTCCCCACCCCCTCTCCATCTTTCTTTTCTTTCTTCTTTCTTTCTTTCTTTCTTTCTTTCTTTCTTTCTTTCTTTCTTTCTTTCTTTCTTTCTTTCCCCACCCCCTCTCCATCTTTCTTTTCTTTCTTTCTTTCTTTCTTTCTTTCTTTCTTTCTTTCTTTCTTTCTTTCTTTCTTTCTTTCTTTCTTTCTTTCTTTCTTTCTTTCTTTCTTTCTTTCCCCACCCCCCTCTCCATCTTTCTTTTCTTTCTTTCTTTCTTTCTTTCTTTCTTTCTTTCTTTCTTTCTTTCTTTCTTTCTTTCTTTCTTTCTTTCTCCACCCATCCCCTTTTATTTCTCTCTTTGTGACAGCCTACCAGAATAGGTAGGATCTGTGCAGTGCTGTGCAGCTCTGCTTGAGGAAAATATATCTTTATTATGCCCACTTACCTACCCCCTGTACTGTCCGCTCCCCCTATACTGTACCCTCTTAATACAGTTCATAATACAGTGGGGCCTCATGTCTAAGTTTTGCCTAAGGCCTCACAAAGTCTAGAGCCGCCTCTGAGAGTGCAGATGAAGGACTAAAAGTGCTTATGGTCTTCACAGAAATAGGACCTTCAGGCCAACCCAGCATTCTGTGAAATCAGCTCCTGATAATAAGACATGAGTTGGCTCGGTTACCCACTCCTTGGGGAGAGGCCACCACACGTCAGTTGAGGACAAAGCTTCTGCCCATCTTCTCAGGTTAGACTGGAGTTTCTCCATGGTGCTTCAATCCCCTTGTTTAGAATTCTAGGCCTCAAGCCTAGACCTCTGTCCAGGCATGTGGTCACACTCCTCAGGCAGAAGATTGTTTGGCCAGCCATCTTTACTCTGCATCCACCCAGCCAAGCCAGGTTTCCACTTAGAATAGGCCAATGATAAGGAAGACACCAGTCCTGTTGCTTTTCAATACTTTAGTTGAATAGAACATCATGAATGACCTAACAGTGGCCTTCATTCTATCCGACAGTAGTTCCACAACAACCTCCCTTTGAGCGGCCAACTTTCGTCCTGGCCCTACAGTAGTAGGCAGGTGCGTGCTGACATCCCTACATGGGTGGCACTGTTGCATCTGCCTTGCAGGGAGAGTGGAGGACAGGAGGAATATGTATTCCGATTATATGCTGCCACCGCTGGTATTCTGATTGCATCCGATTGGATGCTACCACCTGAGTGACAACACAGCCATCTTTGGTGAGGGCAGAGCTTACAAAGAAAGCCCTGGCCCACTGCTGTTGGCGCACATTCTGCATGTGGTGAGGTTAGGGACAGAAACCCACTGGACAGGAAGAGTGAACCTAACACAGGGACAGGTTCCAGAGAAGGAGGGACAGTATAGGGATTGGTGCAGACTACTTGGGAAACATTTCCACTCTTGGGCTTCCTGCATCTGCTGGCATATCGCCTCTGTGCCAGGTGCTGCAGTCCTCAGTCTTCTGCTCTCCTGCTGTGAGTTCCGTCTCCTATGTCAATGTTGCTGCTCAGTTATTATTGTTGAAGGGTCTCAGTCATTCTGGAACTGCTAATAATATATTCCGCATTCTCAACCACTGTGTGTGCCAAGTCTTCCCTTTGGGTGCCCACTGTCTTGATCTTCTCCAGCCCCTCAGCCTACACGTTCCCATCTAGGTTGACAGGACCCTAATGCCCCGTACACACGGTCGGATTTTCCGATGGAAAATGTCCGATCGGAGCGTGTTGTCGGAAATTCCGACCATGTGTGGGCTCCATCGGACATTTTCCATCGGATTTTCCGACACACAAAGTTGGAGAGCAGGAGATAAAAATTTTCCGACAACAAAAATTCCGATCGTGTGTACACAAATCCGACGGACAAAGTGCCACGCATGCTCAGAATAAATAAAGAGATGAAAGCTATTGGCCACTGCCCCGTTTATAGTCCCGACGTACGTGTTTTACGTCACCGCGTTCAGAACGATCGGATTTTCCGACAACTTTGTGTGACCGTGTGTATGCAAGACAAGTTTGAGCCAACATCCGTCGGAAAAAATCCTAGGATTTTGTTGTCGGAATGTCCAATCAATGTCCGACCGTGTGTACGGGGCATAACAGGTATTCAGGAAATACCATTGGCTTCATGGCTTGAGGCCTCAACTAGTCCCATAGGTGCCTACACAACCCTATGGCTGTCCTTTTCTCTCCCTGATCAATCATCGTATCCTTCCCTGCATCTGAATCTGATCAGGCAAGCACTCCCTGTATGTCTGTATATGTTTATACACAAGATATATGTGAAGAATATTTGAAGATACAAGTTACAATGTATTATGGAGTCTTCAAACTATGGCCCTCCAGTTGTTCAGGAACTAAAATTCCCATCATGCCTAGTCATGTCTGTGAATGTCAGAGTTTTACAATGCCTCATGGGACGTGTAGTTCCGCAACAGCTGGAGGGCCGTAGTTTGAAGATACCTGATATATTATATATGTGATTTTGACATGCGTATAATATTATATATTTTTGAATTTAACAACAGCACCCATCCAATCAGTCCTGAAGAAGCAACTATATCTTGCAAAACACGTTGACGTTAAAGTATGGAGCAACGTTGGGCCACGTTGTGTTGATCTACATTGACGTTACTCTTACAGACTCCAATTTTTGGACTTCAATATACTTCATGATCCACTGGGGCTCATTTTATCTCCATACATTTGGATCGGGTATAGGTAGATTCTCTGTATGTGGAGGGTGTTCTTTTAAAATGATTTATAGTTTTTTTTTCTATTTTAACGTAATTCTAATAAAATTTGTTATATTTTTTATACATACCGCCTCATACTGTGCCTACAAATTCTGCCTGTTTTTTTTGAGTAGCTGGTTCAGCTTCTTTTTTCTCTTTATGTACAATTTTGATGTTGGCCAGGTGAGGGTCCTCCTTTTTCTGTCCTTTTCTCTGGCCTCAGACTCCCTTGGCTCCCAGAACCCTGACATAACTATATATACTTTATTTGGAGGGATGCCTCAATATGAATGATCTAGATCAGTGATGGCGAACCTTGGCACCCCAGATGTTTTGGAACTACATTTCCCATGATGCTCATGCACTCTGCAGTGTAGTTGAACATCATGGGAAATGTAGTTCCAAAACATCTGGAGTGCCAAGGTTCGCCATCACTGATCTAGAGATAGGGGCGGGTACTATCATCCACAATGGTTAAATATTAGAGAGGGATACCTGGGGCTACCCTAAATGTGGCAGCCTCCTTTCCCAGCCGAAGCCTTGTATGGGGAAACGCGTCGGGTGGAGGTACGGGTCTTGACGTCACTACGCACCAGCTGGCTGGCATGAGCCGCGGCTGGTTTTAAATACACTGAATACCGTTTTATTTGGATGTCAGTGCCTACAATGTTTTAAGAATAAATACCTTTTAAATTCGAGTACTGCATCAAGAAGCCTCTTCTTTCCATTTCATAAATACATCCCTTGGAGGAATCTATCTTTCTAGAAGGCTCTGAGAGGACTATTTCAGCAGAGAAAAGCCGCTACAGGAGGAGGGATCCCGTTATTGGAAAAGTCAATGGATACAACTCTTATGGCCAAGTGATCCTTCCTGTGTGTGCCTATCCGATCTCTATCATTTGAGATCCATCACATCTGGTAAGCGGCGCTGTTTTACTTACTGTGTTTGATGAACAGAAAAATCGTTTGTTCTTCCGAGAAGTTCGTCCTGGTTGTTCACATTGGGTCAAGCACTTTTTGGACTACACAGTTTTATTATTTTTTATTTTCATCTCAGCATTTTTAAGCACATTAATTCATTATAGCACATGCTGGCATTTATACATGCCTCCTCATTTGATTTTTTTGGATTGCGCATCTTTATTAGTTGAACCCCAAACGTGCCCCTGGTAAAAAATGGAGATGATTGGACAATCTCGGTACCCAAGGATTAGGTAAACAATAGGATAAAATGTAACAATTTATTAATATAAAAACATGATTAACCCGTTCCCGACCGGTGCACGGCAATGTACATCGGCAGAATGGCACGGCTGGGCAAATGGGTGTACCCGTACGTCCCTTTAAATTTTCCGCCGTGCCATTGCGTGCACTCCGCCGGCCGGAAGCTCCGTGAGTCGAGTCGCGGGTCCCGCAGACTCGATTGCTGCGGGGAGAGGAAGAATGGGGAGATGCTAATGTAAACAAGCATCTCCCCGTTCTGCCTAGTGACAGTGTCACTGATCTCTGCACCCTGTGATCGGGAGCAGAGATCAGTGACGTGTCACACGTAGCCACGCCCCCCCACAGTTAGAAACACTCCCCAGGACATACTTAACCCCTGCACTGCCCCCTAGTGGTTAACCCCTTCACTGCCAGTGTCATTTACACAGGAATCAGTGCATTTGTATAGCACTGATTGCTGTATAAATGACAATGGTCCCAAAATTGTGTCAAAAATGTCCGATGTGTCCGCCATAATGTCATAGTCACGATAAAAATCGCTGATCGCCGCCATTACTAGCAAAAAAAAAAAAAAAATCAATAAAAATGCCATAAAACTATCCCCTATTTTGTAGACGCTATAACTTTTGCACAAACCAATGAATAAACGCTTATTAAGATTTTTTTTTTTAACCAAAAATATGTAGAAGAATACGTAGCGGCCTAAACTGAGGAAACATTTTTTAAATATTTTTTGGGGATATTTATTATAGCAAAAAGTAAAAAATACTGCATTTTTTTTTTCAAAATTGTCGCTATTTTTTTGTTTATGGCGAAAAAAATAAAAACCGCAGAGGTGATCAAATACCACCAAAAGAAAGCTCTATTTGTGGGAAAAAAAAGGACGTCACGTCGGGGAGCCACGTCGCACGACCGCGCAATTGTCAGTTAAAGCGACGCAGTGCTCTGGTCAGGAAGGGGGTAAATTCTTCCGGGGCTGAAGTGGTTAAAATAGGGGAAGAACACAATTTTACAAGAGGGGCTATGTACAAACAATAGTTACAGCCGTGCATTGCTCATTCAAGAGATTTCAAAGAGGGGAGGAGGGTAAGGGGAAGGAACAGGAGGGGAGAATAAAGTAAGAAAGGTTCAGCTTCTCTTTTCTCTTTATGTACAATTTTGATGTTGACCGTTGACCAGGTGAGGGTCCTCCTTTTTTGTTTTTTTTTTCTCTAGTCTCAGACTCTCTTGGCTCCCAGAACCCTGACACAACTATATATACTTTTATGAAGAGGTGCCACCTAGTGGCTAAAACAGGGAAAGGAGCTACCGCCCCCTAACAAGCCCACAGTCAATACTGGCGGGTCGTCTTTTGCCATCTGCCTGCTTTTTTCCACTTTCATAAGTTGCATATCCTGCCTTATTGGAATTGCACTGCCGCTCAATTCCCCTAACTATAACAACTGTTACTGGCTATTTTTACCTTGAAGTGAAAATAACAGCAGCTGAAAATTAGCTTAGAGGATTGAGCCTCCGGTCTTTTCCGTGAGCTTGCTATGAACCGCTCGCCTGCCAAAAATAAGGAAGGTGCTAATGGATGGTTGTTTCCTGTCCAGGGAGTACATTTGTTACAATATATTCCATAATCCTAAGCAGCCCCCCCCCCCCCGAAATAATTATAGCCATTCCACCATTACCCATCAGCCAGTTCACCTTTCCGACTTGGCGGATGAGGCGTTAAGCCAAGCGATGCTTCGCTGCAGGAAGAGATATCCCTAGTTATCAGATTACTCTGATTCTGCATCTGCCTGTAGATATTTTCCCGGCCGCCTGTGGTTGTGACAGTCCCACGGAGAGCTTTTCCGTTATATGACAATCCTTCACACTTGGCTGACAATTTGTATATATTCCTTAATTCAGCGACAGATACCGAGATTCCTCGTATGAGCCGCGCTCTGCTCCTCTGTGGCCCGTGTTGCACAGGGAAATTCTGGCTGCACAAATATGGACACGTTATTACGCGTGATGGATGAATGCTGTCTTCGGAGTCGGCGTCCCAGGGCCCCCCCCCCCCTCCCTCCGCCGCAGCTAGCTGGGGATGCTGTATAGTAAACCTTCCTCCGAAAAAAACATTTCATGGTGGCTGGGTGTAACGAGCAGCTCCCTGATATTTACTTTGCCGTTTTGGCGTGCTCTGGAATCGCGCTCTGCAAAGGTCCACGGGACTTGATATTTGTGCGGCACAGCGGTTAGACAGTTTTTTTTTCTAAAGACATCTTGCTCCCTTTCCGCGGCTGGCGGGCAAACTGGGGCAGCGGAAAACAAGTTCCTTCAATTTTGTAAACTTTTTTCAAACTGAAATGCTAAGAAAGTGCAGTCGGCTTATTCTATAATGAAAATGTTTTTATGAATGGAGTTGAACAGGAAAAATTAATGTCAGTCGGTACCGGGACAAGGTCATCCAGCAGAAGCCAAACTGTGCCCCCCCCCCCCCCCCCCTTCATGACTGCTGAGGCTCAATGGGCTTAGGTCCCAATTAACGTAACATCAAGAAATCAAATCCCCCACCACCCCTTGCCCTTTACCCCATCAAATAAGACACTTACAACCATTAGGTTGGAAAGGGCAAGGCCACAGCTTTATAAAATTCCAACACATATCATGTGAACATATTTAACCAGTGCCAGTCACAGTTGTACTGTGAGCACTTAACCAAAAGGGCGAAGTGGGGCCCGTCCTTACCATAAGTGCTGGACAGACAGCCTACTTCCAATTTTCCATCAAACGCATAGCTCATTACAGCAACTTTACCTGCTGGCAAGGTCAAGAAAACTGCAGCAAGCTGTGATCTACCATAACATAGGAAAAAGGGGGCGGGAGGGTGGGCAGCTCTTCCAACGACTCTTCCACTCTTCCGAAAGACCCAGAATTCCCTGGGGCACAGGATTTCCTGAGCTCAGGCCCATCCCATCCCACATGTCCCAACCAATCGTTCCCCTTGTCATGCACCTAGCCATGCCCCCATCAGTCAAGGCTCAAGAGGCCTTCATTATGTGTCAGCTTTGGGAATGCTACCCCCAGCAGTCATCCGCTTGTTAAAATGCCTTTTATCAGAATAAGCTCGATGGTTCCCCCATCCATACAGTAAACTGCTGCATCCCTCCTGCCCACCCCTTGTACTGACCCTGGTCACAGTCAGGGGTCAGGCTCGGAGACTGGTAGCTATAGCAGTAGAGAGGCTCCCACCGACCGTGACCAGCAGGATAGGTATGCAAGCTGATTACCCTGGCAAAAGACATGGGCTCACCCAAGGGTATACATAGTATTCACCAGTGGCAGGCCCATACATAGAGGGCGCACGGGCGCCACCTCCTTTATCCATGCATCTGCCCCCCCGATCTACATATCAGTGGCACCGGACCATGGATTCCAATGCGGGGGGTGGGTGTTTTTTTGAAGCACCTGATTAGAACCAGAGGCCCTAATAGGCTTCAAAAAAGCGTCGCCTCGGAGTGCAGAGCTATTACCACACTAAAGTTCCTCCCCACCAATCAGAAGGCAGGTCTGTGAGACCTGTTTCCAGATTGGCCAAAGCTTCAGGCGAGCCTATTGGATGCCCAGCGCTTTGGCGGAAGAGGAGACACACAGCGGAAGAAGCTGGAGGAGCGGACACCGGAGCCGCTGCAACCGCTGCCCGCACTCCAGGAGAGGAGGAGAGGACACCACAGCCCCTCCACACGAGGGGGTAAGTGCCTGACCGCCCCATGGGGGGTGCTGTTTTAGTGCCACACCGTGCAATCCTATTGGATGCCCAGTGCATTGGCGGAAGAGGAGACACACAGCACAGGAAGCTGGAGGACCGGACACCGGAGCCGCTGCAGCCACTGCCCGCACTCCAGGAGAGGAGGAGAGGAAACCACAACCCCTCCACATGAGGGGGTAAGTGCCTGACCGCCCCGTGGGGGGTGCTGTTTTAGTGCCACACCGTGCCGCTGGGAGAGTGGTGTTGTTTGTTTGCCGCCCCCCACCAAAAGAAGAAACCACCAGCCGCCACTGGTATTCACCAGAGCTCCTGATGGTGGAGATGTGTTTTGCCGTGTGTTGGTACCAGGTCGAGGTCCTCAGGATCGCACCACCAGGAGGTGAGCAAGCCAGGGTCCAGTAGCAGGTATAGCATGTAGGGATCAAGCAGAAGCGTAGTCAGTAAACAAGCCAAAGGTCAGTAATGAGTGATTGCAGGTTGGGATCAAGCAGTAGTATAGTAGGGGAACAAACCAAAGGTCAGTAACAGTAGTGTAGATTCAGACGGCAGCAGTAGTTACAAGAGTGAGATATTGGCTGAAAAGAGCACAATAATCTGGCAAGCATAAAGTGCAAAGGCATGGTTTAAATAAGAAGCTCCTGGGAGGAGCAAAGAGTTCACGATTCCCAAAAAGCAGGGTACAAGGCAAAATTGTCTAACAGATCAGAGAAGTAGCCATCTAGCATCTCAGGTGGCTCAGCAAGAAGAGCCACCCCAAGACACAACAGAGGCTCTATGTTCAGATCCAGGTCCTGACAATTAAGGTTTGGAGAACACATTTAAATTTGCCGTAACAGGGTCATTTTTATAGAATTTGAAGCCTTCTAACATGGTCCTACCCTACAGCTCATCGCCACTGCAAGTACTCTACACTTCTGGAAGTGTAGAATATCTGCTCCCCCGCTGCATGATATTGTTGTTTCTCCTGCCGCCTCATACGTCACTACAGGATATACGAGTTAGTGGGAAGAACCACAGCATGCAGTGGGGGGAACAGGTATTTGACCTATTGGACCAGTGGACTGCCTGCAGCAAAGTGGGGACATTAAAAATAAAAATGAATCTTTAGAAAGGTGAGTATAGCCACTCTTTATTTGTAATTTTATACAAGTTACCCTGTGACGAACGTCTTGCATTCATTGAGAAAAACACAAGGTGTTTTCTGATTGGACTAAGTGGAGATGCTGACATGGCTGCCCCGCCTTACCACCTTGTCCAAACAGAGAATGCCTTGAATGCACTGTGGAAAAAAGCATTCTTTGATTAGACCAGTTTGTGATCATGACATCACCACTCATCGTGCCACCTTGTCCAATGGGTGAACGCCTTGCATCCTTTGAACAAAATGCCAGGTGTTTTCTGATTGGACTCAGTGGAGTTCATGACATCACCGCACATTTTGAGACCTCATCCAATCAGAAAATGCCTTGCATTCTTTGAGAAAAATGCAAGGTGTTCTGTGAATGGTGCAGGAGGACAGCCACTTGGGATGTGACTCAGAAGACAGATTACTGTAGTAGTGATATAATATTCATGTGGTGGTGGTCCTCAGGGGTCCGCAGGGTAAAAACAAAGGTTCAAGGTGGAAAGCCCGAAGAACAACCCAGGATGTTCACCGGTGCCTACTACAATGATTTCCACCTTGCACAGGGATTGGCCAGCTATGGCATATAAACACTTACAATGGGCCATGCTGGACCAACATACCTATGGAATTCAGAACATTCCTGGAGCTGAGCTTTAACTCTTCGATTATCTACCAAAATTGAATGCAGCAGTTTAGGATTAATTATTTTACAGGACCTACTTATCTTAGAGTAAATCCAAAATTGGCAATAATGGGAGTGCAGCTTTACAAAAGGAACAAATGGCACCCTGCCGAATAAGCATCAGGTAAGTGGTTGAAAAGATACGAGAATAAGACAATTACATTTGCTTCTGTATAAACAGACCCCCCAAAACGTGCGCTCATTGATAATTCAATATATGTTCCTCGTAAAGGTCCCAACTCACTGAAAATCCGCTCTGCTTTCCCAATAAGGTTCCCCCATTCACATTCCCCCTCAATGTCACCTATTGAGGCAGAAGATTCACAAACACCCGACATGTGGAAATTATGATTAAATATCAAATCCTCCATTGTCTGGATCCTCAGTAGTGGCGTCCTCGGGATTCCAGAATATGTATCTTTTCATCTGATAATTCATTTATCTTTGTGACTGTACAGGATAACATTATCCGAGCCGGGGAATTTTAATTAGATGAAGAAAAGCCGACTATTTTTTGCTTGCTGCTCTGGAAGCAGATAAATCACGCAGAGATGGATAATTTGCTTTTGCTGTCACCTGAGACGCAGTTTGCGAAGGACGGAGAGGTAAGACGCATTCAGCACATTGCCGAGCGCTGCAGAGAGGAAACTGGCACCGGCGGGGGGCTGTCGGTGGAAGGGATTTACCTTGCCTGGAAACGTTTGTGTGTATCGAACATCTAAGGAACTGAACACATATTTTTTTAGATCAGCAATGCCAAAAGATGTTCAATAACTTATGGTAGCCATTCATCTCTTGCCTTGAAGGTGGTGCTTGGTCATCTGAATCAGACCCTGAAGCAGCCTTTCTCAACCTTTTTCAACATGAAGGAACCCTTGAAATAACTTTCTGGTCTCAGAGAACCCCTGCTAAAAGTTACTAGATGTACAACACTTGATACATCAGTGTGATAGTCAGTGGGGAGAATGTTCCTTACACTTATGGTCATTGGGAAGAATTACCCCCTTACAGATAGCTATAAAGATCAATGGTGTCAATGGGAACTTATCTGAGAGGTAGAAATTGCTCATTGCTCCCTAGCAACTTCTAGAGGAACCCCATGGTTCAATGGAAAGCTGTTTCAGAAATCCTGCCCTAGAGTCTAATGCCGAGTACACACGAGCGGATTTTACGTCAGACTTTGCCCGGGGGACGGGGTTTCGTTGGACAATTCGATCGTGTGTGGGCTCCAGCGGACTTTGTTTTCTCAAAAGTTGGACGGACTTAGATTTGAAACATGTTTCAAATCTGTCTGACGGACTCGAGTCTGGTTGAAAAGTCCGCTCGCCGGTATGCTAGTTCGATAGACAAAAAGCCACGCTAGGGCAGCTATTGGCTACTGGCTATGAACTTCCTTATTTTAGTCCGGTCGTACGTCATCACGTACGAATTCGACAGACTTTGGTTGATCGTGTGTAGGCAAGTCCGTTCATTCAGAAAGTCAGTCGTAAAGTCTGTCGAAAAGTCAACCGGGCAAAGTCTGCCGTAAAGTCCACTCGTGTGTACGCAGCATAAGGCCACGTACACACGGGCAGACTTTTCGACCGGACTTGTCCGACAGACTTTCCAGCAGACTTTCGACGGACTTTTGATGGACTTCCGACTAACTTTTTAACGAACGGACTTGCCTACACATGATCACACCAAAGTCCGACGGATTCGTACGTGATGACGTACACCGGACTAAAATAAGGAAGTTGATAGCCAGTAGCCAATAGTTGCCCTAGCGTTGGTTTTTGTTGGACTAGCATACAGACGAGCGGATTTCTGGGTTCGGCGGAAATCTAAAGTCTGTCAGATTTGAGACTGGAAAAGTCCTCTGAAGGTCCGGTGAAGCCCACACACGATTGGGTTGTCTGCCGGATTTGGTCCTTCGGTGTCCGTCGGACAAGTCCGGCCGAAAAGTCCGACCGTGTGTACGCTGCATAAGTCTTGAATACTGCAAGAGTGAGATCCCTCTACTAGAGATGAGCCTAGGGTGGCTTGGGCTCAGTCTGAACCTGGAATGAAGCTGTCAGTGCCAGGCCAATCAGTTGCATGTGGGGGATACCCACATGGCCATATCAGGTCAGTGATTTTACTGACCAGCATCTGACAGCTTTCTTCTGAGTTCAGATGAAACTCAAGCACATGCCTACTCCCTATCAAAATTTTCATCTCTGCTCCTGTCTACCTGGGAGTTTTGGGTGTTCCCGATATTAATTTGGTGCTCCAGCAATGCCCATAAGATTCTCCATATTAAATGTAGCGGTTGGTTGCTACGTGTTACAACATCCACACATATCACGCTGCTGCCAGACATCCATTAGACACACTCCTTTAGTCAATGAACAGTCTCTTGCTTGTTTTTGTTATTTTATTAGGGGACTGAACTTGGTTGGGGAAAAGGGACATGGGATGCCCATAGGATAAATTATTACTTTGAAGGATATAGTAACTGCTAGACATGTGAAAATTGTTTCGTAACGAATCGAAATTCGGCCGAATTTTGCATCTTTCGGATATTCTGATGCACCTGAATGTCCGAATAAAAAATTAACGAATTTCAACTAATACGAAAGAAATTATAGCGAATATAATGAATTAACTCGACATGATTTGGTAATTCGTTAAAGATCTAATGAAACAAAAGGTCAACTCAAAGTAAATCTTACAGTCCAATCAGCTGATTAATTTTGTGCTGGAGGTTGGATTACTGGCAAAGTGCATTCCTGAGAACTGAGTGAGAAGGGTGTTGTATTGTATTTGAGCAGAGGAGAAGAGATATTGTCATTGTGTGTGTTAATAGATTCAATAAACAAACTACTTTCCAAACTACGATTCATTATCACGAATATATATACATAAATATCGAATTTCAACGAATACGAAAGAAATTATAGCGGATATAACAAATGGATACAACATGATTCGAGATTCAGAATAACGAATATCTACACTCTACGAATAATAACAAATTATCCGAAAACAAATCAACTTAAAGTGGAGTTCCACCCACTTTTACAACTCTTCAGCATCCCTCACTAAACTGTGCACTGTAAACGAATTGGATATATTTTTATTTTTTTTCTCAGCACTTACTGTATATCTGCTGTATTCATTTTTCACTTCCTCCTCCCTGGCCGCGGCCCATCGCATCATTTTCTGTTTGCAATGCCTTCTGGGAAGGGGCGGCAAAACCCTTACACTTAGCACCTACCTAAGGTAGAGGGTGCTACATAAAAAAGTAATATAAAATCCAGTAAGTGTGGTGAAAGACCCTCAAACTGATCCCAGTAGGTGTACAAACCCTTCATAATGGGCACGGCAGATGTATAGTCCTGGATCTTAGCTCTACTCCACCCTGTGAATGGAGAATCAGCTTAGTGATGATCTCACCTCTCTGCCATGCTGCTCTCTCCTCCTATCAGCATGATGATTGGCCCCGTTGCTGCTTCTTCTTCCTTTCTCGCTCCAACCCTGCTGTACAGAGACTGCAAGAGGCCAATGCCAGGTTACCATTAATGATTACAGAGCCACTTTAACTTGTGTCTTTTACATCTGCCTGGAGTTTATTTCTAAAGAATACCTGTGATTACTGTCAAATGCAAATACCAACAACACCTCCTAAAGTCACACCCTGGCTGATTCCCTCCCACCTTCTGCTCTTTACTGTTGGTCAGTGGGGCCACCTATCACAATGATGGGCCAGTGGTAAGAATGAAGAGCAATGCCCAACCTCAGGAAGTCATAATAAGCATAATAGAATTCTCCCAATTTTCGGTGCTATGGGGACTATTTAAAAGGCATGTGACTGCACATTCAGGCACCTCTACATGCTATAAAAGGTATAGTGGCCAGAGGTTCACTTTAAAGGAATATTATTGTTGAGTCCTGACTGTTTCGTCCAAGCCGCTGACCTGTGCTTGATTCCCAACCAAAGAGCACCCCCGGGGCTATCCTTTCTCCACTGTCATCTGGAATTTCATCTCTGATCAGGAGATGCCAGTTTTTCCTCGGAGAGCTCTAGAGAGCTGGCATTTGATTGCGGATAATGCTGAAAGGAAGCCATGTACTTCTGTTTCTTCCTGGAATCCATAAGGAGGTGTTATTCAAAACCCCTGACTTATTATATCTGTGTGTTTCAGGAAGGTAGGGGGAGGGGTGTCTATCAGAACATCAATAATACACAGAAGAAATGAAGACATTAAAAAGATGACTTCACTCAAAACAGAAATTCTTGGGAAACTGACGTGACAGTAAGTTATGTCTATTCAGGATTTGTTATATGTGAGAAGTTCCCAGGTCCTCTGCTAATCATCAGTGTTGAATTTGGGTGGTGTGAAGGGATTGACCCCTTATAAACAGGCTGGTGCTTACCCAATGCAAAGGAGAGCAGGAGGAAGAAAGAGGTGAAAGGAGACATGGCCTTCAAAGAGCCAAGAAGGATGTTGACTTGCCATAAGTCTTTCCTTTTGAAGGACTCCTTTGATAATGTTTGGACATTGAAGGCAGTGGCGGGACAATGTCATCTAGAACCCAGGGTGAACATGCACTCCCCCCAAGTTGTATGGACATTATGGTCTGCCAAAATCCCCTCTCCCTCAAAAAAATCAAGCATTAAAAGGGTGTAAACCCTCATGGTTTTTCACCTTAATGCATTTCCAAGTGTTTTCGGACTGGACCTCAAGCTGAAGGTGGGCTGACTTTTCCTTGCAAATCAAAAGTAGCAGAGTTTTACACAGAATGACAGATTGTGGCAAACTTCTGTAGAAAATACAGTTGGATAAGTATCACTCTTGGGAACTGTGTACATGGGCTTTTGTTTGCTTTGGAAGTGTTTTCTCTCCATTCAAGTCATTGGTAAAGCAAAGCAACCTGAAGCAGATTGATGCCATTTAGAAGAAGTCAACAGCAGATCAAAAGGAGGTGAGCTGCAGGTAGCAAGTACCTCTTAAGGCATTTAAATGAACTCTTAAGCTTTTTAAACTGATACCCCATACCAAGAATAGACAGCCAGGGGTTAGTGGGAATTTTACAGAGCTACTTAACTGGTGTCCGTTTAATATGTTCAATCTTCTCTGCAATTATTTCGCAGGGGCTCCTCGGGTCAGCCCTTGCACCCTTTCCCCCACGTATCCTCGCACTACAAGCAGTTCGTTCTCATGTCTGTGTTTTCTCGGAAATTAGGCTTAATCCAAATCGTTTACGGGACATTGTTTGAGATTTGGGCAGTATCGCAGGTTTTAAACAGGGGGTCCTGTCTTAGCATTAATTGATGGGACGCTGGAATTCTTCCTGTTATAGCTGATACATACCAGATCTGTATACTGAAGCCATCGGGCGTTCGCTACTTTACTAGACGGATTCTTACTTACCCTTCATCACGCTTTCCAATCATGCCTATTTTCGTATCTATTTGCCCTCTTTTAGGCGTACTGACCAGCTAGGTCAAGGCACACCAGAGGTCTTGATAGTGAGGGGGTTGCGTTTCCAAGTGAAGACTCTGACTACAAGTAAGAAGGCTGGCCAGAGGCTGGGGGGTATATATCCCTCCTCCTCCTCTGTCTGTTCCTGCGTTAGCTTGTCTTCGTGTTCCCAACCACCTGTTTTCCCCCAAACCTTTCATTCATACTTATACACATCGTTCGTTTTTCATATTCATACATTCAGGGTATGCCCTCATTTAAGCGTACTGACCAGCTAGGCCAAGGCACACATCATGTCTTGATAGGGTATCGCGTTTCCAAGTGAAGACTCTGACTACAAGTATACTTTAAGCATTGGTGTCTCCCAGAGTTTCACCCAATTTTTGGGCTTGTTTAGTTGCTTTCAGGTGCATCTAACTTGCACTCTGCTGAACGTGAAACCGGCAATGGCGTGTGTCGGCTGAAACCCAGCAACCACAAAGAAAAGCCAACGCAGGAACAGACAGAGGAGGAGGGATATATACCCCCAGACTCCTCCTACAAATGCCAGCCTTCTTACATGTAGTCAAAACATTTTCTGCATAGAGCAAGGAGGTGTTGGAACCTCTCAGAATTTTTTTAGTAGATAGATTCACTCTTCTAGTCACTTTCTTTATTTGAACATGAGAGGAAATCCTAATTTTAGAGCTGTCCAAAGAACAAGAGATGAGGGTCCATCTTCCAATGGGGACACATATTCCAGTGACAACTGTTAAATAGGGGAGATCATTTCACTTTGAGGAGATTTTATCTCACTTCCTGTTGAGTATCTTGAAATAAAACTGAAAGGAAATCTCCCCAGTGGCACGCAGAAAAAATAAACTGACAGATTGTTACAGTATCTCCAGGTCCACCAGGATTTTCAGGTGTCAGAACCCAGGTTTATGACCTCAGCCACCTGAGATGCTGGACATCCTCCTGTCTGATTGTTTGGATCATCTTGCCTTGTCTCTTGTTTTTGGTGAACCTTGAACTCTTTCTTCCATGAACTTCCTGATTTAAGCCATGTCTCTGCACGTCCTTTTTGCCAGATTATTCTGCTCATCTTCAGCCAATTTGTCACCCTTGTCACCCCTGCTGCTATCCGTATCTCCACTTCTGTTTAATCCAAACCTGCTTAAGCTTTAATCCCAACCTGCGACCACATGTTACTGACTGTGCTTCTGTTTGATCCCTACCTGCTATATCTGCTTTTGGACCCCGACTTGCTTACCTCCTGTTGGGGCGATCCTGAGGACCACGACCCGGTACTAACATACAGCAAAACCCATCTCCACCAACAGGAGCTCTGGTGAACACCGGTTAGTAATAGGACTCCCTCACCTTGGCTGAGCCTGTGTCATCCACCAGGGTGACCTGTTGCTGTACTTATCCAGCTGGTCTATGGGAGCCTCTTTACTGCTATACCTACTGGTCTCCAAGCCTGACCCTAGGTCATGACACCAGGACTCGTACTTTTAGAATCCCTGTCAGAACTTTCAGAACTCTTACTCACCGAATCCCTCATAAGACTTACAGTATTCTTTCCAGTACTTCCAATCACACTCACAGAATCTCTGCTAATATTACCAGTGCTGCTCGCAGAATCCCTGCCAAGACCCCAGTGTCATTTTAAGTATGTATAATGGCACTGGTGGTATCATTGCCAGTTTTTCAAATTGTACTCTCAAGATCCTTGCTAGAACTTCTAGTCTTCCCTGAAACGACACCTGGTAGGCCCTCTGACCCAGAGGGGTTGTTAAGCATCAGCCCTGAAAGGTAACTAGCATGTTTCTCTGATTGTGTTTTTCGTTGTTGACCTGAATTGACCTGACTACCCTCTTTCTTGCCACCTGGCCAGGATGTCCACTTGAACCTGCCCACGCTTTCGCTGATATTTGCCCCTGACCTCTCTCTTGTCTGCTGCCTGCCTCAAATCCTGCTTGGCACTGACTACCAACACAGATAGTGTACTGTCTCTACACTATAGCCTTCCTGTCCTTGCTCATCCCTTGTTGGGGAGGTCCCGAGGACCACAACCTTCTACCAGCAGGCAGTGAAACCCATCCCCACCATCAGGAGCGCTTGTGAAAACAGCTGGTGTTTATCCTGAGTCACCTGCCAGGTGTTTTAACTCTCTTTAACTTATCCGAAATGAAAAAAAAGTTTTGGCTGCACATACATTTAAAAAAAATCTATAGCGAGTGAGCCTGTAAGTGATTCCATTTCTTTGCCTTAAAGTGCAGAAGGTTTTGTACTTTAAAGAGATTGTAAAGTCTCAAAGTCTTTCACCTTAATGCATTCTATGCATTAAGGTGAAAAACCTTCTTTGCTGCAGCAACCCCCCCCCTTTTACTTACCTGAGCCCATTCGTTCCAGCGCCGTACACGAGCCCAGCAGCTCCAGCTGCTGGCTCTCATCTCATTGGACAGATTGATAGCAGGGTGAGCCTATGGCTCCTACTGCTGTCAATCAAATCCAGAGACACGGGAGCGGGGGGCGGGGCCGAGTCCCGTTGTCTGTGTCAATGGACGCAGCAGTAGGACTCAGAAAGCGACTGTCCATGGGGGCACCTGATGAAGGGGAGGAGCCAGGAGCACCGTTGGGGGACCCGAGAAGAGAAGGATTGGTGCTGCTCTGTGTAAAACCCTTACACAGAGCAGGTAAGTATAACACAGTGGCGGAATTACCAGGGCTGCAACAGTCACGCTTGCGACTGGGCCCTGGAGTTCTGCCCGTGTGGGGGGGCCCAAAAGCCTGTAACGTGGCTTCAAGGTTGCTGGCTACAGTTATGAGCAGAGGGTGTCTATTACACTCTCTGTCACACTGCTCGGACCCCACACTGACAGCCCACCCCCCTCCTCTGCTCGGATAGGAGAGGAAAGAGATAATGGAGAGCAGGATCTTCTTCTCCCACCCCCCTTGTGTGTGTCCCCGCGGCCCCATCCACATTCCAATCCTCGGCAGCTCCTCCGTGCTTCACAAAGAGAAACTCCAGCAGCCTGCAGGTAGATAGTGGAGGAAAGGCCATCTTGTACTACGGATGCTGCAAACCTCCATGGAGGGTACATGGAAGGAGCCAGGATCCCTGACAGGGGACCCAATAAGAAGAGGATGGGGGCCACTCTCTGCAAAATCATTGCACAGGGCAGATAAGTACGAGATGTTTGTTATTTAACCGCTTGCCGACTAGTGCACAATTGTCTGTGTCAATGGACGCAGCAGTAGGACTCAGAAAGCGACTGTCCATGGGGGCACCTGATGAAGGGAAGGAGCCAGGAGCACCGGTGGGGGACCCGAGAAGAGGAGGATCGGTGCTGCTCTGTGTAAAACCCTTACACAGAGCAGGTAAGTATAACACGGTGGCGGAATTACCAGGGCTGCAACAGTCACGCTTGCGACTGGGCCCTGGAGTTCTGCCCGTGTGGGGGGGCCCAAAAGCCCGTAACATGGCTTCAAGGTTGCTGGCTACAGTTATGAGCAGAGGGTGTCTATTACACTCTCTGTCACACTGCTCGGACCCCACACTGACAGCCCACCCCCCTCCTCTGCTCGGACAGGAGAGGAAAGAGATAATGGAGAGCAGGATCTTCTTCTCCCACCCCCCTTGTGTGTGTCCCCGCGGCCCCATCCACATTCAAATCCTCGGCAGCTCCTCCGTGCTTCACAAAGAGAAACTCCAACAGCCTGCAGGTAGATAGTGGAGGAAACGCCATCTTGTACTACGGATGCTGCAAACCTCCACGGAGGGTACATGGAAGGAGCCAGGATCACCGACAGGGGACCCAATAAGAAGAGGATGGGGGCCACTCTCTGCAAAATAATTGCACAGGGCAGATAAGTACGAGATGTTTGTTATTTAACCGCTTGCCGACTAGTGCACAACGATATACGTCGGCACAATGGCTCAGCTGCACAAAAGGGCCCACTTGTATGTCCCCTTTAAGACGCGGCATTGTGGGCGCGCCAGCACCCACCGCGTACTCTGTGATCGTGCCTGCGGGTCACGCGGACTCGATGTCCGCCGGTGTCCCGCGATCGTGTCACGGAGCTGCAGAACAGGAAGATGCCTATGTAAACAAGGCATTTCCCTGTTCTGCCTAGTGACATGACATCCCTGTCATCGAGAGCAGTGATCGCTGTCATGTCAGCGGTAGCCCATCCCCCCCACAGTTAGAACAACTCCCTAGGACACACTTAACCCTTTGATCACCCACTAGTATTTAACCCCTTCTCTGCCAGTGTCATTTATACAATAATCAATGCATTTTTATAGCACTGATCACTGTATAAATGACAATGGTCCCAAAATAGTGTCAAAAGTGTCCGATGTGTCCTCCATAATGTCGCACTCACGATAAAAATCGCCACCATTACTACTAAAAAAAAAATTAATTATAAAAAAACTACCCCCTCTATTTTGTAGACGCTATAACTTTTGCGCAAACCAATTATTATACGCTTATTGCGATTTTTTTTTTTACCAAAAATATGTAGAAGAATACATATTGGCCTAAACTAAGAAAGAAATTAGTTTTTTTATATAGGTTTTGGGGATATTTATTATAGCAAAAAGTAAAAAATATTGCTTTTTTTTCAAAATTGTTGCTCTTTTTTTTATTTATAGTGCAAAAAATAAAAACCGCAGAGGTGATCAAATACCACCAAAAGAAAGCTCTATTTGTGGAAAAAAAAATGGATGTCAATTTTGTTTTGGTGCAACGCCGCACGACCGCGCAATTGTCAGTTAAAGTGACGCAGTGCCGTGTAAAAAGTGCTCTGGTCAGGAAGGGGGTAAAATCTTCCGGGGCTGGAGTGGCTAATTAAAAAAAATAAAAAATTTAGCCTTTACAATCACTTTAAACTTGTTGGCTCTGTCACTCTTGACCTACCATTGGGATTGTTCGGGAACTGACGGCTGCTTAGATAACTGTATGTAAGGATGGTTGATGGCCTTTTTAACCTGAGAACTGTAAAATCGTTATATTAATGCCTATACTATGATGATGGTATATTTACCCCTTTTTTAATGGGATTTACATCTGGGAAGGTGAATTTATCCACAGGGTGGTGCACCTTTTGGGGTTTTTGTGTTCTTTTGTACTATGCAAAATATTAATGAAAATAAATTAGCAAAAAAAAAAACTTGTTTACACTAGGATCCAAGCATGCCTGAGCTCATCCTTAACTGTGAACACCTGTTACCAATGGCAGGTTCCCTTTAAAGATAATCCAATTTACACATTGATTACAAGCCAGCCTGGGATTCCGCCTCTATATTCATCACTTTAATTGGGGGTATTGGATTTCTAATTGATCGAGCGATATGGTAATTAATTTGAACAGCACCTTCATGAATTGTTTGGATTCTTGCATGCATTCATTAATTACGTGCGGTCGCGCTTATCGCCCCCCCCCCCCATTCCAAATTTTGCCTTTGGAGGTCACACACAGGAACAAAAGTAACATTTCTGTACATGCACCTGGCAGTGAGACACATGAAGCAATCTTAAGGAGATTATTTATTTTCTCGGAAGAGTTGTAGATTCTTCAAAAAAATGACAATGTTGTGTGGTGGTTTTCCATACAAATAGCGTTTAAGGGGATCATTTAAACCCAGGCTGAGATGCTGTTTTGTTCTTGAGGTGTCCTCATCTGCATCTCAGCTACATAACAAAAAAAAAAAAGAAATTTATAGCAGAGATTAACCTTTTTAAAAGCCACTGCTCTTGCGAGTCTTCAATCAGTTTTCCGTCCTTGCAATAAAAAACACGTATTTCATTATTTCCTGGCACTTTAAGTGTTTCTATACGAGTGGAGTGCCTAGGCAGCTGGGGCCCAGCTGTCCCATCTTCCCTCAAAATATTAGTCTATTAAATAAAGAAAATGGCACAAGGGATTCTTGATTCCCTCAGTAAACATGTCAGTAAGTTTATGGTAGCTGGTAATATCATGAAGAGGGCCCGTCAGAGGTCAGTAATTGTTTGACCCGCTCATAAACTTATATGTGGCTTGGAAATGAGGAGACAGCAAGCGGGAAGTGAATTGTGCACTCTACTTCCTAAATAATAGCCAGAGCTGCCCAATTAGGTTGCAAAGTAGACCTTCAGAAATGCTAACTGCTACATCTCCTCTCATTCGCAACATTCCGATTCACACTTGTTATTCGAGAACATTTAGGGTATTATAAAAAAAAAAATTGCTGTGTGGATGTCTCAACATCTGTAGAGCTGTAGTGAATAAGCCCTTTAATGTGTCTAATATGTTTATTTCTTATGATCATCAGCTCCATCTAGTGCCTAGATCATGGTACTTTGCTGGTTGAAGTATTTCAGAAAAATACTGAATTATGACCACTAGATGGAGCTAATAATCATAGGAAATATATGTGCTCTTTGTTATATCTACAACTCCCAGTACATTAGTGTGATCAGCGTGAGAAATGTCCTTTTACATTGATGGTCAGTGGCAAAATTCCCCCCCAATTATATTAACCACCAGTGGCAAAAGGCCACTGTTGTACCAGGTACATGTTAGTACCAGGTTGCGACCCTCAGGATTGCCCCACCAGGAGGGGAGCAAGCTGGGGTCCTGTAGCAGATATAGCTAGGGTTTCCACCTCATCCCTTTAAACTCGAACACATATGAACTACACAAGTCCTGAGGCTAATTTAATGCAGATAAGGCACTACGTGAGTTTAATTACCACCTTAATCAGCCACAGAACCTGTGTAATTAATATATGTTGTAAAGGGATGAGGTGGCAACCCTAGATATAGTAGGATGGTGTAGAAGCATAGTCAGTAAACAAGCCAAAGGTCAGTAACAAGTGGTTGTAGGTTGGAATCAAACAGAACGTAGTTGAGGAAGAAGCCTAAAGTCGATAACGAGTAGTAGTGGAGATAAGGACAGTTCGCCATTTCCTAAACATCTTGCAGGACAATTTTTTTGGGTCAGATGGTAAATGCACCAACAAGAAACAAAGCGTTACTAGACCTACTGATTACCAACAATACAGACCTGATCAAGGATGTGGAAATATGGGGCAATTTAGGAAATAGCGATCACAGGTCTATTAGTTTCAGTATAAATCACACAAATAGGAAATATAAGGGGAATACAAAGACACTGAATTTCAAAAGAGCCAACTTCCCTAAACTACAATCTTTGCTAGAAGATGCTAAATGGGATAATATCTTAGGAACAAAGATCACGGAGGAACAATGGGTATGCTTTAAGAGCATATTAAATAAGGGTATTAGCCAGTGCATCCCAATGGGAAATACATTTAAAAGAGTTAATAAAAGTCCTGGGTGGCTTAACTCTAATGTAAAAATGCATATAAAAGCAAAGGAGAAGGCCTTTAAAAAACACAAGGCTGAGGGATCATTATCTGAATGCAACAAGAAATGTAAGGGTGCAATCAGGGCGGCTAAGATAGAACACGAAAGGCACATAGCGGAGGAGAGTAAAAAAATCCCAGGAAATTCTTTAAGTATATAAATAGTAAGAAAGGGAGGTCAGATCATATTGGCCCCATAAAGAATGCTGAAGGGAATCTGGTTACTAAGGATGGAGAAATGACAAAGGCATTGAATTTAATCATCGCCTCAGTCTTCATGAGGGAAACGGGGGGGGGGGGGATTCAGTGACCAAAACTACAATGTTTCTCCTCATGACACGTCACAAGAAGCACCCTCATGGCTAACAGAGGCCAGAATTAGAAATAGAATTAAAAAACTTAACATTAATAAATTGCCGGGACCAGAAGGCTTGCACCCGAGGATCCTTAAGGAACTCAGTCAAGTAATTGCCAGACCATTGTTCCTAATTTTTAAGAACAATAAACTGACTGAAATGGTACCAGCAGATTGGAGAAAGGCCAATGTAGCTCCAATATTTAAGAAAGGGCCAAGATACATCCCTGGGAATTGCAGACCAGTTTGCCTAACATCAATAGTATGTAAGCTCTTGGAGAGGATGATAAGGGACTATATACAAGATTTTAGTAATGAAAACGGTATCATTAGCAGTAATCAGCATGGATTCATAAAGAATTGTTCTTGCCAAACCAACCTATTCACCTTCTATGAGGAGGTGAGCTGCCATCTAGATAAAGGAAGGCCCGTAGACGTGGTGTATCTGTATTTTGCAAAGGCATTTGATACAGTTCCCCATAAACGTTTACTGTACAAACTAAGGTCTGTTGGCATTGACCATAGGGTGAGTACATGGATCGGAAACTGGCTACAAGGGCAAGTTCAGAGGTTAGTGATAAACGGGGAGTACTCGAATTGGGCCAGTGTGGAAAGTGGGGTCCCCCAGGGTTCTGTGCTGGGACCAATCCTATTTAATTTATTCACAAACGACCTGGAGGATGGGGTTAACAGCACAATCTCAGTTTTTGCGGACGATACTAAGCTAAGCAGGGCAATAATTTCTCCGCAGGATGTGGAAACCTTGTAAAAAGGTTTGAACAAATGAATGTGGTGGGCAACTACATGGCAAATGAGGTTTAATATGTTAAAATGTAAAATAATCCATTTGGGTAGCAAAAATATGAACGCAATCTACTCACTGGGGGGAGAACCTCTGGGGGAATCTAGGATAGAAAAGGACCTGGGGGTCCTAGTAGATAATAGGCTCGACAGTGGCATGCAATGCCAAGCTACTGCAAGCAAAGCAAACAGAATATTGGCATGCATTATAAAGGAGATTAACTCCAGAGATAAAACGATAATTCTCCCGCTCTACAAGACTCTGGTCCGGCCGCACCTGGAGTATGCCATCCAGTTCTGGGCACCAGTCCTCAGGAAGGATGTACTGGAAATGGAGCGAGTACAAAGAAGGGCAACAAAGCTAATAAAAGGACTGGAGGATATTAGTTATGAGGAAAGGTTGCGAGCACTGAACTTATTCTCTCTAGAGAAGAGACGCGTGAGAGTGGATATGATTTCAATATACAAATACCGTACTGGTGACCCCACAATAGGGATAAACTTTTCCGCGAAAGGGAATTTAAAAAGACACGCTGCCATTCACTTAAATTAGAGTAGAAGAGGTTTAACCTTAAACTACGTAGAGGGTTCTTTACTGTAAGAGCGGTAAGGATGTGGAATTCCCTTCCACAGGCGGTGGTCTCAGCGGGGAGCATTGATAGTTTCAAGAAACTATTAGATAAGCACCTGAACGACTGCAACATACAGGAATATACAATGTAATACTGACATATAATCACACACAGAGGTTGGACTTGATGGACTTGTTCTTTTTTTGAACCTCACCTACTATGTAACTATGTAACATTCATCCAACTAAATTTTTGTAAATAGCCCCCTTTCTCCGTTAGGGGGACAGAACTGATTTGCTATAAATACAGTCATCCTAGGAAGTGTGTTACTGGGAGGCTGAAAATAGAAAACGATGCCACCACATCTATTTATTGGTTAGCTGTAATATTATACATTTTTGTTTCTAGGTTTAGAAAAGCTTATGGCTGCGTTCACACTAGAGCACGGAGCGGCTCACAGCAGAGGGTCACCATTCACTGGTTCAGGTCCGATGTTAAAGCCTGGATTTTTGGTTGAATTCGGACTTGAAACGAACAAGAAGACGCACGGGGCTCTTGTGCAATTCGATCCGGAGCCGCTCCGGAGATGTGCAAACCGGCCCCATAGAGAGCCGGTCACAATCTCCTGCTATGCGAATTGGATGCGGAAAATACGCATCCAGTTCGCAATAGTGTGAACCCAGCCTTAATTAAGAGTTACTAAAATTTGTTAATCGCAAAACTGGCTGTACAGACTTACAGCTCCTTGGGCAGGTAAAACAGTAAGTATACAAAATTTCAACTGTGTATTTGACTTTTTTTGCAAGGAGTACAATGTAACCTTTTTTCTGTAGCCACAGGCCCTACAGAATGTTTATTTTTCTTTTTACGTGTCTACGTACCAAGGACTCGTCTTGGAGGGCGAAGATTTCCGTTTAGAAGTCTCAGGCACTGGGAGACAAATTGCCGAGGTTTTTATCGAGGTAATGAACTGAGAAAATGGACACAAAGCAAAGGTTGTTAGAAAAGGTTCCTACGATTGCTTGCTCCTGGTGTTCGGGCTAAGCCTTCGCCCTTGGAAACAGCATGCTCTGGATTTAACGGGCCATGAGTGACACATTAAATCTTTAAATAAAACCTTTTTTTATGGCTCAGGCCAACTCTACTTTGCTCCGCCACAGATATTCAGAATGTGCTTTTCTGCCGAAGGGATTCGATGGCCTCATTCAAAAGGTTCAGCTGGATGTTACTAAGATTTAATGTGCTCCTCCGCCAGTAAATATATTGTTACGGCTCTACCGGAGAGAATATTTTTCACCTGCTCGGCATTTACTAATTGTGAGCACAAGCTGCGGTGATATTTATCAAGCATATTGTGTAATTTATGATGCCCATAATCCATTTTTCTAGCCTAATTGAGAGCTGACGGCCATTGATGCGGCAGAAATTACCGCCGACCACGGGATTACAGCGAAGAGAGATGAGCCGCGATTCCAACCTTTAAATGCACGCTTTCCTTGGTGTTCCGTGTTCCTGTGTTGCTGTGACAGCTAGAAAATTGTACTGATTATTGTACAAAGTCTGAACTCTGATTCCCAGAACAATACTGACCTTAACTAAAGGGCTAATAAAGCAAACACGGTTCATTTAAAAGTGCAATAAAAGACATTTGAAGTCAACAATTTTTGTTCAAATTGTACCTATCATAAAAAAACTAACAATTGGACCAGGAGCTTGTAGAGCTTGCAGGTATATTTCTTAGACGTCCAAGGAGTTCCTGAGTCCAGGTGAAGATGCTGAACTCCTGGCCCAGGCTGTACATTGGGTCTTGACTTCTTCTTAAGCCAACGCTAAGCTTCCCCCCTTCTATGGCTAAATCCAACACCCCAACATTTCACAAGTCAATCTCAGCAGTCTGTAGAGACTCTTAAAGTGGTTTCCCCAGTGGCTAGTAACCTCATCTTCTGAGTAACCCTGCACCTGAGCCTGTCAATATTGCTGGCCAGTGTCCCCCTGAAGCCACTGAACTCCAGGCCCAGGCTGTACACTGGGTTTTGACTTTTTCTCAAGTCAACACCAAGCCTGCCCTCTTCTATGGCTAAGCCCAACCCTCGACTATTCACAAGTCAATTTCAATAGCCAGAAGAGTCTCTAGAAGTGGTTTCCCCCCAGTGGCTGGTAACCTCATATTCTGAATGACCCTGCATCTGAGCCTGTGACTAATATTGGCCAATGTCCTGGTGAAGCTCCTAAACTCCAGGCCTTGACTGTACACGCGTCTTGACTTCTTCCTGAGTCAACACCAAGCCCACCCTCTTCTATGGTTAAATCCAACCCTTGACTAATCACAAGTCAATCTCAGCACCCCGGAAAAGGCTCTAGAAGTGGTTCCACAATGGCTGGTAACCTCATCTTTTAAACGACCCTGCATCTGAGCCTGTGCCTATTACTGACCAGTGTCCCAGTGAAGCCCCTGAACTCTAGACCTAGACTGTTCACTGGATCTTAATTTCTTCCCAAGTCATCACCAGGCTCATCTTCTTCTATGGCTAAACCCAACCCTTGACTATTCACATGTCAATCTCAGCAGCCACAAGAAGCTCTAGAAGTGTTTTCCCCAGTGGCTGGTAACCTCATCTTCTGAATGACCCAACATCTGAAAATTACTGCCCAGTGTGTCCCAGGTCTCAGGACCAACCTTTCTTGCAGGCTATTGCATCCTTAACAGATATGTTAATAAACTGGCCCACAACGAATGCACCACATCCCAAAAAAATAGCACATATTAAAGATTGTATTGTCAAAGGACTGGGACTTTTAAGATGCTACAATGATTTACATGAAATGTTTTATAATGATAACTACTCATACATTTTATTATACAATATATGAAATTGATTCAAAGGAGCAAAAAAATAAATTGGATAAGGATAGTCATTACTAGCCAATGAGTAAAGCTAATATTGCATATAGCCATTTCTAACTCACCAGTATATCACTTAATTATAACTATGTCAGTATATCAGGTTTGTGAATTTGATGAGGTGGGGGCACACTCTACGCATTTACCAGACCGTTGAGATCTGCTTCATCAGGAATGGCCATGGCATCCTCACCCAAACAGAGATAATGGTGCATGGTATAGCATGAATAACTGTCAAGAGACATCCATAAACTCTTGGAAAGTCTAGTCAAACTGGCTGTTAGGGGTTTTCTGGATGTCATTAGCAATTGACTAATTGGTTTTACTTGCTGTCTTGAGTTTTAAAGTTGAACTTTCATGTTTCTATTAGGCACCCCCCCTCCTCCCCTCTCTTAAAGCTGCTTGTACATACCTTTTTTCCAATGGTCTTTTGGCCAGTTCAGTGTCCTGTGCTCCGCTGGTGTCGATGGCGGGTAGTCCTTACTTCTGCACTGTCTAGTAATACCCTGAGCCCTGGCTGTGTTATGATGCTTCCCTAGGTTGTGGGTCCATGATGGCCTAGGCTCAGAGTAGGTGGGTTGAATGATGCAGTTGTCATTCAGCCTAAAATAAGATCATCTAGTGGTGATGTAGCCCCCTTGTCCTAAACAGGGGCTACTATGTCGATTTTGTTTTTGGCTGGGCTGTAGTTGGTCTAGATTGTATCGTTTTTCACCTGGTTTTTCCCTAGGTTGAGGTTGGCATGTGATTTCTCACTGTCACCAGTGATTGTCACAGGTATCATTGGTCATGGTATGAGATTTCACAAACAAAATAAGTTATGAATCTTCAGCCAATCCATTATTGAGTTTATGCCACTGGTGCATGCCGGGGAAGGATATAAATACTTGGAACAGGCCATGTGCTCACTCTCTTCCCTTGAGCTAAGACCTAGGGAGGTGCTGCTGGATGAAGGTCTGCTGTTAGGCCTGATAGCATGGTTTAGGGCCTAACGTGTGCTGAAGTGGTCCTGAATCTGTCCTGCCAGGTCTGCAGTAAGCCAAAGAGGAGACCCAGGAGAGGTCCCTTGCTGGAGAGAACCAGGAAGAAGGCTGGTCTCTCAGAAGGGCCTGGTGACTCACTTGGAGGACGCACCGAAATTTGTAAATGTGCTTACAGTGTTGCCGGGTCGACCTAAAGGTTCTGCCACTGTGAAACTGGACATTGATCTGGAGCCTGTAAGTGATCTATGTGATGTAAGTGATTATGATATCAGGGGACCCTATCCCTCACCTCCTTAACCATTCTACAATAATACTTTAAAAAGACAAAAGTGACTAGCGCCCAATGTCCTATCTTGGTCGCCCTATTTTAGCCATGGACTGAAATGCTAGCCTATTCTTGCCTCTGGAGGTGCTATTCTGCCTTTAGGGTACTACAGTGAAACGGTGTTATTGGAGGACTGAAGGTGCATATTGCAACATAAAACTGCTTCTTATTTTCTTTTCTGTTACAGGTCTATGGATTTTTTTTTCTTGGGGTTCTTCAATAAAAGAAAAACTGTCAGAATAGAAATATGTTGCCTTGTTTATGGTGGTGCAGCTCAATGAATGTCAATCATATCCTTGATTTAATATTTAGTAAGCCACTGGCTTGAAATAGTCATCATGTTGCCAATGAAAGTTACTTAACCTTCATATTTGTTACAGTTTAACTACTCAATAGGTAGAAAAAACAAAATCACTGTGAGAGACCTTGGAGCCTGCCCATTAAAAAAAAAACAAGGCATTGTATGGTATAAAGATAAGATCATTTAATTCAAAACCATTGGATACCCTGATGTGGGCCAGCTTTGGGGAAGTAGGATATGTCTGGCCTGATCTTTCTCAAAGTCATAAACCCAGAGTGGTGTAATTGGTGTATAAACTGAAATTCGCATACACCACCGTATAAAAAGGCCAACCGAGACTCGTATCTGTCAGAAGACCGATAAAATTTCCTCCAGGCAATTAATGTGTTTCAATGGCCGAGCAGCTGGCTGTGTGCATCTTGTTTTGTTGTGTTCTGTGCTCCGGGTCCCCAGAGTTATATAAAGAGCACATTAAAATAGAAATCTGTAATAGAGTAAATTCTACACTGTGAGTGAACAGAAAAAGTAAGCTTAAACTATATGCACCATGAAACAAATAGGGTTTTCTAGAAGAGCAATGGTGGAGTTTTCTTCATTCTTGGTCTATAAAGAGGTGACAGGTACTCCTAACATTCCTGAACATGTGAATTAATAGCGATTGAACCCTGAGGTTTTTTTGTATTTACTTTATACTTTTTTTTATCACCCAATGGTATGGCGGTGGTGTAGAGACCCCATATTACCAAAAGTATTGGGACACCTGCCTTTACACGCACATGAACTTTAATGGCATCCCAATCTTAGTCCGTAGGGCTCAATATTGAGTTGGCCCACCCTCTAGAAAGGCTGTTCACAAGGTTTAGGAGTGTGTCTATGGGATTGTTTGACCATTCTTCTAGAAGAGCATTTGTGAGGTCAGGCACTGATGTTGGAGAGAAGGCCTGGCTTGAAGTCTCTGCTCTAATTCATCCCAAAGGTGTTCTATCGGGTTGAGGTCAGGACTCTGTGCAGGCCAGTCAAGTTCCTCCACCCCAAACTCACTCATCCATGTCTTTATGGACCTTGCTTTGTGCACTGGTGTGCAGTCATGTTTGGAACAGGAAAGGCCAACCCCAAACTGTTACCACAAAGTTGGAAGCATGAAATTGTCCAAAATGTCTTAAGAGTTCACTTCACTGGAACTAAGGGGCCAAGCCCAACCCCTGAAAAACAACCCCACACCATAATCCCCCCTCCACCAAATGATTTGGACCAGTGCAGAAAGCAAGGTCCATAAAGACATGGATGAGTGAGTTTAGGGTGGAGGAACTTGACTGGCCTGCACAGAATCCTGATCTCAACCTGCTAGAACACCTTTTAATAGAACACCTTTGGGATGAATTTAAAGCGGAGACTACGAGCCAGGCCTTCTCGGGCAAACATCAGTGCCTGACCTCACAAACGCACTCCTGGAAGAATGGTCAAACATTCCCATAGACACTCCTAAACCTTGTGGACGGCTTTCCCAGAAGAGTTGAAGCTGTTATAGCTGCAAAGGGTGGGCCAACTCAATATTGAACCCTACAGACTAATGCCCCGTACACACGGTCGGATTTTCCGATGGAAAATGTCCGATCGGAGCGTGTTGTCGGAAATTCCGACCGTGTGTGGGCTCCATCTGACATTTTCCATCGAATTTTCCGACACACAAAGTTGGAGAGCAGGAGATAAAATTTTCCGACAACAAAATCCGTTGTCGGAAATTCCGATCGTGTGTACACAAAGCCGACGGACAAAGTGCCACGCATGCTCAGAATAAATAAAGAGATGAAAGCTATTGGCCACTGCCCCGTTTATAGTCCCAACGTACGTGTTTTACGTCACCGCGTTCAGAACGATCGGATTTTCCGACAACTTTGTGTGACCGTGTGTATGCAAGACAAGTTTGAGCCAACATCCGTCGGAAAAAATCCTAGGATTTTGTTGTCGGAATGTCCGAACAAAGTCCGACCGTGTGTACAGGGCATTAGACTGGGATGCCATTAAAGTTCATGTGTTCATTTGGTAATTTAGTGTATAGAGAATTTGAGTATTGGGCCGTTACTGCACACCAAAGAAATTTTATGATTACATTAAGCTATTAGGATGAGTGAATTTAGAACTGAAGCACCACACCGTAATATTTAAAATACCCCAAATGCAACACTAATGCCGCGTACACACGGTCGGACTTTTCAGCTACAAAAGTCCAACGGACGCTGACGGACTAAAGCTGGCTGGTAATCCGATCGTGTGTGGGCTTCTTCGGACTTCCAACGTACTTTTTTAGCCTCAAATCCGACGTACTTTAGATTTGAAACATGCTTTAAATCTTTACGTCGTAACTACGACGGACCCCGAAGTCCGCTCGTCTGTATGCTAGTCCTACGGACAAAAAAACGACGCATGCTCATAAGCAAAAACTAAACGGAAGCACTCGGTCTAGTAAAACTAGTGTTCGTATTGTAGGTAGCACATTCATCACGCTGCAAAATCTGTGATCGTTGAATGCAGCGCATTTTATTTCTTCTTTACGAATGCTCTAAAGAACGAAGGTGTTTTGCTGTTCATAATCAGAGTTCTCCCAAACTGATTTCTGAATTCTTTTTCTCTTTGATCTCATGAATGATATAGTATGCTTTTTATAAACAATGTTTCCATACTAATAATACTTTTTCCCTTATTTTTTTTTTTTTTTTTAGGTTTGTAAAGTTACCACAAAGAACCCATTATTCTTTTTTTTTTTTCTAGTGATTATTTTTTAGTTTTTAGATAAAGTTAACCCAAAGCACCGTTTTTGTTTATGTATATTTTTTTTATTTTCAAGACTTACCACTTGAACATTATTAACATTAGTAATGTATTTTTGGTGTGTTTTTTTCAAACTCAATGAGATTGTTGTCCCTTGTTAATTTAACATTGTGTGTAAAATCAATGATTTAAAAGAAAACACATAAAGTCTTTTGCTAAACTCAAAAAAGATCCATTTATTCATGGTCAAAATAAAATAAAGAGGAAGTCAACGCTGGAAAAAGTCGGTGTACAAGAAAATTGGGATCTTGAGGAGTCCATATAAGAGGGAGCACAATCTGGTCCAAGAATCCCAGAGATCAACAGCACCAGCAGATGATCTAGATGTCCCCAGACTGTGGTCCTACAACAGCCTGCGTCTTCTGTCAGACCAGACTGAACCCAGGTCATCACTTTCTTCTCTTCCCTGCAGCCTTTCCTCCACGCTGCCCTGCAGCCTTCCCTGCAGCCTTCCCTGCAGCCTTCCCTGTAGCCTTCTTTTGAGGCTGTGGCTCTGGTGTTTCAGTTGTGGCAGGAGGAGGAGGAGGAGGAGGAGGAGGAGGAGGGGGGGGGGCTGCCTCATGTAGTTGGGTGTTTTTTGTTAGCGTGCCCTGCAGCCCCTTATGGATTGTTTCCCCAAATAGGCGCTCACAAATGAGGCGCTGCTCCCAATCCATCTGAAGAAGCCTGCTGGCTAAGTAGCAGCCATAGGCTTCTTCCGCTTCGGGGGGGCTCGTTAAAAAACGGGTGGCCTGTTGCATGAGGCGCAGGGACGCGTCCTGTGTGACCATCCCCTTCCTGGCCCTTTTTTTGGGAAGGTGGAGGGGAGGCACTTGGGATTGGGTGAGGCTCCTACTGGACCCAGCCACCTCACTTGGCCCAGCCACCTCACTTGGCCCAGCCACCTCACTGGGAGCAGCCACCTCCTGCCTGACACTGGGCCCAGCCTCCTCCAGGATGATGGTGAATCCGGCCTCCTCCAGGCTGTCCATGGGCCCGGTCTCCTCCTGCCTGCCACTTTCCCCACATTCCTCCTGGATGGACTCATCCTGTGTATAAAAAAAGGACAATAGTTTTAGTATATTTTTTTGGGTTCATCAATGACACACAGTTTGCTTCTCATGACTAGCAAATTCAATGTGAATACATCTCTTTAATAAAAGAGTCTAATCAGACACCCTAATTATTTCAAGCAGGTGCCAAACATATTTAGCCACTACTGTCATTTGATATGTATACACAATTTTGAGTGCAAAATTATTTTAGACAATTATAACATCCAGTTAACATCATTAATATTAGTACAGTAAATATTTGTTAAAATAATTTACCTGACTCCAGATGGTCATATCCGGTTCATCCAGGATGGAAGACCCAGCTTGCTCCTCATCAGCCTCTGCTGGGGTGGAGGGAAGGGTGGAGGGAAGGGTGGAGGGAAGGGTGGAGGGAAGGGTTGAAAGTGATGCCCTGGCTTCATTCTGGTCATCAAGAAAACGGAGTTGATTGTAGTACCACAGCCTGGGTACATAAACATCATCTGCTGATGCTCCTGATCTCCTTGATTCCTGGATCTTCCTATGCTCCCTTTTATACATGTTCCTCAAGACCCCAATTTTCTTGAGCACTGTCTCCATTGTTGCTCCCGGGATGGTCTCCTGGACAAAGGACAGAAGTCTCTCCAGCGTTGACTTCCTCACATGCTTGGCATAATACTGAGGGTGTTTCACCTCCCACAAATTCCTCATCTCTCGATATTTTGAAATAAAAGAAGTAAGGAACTCTGGATCCTTCAATAGGGGATTCATTATATCTGGAAAAGAGAAAGTCACAAGACCAAAAACACTTATTATAGGTTTCTGCTAACCCCTCATCATCTTCTCCCTATGTAGGCCTCATCAATCTATCAAGCCATATAGGCCGCTTGCTACAAAGTCATGACCATAAACCGCCCAAAAAATATATATATCTCAAATTACCTTCGTTTTGTAACGTCCTGGTCCACTATCACCTACGCACAGAACGTACGTACGACACGCGCGAAAGGCCCCTCTTTATACACTACGCATGTGTGAAACTCCGCCTGCGTCGCCCGCCCCTGACGTTCGAAATTAACTCATGTTCTCCGCCCCCTAATTCGACGCACAGAACGTACGTACGACACGTGCGCAAGGCCCTCCTTTATACACTACGCATGTGTGAAACTCCGCCTGCGTCGCCCGCCCCTGACGTTCGAAATTAACTCATGTTCTCCGCCCCCTAATTCGACGCACAGAACATACGTACGAAACGTGCGCAAGGCCCTCCTTTATACACTACGCATGTGTGAAACTCCGCCTGCGTCGCCCGCCCCTGACGTTCGAAATTAACTCATGTTCTCCGCCCATTTTTGTTACGGCGCGTAGTGGAGTTAAAGAATGGCGGAGACACCTGAAATGTTGACGACCTCAGGTAGTGGAGACAGCCCGGAGGCTGGAACGTCAACGAAATCTATGAGGCCTAGATTTAAGGCCTCTAATATGAGTTTCAAAGAGATGGTGGAGATGGTGGCCATTCTTCACAAAAACGACTATGATGGCAATTATGGGCCGTACGCACGGCCAAATTTGCGCAAGGCCAAAATAATGGCGAAGGTCGTGGAGACTTTGCAGGCATCTTTTGGGGTCCAGCGCTCCAAAGATCAATTGAGAAAAAGATGGTCTGACCTGAAACTCAGGGAGCCGGATCAATACCGACGTATCCGGAAAGTTCTTAAAAAAAGTAAGTACTTGTCGTGTTTTTCTCTTTGGTGTTTATTACCTTGTATACTGCTCCATGTGCTTTTCCTTCCTATACGATTTTTGTTTCATCGTTTAAACGATCTTTTAATAAACCTCGTTACATATCCATATCTATCTCTATCTCTATAGTATATATATATACACATATATATATATATAATATATATTATATATATATAAATATATATATATATATATATACATATATATATATATATATATATATATATATAATATATATATATATATATATATATATATATATATATATATATATATATATATATATATATATATATATATATATATATATATATATATATATATATATATATATATATACATATACATATATATATATATACATATATATATATATAATATATACATATACATATATATATATATACATATATATATATATATATATATACATATACATATATATATATATATACATATATATATATATATATATATATATTATATATATATATACATATACATATATATATATATATATATATATATATATATATATATATATATATATATACATATATATATATATATATATATATATATACATATACATATATATATATATATACATATATATATATATATATATACATATATATATATATATATATATATATATATATATATATATATATATATATATATATATATATATATATATATAGATAGATAGATATAAGAGAGAGAGAGAGAGAGAGATAGATATAGATATAGAGAGAGAGAGAGAGATAGAGAGAGAGAAATATAGAGATAGGTAGATAGATAGATATAGAAATGTAAAACATTCTTTATGAATATTTGAAGTTCTCTTAATTTTTTGGATTTACATTTAGTTAGATATTTAGAGATTTTGTTCCAGATATAGAGAGAGATCAAAAGATTATTAACTATATTTTGAGATATTGATATCTATCTATCCGGTATGTCTTTATAATTTTAAAGATTGAAGTAAAATAGGAACTCTACACAAACCACTTCCCTCCAAATGTTGGAAAATTATTATGTCCTAAAATATCTGTGTGCTAATTAGATTACAAATTTTTTGTTTCACATAGGGGAAAAATCACTCAGCCAACCACAAGAAGACAGTCCACCCCAAGCAAAACATGATTGGGCAATCAGCCCAAGTCCCATTGAGGATGTGGAGGAAGGAGAGGTGGGCGACATGGGCACCCCACCAGGTGAGTGTCTGACACACCAGCTTACGTTAATCTATGCATGGCTGCGTTTTGTTTAATTGAATTTGTCTACTCTATTTTAGGGGATCTGGTTGTGCTTCATTCAAGCAACAGTGACACCCCCGAGGATGTGGAGGAATTAGGCTACATGGCCACCCCACCAGGTCAGTGTCTGAGACAACAGCTTTATTTCTGGTAAGGTAAACTATGTATGTGTGCATATTTCTAAAGACATTTTTTGGTTTCATTCCACTTTAGGAACAACAAGAAGTGACTATTTCACCTCTGAAAGTGCCCAACGTCTAATTGGTCAAATAATGGCCTGGAATCAAGACATGGATGAAATGCGTAATTGGCTGGATCGTATGCAGCAGGAAATGAAGGACATGATTGATGTTTTGGGTCGAATCTAAATGCCCTTTTTTAAACCCCAAAACATCAATCATGTCCTTCATTTCCTGTTTTGCTGACCCCATTCTGGGCCTTCTTTCTTTTTTTGGCAGAACATAAATGGCTGTTTAACCTAATGTCCAAAAGGAGGGCTGTTTCTCGTATATCCCTCAAAAATCCACAAAAAAATAAAAATTGATTTTCTAAAAAACACCAAAAAAACAACAAAAAATTGATTTTAAAAAACCAAAAAAAAAAAAAAATTTGATTTAAAAAAAAAAAAAAAATTGATTTTAAAAAACCAAAAAAAAAAAAATTGATTTTAAAAAACCAAAAAAAAAAAAAAATTGATTTTAAAACACCAAAAAAAAGAAAAAATAATTAATGTTAAAAAACCCAAAAAATTAAAAAAATTGATTTTAAAAAACCAAAAAAAAAAAAAAGTGATTTTAAAACACCAAAAAAAAAGAAAAATAATTAATGTTAAAAAACCCAAAAAATTAAAAAAATTGATTTTAAAAAACCAAAAAAAAAAAAAAAAGTGATTTTAAAACACCAAAAAAAAGAAAAATAATTAATGTTAAAAAACCAAAAAAATTAAAAAAATTGATTTTAAAAAACCAAAAAAAAAAAAAAAGTGATTTTAAAACACCAAAAAAAAGACAAATAATTAATGTTAAAAAACCAAAAAAATTAAAAAAATTGATTTTAAAAAACCAAAAAAAAAAAAAAAAAACTTGCTTTTAAAAAAAAACAAAACTTATATAGTTACATAGTTACATAGTTACATAGTAGGTGAGGTTGAAAAAAGACACAAGTCCATCAAGTCCAACCTATGTGTGTGATAATGTGTCAGTATTACATTACATATCCCTGTATATTGCGGTCATTCAGGTGATTATCTAATAGTTTCTTGAAGCTATCAATGCTCCCCGCTGAGACCACCGCCTGTGGAAGGGAATTCCACATCCTTACCGTTCTTACAGTAAAGAACCCTCTACGTAGTTTAAGGTTAAACCTCTTTTCTTCTAATTGTAATGAGTGGCCACGAGTCTTATTAAACTCTCTTCTGCGAAAAAGTTTTATCCCTATTGTGGGGTCACCAGTACAGTATTTGTAAATTGAAATCATATCCCCTCTCAAGCGTCTCTTCTCCAGAGAGAATAAGTTCAGTGCTTGTAACCTTTCCTCATAACTAAGATCCTCCAGACCCTTTATTAGCTTTGTTGCCCTTCTTTGTACTCTCTCCATTTCCAGTACGTCCCTCCTGAGGACTGGTGCCCAGAACTGGACAGCATACTCCAGGTGCGGCCGGACCAGAGACTTGTAGAGCGGGAGAATTATCGTTTTATCTCTGCAGTTGATCCCCCTTTTAATGCATGCCAATATTCTGTTTGCTTTATTAGCAGCAGCTTGGCATTGCATGCCATTGCTGAGCCTATCATCCACTAGGACCCCCAGGTCCTTTTCCATCCTAGATTCCCCCAGAGGTTCTCCCCCCAGTGTATAGATTGCATTCATATTTTTGCCACCCAAATGCATTATTTTACATTTTTCTACATTGAACCTCATTTGCCATGTAGTCGCCCACCCCATTAATTTGTTCAGGTCTTTTTGCAAGATTTCCACATCCTGCAGAGAACTTATTGCCCTGCTTAGCTTAGTATCGTCTGCAAATACAGAGATTGAACTCTTTATCCCATCCTCCAGGTCGTTTATGAACAAATTAAATAGGATTGGTCCCAGCACAGAACCCTGGGGAACCCCACTACCCACCCCTGACCATTCTGAGTACTCCCCATTTATCACCACCCTCTGAACACGCCCTTGTAGCCAGTTTTCAATCCATGTACTCACCCTATGGTCCATGCCAACGCACCTTATTTTGTATAGTAAACGTTTATGGGGAACTGTGTCAAATGCTTTTGCAAAATCCAGATACACCACGTCTACGGGCCTTCCTTTATCTAGATGGCAACTCACCTCCTCATAGAAGGTTAATAGATTGGTTTGGCAAGAACGATTCTTCATGAATCCATGCTGATTACTGCTAATGAAATCATTCTTATTACTAAAATCTTGTATATAGTCCCTTATCATCCCCTCCAAGAGTTTACATACTATTGATGTTAGGCTAACTGGTCTGTAATTCCCAGGGATATTTTTTGGGCCCTTTTTAAATATTGGTGCTACATTGGCTTTTCTCCAATCAGCTGGTACCATTCCAGTCAATAGACTGTCTGTAAATATTAGGAACAACGGTCTGGCAATCACCTGACTGAGTTCCCTAAGTACCCTCGGATGCAAGCCATCTGGTCCCGGTGATTTATTAATGTTAAGTTTCTCAAGTCTAATTTTAATTCCGTCCTCTGTTAACCATGGAGGTGCTTCCTGTGATGTGTCATGAGGATAAACACTGCAGTTTTGGTTACTGAAGCCCCCCGATTCACTTGTGAAGACTGAGGAGAAGAATAAATTCAATACCTTTGCCATCTCCCCATCCTTTGTAACCAGATGTCCTTCCTCATTCTTTATGGGGCCAATATGGTCTGTCCTCCCTTTTTTACTGTTTACATACTTAAAGAATTTCTTGGGATTTCTTTTGCTCTCCTCCGCTATGTGTCTTTCATGTTCTATCTTAGCCATCCTAATTGCACCCTTACATTTCTTATTGCATTCTTTATAAATTCTGAATGCTGAGGATGATCCCTCAACCTTGTATTTTTTGAAGGCCTTCTCCTTTGCTTTTATATGCATTTTTACATTGGAGTTAAGCCATCCAGGATGTTTGTTCGCTCTTTTAAATTTATTACCCAATGGGATACATTGGCTAATGCCCTTATTTAATATGCTCTTAAAGCAAACCCATCTCTCCTCCGTATTCTTTGTTCCTAATATTTTATCCCAATTTATGCCTTTTAGCAAGGTTTGTAGTTTAGGGAAGTTGGCTCTTTTGAAATTCAGTGTCTTTGTGTTCCCTTCATGTTTCCTATTTGTGTGATTTATACTGAAACTAATTGACCTGTGATCGCTGTTACCTAAATTGCCCCGTATTACCACATCTGTTATCAGGTCTGTATTATTGGTAATCAGTAGATCTAGTAATGTTTTATTTCTAGTTGGTGCGTCTACCATCTGACCCATAAAATTGTCCCTCAAAACACTAAGGAACTGGCGAGCCTTAAATGAATGCGCGGTTCCCTCCGCCCAGTCTATGTCTGGATAATTAAAATCCCCCATTATGATAACACTTCCCATCCTTGCTGCTAATCCAATTTGTGATAGGAGATCCGTCTCCACTTCCTCCCTCAGGTTTGGGGGCCTATAGCATACTCCCAGTATTATTTTCCCCTTAGCTTCATCCCTTTGGAGCTCTACCCATAAAGATTCCACCTCCTTCCTAGCCCCCTCAGTGATGTCATCTCTCACACTCACTTGTACATTATTCTTGATATATAGGCATACCCCTCCCCCTTTTTTACCTTCTCTATCCTTGCGGTATAGGGTATACCCTTGAATGTTTGCCAGCCAATCATGAGAGCTGTTGAACCAGGTCTCTGAAATTCCCACAAAATCCAAATCCTCCTTGTACAACCGTATCTCTAGTTCACCCATCTTGTCCGCCATGCTCCTGGCATTGGTGAACATGCCACATAGTTTAGACTGGTCGCATATTGTCCTCGTATTGGGTGTTTCAAGATTGCAACTAGGACTTGCTACTATACTCACCTTGTGTTTTTGTGCTTTGGTTAACCTACCACTAATGCCCCCAATACTACCCTCTGGAATATCTTCCGCGCTGGCTATCACTGTCTCTGGACCCTCCCCCCCATCGCCTAGTTTAAAAACCCCTCTAACTTTTTGGCCATCTTCATTCCCAGCAGATCTGCACCCTCCTCATTTAGGTGCAGTCCGTCCCTTCTATAGTACCGGTTACCGACTGAGAAGTCGGCCCAGTCCTCCAGGAACCCAAACCCCTCCTTACTACACCAGCTCTTCAGCCACTTGTTTACTTCCCTAATCTCCCTCTGCCTTTCTGGTGTGGCTCGATGTACCGGTAGTATTCCTGAGAACACTACCTTGGAGGTCCTTTTCCTCAATTTAGCTCCTAAGTCCCTAAAATCGTTCTTTAGGACACTCCATCTGCCTCTGACTTTGTCATTGGTGCCAACGTGCACCATGACAGCCGGGTCTTCCCCAGCCCCTCCCAGTAATCTGTCCACAAGATCCGTGATGTGCCGAACCCGAGCGCCCGGTAGACAACATACTGTTCGGCGCTTCAGGTCTTGGTTACAGATTGCCCTCTCTGTCCTTCTAAGAATTGAGTCCCCTACCACCAGAATCTGTCTTTCCTTTCCCTTTGCTGCCCCCCCACTCTCACTGGAGGAGTTCTTCCCCTGGCAGCTAGGAAAGTCCCTCATCTCCAGCAGTGCTGGTCCCTGACTGGTTTCACCAATGTCACTCAATGGAGCGTACTTATTGGGATGCTCCAGTCCTGGAACGGCCTCTCTGGCACTTCCCCCTCTACCCCTCCTGACTGTCACCCATCTACTCTTTGCTAGTGCCTGCACCTCTTTGTCTCCACCCGCCTCTGTGCTGGCCCCTGCCGGCACCTGCCATGTACGTTCCTGGCTTACCTTTAGTATGGAGGGACTTCTCAGTGCTGACAGTTGCTTCCCTAGATTCAGAACCTGGGCTTCCAGGGAAACAATGTGCTTACATTTTGCACAGCAGTATTCGCCCTCGATCGGATGATCAAGGAACGCATACATGCGGCAAGATGTACAAAGAGCCGCCTCTCCACACCCGCCGGGCATCGTACCTATTAAATTTAGTGAGGATTGGGGAAATTTTACCCTGTCTAAATTACCTAACAGCTAGCTTCCTGGCACTAATACTCAAGACAATACACAGGTACACAACAAGACAATACACAGGTACACAATACACAGTACTAACGATCCAAACACACTACTCAGACAACACTCAGATACTCACACTACACAGGTACTATGACCCCTGTTATAACCTCCTGTTTTAAACTCTTGTGTTTAACTCCCACTTAATCCAGCTCCACTTACACCAAGCTCCACTGCTTCAAACTGAGCACGCTCACACTGAGCCCTGCAACCAGTTAAATAGTCACCTGTGAGCAATTAACCACACCCCTTAATTGATAGACTGATGAAACCAGAAAAAAAAAAAAAAGAGCTATATAAAAAGTGACAGCAAAAGTCAAAAGAAAAAGCCCCCAAAAAGCACCCCAGCAAACAGCTACAGACAGCAGACAGCAACAGACAACAGACAGCAGACAGCAACAGACAGCAGACAGCAACAGACAGCAGACAGCAACAGACAGCAGACAGCAACAGACAGCAGACAGCAACCAAACACCAAGACTTGTATACTCTAACTCTTGTGTTTAACTTCCACTTAATTCAGTTCCACTTACACCAAGCTCCACTGCTTCAAACTGAGCACGCTCACACTGAGCCCTGCAACCAGTTAAATAGTCACCTGTGAGCAATTAACCACACCCCTTAATTGATAGACTGATGAAACCTTAAAAAGTGACAGCAAAAGTCAAAAGGAAAAGCCCCCAAAAAGCACCCCAGCAAACAGCTACAGACAGCAGACAGCAACAGACAACAGACAGCAACAGACAACAGACAGCAACAGACAACAGACAGCAACAGACAACAGACAGCAGACAGCAGACAGCAACAGACAGCAGACAGCAACAGACAGCAGACAGCAACAGACAGCAGACAGCAACAGACAGCAGACAGCAACAGACAGCAGACAGCAACCAAACACCAAGACTTGTATACTCTAACTCTTGTGTTTAACTTCCACTTAATTCAGTTCCACTTACACCAAGCTCCACTGCTTCAAACTGAGCACGCTCACACTGAGCCCTGCAACCAGTTAAATAGTCACCTGTGAGCAATTAACCACACCCCTTAATTGATAGACTGATGAAACCAGAAAAAAAAAAAAAAAAAGAGCTATTTAAAAAGTGACAGCAAAAGTCAAAAGGAAAAGCCCCCAAAAAGCACCCCAGCAAACAGCTACAGACAGCAGACAGCAACAGACAACAGACAGCAGACAGCAACAGACAGCAGACAGCAACAGACAGCAGACAGCAACAGACAGCAGACAGCAACAGACAACAGACAGCAGACAGCAGACAGCAACAGACAGCAGACAGCAACAGACAGCAGACAGCAACAGACAGCAGACAGCAACAGACAGCAGACAGCAACAGACAGCAGACAGCAACCAAACACCAAGACTTGTATACTCTAACTCTTGTGTTTAACTTCCACTTAATTCAGTTCCACTTACACCAAGCTCCACTGCTTCAAACTGAGCACTTGATTTTCCAAAAAAAAAAAAGCCTGTTTTTGAAAATCAAAAAGCCAAAAATATTTTTTTGTGGATTAGGTAGAAATATTTAAATATAATTATATTTTGCTACATCATTAAGATACCATTATATTTTTGTCGATCAACATTTTATACTAAATGCAGAACTGAATGCATAACAACCATTAATAAAAACATCTCCTTATAGGATTTTAACAAATGTGTGGTTTGTTATTTCAAGGCTCAGTATCAGTTTGGTTATAATTGTCAAAAAGTTGTTTACAGTGGCAATGGAGCTTATTTAGACATTTTTAAAATTCAAATACAGTTGGCACTACAACTGCTCGACCATAACCTAGGAGACAGCCCAAAAGAAAGGCAAGCAATAAATATAATGCCAGATTTCAGCAATATTTTTTTTATTGTCAAAAAATTATATATCCTGGCCCATTGCAATGGCCCCCCTACCCATAAAATAATCAACATATTGCTGTCTAACTTGACGGGAACTTTGGGGGGCCAAGCCAGTACGGACAGTATCCAGGCCTGTAAGGTTGGCTTCTATTTGTCCGGCCTCAGGCCCAACTGTGCCTATATAATTGGCAGAATGCTTATTTAAAAAGTTGTGCAGAATGCAGCACGATAAAATTATAAAATTAAGTTTGTATTCCGCCAAATTAATGGCTGTTTGAAACAGGCGGAACCGGCTGGCCAGAATTCCAAACGCATTCTCAACCACTCTTCTAGCTCTGGCCAGCCGGTAATTAAAAACCCTCCTCTCCGGGGTGAGGGTTCTTTGGGGGAATGGCCTCATGAGGTGCTTGCTCAGAGCGAAGGCTTCATCGGCAATGAAGACAAAGGGGAGTCCTTCCACGTTATCCTCATCAGGTGGCAATCCCAGGCCACCACTCTGGAGACGCTGGCAGAACTCCGTCTGGGCAAATACTCCTCCATCCGACATCCGGCCATTCTTCCCCACGTCCACATATAAAAAATCATAGTGTGCCGACACCACCGCCATTAAAACAATACTGTGGAACCCCTTATAATTAAAATAATATGACCCCGAATGGGGTGGTGGCACAATGTGGACATGTTTCCCATCTATAGCCCCTCCACAATTGGGAAAGTCCCAACGGCTGGCAAAATGGGATGCCACAGTCTGCCATTCCTGTGGCGTTGAAGGAAACTGGGGAATCAAACAAGAAAACCAAAATTAATTAATTTGGAAGCTAACATTGCAAGAAAATTAGACAATTAAAAACATTATTCCCCAGCATCAGTATAACATTCAATAATTTAATTCTTCTGGAATAACTAATATGGAAAAAGGCACACTTATCAGATTGCTCACCCCCTCTGATAGAACATTGATTACATTTTAGGGGGTTGTGAAATCCCTAAAAAAAATTACTTTAACGACACGCATGAATTTAGGGACTAAAAAGGCTACAAGACTGCAGTTGTCGCACTCTGCAGGTGCAGTTGCTAACCAGCTTACAGTAAATGAGGTAATGTCAAAAGGCATTCATGTTGCAAGGAGTACACAATCACATGCAAAGGCAATTAATGAAAACACTTTGAGGCTTGCATATGATTTGATGATGGAAATCAGCAGAGCTTCTGCTCATTTACTAAAGCACTGGAACAAATGCACTTGTAGAGTGCACATGCATTTTGCAAAGTGCAACATAGATTTGCTTTAGACAAATCAACACCACAGAACATTCAAGCAAATTTTAACGAGGGTGGGGGTGGGGGGGTTGTGAAATCTAGCTAATTGCTAATTAGCAGCACACTATTTGAAGTGAGTTCAGGTGGGGGGGGGGGGGGTTGTGAAATCTAGCTAATTGCTAATTAGCAGCACACTATTTGGAGTGAGTTCAGGTGGGGGGGGGGGGGGGGTTGTGAAATCTAGCTAATTGCTTATTAGCAGCACACTATTTGGAGTGAGTTCAGGTGGGGGGGGGGGGTTGTGAAATCTAGCTAATTGCTAATTAGCAGCACACTATTTGGAGTGAGTTCAGGTGGGGGGGGGGGTTGTGAAATCTAGCTAATTGCTAATTAGCAGCACACTATTTGGAGTGAGTTCAGGTGGGGGGGGTTGTGAAATCTAGCTAATTGCTAATTATAAGCACACTAAATACACTCCAACAAAATACATTCAAAATGAGTAGACTAGGTGGATATGTTCCCATCACTTCATGCTGGGAAGGTTATTGAAGGAAACTATACATGCATGACAAAAAATAACAGGAAAAAATCCCAGCATGTGTGAGGATAAAAAGGGGACATTCACACTATATTGCAATGATGGGAAGTAGTGTTTGAAGCAAGAAATACATTACATTATCAAAGATTACAGAAAAGAACATGTGATGCTAATAAAATAAAAATATCTTACCTTAATATAGTCCTTCTGCAGGACCTGTATGATGGCAGAACAGGTCTCTGGGATAATGATCCCCAGAGCCTGGGGGGAGATGCCTGTCGAGAACTTAAGGTCCTGCAGGCTTCTCCCTGTGGCCAAATACCGCAAGGTAGCGACCAGCCTCTGCTCCGGAGTGATGGCTTGCCTCATGCAGGTATCCTGCCTGCTGATATAGGGGGTCAGCAAAGCCACCAAACGGTCAAAAACGGGGTCCGTCATCCGGAGAAAGTTCCTGAAATCCTCAGGATTATTCTCACGGATCTCACGGAGCAAAGGCATGTGACAGAACTGGTCACGCTGAAGCAACCAATTCTTGGTCCATGAACTCCTCCTCGCCCTGTTCATGGACTGGTCTTGGGCTGAAGAATAAACTACAGCACCAAACACATACAATGCACGAGCTCGACGACGAGTACGTACAGGTAACATGGCTTCAAAACGGTCGGCTGGTCAGAACGCACTAAACAGAACGCACTGAAGAACAGCAAGGCCTGTGAAGAACGACCTGAAAATCAGGAACGAGCGGCCAATAAAACAAAGATTTCTCAATGCCAACTGACCAAACGCACTGAAAAGCAGATACAAACTTCACAAGCACAGACTGAACAACAGTTAAAACGAACTGAAAAATACGAGTCTCACAAGCACGAATCGTCTCTCACCAAACTTCTACTAACACGAGATAAACACGAGATTAGCAGAAGGAGCCCAAAGGGTGTCGTACGGGCTATTGAACTTCCGTTTTATAGTCTCGTCGGACTTGGTGTACGTCACAGCGTACTAAGCTGGCGTACTTTTGTGTGGTCGTGTGTGGGCAAGTCCGTTCGTAAGAAAGTCTGCCACAAGTCCGCCGAAGGTACGCCGGAAGTATGTCGGACAGGCTGTCCGACTTTTGTAGCAGAAAAGTCCGACCGTGTGTACGCGGCATAACAATTTGTAACAAATTATTTTAAAACTAGAGAATGAGATCAAATACCAGCCGAGGTATAATAAAAGCAAAAAAAAAAAAAGATATTGGATTAATAACATTGGTTGTAAAAATGAGGATCATAAAAAAGATAATAATTGTACTCAAAATATATTTCAGTTTTATTGTTTTAATTTAATTCTTATTAACATTATTTTGATTATGGTTAGTATCATTTTTATGATCACTATTTTTGCTATTAATATTATGTAATATCTTATCAGTTTGTCATGCCCCTACTAGTTATTGATCTTGTTCTCTAAATTTTAGAAACACGTGTTACAATAATGTATTTGAAATAGTTTGTTTATGGTTTTTATTGCTGCGTTTTAGCTACAACCCCCAAAACGAGTTGGTTTTGTAAACAGTCTCTCATTGGAATAAATTTTTACTCTGACTTAAATATCAATCAAGGTGTGGTGCTTCATTTCTAGAATCACTCAGTTACTCTTAACCGCTCTAAATAATACTGGGCACTTTCACCCACTTCCCGCCCAGGCCAATTTTCAGTGCTGTTACACTTTGAATGACAGTTACGCGGTCATGCAACATTGTACCCAAATGACATTTTTAGCATTTTTTTCAGACAGATAGAGATATTTTTTTTGGTGGTATTTAAGCACTACAGGGTTTTTTTTCATTTTTTGATAAACAAACTAAAAAAGACAGACAATTTTGTAAAAAAATAAAATAACATTTTTTCTTAGTTTCTTTTAAAATTTTGGGGAATTAAGTAATTTTTCTTCTTTACTGATGTGCGCTGATGAGGCTGTATTGATGGGCACTGATAAGCTGCACTGATGAGCACTGATGAGGAGGCACTGATGAGGTGGAACTGATGGGTACTGATAAGCTGCACTGATGAGCACTGATGAGGAGGCACTGATGAGGTGGAACTGATGGGTACTGATAAGCTGCACTGATGGCCACCTGATTGCCACTGATGGGACTGCACTGATCATCAGGGCACTGATGATCAGTGTAAAGAATGTACTGAGAGCCTTGCTGGCTATTGGTTCTCCTGTGAGGAATCACACAGACACAGCGTGTGAGGAAAGAACTGCTGATAACCGGCAAGTCTATTTACATGTGATCGGCTGTGATTGGACAAAGCTGATCACATGGTAAAGGGCCATTGTGATTGGCCCTTTATCGTGATCTGTGATCAGTTGTGTCCAAAGGACACAGCAGCTACAAAGCACACACGATGCATGCCCCAAGGGGTGCACAGGGGGAAGGGTTCTGGCAGAATGTTCATGAATGCCCTCCCAAAACTAGAGAGCCACACTGTAGCCGTTTTTTTGCTATAGCATGGTACTAAAAGGGCTTAAGTATGACTGAAGGCAAAACTTTTTCTTTAGTTTTGCATAGAGTGGAGAAGAATTAGAACACATGCCCAGTTTCTAGTGCTGTCTGTGCCCCCGTTAGGGAGATTTGCCCCCTCTATTTGTTCTGGTGACTGTTATCAACAGAAGTAAAAGTGAAAGAAAATTCCAAATTTTGGGTTGTCACCAGAACAGGAGTAGAGGGGAAATCTTCCAATGGGAACACTTATTCTGAGGACCCTGATGGCAACCATGGATTTCCTTCACTTTAGAGGGATTTTCTCTTAATTCATATTTTGGCTATGGGACAGGAAGTAAAGGGAACCCCCCTCCCCCAGAGGACATAGATGACAGGGGTTATAACTCCTCCCTTACTCTATCGAAGATAAAAATAAAGTTTGAGATTGAGTTGTACTTTAACATGTCTACTTGGCAGGTGGGTTTCACATATCTTCTATGTGGAATTACAACGCAGACAACTGTTGTTTCAGGATGCCTCTAGGAGGATGGAGCGTGGCCATTGGGAGCTGGAATAACCAAGCTACAACCCAAGAAATTGTACTATATCAAAAAGAGACTGTTGTAAAATGGAACAAAACACAAGTGAAACGTTGAAGAACTGATTGTTTAAGGATTCTGTACATTGCTGCTGGACTGCCTGCCTAAAGTCCTAATCTGGGATTTCCTAAAGAGCCAATAATGTTATGTCAAAGTTAGGATTTCCATGCTATGGCCATGTTTTTCTCCCTGAAAAAGACAGTGATGCACATAACTGGATGATGAGTCAACCTGTCCAAAACTGATGTAGTGATAACCCTGAAGGTTCCTCCCCAAACAGTGCAGAGGCTACCAGTCACACATGCAACAGTCTATTCACTCCAGGCAGCACCATTAAACAGTCTAGAGGTGATATTTTAAGATTAATTTCTTGCAGAACTATAACAGGAAAAGGAAAAGATGTATGGGATACTCTAAAAAGCTTAAAAACCATTAGCAGGGGACACTCTTCTCCTGGTAAAGATGGCATAGTCCATCTTCTCTTGGTAAAGATAGCAAAGTCCAGCTCTCACAGATGGGAACCATGAGATAGTTCATAGAACAGTCTATGTTGTCATAGCTGGGGACCGTGAGAAAGCTTCAAAGTAGTTAACATTTTATAGCTGGGGACCACAAGATAGCTCCAGAATAGTTACAGTCTCATAATGAGGCAAGTCTCTCTAATCATGCTGTTTTAGGGAGTCAGTCGGGGTCTCTACTCAGAAGTCCTAGAGCAGCTTCATACTTAGACTTGGTCCCTTGATAGAGAGGTCCAGCCTTCAGTCCAGAGGTGCTTCAGGGGCAAGCAGCAACCTGAAGCTCACAGATCCATCCTCAAGTCTTCAGGTTTTTTTACCCCCTTCCAGACCACCTCCTGGGCACATCTCCCAGGGATTGGCTAGGGCATACTAAATATTTATTTGAATTCATTTGAATTTCCCTCCCTAGGCTCTGGAAGCTTCTTCTAGAGGCAAGGGGAAGCAATCAAACTCTTGGCCTGTGAAACAATGAGCAGACCAAGGCAAATGGTCACTGCTCCTCTGATTACAGAGCATACCAAAACTTAAATTTACCTATCATCCTATGTTAGGAGTGTGATGCACTGATATTTCAGTGTCTGGTAGATGCTGAAACCCGACAGGCTCTTCTACCTCTCTGGGACTCTATTGGTGAGATCTCTGCAATTTTATGAGTTCCCCGGGTCTGTGCACCTGCTGTTTCCAATATGGAGGGTTCCCACTCTTCCAACCAGATCATTGCTACCCCAAAATGACTTAATTAATAAAAAAAGGTGTGAACATTGTTTTTAATAACCAACTAATCCATAATATGCATGAGCAAATGTTAGTGTAGTAGATGCTAGCCAGTCCTCTGACACCATGCACCACGCTGGCTGCATGACTTTCTTCTTTCCTACATGCAACAGTTGGTGTCTTCGGTTGCTAGGCATGTCATTCTGTGTGGTGACACCAGGTGGACTGACATTACCCACCTTTTTAAAGAGGAATCCCCAGTCTCCTTCATGTGCTTTTAATAATATGCACTCAGAGGCTGGCAGCTCTGAATTGAAAGTGAGTATTGCAGCCTGGATTATTTTTTGTTTAATTTTAAGCACCTGCTGAGGGAATATTTTATTTAAAAAAAGTATTTGCCTCAAGTTGGGTTTGAAAGACTCATTTTGTTGTAGCCTGTGTCCTGTTGGAAACAGCTTTAGTTGTATGACAATGATTTGCTTTTCTTTATTTGCTCTTCTGTTAGTGTTGTTACCATTCGGTGCTTTTGTTGGTCCTAAACATTTTGCGGTGCTTTGCACATGTTCATGTGATGCCAGGTTATTTCTACCCTTGTTAGCTCCTTGTGACCTCATCCATCATCATTATTAACTATCCTTTTTTTCCAGGTTTCTGATTGGTTAACTGAGCTCTCTCCTGAAAGGAGAGCAAGAGTTGACATCTGTTTCCTAAATTCTGCTGGAAACCTCTTTCAGACCCTTAAACACCCCTTGGTGAGCTCTTTTATCCTCTCTCCCCCTTGCAGATTTCTAATTAGTTAGCCCTCCAGTGAAAGAAGCTCTGGTTATAGTTAATAGCAGTTTCCCAAATTCTTCTTATTCTAGCCCCTTGATGATCTCTTCCAGCATCAGAATTGACTATAAATTTCCCCCCTGAACTGAATGGTTATGCCTCCAGTTAGAGGAGCTTTGGTAATAATTGACAGATTCTTCCTGAATTTTGCTGGAGACCTTTTATAGCCCCTTGATGATCCCTTTGTGACCCTTCCAACATCGGCATTGACTATTCTCTTCTTCCCTTGCAAGCTTCTGAAGAATCACCTTTCACTATTTTTCTGTATTTGCTCTTCTTTTCGAATTGTTACCTTCCAGTCCTATGTTGGCCCTAGACTTTGACTGTGCCATTCTAACACATGAATATGCTTTGATCTAAACCATTCCATTGTAGCTCTGGCTGTATGTTTAGGGTAATTGTCCTGCTGGAAGGTGAACCTCCGCCCCAGTCTCAAGTCTTTTGTAGACTCTAACAGGTTTTCTTCCAAAATTGCCCTGTATTTGGCTTCATCCATCTTCCCATCAACTCTGACCAGCTTCCCTGTCCCTACTGAAGAAAAGCATCCCCACAACATGATGCTGCCTCCACCATGTTTCATAGTGGGGGATGGTGTGTTCAGGGTGATTGGAAGTGTTAGCTTTCTGCCACACAAAAGTTCAATTTTGGTCTCATCTGACCAGAGCACCCTCTTCCACACGTTTGCTGTTTCCCCCACATGGTTTCTCGCAAACTGCAAATGGAACATCTTATGGCTTTCTTTCAACAATGGCTTTCTTTCTTTCAAAAATGGCACTCTTCCATAAAGGCCAGATTTGCGGAGTGCACGACTATCCTTTTCTCCTCTAGCAGGTTTCTGATTGGTTGGTCATCCAGTGAAAAGAGGCTTTGATAATTTTTGACAGCTGTTTTCCGAATTCCTCTGGGAACCTCTTCTAGCCCTTTGATCACGCTTGATGAAGTCTTCCAACATCAGCGTTAACTATTCTCTTGTCCTCTTGCAGGTTTCTGATTGGTTAGCCAGTCAGCATTAGCAACAGTTGACATCTGTTACCCGAATACTGCAGGGAACCTCTTCTAGCCCTTTGACCACCCCTTGATGATCTCTTCCAACACCAGCATTGACTAACTTCTTTCTTCTCCCATGTAGGTCCCTGAACGGTTAGGCTTCCAGTTAATGGTGATTTGGTAATTGTTGACATCTGTTTCCTGAATTCTGCTAGAAATCTCTTATAGCCTCTTAATCACCCCTTTATGGCCCCTCCAACATCAGCACTGAGTATCCTTTTCTCCCCTAGCAGGATTCTGATTGGTTGGTCATCCAGTGAAAGGAGCTTTGATAATTGTTGACAGCTGTTTCCCGAATTCCTCTGGGAACCTCTTCTAGCCCTTTGATCACCCTTGATGAAGTCCTCCAACATCAGCACTGACTATTCTCTTGTCCTCTTGCAGGTTTCTGATTGGTTAGCCAGTCATCATTAGCAACAGTTGACAGCTGCTACCCGAATTCAGCTGGAAACCTCTTCCAGAACCTTGATCACCCTTTGATAACCTCTCCCAGCATCATCAGGGCCCTCTCAAATCTACCTAATCATAGGTTAAAAAAAGAAATTAACATGAATCCCCACTACAGCTGTACACTGCTAGACTAAGCAGCCATCAGCAGCACTATAGGAGGACTCCCACCTTCCCGATACTGGAGCTAATATGTCAAAAGCGGAATAACACAGGGAGCAAATGCAGAGGCCCCTTTGCTGTCCCTCACCTAACATCGGCCACAGCGAACTGCTTAGCTTTGTGAGTTATGTGTCCCTAAACAGCAGTAGTCACATGTGGGATAATTCAATTTAGTATTGATTTATTTTGTTGCTTTGTTCCAAGGCCTGAGTCATAAGTGGTCTGTTCTCTATTTATTAATATACTGTCTGAGGCCTTCTGTAAGCAGTGTGGTTTCCCAGACTGTGTTTGGCTGGAGCACAAAAGGGTTTTTATAATAAAGCATCAGATTCTTTCAGTCCTGCTACAAGTACAATCTCTGGGATATCAGTGTAAATCAGTCAGGGGGGAGCCGGGAGCTGTCCAGCTTTTGGCTGCTATATGTAACATTCAGAAGGATGCTAGGTTTAGGAGATCTGTCCATAAATATTTTTCCAAATGTCCCTGATCTGGAAAATTCAGCAGCTTCTCAAAAAAAAATCTTCTTTAAATATATCATTATTCTTTACCTATTTAGAGCAGTCTTTTTCAATTGGGGTCCCTCTAGAGCAGTGGTTCTCAACCTGGGGGTCGGGACCCCCTCGGGGGTCGAATGACGATTTGCCAGGGGTCACCAAATCCTGGGCTGTTCCTGAAGCCCGCGCCACTCTCCCAGCCTGTTTGCGGCTGCCCAGCAGGGCTGTCTCTGAAGCCTGTGGCCGCCCAGCTGGGCTGTTCCCGGAGCCCATGGCCGCCCACTCAGCCTCTTTTCAGCCACCCATTCAGTTCACGGCATGGTTGGGGGGCAGAGATTAGAGGTCAGCTGACTGGTGAGGAATGTGAAGTGGGAGGGGCTGGAGGAGACCCTATCTCCTGATTTTGGCATAGGTATCACTGCTATGAGACACCACAGAGCTGGAGACACAGTGAAGCCGGAGACAACACTGCCTGTGATTAGAGTTACCATTAAAAGTCCCATTACAGTTCTCGGATCAGCAGATGACCTTGATCAAGAGCACCTAAGTTTTCTGATCAGAACTCCCCCTAGCGCTGCCACTGATCCCACCCCCCACCAGAACTGCCACTCATCCCAACTCCCCCACCCCCCACCAAGGAATAAAAATAGAGAATACATGGAAGGGGGAGGAAAAGAGGGGGAGGAACAAAGAAAAAGGGAGAGAAAGAATAAGAGAAAGAACAAGAAAGATGTCTAGAGAGAGGGATGGGGAAAAAAACAAGAAATTAGGATAGAGAAAGAAAGGAGAACAAAGAGAAAGAGTGGTACATCCTAAAATGTACCATAAGGGTTTTTAATACTGTACGAGTGGAAGGGACTTGGAGAGCACTAAATGTTCGTGGGTTAGGGGTGCAAATTACTTGTCTTGCCTTGGGTGCTGACAACCCATGCTACGAAAATAATTTTACTGTTAGGGGTCCCCACAACTTGGGAAATTTTATCAAGGGGTCACGGCAGTAGAAAGGTTGAGAACAACTGCTCTAGAGGTTCCTTAAAAAATGCCTTTCAAATCAGTTACCACTGACACCAATGATCGTTTCAGCCCTCTGTACAAGAGGCATTCTTCCCCCTGACCCCCAATGTAAGGGGCATTCTTCCTACATACTACCAATGTAAGGAGCATTCTTCCCACTGACCACGAATGTAAGGGACATTCTTCCCACTGACCACCAATGTAAGAGACATTCTTCCCCCTGACCCCAAATGTAAGGGGCATTCTTCCTACTGATCACCAATGTAAGGAGCATTCTTCTCACTGATCACCAATGTAAGGAGCATTCTTCTCACTGATCACCAATGTAAGGAGCATTCTTCTCACTGATCACCAATGTAAGGAGCATTCTTCACACTGACCACCAATGTAAGGGACATTCTTCCCACTGATCACCAATGTAAGGGGCATTCTTCTCACTGATCACCAATGTAAGGAGCATTCTTCTCACTGATCACCAATGTAAGGAACATTCTTCTCACTGATCACCAATGTAAGGAACATTCTTCTCACTGATCACCAATGTAAGGAACATTCTTCCCACTGATCACCAATGTAAGGGACATTCTTCCCACTGATCACCAATGTAAGGGACATTCTTCCCACTGATCACCAATGTAAGGAACATTCTTCCTACTGACCACCAATGTAAGGAGCATTCTTCCCACTGATCACCAATGTAAGGAACATTCTTCCCACTGATCACCAATGTAAGGGACATTCTTCTCACTGACCACCAATGTAAGGGGCATTCTTCCCACTGACCACCAATGTAAGGAGCATTCTTCCCACTGATCATCAATGTAAGGAGCATTCTTCCCACTGATCACCAATGTAAGGAACATTCTTCCCACTGATCATCAATGTAAGGAGCATTCTTCCCACTGACCACCAATGTAAGGAGCATTCTTCCCACTGATCATCAATGTAAGGGACATTCTTCCCACTGATCGCCAATTTAAAGAGCATTCTTCCCAATGATCACCAATTTAAGGGACATTCTTCCCAATGACTACAGATGTAGGGAACATTCTTTCCATGGACCACCAATGTAAGGGGCATTCCTTCCGCTAACCACCAATGTAAGTGTCACTCTTCCCACTGACCCCTAATGTAAGGAGCATTCTTCCCACTGGTCACCAAGGTGTAAGGGTAACTCTCCCCACTGACTCCCAATGTAAGGGATAGTCTTCCTACTGACCTCCAATGTAAGAGAAATTCTTCCAACTGATCACCAATGTAAGGAACATTCTTCTCACTGATCACCAATGTAAGGAGCATTCTTCCCATTGACCACCAATGTAAGGAACATTCTTCTCACTGACTCCAAATATAAGTAATACTCTTCCCACTGGCCCCCAATGTAAGGAGTATCTTTCCCACTGGCCCCCAAGGTGTAAGGATCACTCTTCCCACTGACCCCCAATGTAAGGAGTATCTTTCCCACTGGCCCCCAAGGTGTAAGGATCACTCTTCCCACTGACCCCCAATGTAAAGGATAGTCTTCCCACTGAAGACATGGATGAGCGAGTTTAGGGTGGAGGAACTTGACTGGCCTGCACAGAGTCCTGACCTCAACCCTATAGAACACCTTTGGGATAAATTAGAGCGGAGACTGCGAGCCGGGCCTTCTCTTCCGAAAACAGTGCCTGACCTCACTGGGATGCCATTAAAGTTCATGTGTGTGTAAAGGCCGGCGTCCCAATTCTTTTGATAATATAGTGTATAGTTATCTGATTTAAATGGGGACTTCAAGTGGGGCGCAAGCTTCAGGCTGTCAGTTCCTGTCAGATAAGCCTGGCTGAAGCTTGTAGCTGGTATATGTGACTTTGCAGTGCTGGAGTTTGTAGTTCCTCAGCTGCTGGATCCTGCAGTCTTCTGTTGCTGGGCTTGTTGGACAGATGCCGGTCGCTGAGCACGCCATTCAGAAAAGTAATTGTTGCCTATATAGCCCCTTCTCTTGCATATCATTCCATAACAACTCCTGTCATGTGTTTTCTTGGGTGACGACAGACAGTAATGAGTTTTTTATTTGCCGTGTCATCGTTGATCCTGCGTCTTCCATCAGCAGACGGAGAGAAAGAAGGAGAAAATCTTACGGCGTGACAACTTGATTTTACACGGAGAGAGGAGCGCTCTACGGACTTCCAGGGAGTAATGCGTCAAACACATTGGAGATGACAGCCAACATCGAAACTGTCTCCACAGAAAGAGCTCACAGAAACTTTTCCATAATATAAAAGAATGTAATGGCACTCAATTCTTTTTTCCCCCCAAAAAAAGGCAACTTTTTGTTAAAGATTTTGCTGTAGCTGACATTCTGCCTTATTTATTCTGTAAAACTACACATTTTATTTTGCAACTCCATACATTCTTCTATGAATAATTTAAAATCCGATCCCAAGTACAAAAATTGCTTTTTATGCAACTTATCCGTCCTTAGATGTGGTGGCTGCATTTGTATTTTTTTTTCCTAGGCTTTTTTTTATTTTCACCTGGTGATAGCGCACATAACATTCTTCTTGGCTTAGGCAGGCCACACATGGGTGGAATTTCGAAAGAATTTTCTTTCGAAAATCTTATCTAAGAATTTTCGCTCGTATTTTGCACCATTAGTGGGGCTGCAGCAACAGCAGATTTTCGTGCGGCCATCAAATTTGAGGAATCGGACATTTTGGAAATTGTTTGAAAAACGAACGATTTTCTAATCAATGACGGGAGAATTGTGCGAGAAATGTAATCGAAAAAGAATTGCGCATGTGCAAGAAAAGAAAATTCCCGGAAAGAAAAGAAGATTCCCAGCCACGAAAATTCTTTTCTGTAGCAACAGGAGGTGAAATTGAAGGCTTAGATGGCCGAATTTCGAAATCAATGGTGGTGTAATCGGATCACAAAACGCACTAATTTTCAGTTTTTCAAAAGAAAATTCTTTCGAAATTCGACCATGTATGGCCAGCATAAGAGTCAAATTTTTGACAGTTTCTGGGCATTTTTGTGCATTTTTTTTAACTACATTTTTAAAGCGTTTTTGAGCTTTGGTGTTATTTGGTTAGGCAATAGAGAAAATAATCACCTGTTTCATCATTTTTGCTATGTTTTCAGCTTTTTCCTCCGCTTTTATTTATTATTTATTTATTAATTATTATTATTATTACCGTATTTAGAGGCTAGGAATAGGATTAGGGTTAGCGGTTGGGGGTTAATTAATTAATTATTATTTTTTTCACATTTATAAGCCCCCTTTCACATAGTTACATAGTTGGTGAGGTTGAAAAAAGACACAAGTCTATCCAGTTCAACCTATGTGTGTGCGTTTCTGTTAATAGTACATTGTATACTCCTGTATGTTGTGGTCGTTAAGCTACCCATCTAATAGTTTTTTGAAATTATCGATGCTCCCCACTGATACCACTGCTTGTGAGAATTCCACATCGTTACCGCTATGACAGTAAAGAACCCTCAACGCAGTTTAGGGATAAACCGCTTCTCTTCTAATTTCAGTGAATGGCCGCGTGTCTTTTTAATTTCTTTTTCACTGAAAAGTTTTTGCCCTATGCTAGGGTCACCAGTATAGTATTTGTACATTTCTCAGGTCCTCCAGTCCCTTTATTAGTTTTGTTGCCCTTCTCTGGACTCTCTCCAATTCCAGCACATCCTTCCTGAGGACTGGTGACCAGAACTGGGCAGCATACTCCAGGTGCGGCCGGACCAGAGTCTTGTAGAGCGGGAAAATTATCCTTTTATCTCTGGAGTTGATCCCCTTTTTAATGCCAATATTCTATTGGCTTTGCTTGCAGCAGCTTGGCATTGCATGCCATTACTGAGCCTATCATCTACTAGGACCCCCAGGTCCTTTTCCATCCTAGATTCCCCCAGAGGTTTTCCCTCCCAGTCTATAGATTGCATTCATATTTTTGCCACCCAAATGCATTACTTTACATTTTTCAACATTGAACCTCATTTGCCATGTAGTTGCCCACCCCATTCATTTATTCAGATATTCTTGCAAGGTTTCCACATCCTGCAGAGAAGTTATTGCCCTGCTTAGCTTAGTGTCGTCCGCAAATACAGAGATTGAACTGTTTATCCCATCCTCCAGGTCGTTTATGAACAAATTATACAGGATTGGTCCCAGCACAGAACCCTGGGGACCGAATTATCCGACATAACGAATGTCGTATCTAAACGAATGGAATGTAATGAATTAATAATAATAAGTAACAATAATAATAATAATAAATTATTAATTTGTTCCGTTTGTTTAGATGCGACATTCGTTATTTCGGATAATTCGTATTCGTTACGTTCACTAACAGCCAAATTTGAAAGGAAATTCCAATACCTATAATTTAATAGTTCGTTATTATTAGTTAATAATTTTCGAATTTTCTTTCTTTTTTTTTGGATTTTTGAATTTACGATTTATTGAATTTACGAATTACGGTCATAACGAATGACCCGAAAAAAAAAAAAAATGAATGAAACTAAAATGAAAACAAAATGTATTTTTTTCGGCAGTGCACATGTCTAATCTCTCTCTCTCTCTCTATATCTATATCTATATCTATATCTATATCTATATCTATATATATATATATATATATATATATATATATAGATAACCTCAATATTATCTGTATTTTAATTTGAAACTAAAGACAAATTCAATTTTACTTCCTAAATTCACCTTTTATTATAACTATATGAATGTTTGCTTTACAGCGGGCACCATCTGGATTACAGAAACTTTACCTCCCATTTGAAGTAATAAAACCCTGACAGGTGTTCTAATCAGTGGCGTAACAATAGCCTTAGCAGCCCACGTGGCTGCTATGGGGCCTGGAGGTGAGAGGGGGGCCCCATTGGAGAGGCCCTTGAGGTAAATTAAATTGCAAAGTCTGCAGTCTAGAGGAGCTGATGAGCTTTGCAAATGTCAAGAACATTTGTTTCGCTGTCTTGGCAGTGTAGATTTATTACCCTCAGAACTTCTACTGTAGCCCAACCACTTTAAAAAATTAACCCTGTATGACTTCCTGGACTATAAAATTCCAAGAGTGTCTCCTCAGATAAAAACTGAAGACAGATGAGGTTTGAACTTCTGCAAAAGAAAATTAAAAAAAGTCAGAACGTTGAAGTGTGACTGCAACAGTCAGAATGTGACAATGGCACTCTAAGCCTCATCTTATATGGAGATTTTCCGGCTCATGGGATAACAACCTAAGTGGCAGAAGACCTAAAATGATTATGACCGAGAGACAGTTAACTCTGCACTTAACCCTTACATCCAAAACAATAGCTGCAACTAGGGTTTTATCGGAAACACGCACCATTTACAGTGCTTGCTCTAACATTTCTGATTTTTTCCGTGGTACGCACTGTTATGTCACACAGGAATATGACAGAGATTAAAATATAGTAGCGTTCTTCAAAGAGAAAGAGATTCTCTAAGTTCGGGTTTAGAGCATTTAGAGATATAGCTTAGTGATTTATTTATTGCTGTTTAATAAAAAGACTAGAAAAATTGTGTAAGCAAAATATCTACAGAAAAAGGTACTTAAAACAGAAGTATGAGTTTGGGCTTTTTTTTAGAATCATGCATAGGTGGAGGCAGCATCGGTCCGATGCTGCATCTGTCCCCCCGGCGGCTTTACACTGAGAACTGAGCGATGAAACATCGCTGATCACTCAGTTTTCAGAGCTCTGTGAGCAGAGAGCTGCAGACTGTCAGTCACGGCTCTCTGCTCTGCTCCCTCCTCGCTCATTGGAGTGCTGGGCCTTCAGAGGGGGGTGGCCGGCTCAGGCTCTCAGCGGCTTGCTGAGAGGCTGAGCGGGTTGTCGGTCCAGGCACCTGGCAGACCCCTACTAGCATTGTCGCGATGACACAGTGCCTGGACTGACATGCGTGACATCAACAGAGAGCAGACTTCAGATCGCTCTCTGCTGAAAATGGGTCACAGGAGTGCCAAACAAACACACCCCTTTGATTCATAGTAGATGCCCAGCCAATTGAACTTTGGCTATACTCCTCCTTTAACTACTTAAAGACCAGCCGCCGAAGTTGTACTGCAGCAGGTTGGCTCTATTATGCAAATTAGCATCATTGTATGTCTCTTTGTGTAATAGATATACAGCTTGGCTAGATAGTGAGTGTGGCCGGCGGGCGTGATGTCCACCGGGCACCCATTATCTCTCCACACAGAGGCAGAACGGGGATCTGCCAGTGTAAACACAGTGGTTCCCCTTTCTGACAGGGGAGCTAAGAGCGATCGTCTGATCCTAGTGATTAGGAACAGCGATCTCTCTCCTCCTCCAGTCAGCCCAGCCCCATAGTTAGAAACACCTCCCAGGGAACACATTTAACCCTTTGATCGCCCCTGTTGTTAACCTCTTTCCTGCCAGTTACATTTATACAGTAATCAGTGCATTTTTATAGCACTGATCGCTGTATAAATGTCACTGGTCCAAAAAAAGTGTCAAAAGTATCCGATCTGTCCGCCGCAATCCCGCTAAAAATCACAGATCGCCGGCATTACTAGTAAAAAATAAATAAAAATGCCATAAATCTATCCCCTATTTTGCAGACACTATAACTTTTGCGCAAACCAATCAATATACGCTTTTTGCAATTTTTTTAACCAAAAATATGTAGAAGAATACATATTAGCCTAAACTGAGGGAAAAATTAGTTTTTTTATATATTTTTGGGGGATATTTATTATAGCAAAAAGAAGTAAAAAATATTGTTTTTTTTCAAAAACGCCACTCTTTTTTTCTTTATAGCGCAAAAAAAAACAAAACCCAGAGGTGATCAAATACCACCAAATGAAAGCTCTATTTGTGGGGAAAAAGGATGACAATTTTTTTGGGTACAGCGTCGCACGACCGCGCAATTGTCAGTTAAAGCGACGCAGTGCCCTATCGCAAATAATTGCCTGGTAAATCCTTTCCGGTCCTTAAGTGGTTAATGAGGTTTTGCTTAGTCTGTGGTTCAGACTGAGTCCAATTTAATGTAGCATAAGTCTAGTTCTGACACAGGCACTGGCCCCCAGAAATGACTGAGCTTTCGCACTTAGTTTGGTTGGAAAACTGAGCGCTCCAGCTGTCAGTTGCAGCAGCTTTTGGTGGACTTTCTAGAGGGCATCATTGAATGAGCATCCACCTGTTTTGCTTAGTGTCTTTTAAGGTTCTTTGCTGTAAACAAAGGAAGCAATAAAAAACCTCTGTAACATATTAATGCTTTACTAAACAAAAAATGCTGCATTCACTTGTAGGAGAAAAACAATTCATGGCATACAAAATGTCACAAAATATGCATATTTTATACACATGCACAAACTATCTATCCTTCCTAGCAAATTAGCATGGCTAATGTATGCAAGAGGGATACATTAAAAGTTACTTACACTTGGGTTGAAAAAATCCTATTTTTTACTTTTTTTTTGTGATGGAGTCCTCTTCCATGATCTTCCAAACTGGCTCTTGCTTCTCATAGTCCTGAAAAGTTTCTACCAGTTACTTTGTGTCCTCAGCACATGGCTGTCCAAGTCCTTTTTCCTCCCCCTACTTCCTGCCTACATAATTTCCTTTCCCGAGCTTCGTAAACCAGTCCAAGAGGTTTGTTAGCATATGAATAGGGGAATCCCAGCCTCCAAAAACAACACATGAAACCAAAATGAATCACTCCTATATCTATGCTATAAAAATCACTAAAATATCAATAGCAACACACCACCCAACCAAAGAAGCTTAGGGGAGTGAGATAGGAAGGCTGAAGTGCTTATGATATTTTCAGCAGACCCTCCTACACTCTTCCCCTCCTGTCAGTTTTTCTACTGACCCCATTTTTACAGTCTGATAACCAATAATATTGCACATCACAAAATTACAATTTGATAGACATCAAATATGATATGGATATCATGTTGGTTCTCATTAGGAGACGAAATGTGTCTTATCTGCCAGCTGTACCTTGAAATAGTGACTGCTGTGTAGATTCTTGCTAAGGAGAATTATCAAAACACCCTTGCCCTGGCTCAAACTGTCTTAAAGGAATTTATGATACCTGTTTGTATCAGATTTTCAGATTCTACTAAATGTTTTTCATCATAGGCATTTAGCTGTTTACGATGGGCTCCTTAACAACTGTGTAGATTATGGTTAAGGCCCCTTTCACACTTATACGACTTGTCCCACGATTTTGTACTGCAAAATCGTATGACAAGTCATTCTCCATGATTTTCAATGACTACCATTCATATTGGCACGACTTTAAGTCGTGCCGACTTGAAAGTAGTCCCTGCACTACTTTGGTCCAACTTCTATGCGAGTTGTACTCCATATACCTCAATGTTAAACCCTGAAGTAGCATGCAAATCGTGCCTGAATAATATAGACACAACTTCAGTACGACTTTTTAAGCACAAGCCTGGCTCGCTGATCGGGAAAGGAAAAGTTTTTTTTCCTTTCGCGATGAGCGACAGGCAGTGCTGACAGCTGTCTGGTATGAATCCTGAGGAGGAACGCCGCGCCAGGTTTTAAATGAAAAAAATGGCATGGGTTCCCCCCCAGGGGCATACCAGGCCCTTAGGTTTGGTATGGATCTAAGGGGAACCCCCCTACGCCGAAAAATCGGCGTGGGGTCTCCCCCAAAATCCATACCAGACCCTTATCCGAGCACGCAGCCCGGCCGGTCAGGAATGGGGGTGGGGACAAGCGAGCGCCCCCCCCTCCTGGACCGTACCAGGCCGCATGCCCTCAACATGGGGGGGTGGGTGCTTTGGGGCATGGGGGGCACCCTGCGGGGCCCCCCACCCCAAAGCACCTTGTCCCCATGTTGATGAGGACAAGGGCCTCTTCCCGACAACCCTGGACGTTGGTTGTCGGGGTCTGCGGGCGGGGGGCTTATCGGAATCCGGGAGCCCCCTTTGATAATGGGGCCCCCAGATCCCGGTCCCCCACCCTATGTGAATGAGTATGGGGTACATGGTACCCCTACCCATTCACCTAGGCAAAAAAGTGTCAATAAAAAACACAGTACACAGGTTTTTAAAGTAATTTATTAGGCAGCTCCGGGGTCTTCTTCCGACTTCGGGGGTCCTCTTCCGACTTCGGGGGTCTTCTTCCGACTTCGGGGGTCCTCTTCCGACTTCGGGGGTCTCTCCAGCGTCTCCTCCCGGTGTCCTGATCTTCTGCCGGCTCCCCTGCTATCTTCTGCAGCTCAGTTGCTAGTGGTGGTCCAGACTTCTGCCTTCTGCCTTCTTCTTTTCTTCCAGAGATGTTGACACAACGCTCTCTCCAGCTGGAATGGTCTCTGAACGCTCCGCAATGGACTTATATAGGCGGTGACCCCGCCCCCTTATGAGGTCACTGTCTCGGGGCATGCTGGGACTGTGCCGTTATAAGGGGGCGTGGTCATCACCCGGTGACCACGCCTCCTAAAACGTCACAGTCCCCCTTTGCCCTGGCTCAAGCTGTTTAAATGTAGTTCACAATGCCTGCTTGTGTCTGGATCAGTCTTAAGTGGGGTACACGCTATAAGAAAATCGGGCGAACATTCGTCCGATTTTTCTCGATGTTTCACAGCAAATCGGAACAGATGAAAGAAAATTTGTATGAAAATTCTTACGAATATTCTCGTACGACAAAGGCTTTTTTTGTTGTTTGTTGTTTCTGATCATGCGCAGTCTTTCTTTTCTGATTTTTCTTGTACGTAAATCGTACGAAAGTGGTACACAATAAACGAAAATCGTTTGTTCTGTTCCCGTACGATAAAAATTTTGAAGTTGGTCCCTTCGGGAATTTTCGGACGGAAATTCAGAATCGGCTGTCGAAAGTTGTGTACACACTATATGAAAATCGTAGGAAAATTCTTTGGACAAAAAAGTTCACCCGCTTTTTTTATAGTGTGTACGAGCCTTTATGCTAGCCTGTTCAATCTTATGATTTGGTTGCAGAATTATGAGTATGACACCCTATTCCCATTTTGCCCAATAAGAGGTTTTGATAAGGGTTATAGTTTTGTAATTTTGTATAATTTTGTGCAGCAGCATTAAAAATGATGAAATGAGTGTAAATGTAAAGGTTAAAAAATGAATTGCTGCACTGCAGCACACTCTTCCCCATGACTTATACTGACAGCACTGTTTTCTAGCAGAGTACTTACTGTGCTGACAGCTCAACTGCCACCTGTCCTTGATTTATGCATCAAACAAATACTCTTGCGCATGAGCGTGATGTCCAGGTTATCTAATGTTCAAAGAATAATTCCTCAAGTCTTGCTGCCCTCCAAGATCGGGGTATCCTAGCAATCAAGAGAGGAAATAGAGAAAAGAGGGCGCACTAGCCTTGTGCATTATCCTAATACATTTATATGTAAAAACAGATTAAAAACTACTCACAAACATGTGAAGATAATTTGTTTTGTAAAAGGCTCCAAAGTGTGCCAGTCAATCTAGGTACGACAGTCTGCAGAAGGTGAACGAGAGGACTCCAGGACCACTGCTGGCTTACATGTTTCGAAGGGATACCTACTTCCTCAGAGGCTCTGAGGAAGAAGGTATCCCTTTGAAACATGTAAGCCAGCAGTGGTCCTGAAGTCCTCTCGTTCACCCTCTGGGGACTGTCGCACCTAGATTGACTGCCACCAGTTGGAGGCTTTTACAAAATGAATCATCTTCACTTGATTTATGCATACTTTGTGTTAAAGCAGACCTTCACCCTGAAGCAGAAGTCATGTTGCCCTGATTTCCCCCCACTCTCTTACATTTGAACATTCATTTTTTAACCCTAGAGGGTGTCCAATAGACTGGTTTACCAATAGAATTCATTGAGTGGGATGGCTGGGGTTGAGCCCATATCCACCTTGTTGTTGGAGTATTTGTGGTACATTCATTTTTACAGGTGACATTTACTGTATTTGTTGACTAGAATTACATTACCTACATTACATTGCATGTCCGGACGTTCTACAGGTCCTCAGGTCCCAAACAAGCCCTGCAGTACATCAGCACATGTGCCAGTTTGTTGGTATGGCTATTTTAGTGATTTTTTTTAAATAGCATATATGGAATAATACATTTTAGCTACCATTTAGAATTCAGAAGCTGGACTTCCTCTATTGAAATGTTAATTAACTGGTTTAGCTAGTTCATGAAGGATAGTTTAACAGGAAGTGATGCCCACAGGAAATGGGGGGAGGCAAGAAAGAAGATAACACAGCCATATCCTGAGCACAGTTCTGGAAGAGGACCTGGGTAGAAGGAAGACGACTCCATAACACCCGTAAGAACTGAGTAGAAGGAAGGCCTGTGCCAGAGGGAGCTTCATCTGGGGATGACACAATGGGTTAATTTACTAAAAGCAAATAGACTGTGCACTTTGCAAAGTGCAGTTGCTCCAGAGTAAAAGAGCAGAAGCTCTGCTGACTCGCCTCATCCAATCCTGTGCGAGCAAAAATGCAGTTTTTTTTATTTTCCTTGCACGTGATTGGGTATTCTTTGCAAAGTGAAGCTTCATCTCATTTACTAAGTTGTGGAGCAACTGCACTTTGCAAAGTGCACAGTCCATTTGCAAGGGGTTGATTTACTAAAGGCAAATGGACTGTGCACTTTGCAAAGTGCAGTTGCTCCACAACTTAGTAAATGAGATGAAGCTTCACTTTTGCAAAGAATACCCAATCACGTGCAAGGAAAATAAAAAAAACAGCATTTTTGCTTGCACAGGATTAGATGAGGCGAGTCAGCAGAGCTTCTGCTCATTTACTCTGGAGCAACTGCACTTTGCAAAGTGCACAATCTATTTGCTTTTAGTAAATTAACCCATTGTGTTATCCCCAGGTGAAGTTCCCTCTGACACAGGCCTTCCTTCTACTCAGTTGCTCCAGAGCTTAGTAAATGAGCAGAAGCTCTGTTGACTTTCATCATCCAATCATGTGCAAGCAAAAATGCAGTTTTTTTTAAATTTTCCTTGCACGTGATTGGATACTTTTTGCAAAGTAAAGCCAAAGCTCATTTACTAAGCTCTGGAGCAACTGCACTTTGCAAAGTGCACAGTCTATTTTTCTTTAGTAAGTCAACCCCTAAATCTACACTGAAACCCAAGCCAAGTAACTTTTTAGTGTGTCCCTATTTCATACATGGTCAATGCCCATTTGCTAGGATGGTAGAAAGCTTGTGCATGTATGTTGTATGCATATTTGTAATACTCTGAATGTCTTATGAATAAAATACTACTGAGGTTTCTCTGACCATCTGCGCATGCATGGGGTTTCCCACAAATGCGCAAAGACAGCTATTAGGGAAGTCTCACAACTTTGCCATCTCTGTGCATGCGCGGGAAATCCCCTGCACGTGTGCAGGTGTGCCGTAGGGCTTTGCTAGGACCTGAAGATTGGCCTGTCATCTGAGAAGGAGCTATAGTGCTATATATAGTTTAAAGTGGGGCTGAAGTTCTTCGTTAAGGCCAACAACGCATATTGTCAGGACCTGGATCACCTGATGGTGGCACTGTGGTTCTCTGGGAGGAGGGTTGTAATTTCAGTGTCCACCAGTGGGTGTTCCAGGTCCTTACACATATCATCAGAGTTGACATTGCCAAGTACCACTGAGAGAGGTAGCCAGGGGGCCCCCATCAAAATATAAGTACCTTAATCTTCAAAAGTTTTGCCTATACGTACGCTTTAAACACATTTCCGAAATTTTCTTCCACTGTAGCTGCTGTCTTAGGTTCTCTGATGGCCCCCACAGTTTTAATTGTTATATCTTTATTTATGGCGTATTAATAAACATGTGGAAGAGTCTCTGGTTTATGATCTACCATTCTCTGTCTAAGTGCGATAAACTGCGGTCAGCTTTTTTTTCTGCGTCCCAGTGTTTTTCTCTGCATGGATGGATGATTTGCTCGGCTCCTGAGCTGGTGGTTTATGTGCCGTCTTTTTTTTTATTTTTCTATTCAGAAAGGAAGGACGGAGACGTATTTCTAGTTGAAATGCTGCCTGGGTAACGGCGCTCACATTCCTCTTGTTTCCAGGAGACCTACAGCTGATAACTGACAGCTCTGAAGGGCATCAAACAAGCAATTGATGAGCCTGTGTTTGGGATATGTCGTTGGCGGTGACAAGCACCCGGCGTCTGCAAGTGACCCGGTCTGCGTTATTTCAGTTTGCGCCCTTAGAGAAGACCTGACTCTTCTCAAACATCTTCATAAGTCAGTTTAGTGGAAGTTATGAGGTGCTTGCCCAAAGAACTTCCCATAGAAAAACTTAAAGGTGAACTCCAGGCAGAAATAAAAAAACACACAAAAAAAGGTAATTATTAGTACATCATTTGACGTACACTCACCGGACACTTTCTTATGTACACCTTGCTAGTACCGGGTTGGACCCCCTTTTGCCTTCATTCTTGGTGGCATAGATACAACAAGGTGTTGGAAACATTAATCAGAGATTTTGCTCCATAGTGACATGATAACATCACACAGTTGCTGCAGATTTGTCCGCTGCACATCCAAGATGCCAAAGGTCTATTGGATGCGATGTGGTGAGTGTGGAGGCCATTGGAGTACAGGGACCTCATTGTCCAGTGGTGAGATGGTTGGAGCTTTGTGACATGGTGACATTATCCTGCTGGAAGGAGCCATCAGAAGATGGGGACACTGTAGTCATAAAGGGATGGACATGGTCTGCAACAATACTCAGGCAGGCCGTGGTGATTAAACCATGATCAATTGGTACTAAGGGGCCCAAAGTGTACCAAGAAAATATCCCCCCACACCATTACACCCCCATCACCAGCCTGAACCGGTGATACAAGGCAGGATGGATCCATGCTTTCAAGTTATTTATGCCAAATTCTGACCATACCATATGAATGTTGCAGCTTAAAACCCAGTGTCATCAGACCAGGCAATGTTTTTCCAATCTTCTATTGTCCAAGTTTGCCTGTGCGAATTGTAGCCTTGGTTAGCTGACAGGAATGGCATCCAGTGTGGTCTTCTGCTGCTGCAGCCCATCTGCTTCAAGGTTCGATGTATTGTGTGTTCAGAGATGGTATTCTGCATACCTTGGTTGTAACAAGTGATTTTTTGGGTTACTGTTACATGGTTACATAGTAGGTGAGGTTGAAAAAAGACACAAGTCCATCAAGTTCAACCTATGTGTGTGATTATATGTCAGTACTACATTGTATATCCCTGTATGTTGCGGTCATTCAGGTGCTTATGTAATAGTTTTTTTAAACTAGCGATGCTCCCCACTGAAACCACCGCCTGTGGAAGGGAATTCCACATCCTTGCCGCTCTTACACTGAAAAACCCTCTACGCAGTCTAAGGTTAAACCTCTTTTCTTCTAATTTTAGTGAGTGGCCACGTGTCTTTTTAAACTCTCTTCCATGGAAAAGTTTTATCCCTATTGTGGGGTCACCAGTACAGTATTTGTAAATTGAAATCATATCCCCTCTCAAGCGTCTCTTCTCCAGAGAGAATAAGTTCAGTGCTCGCAACCTTTCCTCATAACTAATATCCTCCAGACCCTTTATTAGCTTTGTTGCCCTTCTTTGTACTCGCTCCATTTCCAGTACATCCTTCCTGAGGACTGGTGCCCAGAACTGGACAGCATACTCCAGGTGCGGCCGGACCAGAGTCTTGTAGAGCGGGAGAATTATCATTTTATCTCTGGAGTTGATCCCCTTTTTAATGCCAATATTCTGTTTGCTTTGTTAGCAGCAGCTTGGCATTGCATGCCATTGCTGAGCCTATCATCTACTAGGACCCCCAGGTCCTTTTCCATCCTTGATTCCCCCAGAGGTTCTCCCCCCAGTGAGTAGATTGAATTCATATGTTTGCCGCCCAAAGGCATTATTTTACATTTTTCTACATTGAACCTCATTTGCCATGTATTTGCCCACCCCATTAATTTGTTCAGATCTTCTTGCAAGGTTTCCAGATCCTGCGGAGAAGTTATTGCCCTGCTTAGCTTAGTATCGTCCACAAATACAGAGATTGAACTGTTTATCACATCCTCCAGGTCGTTTATGAACAAATTAAACGGGATTGGTCTCAGCAGAGAACTCTGGGGGACCCCACTTTCCACCCCGGACCATTCTGAGTACTCCCCATTTATCACCACCCTTTGAACTCGCCCTTGTAGCCAGTTTTCAATCCATGTACTCACCCTATGGTCCATGCCAACGGACCTAATTTTGTACAGTAAACGTTTATGGGGAACTGTGTTAAATGCTTTTGCAAAATACAGATACACCACATCTACGGGCCTTCCTTTATCTAGATGGCAACTCACCTCCTCATAGAAGGTTAGTAGATTGGTTTGGCAAGAATAATTCTTCATGATTACTGTTGATTACTGCTAATGATACCATTCTCATTACTAAAATCTTGTATATAGTCCCTTATCATCCCCTCCAAGAGCTTGCATACTATTGATGTTAGGCTAACTGGTCTGTAATTCCCAGGGATGTATTTTGGGCCCTTTTTTTTTAATATTGGGGCACACATTGGCTTTTCTCCAATCAGCTGGTACCATTACAGTCAGTTGACTGTCAGTAAAAACTAGGAACAATGCTCTGGCAATTACTTGACTTAGTTCCTTAAGTACCCTCGGGTGCAAGCCATCTGGTCCCGGTGATTTATTATTGTTAGGTTTCCCAAGTCTATTTCTAATTCTGTCCTCTGTTAACCATGGAGGTGCTTCCTGTGACGTGTCATGAGGAGAAACACTGCAGTTTTGGTTACTGAAGCCCAATGGCGACCCTAGGGGGGGGCCAGAGGGGGCCCTGACCCCCCCAACATTATGCTGGGCCCCACCATGTGCCCCCCCCCCCCAAAAAAATTTTTTTTTAATTTTTTTTTTTTTTTTTTACAAAAAGGCAATTTCTTTTTGTTTGTATTCATATCGGATGTGCCGCATCTTACTCGGGCCACCGCTGGGGTAACACAGTCTCTATTGAGAGGGAGGACGTCCCCAGTGGGTGATTCCTCCCCCTCCCTCTGCTCGCTGACACTGCATAATGCGAGCGCTCACACAACCACGGCCGCCTGATCTGCTCCTTCCCCTGCATCCTCATTGGCAGGGAGAAGAGCGAGTTGCAGGAAGGACTCCACCAGGACTCTCAGTTACTGAAAAAACAGACTGAGGGCAGGGGCAGGACAGCAAGAGGAGGCTGGGGAACCCCACAGTGGCAGAACACCAGGGCCCGGTGGCAAGACAACCTTTGCAACCCTGATAATTCTCCCACTGCTTTGGACCCTTATATTTTCTTGGTATGCTGGTGACATATATCTCTTGTTCTCTGTCACCCTGGGGGGGCCCCAATACAGTAGGAAGGGAGCTCACTGCAGAACATGTGAAAGGGCCATTGTGGGATCGTAGTAAAGGGGTAAAGGGCCCCAGGATAGATAGATATATATATATTTGCATTTTATATTGCCCCCCTATTTTTGTCCCTGTCCCCCCATGTGCCCCCCCTAAATATGAAAGCTGGAGACGCCACTGCTGAAGCCCCCCCAATTCCCTCTTGAAGACTGAGGAGAAGTATAAATTCAATACCTTCGCTATCTCCCCATCCTTTGTAACCAGACTTCCTTCGTCATTCTTTATGGGGCCAATATGGTCTGTCCTCCCTTTTTTACTGTTTATATACTTAAAGATTTTCTTGGGATCTTTTTTGCTCTCCTCCGATATGTGTATTTCGTGTTCTATCTTAGCCACCCTAATTGCACCCTTACATTTCTTGTTGCATTCTTTGTAAAGTCTGAATGCTGATGGTGATCCCTCAGCCTTGTATTTTTTGGAGGCCTTCTCCTTTGCTTTTATATGCATTTTTACATTGGAGTTAAGCCATCCAGGACTTTTGTTCGCTCTTTTAAATTTATTTCCCAATGGGATGCACTGGCTAATGCCCTTATTTAATATGCTCTTAAAGCAAATCCTTCTCTCCTCCGTGTTCTTTGTTCCTTAGATTTTATCCCAATTTATATCTTCTAGCAAGGTTCGTAGTTTAGGGAAGTATGCGCTTTTGAAATTCAGTGTCTTTGTATTTCGCTTTTTTTTTCTATTTGTGTGATTTATACTGAAGCTAATTTACCTGTGATCGCTGTTTCCTAAATTGCCCCGTATTTCCACATCCGTGATCAGGTCTGTATTGTTTGTAATCAGTAGGTCTAGTAACGCTTTGTTTCTAGTTGGTGCATTTACCATCTGATCCATGAAATTGTCCTGCAAGACATTTAGGAACTGGGGAGCCTTAGACAAATGCACGGTTCCTTCCAACCAGTCTATGTCTGGGTAAATAAATGTTGCCTTTCTATCATCTCCAACCAGTCTGCCCATTCACCTCTGACCTCTGACATCAACAAGGCATTTTTTTTTAAATACTCTATACAACCATGCCATGTTCAAAGTCACTTAAATCCCTTTTCATCCCCATTCTGATGCCTGGTTTGAACTTCAGTAAGTTGTCTTCACTGCGTCTAGATGCCTAAATGCATTAAGTTGCTGCCATATGACTGGCTGATTAGCAATTCGTGTTACCAAGCAATCGAACAGGTGTACCTAATAAAGTGACCGTGGGTGTATATGTTTAATGCAAGCCATGTAAATACCTGAATTTGGCCTGACATCAGGCCCCTGTACAGCAGAGCTCAGACAAGGAGACGTAGAAGCAGCACAAGGAGCCAATCACTTGTGCTGCAGAGTTCTTGTGCTAACAAGGAGCATGCTGATAGGAGAAGAGACCAGAGTGACAGAGAGATGAGCTCATCAGTTTGCTGCTTCTCTTTTACTGTCCAGTCACAGGTTAGGGGAAGGAGACAACTAATAAGTGTTACTTAAAGGGGTTGTAAACCCTCGTGTTTTTCACCTCAATACATCCTATGCATTAAGGTGAAAAAACTTCTAACACTGACCAGCTCCCCCCCCGCCCATTCGTTCCCACGGCGGAGTTGCGATCTACCTCTCTGCCCATTGTTTCGGCTTTTGATTGCATAGATTAATAGCAGTGCAGCCATTGGCTCCCGCTGCTCTCAATCAAATAAAATGACGCGGGTGCCAGGGGGCGGGGCCGAGTCCTACATTCTGTGTGAATGGACACAGAAGCAGGACTTGGGAGCATGCCCGTACGGGTATCCACCTTAGGAGAGCATTCTCCAACGTGGGCACTCGATGCGGGGAGGAGCTACCAGCATTGCCAGGGGGACCCCAGAAGCGGAGGACTGGGGCCACGAACTGCACAGTGGACGTAAGTATAACATGTTTGTTATAAAAAAACAAAAAAACAAAAAAAAAACAAGGGTTTACAACCCCTTTAACTGCAATAGAAAAAAAATCAGGTTTCCTGTTTTACCAGACAGGGTTGTGTTGTTATTTAATATGTTTAGCTGCACAAGCACCTTCAGCAGATGTTTATTGTGACGATTTATTGCTTCTCTCCTGACATAGAACACTTTCCAGGAATTTTCATATCGAGTCCTAATGAAAGCTTTGTAATTTTTCCATCTAGCCCTGATAAAGGGGGATTTTGGCACCCGATACATGTTGGCTACTTTTTTTCTTCCTGTTGTCTTATCGTTATTAAAAATAAATATGAACGGTCAGGTTGACCATTTGGTGCTCTTCTTGATGATTTAATCTGGCTGGTACATTTGGGGAGGCCATCGCCCCTTCGGGCCCTCAGCATTGTGGTAGAGCTGCCAAGGTTAAAAAGGAACTCCAGATATGGAAATTATTACGTAGTTACACTGGTCCTTCTTGGACTAATGTAGCTATGCATATAACATACCTGTGGGATCCCTCTAGAAGCTGAATATCACTGTATAGACACCAGTGATCTCCACTGGCTTCTGGATACTGTGCCGAGTGGCTGCACTACTACATTCAGAACTCAGGAGGTTGGCCGATTGACACGGGTGCCATTCAGAGCTCGCTTCATATTTTCTCAATTAATACAAAGTGCTCTCTTATTGGACATGGTGGAAAAGCAGGGCAGTGACATCTTGCTCTTTACCTCATCCAATCAGAAAATGCAAAGCATTCTCTGAATGGTGCCTGTGCGAAGTGGATAACCTCCTGTATCCAGAGTGCAACAGGTAGCTGCTCGGTACGGGACCCTGAAGCCAGTGGAGGACTGTAGTAGGGCTGCCTACTACAGTGATTTCCCTCTTCTAGAGGGAACCCACAGGTATTGTATATACATAGTTGGTCCAAGCTGGACCAATGTAACTATATAAAAATATCCATACCTGGATTTTCTCTTACGTAACCAATCCCAACCAATACCGCTTGATTGATGGTCAAATAGATTCAAGTCAAGTGCCTCACATTTACTTTTTCTTGGATATTGTTTAGCTTTATACACCCCACCCATTTCCCCCAACACAACAAAGGAAGTGCTACAACCCCAAAGTCCCATAAGCATAGACAGGATGAGATCAAAACATCTGTGCCCAGACTCACGTAATACTAAATGTCCAGAATCCAATGAAGAAAGTTCAAATCCGGCACCCGGACGTTTTGGCATTAATATTACGACGAAGGCCTATGTAAGGGGCTGAAACGCGTACATTTTTAGGAATCAATTCCTTTTTATGGTTTGATGGATTAAATAAAGATATCAATTTTTAATGCTAAGATGTCCTGGTGCCGGATTTTTACTCTCTTTTTCCCCCCAACAACCCTTCCCCAAGACTTAAATTTACCTTTTTACATTTTCTCTAAGATCTTTGGTCTTCACCCTCTGGGGAACCTTCACACCAAAAAGTCACCTGGACAGGATCTTCTTCTATTTCACTTCCGCTCAGGGGATCAGTCACTGGTGGTCAGGAGTGCGTATTATTGCACTTGGAGAGGACTAATCTTTCAGAAAGGAAGGCCAGTAATGTACTCTCCTATGAAAAGGAGTGAAGAATGAAAAGTAAAATGCATAGAATCTGGAACTAGTATCAGATATTTCCCCACCTGTCTACAGCCAGCTGCCCTCCATACACAAGTCACCATGCTTCATTTGAATAAAGCTGAGACCCCCCCCTTACAGTAACAATTTAATCCTCAGAAAATGTGAATTCGGGGATCTCTTTACCCTGGGGGCTTGTCTCTACAAAGCAAGAAAAAAAATTAACAGGTAAGAAGTGTCTATTATAACTGCTTGTAAAGCATTTCCCCTTTAGACCTGACCTGAACTCAAGAAGGTGGAGAAATCACAGAACCGTACGGTCAAGAGATTTTCCGATATCATCTACTCTGAAAAAGCTTTTTAATTAGCTAATTTACATAGAAATTACCTATGCAAGGAAGCGTGTTTCTTCAACCAATATTTAATTACTCCTGTATTTCCCGTGATTGCAGAATGAGATGCAGAAGGATAGAGCATTTCAGCTTTCTTTAAAAGGAACCTGTCACTTAAAGCAAATCTTTCCTATTAGAAATATGGGGCTACCATTGCTGAATTCTCTGAGAAAATGCTGGTTGATCGCCTGTATGGGACAACATGATTGCCAGTCAACTAACATTCGCAGAATGAGCGATCAGCAGTGGACTCCTCTGTTTCTCTTCCAGGAAGCTTCTCTTTAAGGTTAGTACCCTCAAAAAGAGAATGCAACTTTGTGTTTTTGGGGACTCTCATTTCTTTTTATAAGAAATAATAGTGGGATTGCGTTTTGCTTTGCATCTTTTAAGATTCTTTGCAGTAAACCAAGGAAGCATAAAAACCTCTGTAGCAAGGTCCCAGGCATCCTTCGGTGTAATGAGAACCTCCAGGGCCAGAGATATCTGACATCCTTCTGTATATGGTGGGTTGTGAGGCATGGAGGGTGCAATGCAAGTAGATGCATTGAGCGCCAGACACTTCTTAGATGCAAGAAATATTTTTATTTCTCTTGACAGAACTTTGGGAGAGAGGGTTAGGGCCAGGACACCCTAGACATCCGAGACTTCAACAGCCATGCAGGGAAAGGCATCCAGCAAGACGCCACATCTGCATGTGTAGGAATGCTGTCTCCTATGGCAACTGTCTTTAACAGTTTCTAATGCAAAGTGTAACAGTTCCTTCACTTCCACTACAATCACTCCTTGTAGTTCTTCAGACCACTGAGCTCCCAGTCTCTCTCACTAAACTAGATTCGCTGCCACGGAATCCCTTGACCTCCTCCTATCTCCTCCTATCTTCACAGTAGTATCTTCCTCAAGCATCACCACCGCTTCTCTGCTGGGTCCATAGCTTGGAACTCAAGATACTTCTCAAGCTTCACTCCACTGGCCTGCTCGTTTCCTGGCTTGACACACCAGGCTGCTCTGCAAGCGTCACCTCTGCTGGCTGGGTCCCTGTCTTGATACCCGCTGAAGTTTCTCGCTTCTTCACCGTCCCCGGTTGGTGAGAGTACTGCTTCGGTACTTGCTTCAGCTACTCACTGTGGTCCCTGGTAATAAGGTGGTTGGTCCCTTAGTGGAGACAGCTTCCCCTCTACCCCGACCATGACAGGTTCTCCGGCCAGCAGAACTGTCACTTCTGGTTAAACTGCAAGCCGCAATCCCAACCTTGCGCTGCTCTCTTGCTTCTGGATAGGCCCTCAGACAGCCTAGCAGCCAGATGTCCAGGCAGCACACCGATCACCTGACTTCACCCAAATATATAGGCTCACCCAGCAGGTCAAGGGATTTAAAAAAGCCCCTGCCCATGGGCTGAGACACCTTCATATACCCATAATCTGACCTTGCATTGCCCTTCTCGTATCTAATGCCACCGGCCAACTAGCAGGTAGAAGAGAAAAGTGCAAAAATGCCAGACTTAGGGAGAAATCAATTGATCCCTAATAATTAGCCAAGGTAGCTACTCCTGGCAGGTACATTTAGGAGCAACCCTGCCTAAACTCCAGGGTGCTACACCTCTGTAGTAACTATTAAATTGCTTTAATAAACAAAAATGCTGTAATCACCTGCAGGAAAAACAATACAGGGTATACAAAATATGCATACAATATACACATTTACAAACTATCTATCTTTCCTAGCAAATTAGCATGGGTAATGTATGCAAGAGGGATACACTAAGGCCTGATTCACACCTATGCATTTTTAGTGCTTTTTGCATTTTGCAGATTTGCACTACAGTCCATTTAACATGGTTTCCTATAAAAAAAACGTTCTGTAGTGCAAACCTGCAAAATTCAAAAAGCACTAAAAATGCATACTGTAGGTTTGATACAGGCCTAAAAGTTACTTAACTTGGCTTGTAGGTTTAGTGTCATCCCCATGTAAACTTTCTATTTTAGGTCTTTCTTCATGATGGAGTCACCTTCCAGGAACCTGACTCTTCCAGACTGCTTCTTCCTTCTTGGAGTCCTGTCAAGCTTCTACCAGTTCCTTTGTGTCCTAAGTACAACAAAATGTACTGCTCCTTTGCCTCGAGCACATGGTTGCCCAAGCCTTTTTCCCCTCCCTCTGCTTTCTGTAGCATCACTTTCTGCCTTGAACTCATGAACCAGCCCAACAGGTTTGTTAGCATACGAAGAAGGGAATCTTAGGCTCTATACAATACATGTTTTTAAAATGTTATTCCATATTTATACTATAGAAATCGCTAAAATAGTTGTAGTAACACAGATTCGCAGCCAGGAATGTGATTCAGAGACATTGTAAATCAACATTTACTCCCACAATGCCTGAATGAGTTAACCTGCTTCCAGAACCTAGAAGAAATCCTAGCCTAACACCATGACAGGCAGCACATGTATGTAACCACATGGACCATATGGATCTTTTTTCTCAGGTTCCTCATGATTCAGAACCATTAGCCAGTCAGATGCAAGATTAGCTGTTATGGGGCATGCGTCCTTTGCCACCCAACATTCCCCCCACTCCTATCTCCTACCCACCCCTGTCTCCTCACCACGCATGGCTTTAACATTTTCAATCTCTTCCTACCTTAGCTTGTATACTGTTTCCCTAATACATCTTTTTTCTCTTTGGTTCCATAGGCCAGGAAAACACAATCATGCGAAGATCTTCTTGTAGGGATGTTCACTGATCACAAACGAGGTACACCCCATGCAGTCTTAGGTCCACTCCAATAAATCAATTGCAATATGTTATATAGTAACCCATAGGGGACCTAGAGTATCTACTGGAAATACCCAATTTGAGTTTTTTCTCTTTAACTCTCTTTTCCTTGCATTGAGATTTGACTATACCAGGTAATACAATATTGTCAATGAATATGTTCCAATGCCTCTCTTTTGTATATCTTTGAAACTCTCTCTCACACTGGTGACTTTTGGTTACTAGTGAGGGGTTGGTAGAGCACACTGCAAATTAACATACTGTAGGCTTCCTTCAAGCATAATAGGACCCTGAAGAAGTTTAAGAATCAAACCAGTCTTGGCACCAGCGTGAATCAGTTTGCCTGGAGTGAACCAGCCTGACTCACAGTGTTTTATTTTTTGTGTGAACACATTTTCTCATCTCAACTCTTCCTCAGACCTCAGAGACACATTTGGAATGTTAAGGGCCAAATCCAGTCACTTTTTAATAGAAAAGAGTTAGCATCTCCTCTATCTAACTGGGACCTAGAAAAAACAAAAAACACATTTTTTTAGAACTTCTGACTTTGTTTTTATTTCTGTCCATTCCTTCCTGTCCTAGTGACCACACCACCCCTCTTTTCTGTTGCACATCACAAGGACAGGAATGGAGGTGTGAAAGTTGTGGAAGCTCCCTGTTCTAGTTATATACAGTGCCTTGAAAAAGTATTCCTACTCCTTGAAATTTTCCACATTTTGTCATGTTATAACCAAAAACGTAAATGTATTTTATGGGGATTTTATGTAATAGACAAACACAACTTGGCACATAATTGTGAAAGGAATGTGATAAATGGCTTTCAACATTTTTTAGAAATAAATATCTGAAAAGTGTGGCGTGCATTTGTATTCAGCCCCCTTTACTCTGATACCCCTAACTAAAATCTAATGGAACCAATTGCCTTCAGAAGTCACCTAATTAGTAAATAGAGTCCACCTGTGTGTAATTTAATCTCAGTATAAATACAGCTGTTCTGTGAAGCCCTCAGAGGTTTGTTAGAGAACCTTAGTGAACAAACAGCATCATGACGGCCAAGTAACTCACCAGACAGGTCAGGGATAAAGTTCTGGAGAAGTTTAAAGCAGGGTTAGGTTATAAAAAAAATATCCTAAGCTTTGAATATCTCACAGAGCTCTGTTCAATCCATCATCCGAAAATGGAAAGAGTATGGCACAACTGCAAACCTACCAAGACATGGCAAGGAGAGCATTAATCAGAGAAGCAGCCAAGGGGTCCATGGTAACTCTGGAGGAGCTGCAGAGATCCACAGCTCAGGTGGGAGAATCTGTCCACAGGACAACTATTAGTCGTGTTCTCCACAAATCTGGCCTTTATGGAAGAGTGACAAGAAGAAAGACATTGTTAAAAGTAAGCCATAAGAAGTCCAGTTGCAGTTTACGAGAAGGCATGTGGGGGACACAGCAAACATGTGGAAGAAGGTGATCTGGTCAGATGAGACCAAAATTGAACTTTTTGGCCTAAAAGCAAAACGTTATGTGTGGCGAAAAACTAACAATGCACATCACCCTGAACACACCATTCCCACCGTGAAACATTGTGGTGGCATCTTCATGTTGTGGGGATGATTTTATTCAGCAGGGCCCAGGAAGCTGGTCAGAGTTGATGGGAAGATGAATGGAGCAAAATACAGGGCAATCTTAGAAGAAAACCTGTTAGAGCCTGCAAAAGACTTGAGACTGGGGCGGAGGTTCACCTTCAAGCAGGACAACGACCCTAAACATACAGCCAGAGCTACAATGGAATGGTTTAGATCAAAGCATTTTCATGTGTTAGAATGGTCCAGTCAAAGTCCAGACCTAAATCAAATTGAGAATCTGTGGCAAGAAAATTGCTCTTCACAGACGCTCTCCATCCAATCTGACAGAGCTTGAGTTATTTTGCACAGAAGAATGGGCAAAAATGTCACTCTCTAGATGTGCAAAGCTGGTAGAGACATCCCCAAAAAGACTTGCAGCTGTAAATGCAGCAGGGGCGGACTGACAACTCATGGGCCCCCGGGGCAATAGGAGAAGATTATGGGGCCCCCGGGCAATAGGAGAAGATCATGGGGCACCCAGCAATAGGAGATTATGGGGCTTCCAGGCAATAGATTATGGGGCCACACAGTATACACACACATACAGTATACACACTGACACACAATATACACACACAGTATACACACAGTATACACACACACTGAAAAGGTACTGGAGAGGCGGGGCAGCTATAATCTTGGGATTTTTTAGAAAACAGATTTTGACATACTGTCCCTGGTATTATTGAGGCTGGCAACCCTGATGGGACCCCTTAGTGGCATGGGGCCCTCGGGCAGTGCCCGAGCGCCTGAATGGTCAGTCCGCCCCTGAAAGGCAGCGAAAGGTGGTTCCACAAAGTATTGACTCAGGGGGGCTGAATACAAATGCCCCCCACACTTTTCAGATATGTATTTGTAAAAAAAATTGAAAACCATTTATCATTTTCCTTCCACTTCACAATTATGTGCAACTTTGTGTTGGTCTATCACATAAAATCCCAATAAAATACATTTACATTTTTGGTCGTAACATGACAAAATGTGGAAAATTTCAAGGGGTATAAATACTCTTTCAAGGCACTGTATACTCACATCCCTGGTGTCAAGAAGTCTGCATAGGTGTTAATCCTTCTAATCACATAGTTGAAGGTGTAAAATGTTGTCAATTTCCCAGGGTAGAGAAGCTAAAGTGGCATTACATGTGAAGGACAGATGGTATTGAAAGCCTTCACCTTTGTTTAGTGATTGTTCTTCAAGTTTGATTTAGATGACTTCTATCACGCTTCGTGCAAACCAGCTGTCCTCTCTAATACAAATGTGCACCTCACTATCCTTGAACGATTGAAAGCTTCTGAGTTCTGACTTGTAGAGTTTTCCTTCCTGTGTTGGGCCATTCATTTGTTGAGAGGTTGTTTTGTCTCCTCAATGTACAGGTCTTTGCATCCCTCATTGCGCTGCACTGCATACACCAAGTTACTTCCCTTGGTGTTGGGTCATTTGGATGTCCAAGCCTCTCTTCCAGCTTGACTTGAAGGATACAGGGATGAGATGTTTATTAAAAGTCCTTCTGAGCTTTTCCAATACTCCATGTGCATTTGGGATGACTATATTACGCCTTGTGTTCTGCTTCTCCCCTCTGTTCGGTGGTCCTGTATTTTTGCTTGACCTTGTGGATCTTTTAAGAAAAACCCAGTCAGGGTAATCACCAACTTTCAAAGCACTCCTGAAATGTCTATGTTCTTCTTCTGTTCATCTTCCTTTCCCCAATCGTGGAAGGAGAGCGTGCTATGAGCTCCCAGAATGCAATTCTTCTACGCAGTTAAGTTCAGTATACAGACAGTGTTGTTGGAGAAATTAACTAGATACAATCGTGTTGTGACTGCGTACAGAGAAAGAATATTCTGCACCGGTATCAACCTTCCCTTCACCTCTGCGCAAATCTCTGCTTCAACCTTTAAAGCGCACGTTTGTTTAATTAAACATCCATCTCGTGTGTCTCTCAGCGCAGTTTCCTCTTTATGCAAAATCCCGGTAATGACTGGAGCGCGATGGTATCTGAGAACACTGCAGCAGACTATTAAAACTCACTAAGATCTTAATTGCATCTGAAACTCCGGGTCTGCTCGGTGTCTCACGTACAGGATGAAAGTTACTGCGGGATTTAGAGATTGCTCTTCACCGTGACCTCGCCGATCGAACTGTACAGAACGTTGGCCACAAATCACTTAAAAATACATGTACTCTTTATAAAAAAAAAATTGTTCCGCCGCCTCTAGGAAACAAATTCGATCTTTTCTCAAGTAAGTTAGAAAACAAAGCAAAAAGTTTAATGTTGAACTGCGGTCAAGGAAAAAAAATACTTCTGTTTACCCTTCAACCGACTCCCAGGAAATCTATTTCTTTTTTAAATAAAGTTCCTAAGACTCTCCTATACTTACAGGATTGTATTTAAAAAATGCATAGCTGTTGGTTTATCAAAACTGCATGTAAATTAATTCTGTGCGAATGGGGCAAAATCGAAGGTTCTCTGACTATAGTGTCTGCAATTGGAATGTGTGAATGTGAAAAATACCACATTATGGCCACTAGATGGTGTTGACTATCCTTGGAAATGAGTATGCTCCTCATTGCCATCTAGTGGCCACAATGTAGTATTTTCTGCCTTATTACATTCAAATTGCAGTCTTCCCTACTCTTTCCCTGGAGGCCCCCACACTGCATGAGTTCATTGCAGTGCTGCTTTTCATTCACTGTCAAGTCACAGACTAGGGGTAGGTATACAATGCATGTAATTCAACCTAGAAGGCTGAGAACATCTAGTGGTAGAAAAAAATGTTTTTTTTTTGGATGGAGTATAGCTTTGGAGAACAAGTGGTTCTTTCACTAGAATAAAAAGATAAAAAAAAAATATTGTTCCTTGCAAAGAGTTAATACTTCTCCATCCCACTGCCGGCATCACCCCGTTAAGCCCTCTCATTCTCTCCCACAATTGTATATTTTTATAAATTTACATTTTACTTTTATGCCCAGGCGAGAATTATGTTGAGCCGATCCAAGCGTACGCAGATGTTCTAGAGGTATCTGCCCGACCTTCAGTGCCCAGCAGACACCTACGGCACATCAGCACATGCATGGATGCGCCAATGCACATGTGCAAACAAGAAGAGGTACAAGATCTTGTGTTCGATCTGCGAAAAACAATCTGTGTCGAAAAACTGAAGTGCGCATAGACAGAACATACTGTATTTTTCTGTATCTTCCTAATTGTGGCAAGTTGCTGAAGGGCTCTTGCTAGGCAGCCTAGCCCTGAGGAAGGGGGTGTGCCCCCGAAACCTGTCTACACACCCTTTGATGTTAATGGCATATATGCGTCTTATGGCTATTTTATAATTGCTATTTTGTGAGTATCCATTTTTAAATTTTTTTTTTTATATTGAATAAATGTCTTTCTCTAATGCACTGGGTGCCTGCGCCTTCTTGTTTGTTATTTTTTGTAGTATCACTTTGGATTACCCCGTCTGAGGAGGGCTGCATCTGCCTAGTTTTTGGAATTGCCATTGTCTTTTTTGCGTTCCACCACAGAGGGCCTCTTTTAGCGCTAGAAGGGTTTGCTAACTTTTGCTGAAGGGCTCCGCCCGGCCTTCAGTACCCAGCGGACACCTACAGTACATCTGCACATGCGCACATGCGCAAACAAGAAAAGGTAGAAAACCTTGTGTTCGATCTGCGAGCATGTCGAAAAACCAAAGTGTGCATAGAGAGAACATAATTTCCTGTACCTTACTAATCGTGCCATGGGCAGATGTGCTGCAGGGCCCTGCTATATCCCGAAGCATTGTACACCTGTGCATGATTGGACAAAACGCATTGGGGCGGAGACTCTACCTTTTTTCTGCTGGCAGCCATTGGTGTCACAGTGCAGTCTTAATTTGGAAAATAATGCATCTGTTTATGCGCCAGGTCTCAAAGATGGCCAGTAAGGGAGGGCATGGCCAGCAGTAAGGGGAATGAGGTTGCTCTTTAAGTTTGCCAAAGAGTCGTCTGCATCTAACATTTCGGGAAGTGTCAGGTGCCCGGCCTCCCTCTGAGCTCTGTGGTTCCATCCAATGGCCTCTACTTCTACTACAGGTTACAGTAGTGACGTAAAGGGGCGGTGGAAGGAGTCACAGCACACAGCACCCGTGTTCTTTAGGTTCTGCAAAGACCTTAGGTCTTCAAAAGAAGGAAGATTGGCAGAGGGGATGATGAGAACAAAGGCACATATCCATCAAGTTGGGCACTCTTTTATACAAGCTGCTTGGTGGTCACACTGGGGGTCACATGACACAAGTACATTTTCATTAGCTGCGTTCTGTGAGCGCTCTTCTCTAAATGACAATGTGACAGGCAAACTATTGATGTGTTGAACATGTGAAATCATCCGTGGCATTTAGGTGATTTGTAAACAGGAAAATATGAAAATGTTTTAATAAAACTCATTCTCCGGGTCAAAATCAATGCAATAAAATTAATCTATTACAAGAAAAAAAAAAATCATTCACTTTATTACTGCCAGTTGGAATGAAAGTGGAATTGCGAGAAAGAAAATCAATCAGGTTTTTTTTCTTATTAGTACAATGTTTAGAAAATACATTTTTTTTTTTTCAAGGAACAGAAGTAATGAGTTCATTACCCCGTGATCTCTGGTTCAACAGTACCACAGCCGTGTACAGCCAATTCTGCGGTATTTTTTTATTGTGGTTAATTAAGGATTAGGAAGCAGCTTAAGGGTGTAAACTGGACAGGTTCTACTAAGAGGTAAGAAAGAAATGATTAAGTGAAAAAAGGCTGCCATTGCTAAACTGCCTCTTACAAATGTTTCCAATGCTAGAGCACCCTATGCAGGGAGGACTTTCAAGAACCCAGACCATGGCACCCTCTCCAGGGATGCCCAATCAAAACCCCAGACAAGGGCATACTCACAAGTCTCCAGGGGGAAGTCGCAAGACCCCAGAGTCTTTAGATCAGGGCACTCTTTCCAGGGGGCACTCATAAGATGTTATGATGAAGCATAGGGGCACTTACAGTCCCCAGACAGGGCCAACTTCTCCGGGGGGGGTCACTCACAAGTCTACAGACCAGAGCACCTTTTGCAGAGGAACACTATAAGAGTCCACGGACCAGGTTACTTTTTTCAGGAGGGCACTCACAAGATCTCAACCTGTAGCATGCTCTACATAGGATCACTCACAGTCTCCAGACAAGGGCACCTTCTCCAGGAGGGCACTCACAATGCTTCAGACCAGAGCACCTTCTGTTATGGGACACTCACAAGTTTCCCGACTGAAACACTTACTCCAGGGCGTACACAAAAGACACCAGACTGGGGCACCCTCTCCAGGTGGGCACTCACCAGAGTCCAGACTGGAGTGCCCTTTTTCAGAGGAGCATTCACAAGTCCCAAGACGGGTCACCCTTTCTAGGAAGACACTCACAAGACCTTAGACTATTGCACCCTTTCCAGGAGGACACTAGTAAGATCTCAGACTGGAGCACCCTTTCCAGGAAGACACTCAAAAGACCTCAAACTGAAGCAACCTTTCCAGGAGGACACTCACAAAGCCTCAGACTGGAGCACCCTTTCCAGAAGGACACTCACAGGACCTCAGACTGGAGCATTCTCAACAGGAGGACACTCACAAGACCTCAGACTGGAGCAACCCTTCCAGGGGCACACTCACAAGACCTCAGATGTATGTGCTATCTTCAGAGGGGCGCTCACAAGTACCTAGTCACAGCTACCCTTTGCAGTAGGGCACACACAAGACGTTAGACTGGAGCACTCTCTTGCACAAGTCCCCTGACCAGGGAACCCGCTCCAAGGGGGTCATTTACATGTCCCCTGACCGAGAAACCCCCTCCAAGGGGAGCACTCACAAGTCCTCTGCCTGGGGATCCTTCTCCAGGGGGGGCACTCACAAGCCCCCTGACTTTGAAACCCTCTCTAGGGTGGCAATCACAAGGCCCCAAACTGGGCCATCTCTCAAAGCGGGCACTCACAAGACCCCTGGTAAATGCTCAGTAGCTGTATGGCAGAGCTTTCTTCTGCAGCGGCCATCTTACTTACTGGCCCTCTACCCTTTCCAGTTGATATGACCCCACAGGCTCACACAGTCCCCCAGGTTCAGTGGTGGGAAGAAAAGCCCAGGCCATAGCATCAAACCAAACTTATTCCTAAATAAAATAGAATATTTTACTCATGTCAGGGAATAACTAAGGTCAGCAGGACTAACAATGGCAGTATAAATACTTCAGCCATCGATCGCTTTGCACTAAGCCTTGCAATTTCCACCTCCCGAGCCTTGGAGAGAAAAAAAGAGTGCAGTGGGGAAACAGACTGCGGATTGCAAATCTCTCCAATGGGGTCATGGGCAGCAATAAAAACATACCAAAGGTACATATTCTCCCCAAAAGAGTTTGGATTAGAACTAAGCTTTAATTAGGCTGATGAGTATTCTGACCAGTCCTATTCACAGAGTGCAGTTTTCATGGTTGCAAGAAAACAACTTTTTTGTGATGTTTAGAAATTTTTTACCGTTACAAATTTATATGGAAATATAATTTTAATAGACTTATAATACAAAGTGGTTTGTGTAGCAATTATCTAATGATAGTGATGTTTTCCTTTTAACCTTAAAGTGATATTAAAGGCAAAAAAACAAAACAAACATGTTAGACTTACCTGCGCTGTGCAGCGGATTTGCACAGAGCACCCCCTGATCCTCTTCTTCATGGGTCCCCCACTGGTGCTCCTGGCCCCTCCCTCCTGTCGAGTGCCCCCAGAGCAAGCAGCTTGCAGTGGGGCCACCCAGGCTGGTGTGCTCTGGAGCCACTGTTTTGCATGTCCATTCAGACATGGAGCCACGGCTAGACCCTGTCCCCTCTCTCTCTCCTCATTGGCTAACTGGCTGTGATTGACAGCAGTGGAAACCAATGGCTCCTACTGCTGTTTCAGCCAATGAGGAGGGAGATTCACCGGAGGGCTGATGCTCTTGTGCACATTGCTGGATCAAGAGCGAGCTCAGGAAGGTACGGGGGGGGGGGCTGCTGCACACAGGTTTTTTACCTTCATGCATACAATGCTTGACGGTAAAAAAAAACTTCAGCCTTTAGAACCACTTTTACCTTGGCTTTGTACTCTCCCTGCAAATGGTCCCCCATCTAACCTGGGGTTCCCATTGGCAGCAATTTATACTTTTCATTAATACTCGACTTTTATAAAGCCTTTAAACTGGTCCTGTGGTGCCATGGGGTCCTTTTTGCCTCACAACCAGGCTGGGCGGTCCTCACTGACCTAGAGAGCAACACTAGCATGATGACATTAGCAAACTTCTCATGATGCCCTGCACTTACAATGTGCTCAATCTTTTTGGGTTAAGTCGGAGCTCAAACAAGACTACGCCAGTAAGGGAGGGCAGGGCCAACATTACGGGGACTGAAGTTCCTCTTTAAGTTTGCCAAAGCGTTGTCTACATCTAACACTTCGGGGAGTGTCAGGTGCCCGGCCTCCCTCTGCGCTCTGTTGTTCCATCCGCTAGCCCATACTTCTATACAGGTTACAGTAGAGACAATAGGGGGCAGCAGAAGGAATGACAGCATTCAGTACCTGTGTTGTATCAGGTGCAGAAGACTTTTCATAAAGCTTAGCTCTTCAAAAGATTGAAGATTGGCGTGGGGCTGAAGGTAGCAAAGGGACATATGCATCAAATTGGGCACTCTTTTATTCAAGCTGGTTGGTGGTCACACTGGGGGGGGGGGGTCACATGACACAAGTACATTTTAATTAGCTGCTTTCAGTGAGCGCTCTTCTCTAAATGACAATGTGACAGGCAAACTATTGATGTGTTGAACATGTGAAATCATCCGTGGCATTTAGGCGATTTTTAAACGAGAAAAATATGAAAATTTTTTTAATTAAAACTCATTCTCCGGGTCAAAATCAATACAATAAAATGAATCTATTACAAGAAAAAAAAAAGCATTCACTGCCAGATGGACTGAAAGTAGAATTGCAAGAAAGAAAATCAATCAGGTTTTTGTTATTAGTACTACTTTAGTAAATACATTTTTACTGTTTTTTTTTGGTTTTTTTTAGGGCAATGGTAGTAATTTATGCTTTTCATGTTTTAGTACTCACTTTTTCTAAAAGCTTCAACTTCCTTAGTGCAGTAATATCCCCAACTACTACATACGGGAAATTCTCTGGGTTTTCCATTAACTGGGACAAGTCTATGATGATGCTTCTAGATGCCCTTTTCAAATAAAGCTGGTAACATCTTTTAAATATTTGGGAGGTGTCCCTTAATGCGGCAGATTATTTTAATCTGAATATTCTTCCATTAATCACCCCCATACTTAAAAAGCCCTCACTGGACCCCACCAGTCTTAAAAACCTACTCCCACATCTGGTCTACAACTGACTGAGCGACTATCTCACCAAGAATAACCTTCTTGATCTCCTTCGTATGGATTTCACCCTCAACACTCAATGGAAACTGCTCTCCTAAAACTCACAAACGATTTGCTAATGGATAAATCCTATGGACACAATTCTGTGCTCCTACTCCTTGATCTCTCTGCTGCCTTTGACACAGTGGACCACCCCCTCCTTCTCAAAAAACTCCACGCCTTTGGTCTCCGTGACTGTACTCTTTGCTGGTTCTCTTCCTACTTATCTGACCACACTTTTAGCGTTACTTAAAATTTTACTTCCTCTTCTCCTCTTCCTTTCTCTGTCAGGCTCCCCCAAGGTTCTGTTCTTGGACCTCTCCTATTCTCGATCTACACCTGCTCCCTGGGTCAACTCATAGCCTCCCATGGCTTCCAATACCATCTCTGCACAGACGACGCCCAAATTTATCCCTCTACCCCTCAGCTCACAACATCAGTCTCCTCACGCATCACTGAATTACTAACAGAGATATCTGACGGGATGTCACACCACTTCCTCAAACTCAATCTATCCAAAACTGATCTCATAAATTTTCCTTCCCCACGTACCTCTTCCCCGATCTCTCTGTCAAGATTGATGGCACAACTATCAGCCATTTCCCGCATGCCTGGGTTCTAGGTGTAATCCTGGACTCTGATCTATCTTTTCGGCCCCACATCCAATCACGGTCCAAATCTTGCCGCCTCAACCTCCGCAACATCTCCAAAATACGCCACTTCCTAACCAATGACACCACAAAGCTCCTAATTTTTTTCCCTGGTAATCTTGCCTACTGCAACTCCCTCCTTATTGGCTTAACTTTACATAGGCTATCTCCCATTAAATCCATCATGAATGCTGCTTCCAAACTCATCCACCATACAAACCGTTCATTATCTGCTACCTCTCTTTATCAATCCCTCCACTGACTTCCGCTCACCCAACAAATTACGTTAAAAATACCAACAACTACCTACAAAGCCCTCCACAACTCGGCCCCCAGCTACATCACTAACCTGGTCTCAAAATACCAACCTAACCTTTCTCTTCGTCCATCCCAAGACCCCCTGCTCTCTAGCTCCCTCGTCACCTCCTCCCAAGCTCGCCACCAGGACTTTTCCCAAGCCTCTCCCATCCTTTAGAACTCCCTACCCCAATCTGTCCGATTATCTCCTACTCTGTTTTTAGACGATCCCTGAAAACCCTTCTCTTCAGAAAAGCCTATTCTACCCCCACCTAACAACTGTACTTTTATTTTCTCCATCAGCTCATCCCCAAAGCTATTACCTTTTGTATCACTTGACCCTCCCTCCTCGATTGTAAGCTCCAACGAGCAGGGCCCTCTGATTCCTCCTGTATTAAATTGTATTGCAATTGTACTGTCCGCCCTCATGTTGTAATCTGCTGCGCAAACTGTTGGTGCTATATAGATCATGTATAATAATAATAATAATAATAAAATTGTGTAATAATTGTGTAAAATGCGCAAAGTTAGTGCTGCCTGGTATAAATTGCCATTGTCAATGGTGGGGAGGGCGAACTTGATGAAGATGGTGTGGATGCCCCAGCTTCTTTATATGTTACATAATTCCCCAGTCTGGATACCCCAACACATACCGTATTAAGATAGATACAGTGCCTTGAAAAAGTATTCATACTCCATGAAATTTTCCACATTTTCTCATGTTACAACCAAAAAACGTAAATGTATTTTATTGGCATTTTATGTGATCGACCAACACAAAGTGGCACATAATTGTGAAATGGAAAGAAAATGATAAATGGTTTTCCAACATTTTTACAAATAAATATCTATAAAGTGTGGCGTGCATTTGTATTCAGCCCCCTTTACTCTGATAACTCTAACTAAAATCTACCAATTGCCTTCAGAAGTCACCCAATTAGTAAATAGATCCTACCTGTGTGTAATTTAACCCCCTGGATAAATGCAGCTGTTCTGTGAAGCCCTCAGAGGTTTGTTAGAGAACCTTAGTGAACAAACAGTATCATGAAGGCCAAGGAACAGACCAGACAGGTCAGGGATAAAGTCATGGAGAAGTTTAAAGCAGGGTTAGGTTAAAAAAAAAAATATCCCAAGCTTTGAACATCTCACGGAGCACTGTTCAGTCCATCATCCGAAAATGGAAAGAGTATGGCACAACTTCAAACCTACCAAGAAATGTCCGCCCAACTAAACTGACAGGCTGGGCAAGGAGAGCATTCATCAGAGAAGCAGCCAGGAGGCCCATGGTAACTCTGGAGGAGTTGCAGAGATCCACAGTTCAGGTGGGAGAATCTGTCCACAGGACAACTATTAGTTGTGCTCTCCACAAATCTGACCTTTATGGAAGAATGGCAAGAAGAAAGCCATTGTTGAAAGCCATAAGAAGTCCAGTTTGCAGTTTGCGAGAAGTCATGAGGGGGACACAGCAAACATGTGGAAGAAGGTGCTCTGGTCAGATGAGACCAGAATTAAACTTTTTGGGCTAAAAGCAAAACGTATGTGTGGTGGAAAACTAACACTGCACATAACCCTGAACACACCATCCCCACCGTGAAACATGGTGGTGGCAGCATCATGTTGTGGGGATGCTTTTCTTCAGCAGGGACAGGGAAGCTGGTCAGAGTTGATGGGAAGATGGATGGAGCCAAATACAGGGCAATCTTAGAAGAAAACCTGTTAGAGTCTGCAAAATAATTGATACTGGGGCAGAGGTTCGCCTTCCAGCAGGACAATGACCCTAGACATACAGCCAGAGCTACAATGGAATGGTTTAGATCAAAGCATATTCATGTGTTAGAATGGTCCAGTCAAAGTCCAAACCTAAATCCAATTGAGAATCTGTGGCAAGACTTGAAAATTGCTGTTCACAGACGCTCTCCATCCAATCTGACAGAGCTTGAGCTATTTTTAAAGTAGAATGGCCAAAAATGTCCCTCTCTAGATGTGCAAAGCTGGTAGAGACATCCCTAAAAAGACTTGCAGCTGTAATTGCAGTGAAAGGGGGTTTTACAAAGTATTGACTCCGGGGGGCTGAATACAAATGCCCCCCACACTTTTCACATATTTATTTGTAAAAAATTTGGAAAAACAATTATCATTTTCCTTCCACTTCACATTTACGTTTTTGGTTGTGACATGACAAAATGTGAAACATTTCAAGGGGTATGAATACTTTTTCAAGGCACTGTAGATACTATATCTGAAGAACTTATATAGAAACATGGGAATGTCAGGATCCGTTTAAGTGCTTTACAACTTCCTAAGGATGGTGGTGGGCTGTCAGTTCTTAATGCCAGATTATATTTTTCTTCCCCTCTTTGTCTAAAGACCTTTGCTGGAGGCAGGTCATTTCGGTCATCGGGTTGGACCTCATATATTTTAATATTTCAAACATTCTCTCTATGGATGGTGACACCATCTGAGGGTTTCATTGGTGATCTACATGAAGCTTTATTAAGGGCAGTTAGTTCTAAAACCTTGATTAAATGTAGACAGATATGGAGTCATGATATAGGCGATATAGATGAGGATCAGTGGACAGTGGTGTTGTGTTATATGCTCCTCCCAAAAGTTTCCCTCTCCACCCTCTCAAAGACTGATGCAGCTTTTTATACTCCATAGAGTCTATTATACCCCTCATAAATTGTTTTTTTGGGGTTGGCAACCTTCACCTAATTATCCTTGTTATAGTGTGCATTAAGATTACAGTACTGTATGTGTTATGATTCTTAAATTTTTTTGAATTTGCCCTCAGGCTCCGCCCCCATGCGTTGCAACGTTCGCCGGGAACGGAGCCTGGCACAGCGAGGCTTCGGGCAGAGGACACAGCCCGCAGACACCGAGGGGGGACATTGCAGGATCCTGGGGACAAGGTAAGTAACCTGTACCAGGATCCTGAGATGTAATCCCGAGTGTGGCTCGGGGTTACCGCTAATGGTGCTGAAATTTAACCCCTGAGCCACACTCGGGAATACCGTCAGGAAGGCTACTTTTTTTAATGTAAACTCAACAAAAGATATCTGATTAAACAGGTCTTGTGGTGCCTCCTATTCCTCTTTGCCTCTGTTGGTGGGGGTGGGGGGATATAATGACCCGCACTCACAGTATGTGCTCAGTTTTCCGGGTTGAGGGACACTGGGTGCCATTCAAAGAAGACTGAGGACACCTTGTGGCATAGGTATGTTATACATACATAACAAACATGGCAGAATATGTGACCAGACAGCCTTAACTGTCTATCCATATCTATGGGACACTTCCTTTTGGCTCTTAGGACAGACTTCCTTAGCTGGCTTTAGATCTATCTGATAGAGAAGGACACCAGGTCCACCTCACAGTGTACTGACAGGAATCTGCATATCCTCTTAGGGGGCTTTTCAAAACCAACACTTACTAAACCAACTCTACTACATTCATTCCCCTCCAACAAGAACTGCTTAAAAAGCTATTAAGCAAAACGCGTTGGGTTGTGCATCTCCTAATATATGCGTTATGGTGTATGCCATGGTCGTCAATGATTGTGTAAATATATGATCATAGAGGAATAGCGTACTCTGGTTCAGGGGAGGTCTGTTTAACATAGAGTTTGCTCTCTCATTTCTCTGCATCAAATGTCTAAATTGACATAGATGCTATTTTAACTATGTATTATTTAAAATAAAATTGATTTTTAACATCACTTTGTCAGATCTGTTATTCCAAAGGGAGAATTCAGCACCTTTAAAGTCCCAATATGTTGTTGTCTTTATGTTCTATTACTATTACAGCAAAAGCTGCAGGGGCACAATTAAAAAAAATGAGTTGAGTGAAACCTGGTGTCATTTAACGTCATTCATACCCGAAGACTAAGGACATCTTAAGGCAAAGAAGTTGTACTGCGGGAGACAGCCCTGAATTGCACTGGGGACATTTAAAAAAATGAATTGGGATATAATGTAGAGGGCGTGCTTTTGTATTGTCTGGAGGACTATTTCAGCAAATTAAAATTTACCCAGAATTGGGCTGTGAGGTTTCTCCAGCAACCCATAATGACCTTCTCTGCTGTATATTATATAATATGATATTGTGATATTTATAGACATGATCTCTGGGTACAAAACCTGATTTCCTGTTTAACATTAGCTCTGAAAATTAAGCCCGAGGTGAGAGACAACATTACCGCGCTGTAATTTATAATGTTGTTGCAAGCTCAGATATATGGAGTGAGCGTAAGTGATAATGAAAAACCTTATTGCTGCTACTCACCGAGCTGTATTTCAAGACGGGCCCGGTCACAGAATAAATCACTGAGACCTTTACTCATCTTGCCGATCCCGATATTGTTTTTTTCATGAGCGGAGAGAATAAGAAAAAAAATATAAACTGCTCTCACCCAATCTGGGCCCAAGACTTATTGCCGAAGAATATAAAATAAATAAAACATTGCCTTGCCTTGGCCGCTGTTGACTCTACTTGATTGCTTGGCTTGGAAATTTCCAATTCTAAACATGCTTTAAGTCAAAACTGAAATGAAAGCAGACCTTTTTTTCTTTTTCGTGTTATGCTAAAAAAGAAGCTCCCAAAATGAGGACACAGACCAGTTTTTAGCGGACCATCCATCATGTTTGAGAGAGCCTTGTAAATAAAGTTTGGAGGCTTAGATTTTAGAAAAATTAAAGAGGAACTCTTGTTTTTGGTGGACCATTCATCGGGGAATCCACACTCCAGAGGGCACTTTGCGTACCCCAACCCACCTCACTATTTTATGGGTAATTTGGATTTTTTAGTGTTCAGCTTGTAGGTGGAGCTACCTGACGAACTATTCCCAATGCACACAATCCTGTAAAAATGGCTGTATGTAAAAGTGGGTGCTGAAGCGACCACCAGCTGGAACCTTGAACAATCAAAGCGAGAAATGTCACCAGCACACCAGGGGTCTCCAAAACTAGGTCCGAAGCTTTATTCAGCGATCACATCGTTACAGCAAACAGCAACGTTTTGGAGCTGATGAAGGGGTCCTGCGTGGCTTCGTAATGTTGCTGTTTGCTTTAACAATGTGATCTTGGAATAAAGTTTTGGACCCAATTTTGAAGACCCATGGTGTGCTGGTGACATCTCTCGCTCTAAGACCAAGAAAGGTGGCACAATTATTATTTGGTAAAGCTAAAGTAACCATGAACACGTGGAAGACAGTGGCACCGCAACCTAAGTATAGCAGCTCCTAACAACGTTGGCAGTACTTTAACACAGCCTTTGTACTTGAAAGGGTTGGGGTTAGGGTTGATGAAGGAGGTGGCTGATAGGCAGAACAGTGGTGCAGGCGCCTCTAGTGACCAGGTAGGAAGGTCCTCGTCCCAACTCTCTAGGGTTCCTGGATGGCGGAGCTAGGCAACGTATCCCTGTACTATCCCTCCTTGACCAAAACCTCTCCCTAGCCAGCGGGGATCCTGTCCCTACACTTCGTAAATGTGCACCAACTGCAGTGGGGCAGTGCTATTTATTAGTGACCTCACTAAATATGGCCCCAGAGGTCATTCAGTGCAGCAGCATCCAATCGGACAGTTGCTTCCCTGATGACACCTACAGAGGCCTCAGAGGAACAAAAGCTCCTTTAAACCTCTATTCCCTTTGCTGCAGGAACAGCCCCGCCTACAGAGGGGAGCGTGAACTGCACCTGCCTACAAGCCTACATGTACAATTGTAGTTAAAGTGTAAGTTCCCCTTTTGTAAAAAGGTGAGCTAACAGTCTGACAGGGTTGGGCTCAGCCCTCCCTTCTCAGAGCTCAAGCTGCTCAGCTGTGGGTTAATTGCCAGCACTCATCATTCCACAGTGACTCACCTGATGATCTTATCCTGCTCGTCAGCCAGTTCTGCTGGCCACTTAAACTCCCTGGATCAGATCTCCTGTGCCTTCGCCTTGGTCAACATATCCAGATACTCTCTGCTGCATTTTCCTGTTAAAGACTTTTGCCTGGCTGACTTCCCTTTGGGTTCCTGATTCCGTTTGCTGCTTCTGACTACTCTGATCTCTGGATTCCTATTTTACTGGCTTGTTCTGACTACCCGCTCTGGTTACCGAACCTTGGCTATGTTTTGACCACGTTTATTCTGTTTGTACTATTTTACCATTTTATTAAAGTGTGATTTTTACTGCACTTCTGTCTCAGTCTGATTCATGGTTCCTGACACAGTCTACACCTTCCCCTCCCCCTGGTCTACACTGCTTCATAAAAAAAAAAAAAAAAAGAACTTGCACTTTAAATGCAAAATTAGACTTTGACAATGAACTGCTTTCTTGAATAATAAACTCTTTTCACCTTCTTTTTTATCCTTTTTCCTATCTCAGCACTGTTGATCTCCTCCAGAATCTTCCTGTCTGAACTTGCTTAAGTAGCAGGTGTACATCATGGACCGGCTTCATGTGGCAATGGTGGACCATGCCTGGATAAGTGCTTGTAGTCTCCATCTGGAGTAAAATGTAATGGCTAACAACGCAGGAACAGAGTTTGTTGACAGTTTTTTCTTCATAACAGGAGGTGCCTGAGCAAAACTTTCATGGCAGAATCATCGGGTACAATTTTAATGGTCAGGACTATGTAACATACAACATAACGTACTGTGGTGCAGCACTATCTAACATATATCATGGTGCGTAGTGTACACAGACCAGGATTATGTTAGATTCAACATAGCATATCAATTAAATAGGGTTACCATTGAAGAATGTGGGCCCTGTTGTGGGGCTGTAATCCAAACTTGGCCTTGCCCAGAGTTTTCAAGGAGGTCGGTCAGGAATCAGATCTGAACCTGTGACCTCTGCTGTGTCTGCCGATGCCTCTTCTTGCTGAGACAGAGACGGAATGCTGAACAGCTCCCTGGACAATTCCTTGAATTATAATGCCATGAACCTTGTTTCTCTTGAACCCTTTACCTCTCCAACAAACTTCCTATTTTAGCCACTTTCTGTTTGCCAGATTATTGTGCTCCTGCCAATATCTTGCTGTTGTCACTCCTGCTGGCGTCCGTATCTCCTATACCACTCGTTATTGACTTTTGGCTTGTTCTTCAACTACGCTTCTGCTTGAGCCCAACCTGTAACCACTTGTTACTGAGCTTTGGCTTGTTTATTAACTATGCTTCTGCTTCATCCCAACCTGCTATATCTACTACTGGACCCTGGCTTGCTCACCTCCTTGTGGGGCAATTCAGAGGGCTGTGATCTGGTACTAACATGCAGCAAAACCCACCTCCACCATCAGAAGCTCTGGGGAATGCCGGTTAGTGATTAGATTCAGCACCTCAGATGAGCCTGTGTCATCCTTCAAGGTGACCTGCTGCTGCACTTATCCTGCTGATCAGTGGGAGCCTCTGTACTGCTACAGTTACTGGTCTCAGAACCTGACCCCAGACCGTGACAGGGTGATGTTATTTTCATGGAGAGCCCCATGCAAAAGATTACAGAGTTACCGTGGCAAGGCTCTGGCTTTAGTGCTGCCTGCCCTAAACTGAAGCCACATGGTATTCTGAGCCTTACGAGGTCAACAGCTCCATGAGGTTCCCCTCTGTGCTTGCTATAATGCAACATATCTGATGTATCTGTGATAGTGCTGAACCAACATAAGTTTGGTTGAGGCTTGGTTCTGATGGACATACAGTGGAGCACACCTTCAAAGGAGCTGGTATGTAAAAATGCTATAGTATAGGTGGACCTTGTTCTGGTCCTAGGCTGCTACTTCTCTGATTATGACAAAATTACAAAATTCTGGGGTGGTGACTTATCTTCAGTGTTCTGGCTGAGTGAAGAAGGTTATAGTCAGCATTTTTCTTCCTCCAAACACGGCAAGTCCCCCTCCTCAAGGAGGCACATGTACAGTCATGCCAATGAACATCTACGTAAATGATTAATTGATGGATACCAAGGACTAATTCAAGGCTGAGTTATTAGATATTTGCCCTGGTTGCTCTTGCACTCTATAGGGGTTTACCCCAAATATACAAATGTTGCATTCAGGTTTTCTGTGGTCGTTCAGTTAGGAGGCTTCACTCCTCTGTTAATGTTGTATGTCCCATGTTTTCTATGTGCCACTTCTAGCCCCTGCTTGGGCAGCCTAAGTGCCTCCAACATTATTGTATGTTTCAATGCTATATCCGAAATAAAAATGATTGAACCAGAACATCTAAATGATTCAGAGAAGGATTGGGAGAAAGTGCTGTGATCAGATGAGACCAAAATTGAGCCCTTTGGCATTAACTTGACTGGCCGTGTTTGGAGGAAGAAAAATGCTGACTATGACCCTAAGAACACCATCCCTACAGTCAAGTACGGAGGTTTAAACATGATGTTTCTCTGTTAAAGGTACAGGCCAACTTTGCCGCATTAAGGGGGCAATGGATAGGGCCATGTATTGTAAAATCTTGGATGAGAACCTTCTTCCCTCAGCCAGAACACCGAAAATGAGTCTTCCAGCATGACAATGACCCAAAACATACCACCAAGGCAACAAAGGAGTGGCTCAAGAAGAAGCACATGAAGTTCATGGAGTGGCCTAGCCAGTCTCCAGACCTTCATCCTAAAGAAAATTTATGGAGGGAGCTGAAACTTCAAATTGCCAAGCGACAGCCAAGAAACCTTAAGGATTTAGAGAAGATCTGTAAAGAAGAGTGGACCAAAATCTCTCCTGAGATATGTGCAAACCTGGTAACCAACTACAAGAAAACGTCTTATCTCTGTGCTTGCCAACAATGGTTTCTCCACCAAGTACTAAGTCATGTTTTGCCTGGGGATCAAATACTTATTTTACTCACTGAACTGCAACTTAAATTATAGCATTTGTTTTAGGTGGTTTTTTTTTCTGGATTTTTGGTTGATATTCTGTCTCTATCATTTAAAATACACTTATGATAAAAAATTAAAGACCTTTCATTTCTTTGTAAGTGGGAAAACTTACAAAATCTGCAGGGGATCAAATAATTATATCCCCCATTGTATGGCCTTGACTGAAGAGATGCATTCCATTTCCCTGGCCAGCTCCATCTTCAACACTTTTGGGGCCACAGAGTTGAAATAAACAGGCTGATTAGAAAGTCAGAATGAAAGTCATAGCTGCTGATCTGCACACTTCTTCCATGTCAGTGACCCATAAAGTAACCAGGCCACCAGCATTTTCACAACAGTAGGTCAACCATGGCTGCCTTCTTACTCGCTCAGATTTTTCCTTTAAGCCTTTATTTAGAATTCATTTTAGAGAGTCCAGTCAACTGTAACAGCACACAACATATTTAAATTTGCATTTACCGGGAAAATGATTTACCAAAATATAAAATCCCCAAGTAGGTATGCACTGCGGCTGTAAAAAAAAAGAAAAAAATGTGGTCTTCTCTCATCGAGCTCCATGTTTAGGTAACAAGCCTTGAGAAGCTGTCAAGAATATATTTAAATCGGATAATGAATAGCCGTATTTCCTTCCACTGGTTAAATGAATATCTGAATTCCATTTTTTGAAAGCATAATCACTGAATAATTTATAGATTTCACTTTCCTCCGTCCCCCTTGTGGGCAAATTTGTTGCTTTGAAACTGAGTAGCAATGAACATTAAAAAAAAGAACTGTTCAGTCAATATAACTTAATTGACAAGTTGGTTTGTGATGTCCCCACCGGCACGGGGGGAAAACGGATAGGCGAATATGAGTTGTGTTGACATCATTCACCCAGGGGAAATGCTGGAGGGAACTGGAGAGTGAATCACAGATGTGTCACCGAGCTTTGAAAGAAAATATGTAGATCGATTGTAGACTATGAAATTGCCACTTATAGACTCCAAAGTCTATACTGTGTAGCCCCCTCCTAGTTTAGAGTAGGCTGCTAGGCAAATAAAGTCAGCTCATCTGTAATAGGAGGAACATGGGGCTGATTGCTTAGGGCTGTTCAGCGTCTCACAAGCTGCTGTTCTGCTTTCCCCTTTCATCTAGAAACTTCTGGAAGTAAAGTGAGAGGGCGAGCAGAACAGGCAGCCTGAATATTTATGGGTCTCTGGACAATCCCTGGGGAGATGTGTCCAGTAGGTGGTTGAGGAGCCCATACATATTCTGAGGCCTCGCAGCCAGGGTGCAGAGCTCCAGGGCACAGCCTGCTGGAGAAGTTATATTGCCAAGGGTCTGTAAACACTTGACCATCAAACTTGTAGGATCTTGTTGAACTCATTCCAAATCAATGGGCATTATTATGGTGTATCCCTAAACACACATACACACTTTGCGGCTCTAATATCTGGGGAGGCTTCCCAGGAGGTACTAGAGTGTGTCTCTGTGGAAATGTGAGCGCATTCAACCAAATAAACAATTGTGAGGTACTGAGGTTGAAAGGAAAGACCTAACAATTGGCATTCCAATTAATCTCAAAGATGTTCAAGGTTTGAGGTCACCACAAAACTCAAACTCATCAAACTATGTCTTCATGGAGATCCTCCATACCAAGCAAGGTCCATAAAGACATGGATGAGTGAGTTTGGGGTGGAGGAACTTGACTGGCCTGCACAGAGTCCTGACCCCAACCCGACAAAACGCCTTTGGGATGAATTAGAGCAGAGACTGCGAGCCAGGCCTTCCCGTCCAAAAACATACCATCGTAAATTCTGATGATAATGCACTAGGTCTTTGTGCCCTTTGTTTGTTCATTTACCTTCCTCAAGGATAACCTGTGCAGATAAGTGGACAATAAGCAGGCCATCATATGGACCACATCAGTAATCTTGCCACCTCTCTATAGTTTGAAAGTTTTTAGAACTTCTTGTCAATAATGATTCAGGTGTAACGCTCACCAGTCCAATGACGCTTATTGCAATTATTATAAAACGAAATAGTAGTATGAGTCATAGCTATAATTCCCCGGTGTGCCCCGGCAACCACAGAGAGCAAAAATACACTATATTGCCAAAAGTATTGGGACACCTGCCTTTACACGCACATGAACTTTAATTGCATCCCAGTCTTAAGCCTCGTACACACGATCCGATTGTTGGCCAAGCGAGCGTCAGACTTTTGTCAAAAGGGCGTGTGCCTGGATTTTGTCTTGCATACTAACGGCACACAATTGTGGTCCAACAAACACGAACGTAGTGACGTACTATGTGGAATTTCAGCTCTTGAGCGCCACCCTTTGGGCACCTTCTGCTAATGTCGTATTTGGTGAGCATTGATTCAGAGCATGCGTGTTTGTACTTTGGACCTTTGCATACCTCCCAACTTTTTGAGATGGGAACGAGGGACACTTATTAGCAAAAGTATGTGAGCATTGGACACACACCCTGCCACGCCCCCTTAAAGGAGAATTGTAAAAAAAATAAATGATTAGTTAAACCCACAAGTGCTTTTTTTTTTACCACTACTATTTCTTTATACTGCCTTTTGAAACCTGCAAATGTAACGTTTAGAAATTGGATGAAAGGTTTAGCACTGGGAAACACTATTTTGAAAGATAAAAATTGATAAAAGTTGCAGTTTATATAAAACTATATGGATCAGATCAAAATGAGGGACAAATGAGGAGGAATGAGGGACAGAGGGACTTTGTTCCAAATCAGGGACAGTCCCTCGAAATCAGGGACAGTTGGGAGCTATGCTTTTGTGTGATGGACTTGTGTACAGACGATACGAAAATCTGACAACAGATCATTGTCGAAAATTTACTAGCCTGCCATCCAACATTTGTTGGCGGAAAGTTGGACAACAATTGTCTGAAGGAGCGTACCAACGGTCGGATTTTAGGCCAACAGTCTGTCATTACACAATCCAACAATCGGATCGTGTGTACGAAGGCTTAAAGCAGAGGTCCGCCGATTTAAAAAAAAAAAAAAGTCAGCAGCTACAAATACTGTAGCTGCTGACTTTTAAAATAAGGACACTTACCTGTCCAGGGAGCTTGCGATGTCGGCACCCGAAGCTGATCTGTCCCTCGGCCGTCGGGTGCTGCCGCCGCCATCTTTGGTAAGGGAATCAGCCTTGCGGCTTCACTTCCGGGTTCCCTACTGCGCAAGCGCGGCTCGTGCTGCGCTATCCCACTGGCCCCTGCTGTCTTCTGGGACCTGTGTGTCTCCCATGATACAGTGGGGGGGATGGAGAAGGCGCCGGAAGTGACGTAGATACCCGCGGGTGGCTCAGGTATCTATGCCCAGAAGTGGGAGCAAAATACCTCTATTAGACAGGTATATTCTTTTCTACTCTATTTGAAATTTGAATTCTGGAAGATGGTTATATTCTTTCTATTTTATTGTATTCTATTCTATATTTTATTCTATTCTATTCTTTTTTTTATTCTATTCTATCCCTTTAATCTCTATTCTATTTTGTTCTGTTTTACTCTATTCTTTTCTATTCTATTCCTTTATTTTTTATTTTATCCCTTTATTTTCTATTCTAGTTTTTACCTTTCTTTTATTTTGTATTCTGTTCTGTTTTACTCTATTATATTCTAGTCTTTTTTTATCTATTCTGTTATATTCTTTTCTATTCTATTCCTTTATTTTCTATTCTTTTTCCCCTCCCCCTTGAAAGGTGCCAAATGTGACACCAGAGAGGGGGGAGGAACCAGAAAAGAGTAAGTTCCATTTTTGGGTGGAACTCCGCTTTAAGTCCGACTGCACACCAGTGCAACAAAGCAAGGCCCATAAAGACAAGGATGAGCGAGTTTGGGGTGGAGGAACTTGACTGGCCTGCACAGACCCCAACCCATTAGAACACCTTTGGGATGAATTAGAGCGGAGACTGCGAGCCAAGCCTTCTCGTCCAAACATCAGTGCCTGACCTCACAAATGCTCTTCTGGAAGAATGGTCAAACATTCCCATAGACACACTCCTAAACCTTGTGGACGGCCTTCCCAGAAGAGTTGAAGCTGTTATAGCTGCAAAGGGTGGGCCAACCCAATATTGAACCCTACGGACTAAGACTGGGATGCCGTTAAAGTTCATGTGCGTGTGGAGGCAGGCGTCCCAATACTTTTGGTAATATAGTGTACATTCAGTGCTGGAGGTGCCGGAACCCCCCCCCCCCCCCGTGTTCTAGCTGAAAAAAAGCCCTGGCTAATACTCAGCTCCACCAGCACAGAGCACTAGACTAGAAGAGCAGGAAAAATCACCTTCACTGAAGCCTTTCCCCAAAACCTGGACTTTATCTCCGGACTTCAAATTTCTTGGAACAACTTCATACACAGTAAATCAGTAATTCTTCTGTTTTACATTTTTTGTTCTGCATGCAGTGCGGGACTACTGGCCTTCTATGTGTATTGATCTATTATTTATTAGAATACTATTGCTGGGTAATTACTGGGAGATGCCTATTGCTGTCGACCCCCCTCTGTGCATTTTAGGATATAATTATGATACAAAATACTGAATCTCATTTTGCCTAAAATGCAAAACAGATTCTTCCTTCTGACTGACGAGTTATAAATTATAAAACACGGCAAAGCCGCCATCCGACTGAAACCCTCGAGAGAGACAAAGAGAAAACCGGATTATTATAGAAACTGTAGACATTTCCCCAGACTAAAAAAAAAAAATCAGGGATTTGAAGTTTAAGAATAACTCCACTTGTGCTGAGAAAAAAAACAAAACAATCCCCTCTGGGCAGACATGTGCGGTTCGTTTAGTTCCAAATCCAATTTTTCGTTATTCAGAAATTTGGCTGTATCTGAATTACCGAGTTAAAATATTAACAAATTTAAACGAATCCGAATTTAAAAAAAAAAAAAGAAAATTTCAGACGAAATTCGAATCTGAATCTTTTTCAAATTCAAATAATTTTTGAATCAAATTTCGAATTTCAGAAGGGAATAAAAAAGAATAGAAAATAAAGGAATAGAATAGAAAAGAATATAACAGAATAGATAAAAAAAGACTAGAATATAATAGCATAAAACAGAACAGAATACAAATGAAAGGAAAGGAAAAAAAGTAAAATAGAAAATAAAGGGATAGAATAAAAAAAAAGGAATAGAATAGAAAAGAATAGAGTAAAACTGAACAAAATAGAATAGAGATTAAGGGAATAGAATAGAATAAAAAAAGAATAGAATAGAATAAAATAGAAAGAATATAACCATCCTCCAGAATTCAAATAGAATAGAAAAGAATAGAGCTGAAAATGAAATAATATAAAAGAATAGAATAGAAAAAACAATAGAATAGAAATAATATAACACTATAACCATCATCTGAAATTCGAATTTCAAATAGATTAAATTTGAATTTGAATAGAATAGAAAAGAATAGAATATAATAGAGTAAAACAGAACAGAATACAAAATAAAAGAAAAGTAAAAAGTAGAAAAGAAAAGAAAGTGATAGAATAAAATATAAAGGAATAGAATAGAAAAGAATAGAGTAAAACAGAACCAAATAGAATAGAGATTAAAGGAATAGAATAGAAAAAAAACCCAATAGAATAGAATAAAATTAAAAGAATATAACCATCTTCCGGAATTCGAATTTCAAATAGAAGAAATTTGAATTTGAATAGAATAGAAAAGAATAGAGCTGAAAATGAAAAAATTGAAAAGAATAGAAAAGAAAAACAATATAATAGAACAGAAATAATATACCAGTATAACCATCTTCTGAAATTCGAATTTCAAAAAGAATAAATTTGAATTCTAATAGAATAGAAAAGAATAGAATATAATAGAAAATTTAAAAATAGAATAGAAAATAAAAGAATAGAATAAAATACCAATCTCCTCTGGGTAGACATGTGCGGTCCGTTTAGATCCAAATCAAAATTGGACAAATTTTTCGTTATTCAGAAATTTGGATGTATCTGAATTACCTAATTACAATAGTAACGGATTTAAACGAATCCGAAATAACAAAACGAAAATTTCAGATGAAATTTGAATTTGAATAGTTTTGAATCAAATTTGAATTTCAGAAGAGAATAATATAGAATAGAAAATTAAGGAATTGAATAGAAAAGAATATAATGGAATAGAATATAATAGAGTAAAACAGAACAGTGTCATTAGTACAGTGACAGTGCATATTTTTATTATCCGAGCAATACATTGACGAATTACAAATTGACGAATTTTCGAATTGACGAATTTTCGAATTCATGAAATTTTACGAACTGCGATCATAACGAATAACACGAAAAACGAAAAAAGAAACTATTGCTGTGTACACACGACTGGACTTTTCGACGGACTTCCGTTGAATTGGACTTGCCTACACACAATCACACCAAAGTCCGACAGATTCGACCGTGATGGCGTACGAAGGGACTAGAATAAAGAAGTTGATAGCCAGTAGCCAATAGCTGCCCTAGCGTCGGTTTTCGTCTGTCGGACTAGCATACAGACGAGCGGATTTCTCGACCGGACTCGAGTCCGTCGGAAAGATTTGAAACATGTTCTACATCTAAAGTCCGTCAGATTTCCGACAGAAAAGGTCCGCTGCAGGTCCGATGAAGCCCACACACGCTCGGATTGTCCAACGGATTCGTTCCGTCAGACAAGTTTGGTTGAAAAGTCCGGCCGTGTGAAAAATTTTTCGGCTGTGCACGTCTATCAGTGAGCCAATCACACAAACAGGAAATGCCTTTTTTGGGGGGGCAGTCTGTTCTTCAACGGTGTACAGAGCCCCCCCCCCCTAGGTTTAAGATGTTCACTGGGGAATAAAGTGACCGAGGAAATGCTTGCTCCTGCCTGCAGCAGACTGATCGCCGAGGAAGGAAATTCTTCCTCCTGATGGTATCGTGTACATCCTGGTACATCTGCATTTTTTCGTTTTCCTGGAATTAGACTTAAAATTGACCCTTTAAATTGCTCTGGAAGACGACGCCTAGAGGAGAGAACATTGTCATTAAGTGTAATGGTGCGGATTTGGTGGTGCGTTTTTATGTGCGGTCTCTGGAGCATGTAACAGCTCTGGAGGACCTTCCTATTACCATTTATTTATCCATCTCAGACAGAACGTTAGGCTAACATTTGAACATAGATCCAATAAAAAAATGTTTAACAGATTGCAAAAAAAAAAAAAAAAAAAAAAGTATCACTTGTTTTCTTTCCAAGTTTTAAAAAAAGTCAGCCGTTTTGGGGGGTAAAACACAGCGTGATTCTGATTGGCAGAGAATGGAAATGCTCTGTGGGGGAAAATAATAAATTAGCAGTAAAAGGCAGCGGGAGGTGAGGATCTGTGAACTGCGGATGTTTTACGGCGCCGTGATAATTTGCTCGGCTCGAAAAGTCTAAATAGGAGACGCCATATTGCTCGGATAATGGAGCCAAAAAGAAAGAAAAAAAATCCTCTGTTTGCGTTAATCCAACATTGCTCGGGGACCCTGAGGATCCGGGATGGAGATGGTTATGGGTTCCCGAAGACAATTTGTTGGAAGTTTCTTTCGCTGTACTCCGAAGTGATGAATTGTCACCTTACATCAGCGCCCCTCCGGGAAGGAAGAAGAGGCTCTTCCGAAACCAGACTTCATCTTGCGGCACAAGCCCGGTGGATGGTTTGTAAAATCCGGAGCAATGGTGGAAAAATGGGCTGTAAGCAGGCGCGTTGCTGGGTCTACAAAAGATCTGGGGCTAGAGCCCATAGCAGCGTAATAAAGAAAGTAAAGAAAGTCATATGCTTGGGCGAGCATACACATGTATATACAGTAATATACGTGTGTGTGTATATATATCCCCAGAGAGCCCCCCCACTTACATCAGGGTCCCCAGAGAGCCCCCCTTATATCAGGCTCCCCAGAGAGCTTCCTCCTTACATCAGAGTCCTCAGAGAGACTCCTTCTTTCATCAGGGTACCCAGAGGGCCCCCCACTTACATCAGGCTTCCCAGAGAGCCCCCCTTACATTAGGGTCCCCAGAGAGCCTCTCCCTTGCATCAGGGTCCCCAGAGAGCCTCCCCTCCCCTTGGGGACCCCTGCAGAGACTCGGGGCTATTGGCCCCAGATTCGGGGCTATAGCCCCAAAAGCCACCCCCTAGCAACACCCCTGGCTGTAAGGCTTAAGGGTGAAGTTCAATCTGATGATATTTTGTCTTCTCTGGTTCCACCTTGCTTCCCTCATCAACATCGGAATGATATTTTTAAAATAAAACCTTTCCATCTTCATTATATACCTTATGTAGGTTATATACCTTATGTAGTGCTTACTCACTGGAAGAGGAGAATTTGGGGGGGGGGGGTGATAGGGGTACAGTTTGTTCTAGGAGGAGAAATTTAGAGGGGGGGGAGGTATTTGTGCTGGTGGGGTGGGGGGATTTGGGGAGTAAGATTTGTTCAAGGAAGGGAAATGTGTGCTGGAATGAAAAATCTGTGCTGGGGGTAGGGAATTTGTGCTGGTAGGGGGAGTTTGGGGGCTGAGGAGAGTAAGATTTGTTCTAGGAGGGAACAGTTTAGGGGTATTTGTTCTAGGAGGTGAAATATGGGTGGGTGGGGGGGGGGGGGGATTTTTGCTAAAAGGAGGGCATAGGGGAAAATTATGTAAGCTAGGAAGGGGGATTGGGGGGGATTTGTGGAGGAGAAATTTAGAGGGGAGGGGGGATTTGGGTGGTCACGGGAGTAAGATTTGCTCAAGGAAGGGAAATGTGTGCTGGAATGAGGAATCTGTGCTGGGTGATTGGGGGTAGGGGATTTGTCCTGATAAGGGGAGTTTGGGGGTTGAGGAGAGTAAGATTTGTTCTAGGAGGAAACAGTTTAGGGGAATTTGTTCTAGGAGGTGAAATATGGGTGGGTGGGGGGGGGGGGGGGATTTTTGCTAAAAGGAGGGCATAGGGGAAAATTATGTAAGCTAGGAAGGGGGATTAGGGGGGATTTGTGGAGGAGAAATTTAGAGGGGGGGGGGATTTGGGGGGTCACAGGAGTAAGATTTGTTCAAGGAAGGGAAATGTGTGCTGGAATGAGAAATCTGTGCTGGGGTAATTGGGGGCAGGGGGTTTGTGCTAGTAGGGGGAATTTGGGGGCTGAGGAGAGTAAGATTTGCTCTAGGAGGGAACAGTTTAGGGGGATTTGTTCTAGGAGGGGAAATATGGGTGGGTGGGGGGGGGGGATTTTTGCTAAAAGGAGGGAATAGGGGAAAATTATGTAAGCTAGGAAGGGGGATTGGGGGAGATTTGTGGAGGAGAAATTTAGAAATTTAGAGGGGGAGGGATTTGGGGGGTCACAGGAGTAAGATTTGTTCAAGGAAGGGAAATGTGTGCTGGAATGAGGAATCTGTGCTGGGGGTGATTGGGGGTAGGGGATTTGTCCTGATAAGGGGAGTTTGGGGGTTGAGGAGAGTAAGATTTGTTCTAGGAGGGAACAGTTTAGGGGGATTTGTTCTAGGAGGGGAAATATGGGTTGGGGGGGATTTTCACTGAAAGGAGGGGATAGGGGAAAATTATGTAAGCTAGGAAGGGGGATTGGGGGAATTTTAGAGGGGGGGATTTGTCTAAGGAAGGGAAATGTGTGCTGGAATGAGGAATCTGTGCTGGGATGATTGGGGGTAGGGGATTTGTCCTGATAAGGGGAGTTTGGGGGCTGAGGAGAGTAAGATTTGTTCTAGGAGGGAACAGTTTAAAGGGAATTTGTTCTAGGAGGGGAAATATGGGTTGGGGGGGTTGATTTTCATTGGAAGGAGGGGCTAGGGGAAAATTATGTAAGCTAGGAGGGGATATTGGGGGGATTTGTGCTGGGAAGGGGAATTTGGAGGGCAGCAGTGGGAAAGGTTTGTTCTAGGATGGGAAATTTGAGGGGCAGGGTAGCATGTGCTAGGAGGGGTGATTTGAGGGGATTTGTGCTGGAGGATGGGTGGAAGAGGATTTGTGCTGGAGGATGGGTGGAAGAGGATTTGTGCTGGAGGATGGGTGGAAGAGGATTTGTGCTGGAGGATGGGTGGAAGAGGATTTTTGCTAGGGCGAGGGATTTGGGAGGTTATGCTAGGTGGTGTGATTTGGGAGAGGGGAGAAGATTTAAGCTAGGAGGGGAAATGTTTTGGGGCAGGGGATTTTTGTTAAAAATGGGGATTTGGGGGGAAGTATACAGCTGGGGGGGGGATTTTTACTGTTGTACTGGGGGCGAATTTTTGTTTGGGGAGAATTTTCGCCTGCAAGGGGAATTTATTAGGGATGCACCGATACCATTTTTTTTACAGCGAGGATGAGTATTGATACTTTTTTTAGTGCTCGCCGATACCAATTACTGATACCTACCGCAACTGTTTTGTTTACACTTCAGCTGTCAGCAATGGAACGGAGCATTAAAAAGTTATTTATAAATTAAATCAATTAATTGTTTTTTTAACTTAGCGTGTGTAAACATATGTTTAAGGTGTAAAAATATTAACGAACAAAGCAAACAAAAACAAAAAAATGTTTTACTTATTAAAACCCTTTCATGACTAAGCCTATTTTTGAAATTTGGTGTTTACAAGTTAAAATCCGTATTTTTTGCTAGAAAATTACTTAGAGTTCCCAAACATTATATATATATTTTTTTTTAGCAGAGAATCTAGAGAATAAAATGGAGATTGTTGCAATATTTTTTATCACACGGTATTTGTGCAGCGGTGTTTTAAACACAAATTTTTGGGAAAAGGGACACTTTCATGAATTTTAAAAAATCCAAACAGTAAAGTTACCCCAATTTTTTTGTATAATGTGAAAGATGATGTTACGCCGAGTAAATAGATACCAAACATGTCACGCTTTATAATTGCACGCACTTGTGGAATGGCAACAAACTACGGTACCTATGAATTTCCATAGGCGACGCTCTAAATTTTTTTTTACGGTTACCAGGTTAGAGTTACAGAGGAGGTCTAGGGCTAGAATTATTGCTCTCGCTCTGACGATCGCGGCGATATCTGACATGTGTGATTTGAACACCGTTTACATATGCGGGCGCGACTTCCGTATGCGTTTTCTTCGCTGTGCGAGCTCGCGGGGACGGGGGCGCTTTAAAAAATTTTTTTTTGTATTATTTATTTATTTTATTTCTTTTTATAATTATAAATTGTGTTTAAAAAAAATTTTTTTTTTTTAACTTTTATTGCAGTCACAAGGAATGTAAACAATGTAATAGGTGGTGACAGGTACTCTTTATGGAGGGATCGGGGGTCTAAAAGACCCCCGATCCCTCCATTGCACTTTAAATTATTCAGATCGCCGAAAAAGGGCGATTTTGAACACTGTATATCTTTTTAAAACCGGCGCCATTGGCAGCCGAGTAAATGGGAAGTGACATCATGGCGTTGCTTCCGCGTTTACAATGAGAAGGCTGGAACGAAGCCACCCACAGCTTCATTCCAGCCCGCCCCCAGCCGCCGAAGGCAGCCGATTGGACACCGGGCCTCCCGATCGCACGGGAGGCCCGGTAAGAGTGGCAGGAGGCGGCGGGAGGGGGGGATGTCCGCTCCTCCGGTATAACAGCCGAGCGGCTTTTAGCCGCATCGGTTGTTATATACGGGTAGCCGATCGCCCGCTCTAAACAACGGTACCAGGATGATGCCTGCAGCTGCGGGCATCATCCCGGTATAACCCCGGAAAGCCGAGTATGCACATCTGCGTACGGTCAGCGGGAAGGGGTTAATAGTTTAGTTTATAAAATAGAAGTGAACAAAAAAAATCAGCAGTAAAATAATAATTAAATGGAGAAGGAGAATAAGGAGTTAATTAGGGCTGATTAGAGTAAATTAAGGGATAATAAGGGGCTAAACGGAGGAAATTAAGGGCTAATAAGGGGCTAAACAAAAAACAAATACAAAATACAACTTTTTTTTTACTTGACAGGTTACTTTAAACTGACTTCTTCTGCAGATCAAAGTTCATTACTTTCATCTATAGATGAATAAACAGATAGATACAAAATGAAACAATGTTTATCTTTCTGTTTTGACAGATGATCAATGTTGTTGATAAACATAATCAGGCCGTTTTTATTTTTTTTTAACAGCTCCAATTTCCGGGACTTGGTTTACACTTCAGCTGTCAAAGGGGAACCCCAATGACAACTGAATGAGTCATCGGTTGTTAATGAGGCGGCGCCCCCTTTCCTTAACAACTGGTAATTGCCGTCTTTTTTCTTTTGTTTACATTTTAGGTTTCGGAGCATTTGCATGAGTACCTATACTCATGCAAATGCTTAGGATTGGCACTGATACTGATATCAGTATCGGTGCAACCCTAGAATTTATGCCTATGTGGTCAGTGTACAGATTTCTGCTCAATTTTTTTTTTTTGAGGGGGGGGGGGGGGGATTTTGCTGGCACATAATTGTCATACATCTTGGGTGGCGCAGCTTGACATCTTCGTCCAGGGTGCCAGACAGTGGCGGTACGTCCATAAGGGCGCATGGGCGCTGCCCCCTCTCTCCAGCCACCCCTCTAGCACCAATAGATAGATTCATGCATTGCATTATTCTATCTATGGCTGCCGCTGCCACCCCCTATTCAGGCGCCCAGCCCCTTTTCGCCTGAATTACAGTGGCAGGGGTTTTTTTTTTTTTGAAGCACCTGATTAGAGCCATAGGCTCTAATAGGCATCAAAAAAGGTGACCTGCGAGCGCCATGTGTGGTGCTCGCAGGTCACTAAGCTGTGTTAGATAAGCGAATGAATATTCGCTTTCCTAACACTATGCGTTAAGGAGCTACCTCGTGGTCCTCCGTTCGGGAGGCCCACGATACAACGGCACAGGGGTGGGTCCAGAGGCTTGTCTGGAGCCTACCACCGCGGCCGAGGAATGGTCCTGAGCTGTCGGTCCTGTGTGACGAAGCTGGACAACTGAGGAGATCCCAGGGGAGGACCCGTCTTGGAGAGATCACGCAGCGTGCTGGTCTATAGAGGGGCCTGGTGACTCGGTTGGAGGACGTATTCAAAAGTAACTATACAGCATAGTGTTGCCGGCTCGGCTTAAAGGTTCAAGCAAGCACTGTGACTGACTTTCACTATAGAAAAACCTATACATCCTGTGGCAGAGGATCGTATGGATTTTGTTCCCACACCACCTCTCTCCGTAACTGATGCGATGGCAAAATGTTCTGTTAGCAGCCAGCTGCATGGTTTGCCTTACACAATGTCCTCACCCCCTCTGCTCCAAGCCCAGGAACGGTACTTCCTTTTCCTCTCCACACAGCCCCTGTCATGCTGGGATGTGTAGTTCCATTGCCAGGCTGTCACACAGGCTCAGTCTGTTTGGGGACTACATCTCCCACAAGTCTCAGTTCTTCCCAGCAGGCTCTTGTTTTCCCAGGATGCACAGCAGTCCATATCCCCTTCCTCTGTGTTCTCCTGATGATGGGCGGGGCTTCACTCCAGCTCTCTGTCTCTCCACAACCCAGCACTGGTCAGTGTCCTCTCTCTATCTCCCCCCACAGCCACTCCTCTGCAGTGGCCTGAGGGGAGGAGAGAAAGTGCGGGGGACGGCAGCAGCAATAATAGCTAGGTCCATGCTGTCAGACAGAGCAACGTTGCCGGCCAGGCAACAGTGGACAAGGGGCTACATTTATTTTAGACCCAGTGATGTCATTACTGTGTCTCTCTAGGCCTAGTGGTGTCATTACTGTGTCTCTCTAGGCCTAGTGGTGTCATTACTGTGTCTCTCTAGGCCTAGTGGTGTCATTACTGTGTCTCTCTAGGCCTAGTGGTGTCATTACTGTGTCTCTCTAGGCCTAGTGGTGTCATTACTGTGTCTCTGCTGTTTGCCGGGGGTGCCTGGATCACAAGACTGGCTGAACAGAATTATAAATCCTCCATTGTCCAATCAGCAGGCTTGGGGTGTATTCTTGGCCAAGCAGCACTTATGTTGCAATGAGAATCCACCTGTGCTGTTTGGCAGGGTGGATGTGAATGGATGATGTGAATGGATCACAAGACCTGCTCAACAAAGTTGTTATTCTTTTGTCAGGTAAAGCAGTTTTCAGGTGTGTATATCAATTCTGTATTTAGCCGCTTTTGTTCGGTTCAACTTTAATATTTAACATTGCATTGCGTGTAATATTTTATTTATATGGTGCTGTTAAACAGACCTTTCTAGTTTAACAGATAAGTGCACTTAAGAGCACGAAGCTCGCACCCCCTCCCCAGAGTCGCCCATTATAAATGACATAAGATCACAGATCTGCATGTTTGTAAATGTCGGAATTTTACCATGCGGCCCGCTCCAGAGACACCAAATCCTGCGCTCTGCTCCAGCTAATCTGAAGCATTGACAATCGACCCGCCCCCCTCCGGTCGGTAGCACTTACCCCATCGCCGGCAGCTTCCCCTGCTCAAGGGCCTCCCGTTCTCCTGCTCTCCACAGGTCATCATGACGGCGGCTTCCGTTTCCTCTCTCCTCCTCGGTGGCCAATCAGGAGTCTTCTCTTTTCGGCCAATCTGAAAACGGGTCTCACACCCGCGTCTGATTGGCCAGATTGATCAGTGTTGCAACAGCGAATATTCATTCCCTTTGAGGGATCATATTACCCCCTGTCCTCTGCGCCTTGCATTGGCTGCCGGTCCACTATCGCACCTTATTTAAGGTAGGAGGTATTATGTTTAAGATTATGAGAGGCCTGGCCCCAAGCTATCTCTGCTCTCGTTTTCATAAACGAGCTCTTGTCAGATCACTCAGATCTTCTGGCAGAGATCTCCTCTACATCTCGGTGCCCAAGAAGATCTGGCGCGGTGGTCGGGCCTTCTCCCACCCGGGTGCCGTACTATGGAATAGCCTCCCTGTGGAGCTCCAGGAGGCCCCCGCTATTCCGGTCTTCCATGGGTTACTGAAGACTTGGCTTTTCCTGCGTAGTCTCTCTCTTCTACCCTTCTGCTGCTCTGTGCTGCTTCTGGTCCCTGGGCCCTCTCATCCAGGGAACTTTGCTAAGCGCGTCGGGACCCTTCGGGGTAAGACCGTGCTATATTAAGATACCTCTCAACTCAACTCTGGATGGGCTCCGGTCGAACTCTCTGCGACCCAAGCCCATCCAATTTTGAAGCCTATTGGAGCCTCTGGCTCTAATCAGGTGCTTCAAAAAGAAACCCAGCATCTGTAATTTATGCACCTGGTGCCCTAAAGGGACCAGACACATGAATAGGGAGGGGGTGGCTGTGGCGGCCGTGGATAGATTCATGCTATGCATGAATCTATCCATTGCATATCAGGGGTGGCCTGGAGAGAGGGGGTGGCGCCCGGGCGCCTCTAATGGACGGGCCACCCCTGATCTGAAGTCATACAGAGCCCAGTGTATGGAGGGTGCTATGGGTGTGCTGTGGGGATGGACCCTGCAGCTGGCATGGAATCAGGTTTATGATGTCCAAAGTTGCATGACAAGTTGCACAAGTGTGAATGGAGCCTTATTGTCCTAATTTTGTTCTCTTGGAAAATGTTCTGCCTGCAACCAATCTGCTGTTGCCAAATGTAAATGGTGGTCTCTATTCTAAACAAAGCATCTCCTTACAAGTAGTTATCTTTTAAGTGCTGGTAAAGGGTTTTTTTTTTTAATAACAAACATGTTATACTTACCTCCTCTGTGCAAGGGTTTTGCCTAGAGTGGCCTCCTTTTCTGGTGTCTCACAGCAGCTCTCCTTGCCCCTCCTCTTCTCGAGTGTCCCCAAGGAGAGCTGCATTCCATGGGGGCCCTTGTGCGAGTCCAGCTGCTGTGTCCATTGACACTCGCCCCCGACGCTCCTATGTCACTGGATTTGAATGACAGCAGCGGGATCCAATGGCTCCTGCTGCTATCAATCTATCCAATGAGAACCCGAGACAGCAGCTGGAGCTGCTTGGCTTGTCCTCGATGCTGGAACGGACGGGTTCAGGTAGGAAAAAGGGGGGCTCTGGGCGGCTGCTGCAGCACAGAAGGTTTTTTACCGTAATGCATTGAATGCATTGAGGTGAAAAACCTCGAGACTTTGCAATCACTTTAAAGCTGAACTCAAAAATTGGCAAATATGGTCTAAATCCATTCCTCTAGTATATTCTTCTTGAATCTCGGTGTGCTTTGTTTATTTCTTCTAGATCTGTGCAGTAATCCAGTGTGAGACTTTTCCTTCCTGTAATAAAGACCGCTCACTGCTGTTCTCTCTCCTTGTGCAAGAGGACCGGTCTTGTCTCCGCCCCCTCCTGTAGTTTTCCGCAGGCAGCCTGTAGTGGGTGGAGCCTGCTGGGCCCCTCCCACATCTCTGCTCGCCCTCCTTGTGCAGGGTGACTGGTCTCGTCTCCGCCCCCTCCTGTAGTTTTCCGCAGGCAGCCTGTAGTGGGTGGAGCCTGCTGGGCCCCTCCCACATCTCTGCTCTCTCTCCTTGTGCAGGGTGACTGGTCTCGTCTCCGCCCCCTCCTGTAGTTTTCCGCAGGCAGCCTGTAGTGGGTGGAGCCTGCTGGGCCCCTCCCACAGCTTTGCTCTCCGCACAGGCTATGTACAGCACAGCGATCATATGTATAAAATAATCTCTGGGATTAAAAGGGCATTCAATGCAGACAAAGTGGATTTATATCCCTCGTGGTTATTGAGGAATGAATTGGATTCAATTTTTGTGCCTGGAATTCAGCTTTACGAAAAGGTTTATTTCCCATCAGTGTTGCATTAGGTGGGTAGATATTGCATAGTATATTAGAGAGGAGGGTTGCTGGGCGACATAAAAGGAAATGTTATTTTAAATTTTATTTTTAATCTTTTATGATTCCATGGTCTTTTCACCCGGTGTATTCTTCCTTGTGTTTCGTTATGTTCTGAATGCAGCTACATTTTTTTCGCATTGTTTGTTATCTTTACTTAGAGAAAACTGTCCATACAGAGCAGGCAGCCAACATTAGTAAAGATCTTTCTTAGTAACAATAAGATCTTTTCGTGCAGATATTCCTTGCTGCTATCAGAGTCCTTTTAATTAAAGTGATTGTAAACCTTCAATTTTTTTATTTTATTTTTTTAAATAACAGACATGCCTATTTTTATCTGCGCTGTGCAATCGTTTTGACGCTGCTCTGAGTAAGGCAAAGAAATGGATTGGATGCTCAGGGACAAGCAGCCAATCAGAGGTTCTGCTTCACGCAGGGAACAGCAGAAAGTGGGAGGGAAGACTGGTAAGACCTGGGCTGAGCAAATTCTGGTGGGCAGGTAAATATGTCAGAAATGGTAATATTTATCGTCCGTTATTTTCCAATATTTTGTATTAATTATACAAATAGAAATGTATTTCAATCGAAACATTTTACACAAATGGGGGCAAAATCGAATGTTATTATGGTATTGTTTTCTCCGGGTCGAATGCCCATTTAGACAAAGACTGCACTATGGCCACTAGATGGAGCTGATGATCAGGTTTGGAATACATTTTAAGGGGGATCCCACAAAACAAAGTTTTAGGTCCCCCCCAAAGTCTTTGGCAGGCCAGAAAGGGGGGAGACAAGGGTGCAACCCCCCTCTCCTGAACTGTACTAGGCCATTTGCCCTCAACATGGGGGGCCGAGGGATCCCAATTGCAAAGCACCTTATCCCCATGTTAATGATGACAAGGGTCTCTTCCCCACAACCCTGGGCTGGTGGTTGTGGGGGTCTGCTGTGGGTGGGAGCTTATCAGAATCTGGAAGCTCCCTTTAACAATAAGGGACAACCAGATACTGCCTTCCCCATGTGAATAAGAAGGGGTACATAATACTCTTACTCATTCACCAAAAATATGTAACATGTAACTAAAAACACAGAGACAGTTTTTGACAAGTCCTTTATTAAAAAACAAAGTCACATGATGTACGTCCATGTCAATCTTGATACCCAACAGCCACCGAAAAGACAAAACTGGACAACCCTAACCAAACAACGTCACTCACCGAATAAGATCTCTCCAAGCTGTCATTGACAATGTAAGGAAAGGGGCAGGGATAGCGGTCACATCATTGACCAAATAATGCACTAAGGCAATAACGTGACCCCGATCCCCGCCACTTTAATTACGTGGCTGGGATTTCCTGCCATGTAAGTAATTGGGCCGGGTGATGTCAGTGGTTGCTAAGGATGTGGAGGGTGCAAGCTCCCGCTGCTTCCTTTGCAACCACTGACAGCCGACAGCTGTCACTGTCAGGGACGCGCTGGCCATAATACAGCTGAGGCTCAGAGGCACACATAAAATGGGCCAAAACGTGCGCGCATTCGCCAATGATACTGGCGCCAAGCGGCCTATATAAGTTCAGCAGCTGCACTAGTTGGTTGCTGTCTGATCTACAGCTATTCCCGATGTTTCCGAATCTGCTTCTGTGCCTGACTTCTGTGATTGACCCGGCTTGTCCTGATCACGTTTGAACGTTACCTGCCCTGACCTCGGCTTGCTTCTGGACTGCGTTTACCTCCTGCTCTTCTGCCTGATCCTGTGTTGCTGACCTCTGCCTGCATCCTGACCATTCTCTGCCTGCTGTTTATGCCTGCACCTGACCACCCGTTTCTGTCCTGGCTTGTCTGACCTTGCATCCAGTCTTCTGTCTGCCCTGCTCTGCATACTGCCTCGCTTCCACTGACTATCCGCCTGCTGTGTGCTGTCAGTCTTCCTGCATCTGCCAAGCATCTGCTGCCTGCTGCCTACCCAGCCCAGGGTCTGCTGTTCCTGCTGCCGCTCCAGCTGTCCGGCCCAACTCTGGTGACGCACCTGTTCTCAGCTCCGCAACCGGTGGAAGATCATACAGGCACTCATACCGCGCCGCGGTCTTGCGGCCAACGTCGCAACATGAGTGGTCCCTGAGCTGTACGAGAGGCCTCCCTCTCGCGTCAGGCTCTGCCACAAGATACGTGACAGTCACATTATACATTCGGCAAACATTCAGTATTTAGATGAACGTCTGAACAGCCAGTAATAAGTCTTAACTTACGATTGTGTGATGGTTCCAGATTATCCCTATACCAGTAAAATATGAAACAACAATATCTTTATTATCATAAATATGTACAAACAGGAAACAATAGAGGACTCCTGGACTATTGAAATTCAACTGCACGTTTTTGTATAAATCACAATCTCCAAGGTTATATGCATTGACTGCTTCCCTATACCGGTAATGAGTAGAGCGTGCAAACGCCCGATAGCAATTCGTAAAGATTGAGTTCCTCACAAAGACAACGGCAGCTGTAAAGAATACATCCAATTATTCAGTATAATGGATGTATCTGGTTGTCCACTGGGTAATTTTTCCACCACAATTGTATTCGTACTATTTGTACTCCGACCAAGGGAATAGTACATTGTAAGCGTTTCTTGGAATATCACTTCAGCGCACAATGCTCGGTACTCCAACATGGATAACGTATGTCAAGGCTCATATGGTATTGAATCGACTGAATAAATGGTTAGAATATCTATTAGGGAACAATTGCTCAATGCTCTTGTGTACAGTGGTTCCCAAAGGAATTCCTAGTTGTAATGCTCGCCTCTGTACATGCAGTCATGGAATATAGCTGGTTTAGTATAGTTTCACCTATCTTATTCGATGTTCCCTTAAGGGAAGTAGGCCTACAGGTACACTGCTTGTCCTGGGATAGTGACTCAAAGTGCTGAAACCAGAGGGTTAACACGATAGCCAACAAATTTTCAATTTGCAAAATCAGAAATCGTCAATGGCAGCCTTCATGCTTCTCTCAGAAAATATGTCCTTCAATATACACTATATTACCAAAAGTATTGGGACGCCTGCCTTTACACACACATGAACTTGAATGGCTTCCCAGTCTTGGTCCGTAGGGTTCAATATTGGGTTGGCCCACCCTTTTGCAGCTATAACAGCTTCAACTCTTCTGGGAAGGCCGTCCACACGGTTTATTATTATTATTTATTATTATTATACGAGATTTATATAGCGCCAACAGTTTACTCAGCGCTTTACAATGTATAAGGGGGACAACACAATTACAGTACAGTTCAATACAAAAGGTACAGGAGGGCCCTGCTTGTAGAGCTTACATTCTAAAGGGAGGGGGTGGTGGTACAAAAGGTAATAGCTGCAAAGAATGATTTGATGGGGGTGGCTCAGGGACAGTTATGTGGGTGTGGGTTTAGGAGTGTGTCTATGGGAATGTTTGACCATTCTTCCAGAAGAGCATTTGTGAGGTCAGGCACTGATGTGGAAGAGAAGGCCTGGCTCGCAGTCTCTACTCTAATTCATCCCAAAGGTGTTCTATCGGGTTGAGGTCAGGACTCTGGGCAGGCCAGTCAAGTTCCTCCACCCCAAACTCGCTCATCTATGTCTTTATGGACCTTGCTTTGTGCACTGGTGCGCAGTCATGTTGGAACAGGAAGGGGCCATCCCCAAACTGTTCCCATAAAGTTGGGAGCATGAAATTGTCCAAAATGTCTTGGTATACTGACACCTTAAGTGTTCCCTTCACTGGAACTAAGGGGCCAAGTCCAACCTCTGAAAAATTACCCCAACACCATAATCCCCCCTCCACCAAATGATTTGGACCAGTGCACAAAGCAAAAGAGAATGAATAGCCCTAAGTGGACTTTAAAGGACATTAATATCTACACAAAAAAATAAATTAGGAAATATACAAAAGATGTAGCAATCATAGATAATTTATTGTATAAAATGCATTGTTAAAAACATGGTCGCTAAAGACCAATTAATGGATAGGAATGTATACATATCTGTAACGGAAACACCAAAATAACAGCACATGATCAAATGTGGCCCTTCACCCGACGCGTTTCAATTACATGCTTTCCTCAGGGGTGTTCTTCAAGAACCCACAACTGTGTGCAAAGTGCACAAAGCAAGGTCCATAAAGACATGGATGAGTGGGTTTGGGGTGCAGGAACTTGACTAACCTGCACAGAGTCCTGAACTCAACCCGATAGAACACCTTTGGGATTCATTTCAGCAGAAACTGCGAGCCAGGCCTTCTCGTCCAACACAAATGCTCTTCTGGAAGAATGATCAAACAATCCAATAGACACACTCCTAAACCTTGTGGACAGCCTTCCCAGAAGAGTTGAATCTGTTATAGCTGCGAAGGGTGGGCCAACTCAATATTGAACCCTATGGACTAAGATTGGGATGCCATTAAAAGGTGTGTAAGGCAGGCGTCCCAATTCCTACTGGTAATATAGTGTATTTTTTCCACTTTCCTTATATCTTTATCTGACTGAGCTGAGATGTTGCAAAAAACAAAAGTAAAAAGTACTCTGCAGTGAAAAAAAAAATTGTTTTTAGATAAAGATAAAGGACAGCTTTTGGCAGATCTACAAACGTAATCCGGCTGAGACATCACCGCAATATTCCGCCCTTCATCAGATGTCGGAGTCGCTGTGGGTGGCGGAGGTGAAAATTTTTTTTTCCCTTTAGATTCAGCACTCGGAATTGTTACAGACCGTTCCCTCTCTGTGTCTGTACATCTATTTGTCACACGTTGAGATTCCTATCATAACTCCGCTATCTGTACTGTGCCCACACTCACAAAACTTCATTAAATCTATCGGCGGCGGTGTGGTGGCGCTGAACTCCGATGTCATTTCTGCTACAAATTTTAATCGCTTGGAAGTTTCAATTTCCGCTGAAGCCATTTTCTCAGCTTGCCAGTTTCCAGGCGCTTTGACCGGCGGCCAGTAAAATCACCAACACGGCGCAGTTTATCAGCGGGAACAGACTTATCTCCTCGGAGTGGCATCTTTAATTGTATCCAGATGGTTCCTTGTCTCTGCAGAAGGCTGGATTCAGCCGTGTTCTCGCGGTTCGGAGATGATACAATGTTATAATATGCAAGTTACTTAGATATGTGAAAAATAGATTCTTTTGGAACCATAGCAACCAGATTTAGGCTTTTATTAGTCAATAAAAGGAAAAGAAGATGTCACTGGGTGCTATGGGTTACGGCACCTTACCCCCACCCTTACCCCCCTCTGTCTTTCTCACCATTCCTCTCTTTCATGACCCTCCTCTCTATTAACCACTTCAATACCGGGCACTTTTTTTTATTTTGAACATGTGACCAGCAGCAGAGGACTAGAAGCTCCTCCTGTCACTGTTTCCCTGCAGCCAGACTGAGAGAGAGCTGGGTCATGGGCAGGGCATTCTTAATGAGCGGGCACGCCTGGGCACTGCCCAGGGGCCCCAGCTGCATTGGGGGGCCCCTGCACTTTCCCTGTCCCCTTGAAGCTTAGACTGTGTAAACATGGACTGTTTTGTCAAGTCGGTTGGGTCAGTAGGAGTGTCTGCGGTGCGGTGGAGGCTGCCTGTAACACTCCCCTCTCATTTAATCAAGTTAGGCTGTTCCTCTGAGATCCTCAGTATCTCCGGAGACAGCCGCAGTTTGTGGATGGAGCCAGGGGTGTGGCTGCCTCCTCCACTCCTTCTACAGACTTGTTCACTCAAGCTGAAGAGGAGAGACCACAGCAGCCCCGGGAATTTTGTATCCATCAATACTGTAAGTGACCAAGGCACATTGTCACTACATACAGCATTAACCTGGCACTATTTCACCCTATACTATCCAAACCTTCACCTATACCACCATATACTACCCAAATCTTCACCTATACTGCCCTATACTACCCAAATCTTTACCTATACTGCCCTATACTACCCAAATCTTCACCTATACTGCCCTATACTACCCAAATCTTCACCTATACTGCTCAAATCTTCACCTATACTGCCCTATACTATCCAAATCTTCACCTATACTGCCCTATACTACCCAAATCTTCACCTATACTGCCCTATACTATCCAAATCTTCACCTATACTGCCCTATACCACCCAAATCTTCACCTATACTGCCCTATACTATCTAAATCTTCACCTATACTGCCCTATACTATCTAAATCTTCACCTATACTGCCCTATACTGCTCAAATCTTCACCTATACTGCCCTATACTATCTAAACCTTCACCTGAACCGCCCTATACTACCCAAATCTTCACCTATACTGCTCAAATCTTCACCTATACTGCCCTATACTTCCCAAACGTTTACCTATACTGCCCTATACTACCCAAATCTTCACCTATACTGCCCTATACTATCCAAACCTTCACCTATACCGCCCTATACTACCCAAACCCAAACCTTCACCAAATCCAAACCTTTACCTATACTGCCCTATACTACCCAAATCTTCACCTATACTGCCTTATACTACCCACATTTTCATCTATACTACCCAACCAAATCTTCACCTATACTGCCCTATACTATCTAAATCTTCACCTATACTGCCCTATACTACCCAAATCTTCACCTATACTGCCCTATACCATCCAAACCCTCACCTATACCGCCCTATACTACCCAAACCATCACCTATTCCACCCTATACTATCCAAACCGTCACCTATACCGCCCAATACTACCCAAACCTTCACCAAATCCAAACTTTTACCTATACTGCCCTATACTATCCAAACCTTCACCTATACCACCATATACTACCCAAATCTTCACCTACACTGCCCTATACTACACAAATTCTCACCTATACTGCCCTATACTACACAAATCTTCCCCTTTACTGCCCTATACTATCTAAATCTTCATCTATACTGCCCTCTACTATCAAAACCATCACCTATACCGCCCTATACTACCCAAACCCAAACCTTCACCAAACCTTCACCAAATCCAAACTTTTACCTATACTGCCCTATACTACCCAAATCTTCCCCTATACTACCCAAATCTTCACCTATACTGCCCTATACCATCCAAACCTTCACCTATACCGCCCTATACTACCCAAATCTTCATCTATTCCACCATATACTATCCAAACCTTCACCTATACTGCCCTATACTACCCAAACCTTCACCAAATCCAAACTTTTACCTATACTGCCCTATACTATCCATACCTTCACCTATACTGCACTATACTACCCAAACCATCACCTATACCGCCCTATACTACCCAAACCCAAACCTTCACCAAACACAAACTTTTACCTATACTGCCCTATACTACCCAAATCTTCACCTATACTGCCTTATACTACTCAAATCTTCACCTATACTATCTAAACCTTCACCTATACTGCCCTATACTACCCAAATCTTCACCTATACTGCCCTATACCATCCAAACCTTCACCTATACCGCCCTATACTACCCAAACCTTCACCTATTCCGCCCTATACTACCCAAACCTTCACCTATTCCGCCCTATACTACCCAAACCTTCACCTATTCCGCCCTATACTATCCAAACCATCACCTATACAGCCCTATACTATCCAAACCTTCACCTTTACTGCACTATACTACCCAAACCGTTACCTATACTACCCAAACCCAAACCTTCACCAAACCCAAACTTTTACCTATACTGCCCTATACTATCCAAACCTTCCGCTAAACTGCCCTATACTACTCAAACCTTCACCTATACTGCCCTTTACTACCCAAATCTTCACCTATACTGCCCTATGCTACCCAAACCTTCCACTATATTGCCCTATACTATCCAAACCTTTCGCTATACGGCCCTATACCATCCAAACCTTCCGCTATACTGCCCTATACTACCCTAACCTGCCACTATACTTCCCTATACCATCCAAACCCTACACTATACATTACTAAACCCTATACTGTACCCTCCTGACCTCCCCTCTACTGTGCCCCCCTGCCCCCCCCCCGTACTGTGTACAGTCATACATAAATACAGGCCACTAAATGTCTGAGAAATGCAATTATTATGGGGGGGGGGGGGCAGTGTGCACAGAGAAACAGAGTCAGTGTATACAGGGGGTCAGTGTATGGGGGGGCAGTGTGTAGAGATGGCGGGACAGTGTGTATAGGAAGTGAATTCAATTTGGGATAATTTCTTGGTTTTGTGTATTTGTTGTATCTAATTAGACTAAAAAGCCACGCCCAATATGTAGCATTATTTAGCCACACTCATTTCTTGCCACCGCACGCATATCGCACCGCAGGTCACCATCTCCTTGGTAGCGACCCTAGTGCAATACTTTGCCCAGGGGTCCATAATGTTATTAAGATGGCCCTGGTCATGTGACCGCTGTATATTGATTAGGAAAGAAGATACTGTTTTTTTACCCGCTTGCTTAACGGCCACTTTCACCCCCTTCCTGCCCAGGCCAATTTTCAGTTTTCAGCGCTGTCACACTTTGAATGACAATTGCGCGGTCATGCTACACTGTACCCATATGAAACTTTTATCACTTTTTTTTCACACAAATAGAGCTTTCTTATAGTGGCATTTTATCACCACTGGGTTATTTATTTTTTGCTAAATAAACCAAAAAATACAAAAAAAAAATTGAAAAAACAAATTGTTCTTCATTTCTGTTATAAAATTTTGCAAATAAATAATCTTTCTTCATGAATTCAGGCCAAAATGTATTCTGCTATATTTCTTTGGTGAAATTAACCCAAATCAGTGTATATTATTTAGTCTGTAGGAAAGTTATACAGTCCACAAACTATGGGATATATATCTGACAATTGATCAACCCTGATTTCTTGAGGCCCAAAAATGCCAGGACAGTACAAATACCCCCCAAATGACCCCTTTTTGGAAAGTAGACAGTCCAAGGTATTCAGTAAGAGGCATGGCGAGTTTTTTGTAGTTGTATCTCTCTCTCTCTCTCTCTCTCTCTCTCTCTCTCTCTCTCTCTCTCTCTATAGATATATATATATATATAATTTTTTTTTACATACTTTCACCAGTGCAGTACAGCATTATCATATAACTGAAAAAAATATATAAACTGCGCTAAACAAAGGTTATATGTGTTGAGGTGGATAAATAATGTGATCTATCACCAACAAAAAAAGTTTTCAAAATACACAAATCAAATGAATAAAGTCCAAATTTCCCACGTGGTAGGTATTCAGTATAAATGTGAAATGCTGATCCAAATGAGCTATGATTGCTCTTACCAGAACTCCAAAGAAATATGCGGATGGCAAAAAACCCTTGCCGGGGCCTCTGGGGTATTGGACCAAACAGCACCGCCCGTGGTCAGATCAAAGTCCCCTCAATGGATACAGGATAGAAGCAAATACAAGAAAAAAGACTGGCCATAGTGTAGTATGTTAAATGCTGGACATGGACATACGAACATACCAATCACCCAGGTGTGCACATATAAACAACCAAAAACAGGGGGGGAGGGAAGTGAAAAACCCCACCACCGTGGCTGTAGATTGTGCTTACCGACTCACGGTGATACACAGGCTTTTAATAGGTTAGGAGCTGACATATAGCTGGCAAGAAACACCTTGATACATCCTCATTACACGAAGTCCACATCGTCAGTGTACCACCTGCAGACGCACACAGCCTGTGGTGTCCAGAATCAGACTGGAGATACCTTTTTTCAGCAAGCTGTTTGTCCCAATGTGTTCTTTCCAGAAGAATTCCTGGATGTGAGGGTCTGCACTCGTTATGCATAACGAGTGCAGACCCTCACATCCAGGAATTCTTCTGGAAAGAACACATTGGGACAAACAGCTTGCTGAAAAAAGGTATCTCCAGTCTGATTCTGGACACCACAGGCTGTGTGCGTCTGCAGGTGGTACACTGACGATGTGGACTTCGTGTAATGAGGATGTATCAAGGTGTTTCTTGCCAGCTATATGTCAGCTCCTAACCTATTAAAAGCCTGTGTATCACCGTGAGTCGGTAAGCACAATCTACAGCCACGGTGGTGGGGTTTTTCACTTCCCTCCCCCCCTGTTTTTGGTTGTTTATATGTGCACACCTGGGTGATTGGTATGTTCGTATGTCCATGTCCAGCATTTAACATACTACACTATGGCCAGTCTTTTTTCTTGTATTTGCTTCTATCCTGTATCCATTGAGGGGACTTTGATCTGACCACGGGCGGTGCTGTTTGGTCCAATACCCCAGAGGCCCCGGCAAGGGTTTTTTGCCATCCGCATATTTCTTTGGAGTTCTGGTAAGAGCAATCATAGCTCATTTGGATCAGCATTTCACATTTATACTGAATACCTACCACGTGGGAAATTTGGACTTTATTCATTTGATTTGTGTATTTTGAAAACTTTTTTTGTTGGTGATAGATCACATTATTTATCCACCTCAACACATATAACCTTTGTTTAGCGCAGTTTATATATTTTTTTCTGTTTTTGGTGTTGTCGCACTGTTTACTGCTGCTTATCCTTTTGTGCTTCTAGCGCGGAACTTTTTGCTTTACATTATCATATAACTGGTGTGGCGGTAATCAGGGACACTGCCTGGTAACAATATGAAATTTTATATATATTTGTTTAGTAAAAAATAAAAACCGTAGAGGTTATCAAATACCACCAAAATAAAGCTCTATTTGTGGGAACAAAATGATAAAAATCTTGTTTGTGTACAGTGTAGCATGACCGCCCAATTGTCATTCAAAGTGCGACAGAGCTGAAAGCTGAAAGTTGTCCTGGGCGGGAAGGGGCGAAGTGGTTAAATGTTGCTTAACATACCATCCAAAATGTTTATTTTATTTGCAGATTAATATACTTATAATAAATGGCCATACGTCCGTTGTATACGCCTATTGAGACAACTCACTTGTGCGCACGCAAAGTTTGCGCTTACTGCATGCGGCAGAACGCAACCAAGGTGCAGGGCGAGGGACCGCCGGCTGTTAAGCCTAAAAACTATTTTGCGCCACAAAAATGAATGTTTCAGCCGGTTCGGTTTTTTTGAGATATCGGAATTCAGATTATGTAACATCAAGCCCCGCCCACTTTGCACCCAATGTTAATAAAATGTAAAAACAAGGATTGCATTCGTTTGCACCACAACTGTGCCGATTTGTGCTGCAAAAACGAATGTATGTGCTGGTTTGGTTTCAGAGATATTGAAACCTCTCCGACTTTGCACCACATGTTATTACATTTTAAAAACAATCATACAATTTGTTTGTGCTGATTTGTAGCAAAACACAAACTTTCTGTTTTATTTTTGAGATATTAGACATTCGACGTTAGATTATGTAACCTAAAACCCCGCCCACTTTGCACTATGTTGTTACATTTCGAAATCAAATCTACCATATTTTTGCTGCATTGGCAGGAAAAACAAGCGTCTTAGTACAGTGTAGTTTTTTCATATAGCACTCTCATTTTGTATCAGAAAGAATGATTATGGGACGCATTTATGCTTTTTAGCCTGAGCTACCCTGAAAACCTAAAATATATCATTGAAGTTTTTCAGAAGATCTTTTTAGAACTTCAAAAGTTTCACGCTTGCTGACCAGCCACCGTCATTACACTGCAGCAGGTCGGCTCTCCTGCGCAAACCACCGTAGGTCTACGTCGGTCTTTGCACTGGAGAGAGCGGGTGATCGCAGTATACAGAGGCAGAACGGGGATCTGCCTATGTAAACAAGGTGATTTCCCCATTCTGCCAAATGACATGTCAGAGATCTTCTTTTCCCAGCGATCGGGAACAGCGATCTCTGTCATGTCCCTGGTAGCCCATATACCGCATTTAGTTAGAACACACCCAGGGAACATACTTAACCCCTTGATCGCCCCCTAATGTTAACCCCTTCCCTGCCAGTGTCATTTATACATTGATTTGCATTTTTATAGCACCGATCAATGTAATTATTATTATTATTATCATACATGATTTATATAACGCCAACAGTTTACGCAGCGCTTTACAATGTAGCGGGGGGACAGCCCAATTACAGTACAGTTCAATACAGAAGGGACAGGAGGGCCCGGCTCGTAGAGCTTACATTCTAAAGAGAGGAGGTGGTGGTACAAAAGGTAATAGATGCAGGGAATGGTTTGATGAGGGGGTGTCACTGGTCCCCAAAAAGTGTAATTCGGGGTCAGATTTGTCTGCTGCAATGTCGCAGTGGAGCTTACATTCTAAAGAGAGGGGGTGGTGGTACAAAAGGTAATAGGTGCAGGGAATGGTTTGATGAGGGGGTGTCACTGGTCCCCAAAAAGTGTAATTCGGGGTCAGATTTGTCTGCTGCAATGTCGCAGTCCAGCTACAAATCGCAGATCGCTGCCTTTACCAGTAAAAACAATAAAAAATAAATAAGTCCCTAAATCTATCCCATAGTTTGCAGATGCGATAACTTTTGCGCAGACCAATCAAAATACGCCTATTGCGATTTTTTTTTTTTTTTACCAGAAATATGTAGAAGAATATATCTCGGCCTAAACTGATGAATAAATTATTTTTTTATATATATTTAAATGTTAAATATATAAAATGGTTTTTTTTCAAAATTGTTGGTCTTTTTTTGTTTATAGCGCAAAAGAAAAAAAAACGCTAAGGTGATCAAATACCACCAAAAGAAAGCTCTATTTGTGGGGTAAAAAAGACATCTATTGTGTTTGGGTATAGTGTTGCATGACGGCGCAATTGTCACTTAAAGTGACGCAGTGCCGTGTCGCAATAAAATGGCCTGGTCATTAAAGGGACAAATCCTTCCGGGGCTAAAGTGGTTAAAGTGCAAATTACTCTCCTAAAAGGCTTAAAAAAAAGTTAATACATTTTGTATTCTATGTTCTTTACAGATACTGTATATTGTATATACATGTGTGTGTTTCAGTTTGATTTATTAGCTGAGAAAGAGGCATTTATTATTTTTTTTAAATGTTTACATTTACATTTGATGCTGCTTTAATAATATTACATTTATAACACTTTATAAATAATAATAAATGTTGATTTGTTTTGAAAGCTTGTTTCATGAGACTATTCCTTTTAAAAAAAAAAACATATTATTGTATTATTTTTTTATAAAAACCTTCAAATATATATCAAATACATTTGGAAAATAAGTTTTACCAACTTAAAAAAATTGAGTAAGTTACAAGTTAATATCACTTAAAACTAAGTAACTAAGTAATAGGGCAGCACAGTGGTGTAGTGGTTAGCACTTTCACTTAGCAGTAAAATGGTTTCTGGTTCAAATCCCGACTATGACACTACCTGCTTGCAGTTTGCATGTTCTACCCTGTGCCTGCATAGGTTTCCTTCCACACTCCAAAGTCATGCTTGTAGGCAAATTGGCCCTAGTATGTATATGTATGAATGTGAGTTAGGGATCTTAGATTGAAAGCTCCTTGAGGGCAGGGACTGATGTGTCCAGAAATATATATGTAAAGTGCTCTGTAAATTGATGGTACTATATAAGTACTTGAAATAAATAAGTTAATGTATGTGTTCCTAACTTAAACTTTTCTAGAAACTGGAAAAATTGAGTTGGCTTTACTTGAACCTATGGTCTATAAACTGAAAAAATTGTGTTAGCTTTACTTGAACCTATGGTCTATAAACTAGAAAAATTGAGTTGGCTTTACTTGAACCCTTGAGGGCAGGGACTGATGTGTCTAGAAATGTATATGTAAAGCGCTCTGTAAATTGATGGTGCGATATAAGCACTTTAAATAAATTAATGTATGTGTTCCTAACTTAAACTTTTCTAGAAACTGAAAAAATTGTGTTGGCTTTACTTGAACCTATGGTCTATAAACTAGAAAAATTGAGTTGGCTTTACTTGAACCCTTGAGGGCAGGGACTGATGTGTCTAGAAATGTATATGTAAAGTTCTCTGTAAATTGATGGTACTATATAAGTACTTGAAATAAATAAGTTAATGTATGTGTTCCTAACTTAAACTTTTCTAGAAACTGGAAAAATTGAGTTGGCTTTACTTGAACCTATGGTCTATAAACTGGAAAAATTGTGTTGGCTTTACTTGAACCTATGGTCTATAAACTGGAAAAATTGTGTTGGCTTTACTTAAAACTATAGTTCCAGACAAGTTAAGGTATGTATTCCTAAATGAAAACACTATGTTCTATAAACTGAAAACATTTTTTAGTTGGCTTTACTTAAAACAACAAAGTTGAAAACATGAAAAGTCTAATGAGTCCGACAAAAATACGTTTAGTTGACAGTACTTAAAAAGCTGATGCAAATAGTTGCCTCAATTTTTTTGAGTAGACCCAGCACAATATTTTTTACAGTGAGACGTGCTTTAAGCGTAAATGAAACGCGACGGCGTGCTTAGCTTTTTTGACTCTCTCTTGTAACTTTCTAATCTACATTCTGTTATCCTCTGACCGCCAGTCGCTGGTGTTTTGGATGCAAATCCCACAATCACCTTCCTGGCTGTTTATAAATATTTATAGCCGCCTTTGTATTTTACTGTTTAATACATCGTTTCTATTCCTGTGTGTAATTTATTTTTCTATTAAGGGGGTTACGGAATAATCTTTTTTCCCGGGGCCCCTAGCGTATCAGCTTGTCCGGATAGTTTAAAATCTTCCCTCCGCTTCTGTTTGTAATTATGATCTGCGCCCGCTCCGCGCCGCCTGCCGTATCTCTGTGAAGTTAGCGGTGATTTATAAAATGTATATCGGAAATGCAACTTAGCTGAACTGAACATTGTAATCCTTTTTTTTTAATTTGGACTAACAATACTGTTTTTATACATTCTCAAGGATATCTCATCTGTTCAGTTTGGCATTGGTCTAAAGAAAAAAAAGCAAAGAGTGAACGTTAGCGAGTAAAAGGAAATGTTCCAGAATGCCGCACATCACACAAAACCCTGTATGGATAGTAAGAGCAGCTTCATTCGGGCCACGCCTTTTATGCGTTTCGACCAACCCACAGGACTTAGTCAAGGAGGTGGAGACTTCACACGGCCATACCTCAAATGTGTGTTGCGATCACCTTTCACATATGCGCGTGTGACTTACGTATGTGTTTGCTTCTGTGCCCGGAGGGATGAGGCACTTTACTTTTTTTTTGTTCTTTTTTATTTTTATTTTTTATTTTTACACTGTCCCTTTAATAATTTTTTTATCACTTTTATTCCTATTACAAGGAATGTAAACATCCCTTGTAGTTGAAATAAGGATGGCAGGTCCTCTTCATGGAGAGATCTGGCATCAAAAAGCCCCCAAACCTCTCCTTTACCTTTAAAAGCAAAATTATTTACTTTCAGCCTGGATCGGAAGTGACGTCATGGCGTCGCTCCGGTCCTCCAAGGCCATAGAGGCGATCAATGAGGATCTATTCTTTGATTGCCTATGGGAGCAACCGGCTGCACCGTGGGATCGTTTCTCGGGCGAAACTGTGGAAACGGTAAGCCCAAGAGACACTGGCAAGTGGTGGGAGGGGACGTTCTGAAAGTCTTCCAGGGGCTCCTAGAAAGCCAGTCACGGGCTGTAAAAAACATTACCGGGGGGGGGGGGGGGGGGTTTGGCAGCTATCTTCAGCCATAATCCCGGTAAACCACTTTGAGACGGAACAGCTTGCCACCCCACTTGGGTGCTTCCACCAAACAGTGCCTCCTGCCCTCCAAACCCTTCCAGCAGACCGAGAGCTAATACAAGCCCTGTTACCCCAAGCATCATACACAGACAAGGTGTTGAGGTAAAACCAAAGAAAGGACTGTTTATTGAACAGAAATACAGGTTTTCATACACTTCAAAAGTAGGTCAGCCACCACATGAACAATAAAACCAAATATTTACACAAAACATCACACAGCGGTTAGATAACAAGCTAAAATTGACACAAGGAACCTTCAAGACAAATTAGCCAACAGACAGAAACAATCGGTGACTCAATTAACACACCTAGGAGGCACACAATGGGAGAGACCTACTTAACCACTTCAGTACCGGGCACTCTAACCCCTTTCCTTCCCAGGCCAATTTTCAGCTTTCAGCGCTCTCGCACTTTCAATGAGAATTGCGCGGTCATGCAACACTGTACCCATATTAAATTTTTATCATTTTGTTCCCACAAATAGAGCTTTCTTTTGATGGTATTTATTCACGACTCAGTTTTTTTTAAATTTTTTGCGATATAAGCGAAAAAATGAGCAGAAATTTTTTTTAAAAAACAATATTTTCTATTTTAAAGGAAATCTATCTATTTTAAAAGAAATCCACTAAAATCTAATTTTGTCATAAATTTAAGCCAAAATGTATTCTGCTGCATGTCTTTGGTAAAAAAAATCCCATTAAGTGTATAATAATTGGTTTGTGTGATCACGGACAGATGTACGCAGATGATCATGTACAGATGTGGGCAGATGATCCCGGACATACAGCATGTGTGCAGATGATCTTTGGGACATATGATTTTACTGTTACATATATGTGGGGGACAGGTGTTTTTACTGTTTTGAGGACACTATTTTGGGGACATTGTGTGGGGACACTGTGTGGGGACATGTGTGGGGACACTGGGCTGGTGATCAGTATGTAAAAAGCTGTAAAAAACAGCTCATACTAACTGACCACCGACCGGCGGCAGCCATCCGCTCTCCTCTCCTCACTGACAACTTCCGTGTGAGGAGAGGAGAGCCGATCGCGTAGCAAACCGGCTCTCTATTTACGTCACACGTGATGGCTGTGACTGGACACAGCCATCATGTGATCAGGAGGGCCAATCACAGAACCCTCCTGTCGATCGGAGATGCGCCGTGTCAAGGTGATACAGTCTCGATGCGCTTGTGTCTGGGTGACAAAAACGCATCTGGATTGCCCTGCTGCATGGGCACGCGAGCGTGATCCCCCTCCTTTCTGAAGGATGTTTCTGAACGTCCATTTAGAAGGAGGGAGCACCCACCCAGCTGTATATGTGCAGTGGCCGGGTGGGAGGTGGTTAACAATAAACGCATAACAAACTATGATCCCACCCTACCTCAGACCTCTGACAATAGGTGCAGGAACTCCCCTTTTCCGAGTCAACCCTTTTCTTTGCCCCTTCCCACCTCCGAGCACCGTCCCTTGGTTCCATCCCCTACCCACCTCCCAGTACCGCCCATTTTAGGCAATACAGAACCAAGTATCATTTTGTGGTGCTAAGTAATTTGTATGGAATTTGGTAATGATATCAAGAAAAGCAGTAAAATAGATCCCATTCAACCAACAATAGATCCCTCTAACAACAATGTACCGCCCACAACAAATCCCCCCCCAGCAACAATAGACTCCCGTCAGCATCAACAGATCTCCGCACAGCCAGCATTAATAGACACTTTGGCAGCCATCAAAAATAGACCCCCAAAACAGTAGATCTCCTTCAGCAAAAACTGCCCCCCCCCAGCAACATAAGACCCACCCCTAGCAATAATAGGTCCCCCACCAGCAACAATAGATCTCCTTCAGTAACAGTAGACCTCCCTGCAAAAATAGATCCCCTCCAGCTAGAATAGATCCCCCAGCAGTGAGCATCAATACCCTGCAGCACACCCCAGCACCCCTTGCCATTACATACAGTCAGTCCAGGAGGTGCCGGAACTGCGTTCCCCGGCGTTCCCCCGCGTTCCCGCTGAAAAAAAAAGCCCTGCTGACAACAGTCTACAACAATCTAGGAGAAAGACTCATACAATGTTCCAGCAGTCTGAAAAGGTGGAATTAATTTATCTTCATAGATTTCTTGAGGGATATTGTTAATAAACATTTCTGTCCCAAGTGAAGGAGCGATGCTGCATCCATCTAGGTAAGTATGATTGTTAAAATAAAAATCCCAAACTTCTCTTTTAAGGTAGGAAATGTTAAGCCTTTAGTACTACATAAGTAGCCTTTAACTCTTCTCTACTGTATCCAAAATTGGCCTCTAGGTTTTAAAACGTGGTACTGGTATTAAAGCATTTAAAAAAGGAACAGAATAGGGAAAAAAAAAAAAAAAGCTTACATTTATATGCTGTTTGCTACATCAGGAGCTGTTGAATGGTATTATGTAGGCTTCCGGGATCAGCGCATTTTCTGTGAAAAGGTTAAGTGTGCCTCTCTCTTTTTTTTTTTTTTTTGGCGACACATGAAATGTATAGATTTGAATAATGTTATCATGATCACGCATTGCTCATGGATCAAGTAGAATTTAACAAGGACTGAAAAGGATCAAAGCATACATTACAGAGCATCTCGTCTCTGAGGTGTGTTATCATAAAACCACCAGATTATCCGAAAATCACACAATGAATGTGATATGAGGATGATTCTCCTGCAAGCACCTTGTCCCAAATTCAACATTTCCATTCAAATAGATATTGATATCTAAAAAAAAAAAATACAAAGAATACAGCAGAAAAATGTCTAAAGCCGCGTACACACGAGCGGAATGTCCGACAGAAAAAGTCAGACGGAAGCTTTTCATCGTCTATTCCAATCGTGTGAAGGCCTCATCGGACCTTCTCTTTCGAAAATTCTGACGGACCTAGAAATGGAACATGTTCTAAATATTTCAGACGGAACCAATTCCTATCAATAAAAACGATCGTCTGTATGCTGTTCCCACGGACCAAAAACGACGCATGATCTGAAGCAAGTACGAGACGGAAGCTATTGGCTATTGAACTTTCTTTTTCTAGTCCCGTCGTAAGGGTTGTACGACACCGCGTACTGGACGGTCGGACTTTGGGTTGACCGTGTGTAGGCAAGACCGCTTGAATGGATTCTGTCGGAGAAACCTTCGGAGTTTATTCCGAATGCAAAACCGATCATGAAGGTAATAAAAGATAAGACTAATGCCTTGTACACACGATCGGGATTTTGGTCGGAAAAAGATATGATGGCTTTTCCGACAGGATTCCGCTCAAGCTTGCCTTGCATACACACGGTCACACAAAAGTTTGCTGAACTTTCGACCGTGAAGAACACGGTGACGTACAACACTACGATGAGCTGAGAAAATGAAGTTCAATGCTTCTGAGCATGCATCGAATTGTTTCATCGCATACGTAGGAATTTTGCGCGTTGGAATTGCTACAGACGATCGCATTTTCGGATAGGAACTTTTTCCGACCGAAAAATTGAGAACATGCTCCCAATCTTTTGCTGGCTGGAATTTGGCCAGCAAAACTCCAATGGAGCGTACACATGGTCGCATTTTCCGACCAAAAGCTCTCATTTGTCTTTTGCTGGCCGAATTTCCGATCGTGTATACGCGGCATAAGAGATCAACCTAAATGTCAGGACTGGATCTGAACCCACTACCTCTGCTGTGTCTGGCAGTAGCTCTTCTTGCAGGACCATCAGGAATGCTGGACAGCTCCCTGCCTGATTCCTTATGCCGTGTACACACGAGCGGAATGTCCTGCACAAAAAGTCAGACGGAAGCTTTTCATCGTCTATTCCGATCGTGTGTAGGCCTCATCGGACTTCTTTTTTCGAAAATTCTGACGGACCTAGAAATGAAACATGTTATAAATATTTCTGACAGAACCAATTCCTAGCGGGAAAACCGAACGTCTGTATGCTGTTCCGACGGACCAAAAACGACGCATGCTCTGAAGCAAGTACGAGACGGAAGCTATTGGCTACTGGCTATTGAACTTCCTTTTTCTAGTCCCGTCGTACATGCTGTACGTCACCGCGTTCTGGGCGGTTGGACTTTGGGTTGACCGTGTGTAGGCAAGACCGCTTGAATGGATTCTGTCGGAGAAACATTCGGAGTTAATTCCGACGACAAAACAGGTCGTGTGTACGTGGCATTAGACAACCTTGCCTTATGTTTTTTTTGTTTCTTTTGAACCTTGAACTCTTTTCTCCTCCCATGAACTTCCTATTTAAAGCAGGGTTCTGCCCCCCCCAGCAAAATAAATGAAGTGAGCAGCTACACATGCTATAGCTGCTGACTTTTAATAATAGGACACTTACCTGTCCAGGGAGCTCGTGATGTCGCCACCCCAGCGGATGTTTCCATTGCCATTGCCTGTAAGGGAAACCGACAGTGAAGCCTTGCAGCTTCACAGCCGGTTCCTTGCTGCACATGTGCGAAGCACGCTGTGCTTTCTGAATGGCCTGGGGGCGGGGGGAAGAAAGAGGGGGGGGCGACCTTCCCAGTGATCTCGCCGCAGAAGTAGGTACGGGTACCTGTCAAAAAAAGGTATCTGCTCCCCCCCCCCCCCAAAGGTGAAGCTTCCACTTTTGGCTGGAACTCCGCTTTAAGCCATGCCTTTGCATTTCATTTTTGCTACATTACTGTGCTCTCTCCGGCCGATATCTTGCTCCTTTGCATACCTGCAGCTGTCTTTATCTCCACTACCATACATTACTGACCTTGCCTTGTTCCTCGACTATGCTTCTGCTTGATCCCAACCTGCAACCATTTGTTACCGACCTTTGGCTTGTTTAGTGACTATGCTTCTGCTTGATCCCTACCTGCTATATCTGCTATTGGACCCCAGCTTGCTCACCTCCTGGTGGAGCGATCCTGAGGATCCCGACCTGCTACTAACATGTGGCAAAGCCCATCTCCACCATCAGGAGCTCTGGTGAACACTGGTTAGTGCTCCTCGGTTGAGCTCACGTCATCCGCCAGGGTGACCTGCTTGTGTACTTATCCAGCTGGTTGGTGGAAGCCTCTCTACTACTATAAATACTGGTCTCAGAGAGGCTGACCCTGACCGAGACACCAAAGAGGTTTAGATTTTAGTAGTTACCAGCAGGCTGACTTACCAGCTGAAATAGCAAAGTTCCCAACTCCTCCCACCCATCTAAGACATTTTAAGGTTCGTCAGTTTTCCATTTTTAATTTTGATTCTTCTAGTTTCCATTTTATCAAACAAAGAAGGAGGGATGAGACCCCATAATAGCAGAGGCAGGAAAAGTCAATAAATGTCCTGTTGATAAAGTCTTCCAAATATATTGAAGGGAAGGACATATTTCCTGAGAGAAGCATGAAGGCTGCCATCGAAGATTTCTGATTTTGCAAATTGAAAATTTGTTGGCTATCATGTTGACCCTCTGGTTTCAGCAAGCAAAGCAAGAGAGGGTGTTTCACCGCTCAGGTGGACACAAACTCAGGTGTATAGTTGATGTGAAGCTTTCAGAGTTTGAAGAGTTCCAGGTGCTGGCTAAATGCTGAGTGGAACAAGGCTTTAGAGTACAGGAAAAGCTGACGCGTTTCGCACTCGGAGCTGAGTGCTATGAGTAAGCAATCAGCTCCGAGTGCGAAACGCGTCAGATTTTCCTGTACTCTCTGCATGATGGTCTTGTAGTTTTGATGATCCCATCTTTCTAATAAAGACAAGTTTTCAACTTTACCCAGTGTGCGGCATCCAGATCTTCTTGTCTAAAGCCTTGTTCCTCTGGTTTCAGCACTTTAAGTCACTATCCTGGGACAAGCAGATAAAGACTCTTCCCTGACTTTGCCAACCTATCTTTTCTCAGATTTTTCTGACATTACATTGTTGACCTAACCTGATTATTCTCTAACTTTTCACCTAAATCAATTAACTTTCTCTTACTTTCTTGATCTGTGTAGTTCGGCTTTACAGGATAGGCCTCAGGACGGTTCTTGTGTAGAAGACAGAGATTGGATAGACAAGGAGAGAGAGAGAACAAGTAATAAAGAGAGAGAGAGAGAGCGAGAGAGAGAAGAGACAGGATGGAGAAAGAATTAGAAGAGACAAAATGCTCAAAGTGGTTGTAAACCCTCACATACACCCAGTGAATCGACTGGCCTCAGGTGATATAAGGGGATAAAACAAATCCTCCTATGTAATTGGTTCCTGTTTATCTGCAATCTTCTCTTCTCTACCTCGCAGAATTTATAAAGCTTGTCTTAGAGTTCAGAAAAAGGGGGGCAGAGAGCTGATGTTACACTCTGCAGAGCTCAGTGAGGAGAGCTCCAACTGCTGATTGGAGGGAAGGGACACCCCCCACCTTCACACAGCACACAGAAACAGAGCTGAGGCTATCAATCACAGGCTGTGTGCTGGAGCTCCCCCGTTACCTTTTTATCTCTTAGTGTCAGGAAAACTTGTCAGAAGAGGAATGCAGCAGCAGACAGAAATGACACTATGGGGGTTATTTACGAAAGGCAAATCCACTTTGCACTGAAAGTGCACTTGGAATTGCAGTCGCTCAAAATCTAAGGGGTAGAAATGAGTGATTTTATCATCCAATCATGTGCAAGCTAAAATGCTGTTTTTTATTTTGCTTGCATGTCCCCCTCGGATCTACAGGGACTTCACTTCCAAGTGCACTTGCAACCCCTATGGGGTTGATTTACTAAAGGCAAATAGACTGTGCACTTTGCGAAGTGCAGTTGCATCCTGCAAGCACAGTTGCTCCAGAGCTTAGTAAATGAGGTAAAGCTTCACTGTCCCAAGAATACCCAATCATGTGCAAGGAAAATACAAAAAAATGCATTTTTGCTTGCCCATGATTGGATGGTGGAAGTCAGCAGAGCTTCTGCTCATTTACCAAGCTCTGGAGCAACTGCACTTGCAGAATGCAACTGCATTTTGCGAAATGCACAGTTGAATTGCCTTTAGTAAATCAACCCCTAATGCCCTGTACACACCATGGGATTTTCCGACAACAAAATCCATTTTTTTCTCCGACGGATGTTGGCTCAAACTTGTCTTGCATACACACGGTCACACAAAGTTGGTCAGAAATTCCAATCGCCAAGAACACGGTGACGTACAAGACATACGACGAGCCGAGAAAAATGAAGTTCAATAGCCAGTGCGCCTCCTTCTGCTTGATTCCAAGCATGCGTGGAAATTTGTGCGTCGGAATTGTGTACACACGATCAGATTTTCCGACAACGGATTTTGCTGTCGGAATATTTGAGAACCAGCTCTCAAATTTTGTGTGATGGAAATTCCGATTTCCGACAAAAAGCTCCCATCGAACATTTTCTGTCGGAAAATCCGACCGTGTGTACGGGGCATCAGTGCTCTGGGGTGAGACAAGTACACACTATAGAGGGATATGCTTTGTTCATATTTCATGTCTGAGGTTTACAACCACTTTCATTCGCAAAATTTTCAGACAAGGTTAAAGTGGATGTAAACCCAATGTCATCCTTTCTAAACTCCTGCCATAGGGGTTATCTATAAGGATATGCATGCCTCCTGCATGTATCTTTACCTGTCAAATGTCTCCCCTCTGTCTGTTATGAGACCAGAAAAACTGCAGATTCTGTGGGTGGGTCTGTTGTCTGGAGCTCGGTGGGTGGAGTCGTGATGTCAGTAGACTCCCCGCCCACCTCTACACTCCCCGCCCACCTCTACACTCCCCGCCCACCTCTACACTCCCCTTGTCAATATACATTTTCTCCTGTGTGTTTCTTACACTGAACTTCTGCTATGATCTCTAACATCCAATGAAAAGACAGGAAAGTAACCACATGACTTCAGCATGCCCAATCATGCTGAGGTGTGGAACAGCCAATCCTTGCAGAGCTGCTGAAGAAAGGAGTGGGGGAGGGAATTAAAAAATAATGCATGTCTTAGGCTAGTGCACAAGATATAAATCACCTGTCACTCACAGCAAGGGGGAGGAGTTGACAAAGTTTTTCTCTGTTTGTCAAGTTTTATCTCACTGAACAATAAAAAGGGGATTACTCAGAGATGGATTAACTCTTTGTGGCAAGACTGGGCTCAAATGATAGGAAATCTTATACTCTACGTTATCACATACTTTAAGTATCTTTATTAAGGCCATGTGACTCTGTTGAAATCTTATTGGACTAAACTGAAAATAACTGTCGCTTTTCAAAAATAGGTATCCTAACCTGCATAGAGCATAAAAGATAGAATGATGAGAGAGAAACAGAATGGAGGAAAAGTGACAGGATAAAGAGAGACTGACGAGAGAGAGAGAGAGGGAGAAAGGATGGAGAGGGAGAGCGACAATATTTAGAGGATGGAGAAAACAGGATGGGGAGAAGGAGTGAGGATAAAGGGAGAAATAGAAAAAGGATGAAGAGAGAGTGACAAGATAGGGGGGAAAAGCAACAGGACAGAGAAAACAGGATGAAGAGACTGTGACAGGATAGAGAAAGAGAGAAAGGATGGAGAGAGTGTAAAGCTTAACCCCTTCCCGCCGACCGTACGCAGATATGCGTACTCGGCTTTCGGGGGTTATACCGGGATGATGCCCGCAGCTGCAGGCATCATCCCGGTACCGTTGTTTAGAGCCGGCGATTGGCTATCCGTGCATAACAACCGATGCGGCTAAAAGCCGCTCAGCTGTTATACTGGAGCAGCGGGAGGGGACGTCCCCCCCCTCCCGCCGCCTCCCACCACTCTTACTGGGCCTCCCGGTCGATCCGGAGGCTCGGTGACCAATCTGATGCCCCCTGGCGGCTGGGGGCGCCTGGAACGAAGCTGTGGGCGGCTTTGTTCCAGCCTTCAAATTGTAAACGCGGAAGCGACGTCATGACGTCACTTCCCGTTTACTCGGCTGCCAATGGCGCCGGTTTTTAAAAAGTACACAGTATTCAGAATCGCCGTTTTCGGCGATCTGAATACTGTGAAGTGTAAAGGAGGGATGGGGGGTCTTTTAGACCCCCAATCTCTCCATAAAGAGTACCTGTCACCACCTATTACTGTCACAAGGGATGTTTACATTCCTTGTGACAGCAATAAAAGTCATCAAAACATTTTTTTTTTTTTAAACACAATTTATGAATTTAAAAATAAATAAAATAAATAAGAAAAAAAAAAATTTTTTTAAAACGCCCCCGTCCCCGCGAGCTCGCGCAGCAAAGTAAACGCATACGGAAGTCGCGCACGCATATGTAAACGGTGTTCAAATCACACATGTGAGGTATCGCCGCGAACGTCAGAGTGAGTGCAATAATTTTAGCACTAGACCTCCTCTGTAACTCTAACCTGGTAACCGTAAAAAAAATTTAAAGCGCCGCTTATGGAAATTCTTAGGTACCGTAGTTTGACGCCATTCCACGAGTGCGTGCAATTATAAAGCGTGACATGTTTGGTATCTATTTACTCGGCGTAACATCATCTTTCACATTATACAAAAAAATTCAGGTAACTTTGCTGTTTGGATTTTTTAAAATTCATGAAAGTGTCCCTTTTCCAAAAATTTGCATTTAAAACACCGCTGCACAAATACCATGTGATATAAAATATTGCAACAATCTCCATTTTATTCTCTAGATTCTCTGCTAAAAAATATTTATAATGTTTGGGGGTTCTAAGTAATTTTCTAGCAAAAAATACGGATTTTAACTTGTAAACACCAAATTTCAAAAATAGGCTTAGTCATGAAAGGGTATACATTATATCATTTTCTTATTTTTTACCCAATAAAAGTTTTTATTGAGCGAGGAAAGGCATCAATGAAAGCGAATACAATATTGGCTCACTTTTCAATAACAGCAAAGTTGTAAACAAATTCAAACTTCATAGAAATTGTAACCAAGTAAAAATAAAGAAATACACAGAGTCTTTTCCTATAAATGTAAAAAATTACAGATTTTGAAATGTACAGCCAACTACTGCCCCCAACACAAAGACAGGGGCAGAGTTTCCTGTTAAAATAAGAAGGAGGGATCAAGAATTCACCCAATAAGGGGGTCGCCGGTATGGGTTTGTTATCATTTAAAGTATTTAGGACTGAACTCATATTACCGTATTTATCGGTGTATAACACGCACAGGCGTATATAACACGCCCCCCCTGATTTTAGGAGGGAAGTTTAAGGAAAAAAAACGTACATTTTGAATAAAGAACTTTGAAGCAAAATTAGGGTCACAGCTCATCAATGCACCCTGCTCAGTGCACATCTGCAGCCTCTAAATTGCCCATTAATGCACCCTGCTCAGTGCCCATCTGCAGCCTCTAAATTGCCCATCAATTCACCCTGTTCATTGCCCATCTTCAGCCTATAACTTGACCAACAATGCACCCTGCTCAGTGCCCATCTTCAGCCTATAAATTGACCTACAATGCACCCTGCTCAGTGCCCATCTTCAGCCTATAAATTGACCTACAATGCACCCTGCTCACTGCCCATCTTCAGCCTGTAAATTGACCTACAATGCAGCCTGTTCAGTGCCCATCTTCAGCCTATAAATTGACCTACAATGCACCCTGCTCACTGCCCATCTTCAGCCTATAAATTGACCTACAATGCAGCCTGTTCAGTGCCCATCTGCAGCCTATAAATTGCCCATCAATGCACCCTGCTCAGTGCCCATCTTCAGCCTATAAATTGACCAACAATGCAGCCTGTTCAGTGCCCATCTGCAGCCTCGCCTTTCCCATCATTGCAGCCTCGCCAGTGTTGGATTATCCCTGCTGTCTCCGAGGGAAGAGGAAGAGCGAACGCCGCTGAATTACACAGAGCCGCGATCTCCTGTGTACCCGGCGCTCCGTCACTCACAGCCGCGCCTCCTGGCCCTGCTCATATGATAGACAGAACAGTGGCCCAATGTGGGGCCAGGAGGCGTGGCTGTGAGTGATGGAGCGCCAGGTGCACAGGAGATCGCGGCTCTATGTAATTCAGCGGCGCTCGTTCCTCCTCTTCCCTCAGAGACAGCAGGGATCGGCATATAACACGCACCCACGATTTTCCCCTGATTTTAAGGGGGAAAAAGTGCGTGTTATACGCCGATAAATACGGTATATGGTTTTGGTAAATCTAAAGGAAAGTTGTACAAGGAAATTGTATAATGTATGGCCAGCTCAACAGGATAGAGAGAGAGATTGATTAAAGAGAGAGTGACACAATAGACAGAAAGAAAGAAATGATCAGAGAGAGACAGCATGGAGAGATAGAAAGGATGGAGAGAGTAACGAGAGATAGAGAGGAAGTGACATGAGATTGAGACAGAGTGACAGAATAGAGAGAGAGAAAGGATGGAGAGAGTGATGAGAGAGACAGGACAGAGGAATAGAGAGTCAAAGGATGGAAAGAGAGAGAAAGGATGGAGAAAGTGACAATAGAGAGAGAGAAAGAAAAAAAGGATGGCGAGAGAGAGAGAAGATTGAGAGAGAGTGACTGGATAGAGTAAGAAAGAAAGGATAGAAAATGACAGGAGAGAGAGTGTCAGAAACCATGAAATCAGACTGAGACAGAAGTACAGTTAAATCACACTTGTTTAATAATAAAAGTAAATAGAACAAACGTAGTCAAAACATAGCCAGAGTTCAGGAACCAGAACGGATAGTCAGGCAAGCCAAACATCAGGGAGCCAGAGATGAGCGTAGTAAAAACAGCAAGCAGGATCTGGAGCCAGAAGGGATGTCAACCATGCAAGTCTTTTAACAGGAATGCAGCATAGTCTCTGTGATGTTGACTAAGGCGAAGGCAGAGATCTTCTGGGCTGGACGGTTTAAGTAGGCAAGACTGACGAGCAGGATATCATCAACAGCTGAGTAACTGTGGAGAGAGAAAGGAGCTGGAAATTAGCCGACAGCTGAGCGGCCAGCTCAGAGAAGGAAGGGCTGAGCCCAGCCCTGACAGAGAGTGACAGAATAGCGAGAGAGAGAGAGAGAAAGGATGGAAAGAGAGGGATGGGAGGGAGAGAGAGAAAGGATGGAGAGAGAGAAAGAGAGAGAGAGAGGAAGAATGACTGGATAGAGAAATAAAGAGAAAGGATGAAGAGAATGACAGAAGAGGGACGATTGGTTTGATAGGCACAGTGACTGCGTTTGATGGGCAAAGTGGCTGCGTTTTATGGGCAAAGTGGCTGCATTTGATGGGCACAGTGGCTGCGTTTGATGGGCACAGTGTCAGTGTTTGATGGGCAAAGTGGCAGTGTTTGATGGGCACAGTGGCTGCGTTTGATGGGCACAGTGGCTGCGTTTGATGGGCACAGTGGCAGTGTTTGATGGGCACAGTGGCAGTGTTTGATGGGCACAGTGGCTGCGTTTGATGGGCACAGTGGCAGTGTTTGATGGGCACAGTGGCTGCGTTTGATGGGCACAGTGGCTGCGTTTGATAGTACAATGAGGCTGCAATTGATGGGGTTTTTCAGAATTTTTCAGTTTGTTTGTGCCCTCCCCCCAAAAAATTTGAGCACCAGCCACCACTGGGCATGATAGAGGGATACTGAAAAAGGAGAGACTTAAAGGATTGAGAGAGATAAGGAGGGAAACAGGGTGGAAACACTGACACAGGGGAGAGAGAGAGAGAGAGAGAGAGAGACAGGGTGGAGAGAGAGAGGGAAGATGCAGGAGAGAGAGAGACTAGATAGAGAGAGAGAGTCAGGGTGGAGATATACTGTAGAGACAGACAAGGGGAGAAACTGTCCTCCTTCATGCTTTCTCCTCTTGTCTGTCTCTATATCTCCACCCTGACTCTCTCTCTCTCTCTCTCTCTCTCTCTCTCTCTCATTAGTCTTCTCTCTCTCCCTCTCTCCCTCCCTCTCTCTCCCTCTCTCCCTTTCTCTCCCCCCCCCCCCTCTCTCTCTCTCTCTCTCGTCTTCTCTCTCTCTCCTGCATCTTCCCTCTCTCTCTCCATCCTCACATTTTCTGTTGAGTTGACCAAATAAATAACACATAAGCCCAGATTTATATAAAAGTTGAATTATATTATTATTTGAAAGTTAAATTATCAATAATTTATTCCCCAATTAGACAGCTGGTCTTTCATCAAACAATGTCTTATCATCCAAATGTTCCATAATTATAACATGTAAATCCATTTGTTTCTTTAGAGCAGATTGCAGAAAGTGAAAGGCCATGGATACTTTTTCTTCTCATTTTACTTTCCTGCTCGCTAATTAGATTTTTACTTTTGAGAACAAAGCAAGAGCGGCACTTGTAAAGGAGGGAAGAGGCTCGCCTAATTGCGTTACGTGTGATTATGAAACTCCGCAGACAGCAACGCAGAGTTTTACTAATTTGTTCTCGAGCCTACTACTGTCCTTGCAAGACGACGTTCTTTGCACGCCGTACCTTGAAACTGGTGTGATTAATTACATTGCGAGCATTGTTATGGTAACGAGGAGTCCAAGGACAAAATGTGTACAGTGTCTGTCTCCACAAATGAAAAATCAGATTTTGGCAAACATTTTTTGTTATCTCGCAGCATTATTTCGAACAATTGTGACTTGCTTTTTCATTACGCTCCAAACCTCGGTAATGAATGCAAAGTTGGTCCTGTCCTTGTTTACCGGTTGCAGAAGTGAAGAGAATAATTCACCTTGCAGCAAACCTGTCACAGCCTTGAGAAATTCGAACTGAATATATGATGAAACCTATAAGCGGAAGTTACCTGTAGTAAAAAAACATGGGGTGGATTTACTAAAGACAAATAGACGGTGCACTTTGCACAGTGTAGTTGCTCCAGATCCTAGTAAATGAGCAGAAACTCTGCTGACTTCCATCATCCAATCATGTGCAAGCAAAAATGCAGTTTTGTTTTTCATTTTTCTTGCACGTGATTGGGTTTTCTTTGTGTAGCACCCTCTACTAATAGGTAGGTGCTAGTAATAGTTTTTTTTACTAGGGATTGTCAGCACAGGCAAATTTAGGCAGGCCTATGCTGTAAGCTAGGCCTGTCTGTTTTGATCTGGGGGCTGGGAATGGTCAAAGTAGTGGTGGGTGTGACCACCTGTGCTCTAGTTCTGGGGCTCCTCCCCTGCTTCCAGGGAGAAGATTCTGGAAGAGGGGCTGGGCCTGGAACTGGAGTGGCAGGCAGCTCTTGTGGGAGCCCTGATCAATCCCTAATTGGTATTGGCAGGGGGCAGGCTTCCTATATAAGCTGAGGTGATATGCCACTGGGGGGGAGAAGCCGGCTGAGTGAAGTGAGGAATGGAATACTAGGCAGCAGCAGGAGGGCACCCCCATATGGGGGGGGGGTGCGCCAATCGCAGAAGGAGGCCCAGGGAGAGCTGTGAAGGAACTTTGCCTCTACACAGTCATTGGCAATGTCCTTGTCACCACACAGTCGGTGATAAAGAACTCCTGGAGAAGAGGGGCAGGTAAAGCTGTCGAAACGCATGGCCCGGTCAAGTTCCTCATCAAGAACTCAGGGCAGTGGAAGGTCGGTGAGTGTTACCACAGTGGGGGACTGGATGTGCCAGGAAGTCTGTGAGGGAACTTTGCTTCTACACGGTCATTAGCAAAGTCTTCGGTGAATGATGAGGAGTCCTGGATCAGAGAAGAGATCCCATCCATCACCGTGAATTCTTAGAAGAAATAGTCTGCGGAGGTTGAGCAGAGGAGGAGCAACAGTCTGCATAGGGATGCAGGAGGAAATTTACACTTAGTATCAATTCACATCCAATCTTCTGGCTCTAAATATATGCTGTTGTGCTTAAATCTTAAAATATGATGGCACTTATAGATTTCCATGGGCATCCCATATCCCTATTCCCTATCCAAGTTGTACCCCCCAATAAAACAACAAAAACAAAACCAGCAGAAGACTGCTCATTGTCTCTGAAAGTCATGTATGAAGTCTGGCAGCGGGGTGAATTGGTGTATTGTTTGTTACTAGCGGCAACTACATTGCTACACTTGCAGTGTGAAGGTATACCTCATTTACTTAGCTCTGGAGCAACTGCACCAGCAGAGTGCAACTGTTCTTTTTTGCCTTTAGTAAATCAACCCTCATAGGTCTGGAGATATGGGTAGCTGAAGTTGCACTAGATTGCCAAAAACTTGTGGACACCTGACCATGATACCTCTATGAGCTTGTTGGACGTCCCATTACAAAACCATTGGCATTAATTTAACACTTCTAGGAATATTTTGGATTGTGCACGTGGGAATTTGCGTCCATTTAGCCAAAAGAGCATTTGTGAGGTCAGGAACTGATGCTAGATAAGAAACAGCACCGAGATTGCACTGATCCAGATGCACTGCTTCTATTGCATTGTAATAAAAGAGAGATTGAAGATAAAATGATAAACTAGTAGAGTTCTTCGTAAGAGAGAAAAGGTCCACCACCTTAGGACACTAGCAAAAAAAAATGAGGACTTATGGAGTGGGGTAGGGTTATAGGGGAGGCGCCCAGGGGGCAGGTCCTCGAAAACTTGTCAGTGTCCGGTGTTACCTAACACAGGGTCTATGAATATTTTTCCTGTATCCTGTACTGTAGGATTAAGTATGTACAGTAGACAAGAAGACCTGTCTTGCAACCATTTCATCTCCTGTCCTTACCTGGTAAAAATCACTGATGTACAGGTTCCCTGGTTCCAGGTGATAACTCTTCAGTACCGTACCCTCTGACACACCAAGACAGAAGGAAATAATGTTTATTTGGGCAACATGCCCAGCAGATCAATTATCAGGAAAAATAATACCAGACAATGGAAAACAAGAGGCAAATAATGATTGTACCACAGTTTGCAAACAGGATACACTTATACTGGGCACCCAAAACCTGGTTTAAGGGCGCAAAGTCTAAACCTCCTAGGCCCTTACTCAAGGAAGTAGTCTAAACTTAGGATATACACACTTAGGGGTTTTAGGTCACAGTCCTTCCCTAATATCCTCTCAATTGCCAATGGCAGGGCCGTGTATAAAGGGGTACCACCGGTAATGGTGTGCTACCACCTGTATGGGCCAAAGCCATCAGGGGGGCCCAGACAGCTGGGTGAATTGAATGTGGGCAGGGAGGATGATCGGCACGGTGGGGGGGGGCAATTACTGGAACTGATCCCCTGTATGACTCCCTCTGCAGCAGCTGTAAGCTGGCTTCTTCTCTACTCCATCCCATCGGCTTTCAGCTGCTATAGAGAGCCATACAGGGGCTTGGTTCCAGTAATCCCCCCCCCCCCACCTCACTGATCATCCTCCCTGTGCACTATACGTTTCCCCCTGTTCTGCTAGATTCCCTCCTTCTCTTCCCACCGACAGTTGCAAGGATACAATAGGATCCTTTAGGATGGAGAGTGGGGCAAGGGTCCGATAAATATGCCACATTTACCAGCCCCTTCCTTTCCTGAATGAAAACAATGAGTGATGGGTACTGATCAATCACTGTGTTTATTCATGACTGAAGCATAGTAAACTGTGTTTATTTGGGGGGGGGGCTGTCAGGTTGGCTGTATGGAGCCTCGTGGTTTCTAAGCACAGCCCTGGTCAATGATTTACTTTTCAGCAGCTGGCATTGGGGCCCAAGACTGCGTTGGAGTGCTTTTAAAGCGAAGTTCCACTCATTTTGTTCACTTGCTCTAAATCCAATCCCCATCCTCCATTTGCTTTTGAATGGTAATTTTTTTTTATGATATTTTGGAGCACTTCCTGGTCCCTCCGCCTAGGCAATTACATCATTAGGCTCTTCCCATGGTCACCTAGGATATCGGCGTCATGTATCCCAGGAGTCCTTAGGAGTCAACTAATACCGACATCTCGCGCTATTTCCCATCAGGAAATGAGCGGAACGAGCGTTGCGCGATGGCATTACTGCGCAGGCGCAAGATCGGGAAGTGCATGCTGGGTAGCCAGCTGCACCGATTCCTGGAAATAGATACAGGAGGGCTTCAGAATCCCACAGTGGAGATGGACCCTGCCAGCTTCAGAGATCCAGGTACTTTTATTGAATTTAAACAAAAATAAAAAGGACTACAGTCATAACATTATCTAAAGACTGCATATTAGGTGGAGCAAGTTGAAGTGCAGTCTTAAAAAAAAATTTGAATTGGGGGACTGGAACTTCGCTTTACCTCTTCCGGACAGCCGCACGCCGATATACGTCCTAACTTTGAAGAAGGATATCTTTGTTATGGCAGCAGCTAGCTGCCATAACCCTGGTATCCTCTTCTACGGCGGGTGGTCTGGTTTGTGATAATAGTGGTCTCTGCGGATTCGCCGCAAGATCACTTTTATCGGCGGTAAGAGATGGGCCCTCCCCTCCTGCCGCTCTCTGGTGCCCTCTGCCACTTACCGGAGCTGTCGGTAGCGATCCCCGCTGAGCAAGCGGATGTTCACGGGGCGGATCATCACGGATCCGTCCCGTGTGAAAGGACCCTTTTACCTATTACAAGGGATGTTTACAGGAATAAAAGTGACGCATTATTTTTTTTTAAAAGAACAGTGTAAAAATAAAAAATAAAATAAATAAGAAAAAATAAATAAACGTGAGTAGCGCCCACATATGAAAACGATGTTCAAACCACACATGTGAGGTATCGCAGCGATCGGTAGAGCGAGAGCAATAATTCTAGCCCTAAACCTCCTCTGAAATTCAAAACATGCAACCTGTAGATTTTTTTAAACGTCGCCTATAGAGATTTTCAAGGGTAAAAGTTTGTCGACATTCCACGAGCGGGCGCAATTTTGAAATGTGACATGTTGGGTATCAATTTGCACGGCGTAACATTATCTTTCACAATATAAAAAAAATGAGGCTAACTTTACTGTTGTCTTATTTTTTAATTAAAAAAATTGTATTTTTTCCAAAAAAAAGTGCGCTTGTAAGACCGCTGCGCAAATACGGTGTGACAGAAAGTATTGCAACGACCGCCATTTTATTCTCTAGGGAGTTAGAAAAAAAAATGTATAATGTTTGGGGGTTCTAAGTAATTTTCTAGCAAAAAAAAACAAACTGTTTTTAACTTGTAAAGAACAAATCTCAGAAAGAGGCTCGGTCCTTAAGTGGTTAAACAGAGTTTTTGTAATTCCAACTGGTAAAGGAACATGGCACTGTTATTTCCAGCACAGCATTTTCTGCGAGCCTATAATGGTCCGATGTCACACCCCAGGGGGTAGGTCCTTGACATCCTGAGCTTAGAGGAAATGGGTTGAATGGTGCTGGGTGTCATTCAACTAGAGGTTGACCGATGTTGGATCATTAGAGTGGTAGGTCTGCAAGGTTACCATCAGAGATAGTGTGAGTATTTTTCATTTTACTAAAAGCTGTGAAATAGATTTTTTTCATAACTCGCATTCGCCTTAAATATTTTACTTTTCTTCTGGTGATATAGGTTGACACAGGTGATCAGATCGCCTTCATGAACTCTTTTGATTATTAATCCCATTTAAAACCTCAACCCTGTCATCTGTTGGGCTTTGGGACAAGAGAACGTTTTTAAAACTTTTATAAGTCTTCGTCTCCCTTTCTCTGCGGTTCATAATCTATTAAAGCCTTCTGTCTTTCACCTTCCTTGTTCATCGTATCGGTTCACGCTGCGCCACTAAGTACCTCTTGTTTTCAGCGTGGAACTTTCATTCCTGCCCTGGGGATCTCATCGTAAATTCCTTCTGACAGTGAGAGAGGACGTGGGTTTTCTTGTGGGCCACCGACTGTTCTCAGAAAGCTTTGATTGCAGCTGACAACAGACTTCTAGAGGGATGGAAAAGCTAAATATTTTACTAAATCTTTGTGACGAGCTGCATATTGTGCTGCTGCTGCAGGTGAAATTTTTTTTTTTATTAATATTGGTTGCATTATGCTGCAAGGAGCCGGAGAGAATACAGAGTGCATAGTGATCATGGAGAACCAGCGCAACCTACAGCTCTGAAATTGGTGGAGACTTCGGCCACATTTACACTTGTTAATGCGAGGTACAACGTAGTACTAATACATTTTTAATGGCATCTTACTGCACATGCATGCATAAAATAAACCTTTTTAACTCACAACATGGGGAAAAAAATAACACATAGGGCAACCCATTGAAATGAAGGGCTGCCCTATGTGCAACAACCCCGTCAAAGAAGCTCATTTACCTTTTTTGGGTGTTGAGCTTCAAGCACCACACGCATTTTCCTTGCGTTTTGTGAAATTGTGCACTTTAATGTGCATTTTATGTGCATTCGATTGTTAAAGCGGTTGTATAGTCTTTTTTTTAACTTTTACCTTCAGGTAAGCCTATAATAAGGCTTACCTGTAGGTAAAAAAAAATCTCCTAAACCTGTACGGTTTAGGAGATATTCCCCTTGCTATGAGCCGCTGACTGCAGCGGCGCATGCGCACGGGGGATTCTCGGCTGAAGGCCCGGCAACTGCCGGACCTTGCCGGGTAAGAAATCTCCCACGCGCATGCGCGGGAGTGATGACATCGCGGCTCCAGCCACTCACAGCTCTGGAACCGCGATACCCGGAAGACACGCCGAGGCAACATGACAGCTCCCTCGGCGTGGTCCAGGTAAGATACCGCTGCCTCGTTCTAAGGTAAGTATTTCATAATGAGCTAGCATGCGGTGCATACTAGCTCATTATGCCTTTTGCTTTACAGGGGTAAAAAAAAAAAAATTTTTTTAGCGGGTATACAACCGCTTTAATGGCACCCCAAAGGTGGCATGCAGACGGCCACTTTTGCGTCCAGCAACTAGCCCGACAAACGCGTCAAAACGCGTGGTTAAAAAATGCGCAAAGCTCATCACCCAAAAAGTTACACAAGCTACTTTGCTGCGAGTATCGCACATAGGGCAGCCCATTGAAATAAATGCAAAAGCACGCTTAAAAACGCGCGTTTGGGTGCTAGGTGTGAATATCAGCTTTATGAAAATGTTTTGAGCCAATCTGGCTGTGCAATGAATTTGAGATGTGCTACCCTATAGAATTCATAATGCAGTAACCCTATGTAAACATCCCTTGTAATAGAAAAAAAAAAGCATGACAGGACCTCTCAAATATGAGAACTGGGGTCAAAAAGATTTACACTAAAATGCAAAAAAAAGAAAAACAAATATCATTTAAAAAATGAAAAAAAAAGGCCCTTTAGGAGCTATGGGCAGAAGTGACATTTTGACGTCGCTTCCGCCCTGCGATGATATGGAGATGGGTTTAGGCCATCTTCCTCTCACTCGTTTCCATGTCAGGCCAGGAGAAGGATTCGAACACCTCCGCCGCTGCCGACGGCTCCGGTAAGCGGCGTAGGGCACCGGAGAGCGGCGGAAGGGGGAGGCCCTCTCCCGCCGCCGATAAAATTGATCATGCGCCGAATCCGCCGCAGAGACCACTTTTATCTTGAAGCGGACCGCTGGCTGAAGAAGAGGATCCCGGGGGTTATGGCAGCAACTATAATCCTCTTCAAAATACCAGCATAACGAAGCTGTGCGGTGCGGAAGTGGTTAAAAGAAAATCCCGGGGTTATGGCATCTAGCTGTAGCCATGATCAGTGTATTTAACGTCAAACTCATGACGTATACTGTATTTACCGTTAGGCAAGTGGAATAGCTTGCAGCTCTTTGAATTATGTTATTAAATGAAGATCTTTGCACCCATTAAACTTTCCCCGTGAAGTTTTCCTTCTTCTACAGACAATAAAGCTGCATCTTGCTCCTTATTTATTCTGAAATCTACTTTACTGCCCCTCCCCCCCCCCCCTCCTCTTTTGGTTTCTGTACTCTTCATTAAGTAAACTCGAAAAATATTCATCTGTATTCTTGCAGGCGATGTCGTCTTTTGTGGCTGCCGCTCGATTCATTATCACAAGTCAGCAATATCATATATTATTCAGCTCCCATACACGGCGGCAGAAGGCCTGACATTCCTTTTCAATCAGAAAATATTCATTGTCTTCGTACCGCTGTAAATCTTCATCTATGGCTGCTTCACTTCCTCCGCCGGTTATTTATTACTGACGAATTCTAAAGTATTCCCAGTCACTTTTTTGGGGGGGGGGGGGGAGATGCTCCGACATTGGCGCCTTGTGGCTGGGTAGCTTGTCCCAATGTCACATCGATTTAACTCCTTATAGAACTTCGGGAACTTTTACCTCTCATTCCTGAAAATCTCATAAATAGTTACAGTATTTGTTTATATGTATTTATCCATTTTACGGCCCATTTACCCAGTACTGTGCATGTTGGCGCACACAGCGATATATTTGCTTATATATTTTGTAGTGTTAATAAAGAAAGGAGCTACCCCCCCCCCCCCCAAATGAACCGGCAACTAAAGTACAAAGATATACATTTTTATTTTTATTTTTTTAACAGAATGTACATATATACAAATGTGAAATATCAGACCAATAAAAATTGATAACAAAGATGATGGAATTCCCATAAAGGTCCAGACAGCCCCATTTATGTCTATATATTTTGTAGTGTGGATGTTGGAGCAACCCATTTAAAGGGTTACTTCATTTTTGTGGGGAAAAAAAAAAAAAAGATATATGTATTTAAAAAAATTTGAAGGATTTCTGCACCAACATTTATTGAAACAACATGCAAAAAAGTCCATCAAAGCGGAGTTCCACCCAAAAATGGAACTTCTGCTTTAAGTGAAGGTGACCCCCTGACATTTGGCATGTCATTTTTTTAGGGGGGAGCGGATACCCAGTTTTTGTGGGCACCCAGCTCCCACTTCATCCCGGGGCTCCGCTGCGCCAGAAGGAAGTTCACCTCTCCCACCTCCCTCCCTGCAATCTTCTGGGACATGTCACAGGTCCCAGAAGATTGCCCGGCCAATCACAGCGAAGCCACAGCCCACAGTCAGAATTCCGGCGCCGTGGAGAGGAGTGGGGCTTCGTTCACCCGCATCGATGGACCGTGTGACAGGTGAGTGTCTCATTATTAAAAGTCAGCAGCTACACTTTTTTGTCACTGCTGACTTTTATATGGGTGGAACTCCGCTTTAAGGGTAGTCCATCATTACAGTTTCAGGCCAGGGGCGGACATGGCCCGACCGCAGAAGGGGGCCTGCCGGCGCCGCCTGCTGGAACTCTCTGGCCCACGGCAACCATCTTCTTCGCGTCAGGCCGGTGCCCCAGAGCACAGGATGATCATATGGAGGGGGCCCCGGCCCGGCTCCGGTAGAAGAGACCAGCCCAGGAAGGAACTAGGAAGCGTTGAAGCAGGCCCAGTGCACGCGGCACGCCCACGCAACGTCATTACAGTGTTCGCTCTTGGTGTTTGTTCCCTCACTCCTGATGAATGTAACCTAGGATTAATGGGAGATCACATGCACCCCGATACCCAGAAGTAATTTTCCTCAGGGCTTCCACAGATGAACAGAAAGGTGGAGAAGCATATCAATGGTAGGTAGGAGGGTTGGCCACGAGAGACTCGAGGATTCGCTCTGCACTTATAACCCACATCCAGTCCTGGCCTTTTCTGGCACTTCTTGTTTACATGTAACAAGCAGGTTTTTTTGCCAAAAAATTACTTAGAACCCCAAACATTATATACATTTTTTAAAGCAGAGGCCCTAGAGAATAAATTGATGGGTTTTGCAATTTTTTATGTCACATGGTATTTATGCAACGTTTTTTCAAACACAATTTATTTAAGAAAATACGCTTTTTGGAATCTTAATGCAAAAAAAAAAAGTAAATAGATAGCAAACATGTTACGCTTTAAATTTGCGCATGACCGTGCAGTGGAGACAAACGACTTACATTTTACTATCCATAGGCGATGCTTTAAAAACCTTTACCGGTTACCACTTTAGATTTATAGAGGGGCCATAGTGGAACAATTTCTGCCCATGATCTGATGTTCGCGGTGATACCTCACATGTGTGGGACAATCGCTATTTGCTTAAGTGCGGGACTGATGCGCGCGTTCACCTTTGCATGCGAGCCTGTGGGATGGGGGCACTTAATTTTTTTTTAATTATTAATGTATTTATTTTTATACTGTTGCTTTCATTTTTTTTTTAATCACTTTTATTGCTATCACAAGGAATGTAAGCATCCTTGGGACATCAATAGGCATGTGACAGGTACTCTTTATGGAGAGATTTGGGGTCTATAAGAATTAAAAGCCCTTAAAAGCATTCAAAACACCAAGAACGGTGATTTTGAATGCTTTTGATTTTTTTTTTAAATGTTGCAGCTGACATCCGAGTAAAACCAGAAGTGATGAGGATGAGGAAAAATTCTGGACAGCCGCACTCCAAAAATGTGCCTTTATTCGTAGAAATTATAATCAAAAATACATACCACAGCAGAACGGACAGAAGAGCTGACGCGTTTCACACTATCAAACAGTGCTTAATCATAGCTATCATAGAGCTATGATTAAGCACTGTTTGATAGTGTGAAACGCGTCAGCTCTTCTGTCCGTTCTGCTGTGGCATGTATTTTTGATCATATTTTCTGCGAATAAAGGCGAATTTTTGGAGTGCGGCTTTCCAGAATTTTTCCTCATCCTCATTGCTATATGCATTGCCAGCACCTGTGGCTTATAATTTAGAGGAGAGGTTCGTTCCAATCTGATCTACCTGGAGCGATGATATCCCTTTCCCTATAAAACCAGAAGTGATGATAGGTCATCACTTCTGGGTTACCACAGTGGAGAGCCGATTAAAGCCAATCCTGGCTTTTTCGGCATTCCAACCAGTCAGTGGACGAGCCAGCTGGTCTCTCGGGTCTCCCAGTGGGAAGACAGCTGGGGGGGGGCGTCCCCTCCTGCTGCTTGTAAAAGCAGTCCAGCAGCTATCTAGCCGCTAAGATTGTATTTATCAGAGAGCCAACCGCCGGCTCTACAAAAACGGTACTGGGGTGATGCCTGCGGCTGCATGCATCGTCCTGTTATAACCACCCCAAGTCCAGCGACATATGGGTATGTCGCTGGTCTGGGAAGTGGTTACACCATCTCTATCTCTCACCAAATTGCACAACAGCAATCTCAAGTTTATGGTTTTGAAGGAAGGGTATAACTCTGAAATGCGTTGGCTAAATTTGTACACAGGGTTGCCAAAAAAAATTAAATATAAGGTTCAAGAAGAGTTTATTCTTCATGGTGCTTCTCATCCACCATTACCGATGTCAATTGTATGTATTACCCCTTCCCCGCTAGTATAACGAAGCAAAGTGACATCCCCATTTATTCCTACAATGATGGACATCGCCCTTGCTCCATAACACTGGCAGACCTGTCTTTTCCATAAATCAGATAAATTCCTAAACAGTTAAAGGTGTTTTCATTTTGTATTCCCTGAAGCTTTACTGCCTGGTGAAACCACGTCTGAAAAATGGTCTTATGTGTTACAAATGAGGATGGAGGAATCAGAGATTATCTTTAATCATGTTGCAAGCTGAAGGTCATTCCTGAGCTGGACAGCTCATAGCCGCATGCAGAAAAATGTACTTGCAATCCCAGCAGAATTTCTGTGATTTGCCGCCATGGGCCAATTTTAAAAAGGGCCGTCCTGTGGAGACCACTAATTTCCATCAATTGTGCCGGTGGCAGGTCGGAGTGGTTGTTTGTAAACAAGTTAATCTCAGCCATACCTGGTCTGTAAAAGGGTTCTCAATATTTTTGTATCATTTACTTCCTTTTCATGAAGCAGGGTTATTTTATTTTATTTTTTTCATTCAAAAGATGAAATCAGGCTTGCAATCGAAGTGTCTGCCTAATATGTTGATTGTTAGGAAGAAGAAGTGCACATTTGATCTTTCAGGAGGGAGAGAGCTAATGGTGATATTGATTACTAGAGATGAGCTTGGGTTCAGTCTGAACCTAAGTTTGCCTGAATCTGAATTTAGCTGTCATGGCTAGGCCAATAAGCTGTGAGTGGGAGATTTCCTGCCCCACATCTGACATATACATAAAGGGGGGATGCTCAAGACATCAATGACCTAATTATGGGCACGTTTTATTTTGTGAACGAGTAGAGGTACTGTCAGGACCTGGATCACCTGCTAGTGGAACTGTGGTTCCATGGAGGGAAGGTTGTAGTACCAGTGTCCACCAGCGGGTGTCTCCCAGCAGATCCCGGTAATCAATCTCCATGTGATGCTGGCTGCTGGGAGGGTATTTAGTTCCTTTCCTACTGTTTTTATTTGCGCTTCAGTGTTTTGCCTGCCAGCGTGCCAGGTGCATGCTTGCTTTTAAATCCTGAGCCTGATTCCTGCCTTGCATCTATGCCCATCTAACTGATTTTTCTCTTGCTCTCCAGCCTGTACCCTTTTGCCTTTTACTTCCCCTTGTTCCTGATCCCAGTCCTGGTTCCCCTTCCTTCCTTGCATCTCCAGTTTTACCCTGTGATCTGTGTTCCTCATTTTATACATTGCAAATATTGTATTATAGTTAGGTTGTTAGGTATTTTGTCTTTGGGTTACAGTTCACTACACATGTGCAGAACTGAAAAATTTGTTTCGTTTTGGATAGATTAGTTGTGTAACTAATTTCATTTCATTGATTCGTTTTGGAAATTGGTTTAGTTTAGTTAAATTTCGTTATGTTTCCTAATTATGTAACAAATTCCAAATTTTCGGAATGATTTGGATTCAGAGCAGTCAAAAAATGATTGGCCAATTCGAATTCTGTGTGAAGAATAGCTGGCTGTTAAGGAGCAATCCCGGGAAGGCGGCCATTGTGTCCTTAACAACGATGACTCATCAGCTGTCAGTGGGCTTCACCGCTGAGAGCTTAAATGTAAACAAAAGAGCCCCCCTGCCCCAAAGCACCCCCCCATGTTGAGGACATGTGGCCTGGTATGGTTTGGGGAGGGGGGGCACTCCCTCGCCCTCCCCTTTTTTGGCTTGCCGGGCTGCATGCTCGGATAAGGGTCTGGTATGGATTTTCGTATAGGGCCCCCCTTAAAATCCATACTAGACCTGAAGGACCTGGTATGCAGTGTGGGGGACCCCATGCCCTTTTTTTCTGACATTTCTATTGTTGGCATTCTTTTGTCTACATTCCAGCTCTCAGTGGGGAACCCCGCTGACAGCTGATGAGTCATCGGTTTTTAAGGAGAACTCCTTAACAACCAGCTATTCTTTACACAGAATTCAAATCGGTTGATCATTTTACGACCAATCTGAATTTGAATCGTTTCAAAGATTTGGAATTTGTTAGAAAATTTATAAACAAAATGAAATGAAACAAGACTAAAATTAATTCCCAAACTAATCAACTAAACAAAATTAGTAAAATAACAAATTTATCCGAAACAAAACAATTTTTTTCCCCGTTCTGCACATGTCTACTACCAGTTCCTTTGTTTCTCAGTACATGGCTTCTTCAAGTCCAAGTCCTTTTTCGCCTCCCCCTACTTCCTGTGGCATAATTTCCTGTCCTGAGCTTTACGAACCAGTCCAATAGGTTCATTAGCATATCAATAGGAGAATCTTAGCTTCTAAACAATACATGATCTTAAAATGTTATTCCATATTTATGCTATAAAAATCACTAAAATAGCCATGGCAACAAAAAAAAGCCAGCAGGGAAATGCAATTTTTCAGCAATTTTAAACCATTTGACCTTTGTACATGTCAGTGCTTTACAAAAAAAAAACACTGCTTCTGGCTGAACGGAATTTAAAAATGTATCTTTGCATTGGTACATCTTCCCTAGTGCAGCAACCTGAATGCTTATATTTTGACAACTCTTTTACTATTAGCTCAGAAGATGGGCATTTTTGATTTGACAGATTTGGCTTTTATTGACTTCAATGAGGTTGGGGTTCAGTTGAACCCTACTGGAACCGAACTGAGGGCAGTTTGGCTCATCCCCAATAAATACATGAAATAAATAAATAAATCTTTGAGAGGCTCCTGAAAAGTGGAAAAAAGTGAGATACAGGGCGCTCTAGGTAAAGACCATCCTGAGAGTCCAAAGGCTATGACTCAATGAAGACAAGGGGGGCAGCGGACAGGTGTCTATGTGTGGTAAATGTCTACAGTGTTACACGTCAGCAGCACTTCATGATAGAAGCAAACTCTGGTGAAAGATAAAGCAGTAGGAAAGATGCTTCTAAGGGCAAGAAAACAAGACTTTAATAGCCCATATTGGTTAAAAACACTTACAAGAGGAAATAGGTGTATAGGCTTATCATAAAATGGAAAGCATCCAGTGGGAGGTGCTCCCTGGGTAATCCCGCCAACATGTCTCCTGGCTGGTCAGCGGTGTGTGGAGTTGCGTGTCAGGCACCCTGAATGATCCTCTGCGCTGCCGGAACCAGCGTGGAGCGCAGTAACCGGATGTGACATCAGGAGGGGCGGTGACGCATTTTGGAGCATGCACACTGGCTTGTCCTGACCCATGAAAATGGAGCCAGTGCGCATGCTCCGAAACGCATCACCGCCCCTCCTGACGTCACATTCAGGTTACTGCGTTCAACGCTGGAGGACTATTCAGGGTGCCTGACATGCGACTCCACATCGCTGGCCGGCCAGGAGACTCGTTGACCGGATTACCCAGGGAGCACCTCCCGCTGGATGCCTCCCATTATATGATGAGCCTATATACCTATTTCCTCTTGTAAGTGTTTTTAACTGCTATAGGCTATTAAAGTCTTGTTTTTATTGCACTTTGAAGCACCTTCTTTCTGCCTTATCCTGAAAAGGTGAGAATGCGGCATTTCCATTACTTGGGTCACCATGACACACTTCATTACAAAATGTGTCTGATCATTAAAGCAAATATTTTCCTGCTGACCATCTCAGCATCTGTAAAATCCCCCTTTGCCTTTGGGGAGCCACTTCCGAAGGCCACGTGTCCTCATTACGATAAGGTTCCAGGGTAAATTCTCATTAGCCTGATACCTAGTTCACTTAGCGATCCAGAATGGTGTTCTGCGGCAGCAAAGTATTAATAGAATCCCCCCCCCTTCTCGTTTCCCGGTATCACGACTTTAACGGACGGCCTGTTACATAATCTTTTCCAGGATCCGTGCTGTCAGTTTAACGTTCATTGATATTAGGAACAGCTGGAGCTCTCTGAAGAGTGTTGATGCAATAAAATAATATAATATCGCCTGAGACATCTATCTTGTCATGTTTATATTGCTCCTGATACATTTAGGACATGCTTCATCCGAGCTGTGTCTGGTACCTTGCTGCAATGTAGTTTTTATTTCTGTACGAGGTATGAAATTTAACATCAAGCGTTGGCCTATTTAAAGGAAATGGGTTGTGGTTTTGTAGATATTTTATTTATTATGATCAGGACTAAAGGTTTATTTTTTTCTTTTTTTTTTTTTTTTTAAGTCACACAAATATAAAAAAAATTGCATATGAATAGTTATGAGCTTAAGGTTGGGTTTGAACCAGGATGGATATAAATCAATGATTTTTTGTTAAATTTAAAAAAAACAAACAAAGCAAAAAAAAAAAAACGTATTTTTTTTTTTTATTTAAATCAGATTTTTTTTATTTAAATCGATTTTTTTTTTAGATTTTTATCAAACTTATTTTAATAAAATCCTTTAGGCGTAAAAATCTATCTAAAGATAGTTTTCTTTTTAAGATACATTAATTATTTAGTTTATTCAGCATGAAATGGAAATTAGTTATGTAGCATGAGGCTGTATATTCTTCATTATTTACATTTTTGGTAAACTCATTCAATTAATCTGATCTCTGGAAGCTGAGATAACATGCACTGCATTCACATAATCTCACAGTAACCGTGAGATAAACAAAAGTTCAGGAATATTCCTTTATCCCATTGTTTTGCAAAGCTATGTACACTACAAACTGTATGACTGAATCGGTTCTGATATCGCTGTTTTACTAACCTGAAAGCTTATTATTCTAAATAGGAAACCTTCATTTTGTTTGCAAATATTAAAGATACTAACTACCAGCAAAAATAAGTCCTGACATTTAAAGAGCACCTGTCATTTCAGATGCATCATGGCAGCGCCTGTTAGCGGCTGTCCACTCACCTGCTGCCGCCACGTCCCTCACCTTGTTGTGTCACTGCCGCATCACCAGCCACCTGATTAAAGTAAATGGGACTGTCGGTGTGTCAACAGCGGGTCAGAGGAGGAGCCACTGCGGGACAGAGATGACAGTTGCTCTTTAAAAATTATGATTTAAATTAAGTTTATTTAAATCAAGCCTTTTTACTAGTGATTTAAATCATAATTTAAATTGTGATTTAAATCAACTTGATTTAAATCAAATCCGCCCCTGGTTTGAACACAAGTTCGGACTGAACCTTCACTATGCACATGTTCGAACGTTGAATGTCAAAATGTCAAATGTTGAATGTATAATAGAGGTATTTCTTCTGCTATTTTACATAACAGCTTCCCTCTGTCAATAGCTGTTAAAGAGGCTGATGGGTGCAAGCACCACCAAGTCCTTAATGATCTGTCACATCTCCACCCCCTTTCATCTACATAGCCTGGAGTCCCCAGCTATATAAGCAAAATACTCTTCAGGGTTGGTATGATTTTTAAAGTAGTTGTAAACCGTAAAAAAAAAAAAAAAACCTGCAAGACAAAGGCATAATGAGCTAGTATGCACAGCATACTAGCTCATTATGAATTACTTACCTGAGATCGAAGCCCCCGCAACGGTCCTCGTTCACCGCTCCAGGGGCCGCCAGTGCTCCCGGAATTACTTCCTGGTATCGCGGGCTCCGGCGCTGCGATTGGCCGGAGCCACAATGACGTCACTCTCGTGCATGCGCGCGGGACCCGCCGGTAACGGCACAGTCTAACTGAAGCAACGGCACGTACGTGCCGTTGCTTCAGTTTGCTTCAGTGCACATGTGCCAATGATGTCTGCACATGCAAATACAGGGGATATCTCCTAAACCGTGCAGGTGTAGCTACAGGTAAGCCTAATTATAGGCTTACCTGTAGCAAAAAGTGGTTGTAAAGGGTATACAACCACTTTAAGGGTCACCTCACACATAAAAAAAGACCTTGTGAGGTCTCTTTACTCATTCACTTAAGGGAGACAGGATGGTATCAGGGTGACCCTAATTGTTAAAGAGAGCTTCCTCACCGGCTGACCCCCACAACCACTGGACCAGGGTTGTGGGGAAGAGGCCCTTGTCCTCATCAATATAGGGACAGTGTACTTTGGCAAGTGGTAATCCCCCCTGGCAAGGTACTTAAGGACATGTTGCCTGGTATGGAGAAGAGGGGAGGTACACACTTATCCTTTCCCCTTTGCTGGCCTGTCAGGCTGTATGCTCAGAAGAGGGTCTGATATGGATTTGTGGTTGGGATCTGATAATCTTCTTTATTATTTTTTGGTATTGGGTCCCTCTTAAAATTCACATCAGACCTAAAGGGCCTGGTATTAAGTAGAACCCCATGCTTTTTAAAAATTTAATAAAATCCATACCAGACCCTCAACTTGGATTCAAAGCTGGTATTGATAAATGCAATCCCTGATCATTTGTTTTCAAACACAACTAAGCAGCCAGGAGCTGTCATTTTATGAAATTGAATATGAAATCAAAGTGCCACACTGAAATACACTGCATGCCTTTGCATGCCCAATACCAGGAATGACGCCAAGCTGCCTATTTACAGGAGAACAATTATATGTGCTAATCACTGGATGTTCCTCAGCTACCCCTGACCAATGTTCCTGCTCTTGTTGTCTGATCTCCTGTTGCTGACCCGGCCTGATCCTGACCTTGCTTTGTGGATTCTGGACTCTAACCTTGGCTTGCCTCTGACCACACTCTGCTGTCTTCCTAATATCGACCTTAGCTTGCTGCTTGACTACTCTTACTCCTGCTCCTTGTTTATGACTCTGGTTTGGTTACTGACTATGTACTTGCTGACCCTGGGTTGCCATATATGTCCATGTCCTTGATCTCAGCTGGTACCTGCATCTACCTCTGACTGTGCGTCCTCACAGTCTCTGTACCAAGCTTCCGAGGTCCAGTTTCCTGGTGCCTTCCTGAGGACCGCCATCCTTGGTCCTTCTCTTGGGTGCCTGCACTGATGTTGACAACAGTCCAGAGACTACTGCTACCCGCTACCTGATTACCGCACCTGTGCTTCTTTGTGCCCTATGCCTCTGTTCCCACACTCAGGGTAACTCAGACCAGAGCCGCAAGGGGAATTCCTTTCGTCACTTCGGCCTTCAACCAAGGTATGTGACGCTCCATTACTTCAAGCATCCAGGTTTTTATTGCTTTCTGTATTCCTGCTATGGAGATTCATCTCTGTAAGTTGTAATCCACACATGACAATTGTTAACACTGATGGAAAATCCAAAATTTTAAGTTTGCTCTAGAACAGGAATAGAGGGCAGACTTGTCCTGTTGTGTTTCCAAGACAGATAGTAAAAGAAAAATAACTCAACAAGAGTTTCAACTATTCCCTACTTTATCCAAAACTGAAAACCAAAGTTTAGACTTTAGGTATACCCTAATGACTTGCATTTATATGCTGAATTTTTCGAAGCATTTAGTTGACCGCCAATCTAACATTGGCCGCAAGATACCACGGTGAATATTACTGCACCCTGGAATTACCGATGAACAAAAATAGAAACTTAGATGTTGGATGAAAGGCAGTAAACGTTTTATAAAAGCAGCATATCTCTTAACAAGCGTTGGGCAGTGAAGAACCAGCGATTGATCGTCAAATCGAACGCTCGTCGCTTCATGTCCATGCCCGAGGAAGTTTCAGATCAACCCAGAAATAAGTCAATACGGCTACACGTTATTCTCCGCAGACTCGATGCTTTCATCTCCGAAAAAAGTCTTTGTTCTGAGAAAATACGAGCATTTCGTTGCTGGGGTGTCAGAGGTTAGTTGTCTAATGGCATGTTTGGAAAATAAATCAGGAAGGCGTAACATTTTGTAACACCACCACCCTGTACCCAAATCTAAGCGTTATTACAGAAACCCGCATTTCCGGCCGTCTTTCGTTTTGGAGCGCGGTGTTACATCCCAAGCAGGAGACGCCTATTTCCCTAATGATATTAGCTTTAAATATCTCATGCCTTCAACCGTGTCACCCCGGCGGTTTGCGGCTTCTTTGGCTTCGCTGACATCTGAGGCAAAGTGTATAGTAATGCTTCCTTTTCCTTTGAGGGACCCTGACAGGCCAGCACGCTGTAATTACGGGCTGCGAGAAAGGCGTGAAAAGAAAATGGAGGAAAATATGTCAGCCGGATCAAAGGAACACCTGATGTTAATTATAACAAATGCTAATTTAAAGTAGAAGGTTGGTAAGAATAAGACTGAGGATTAAGGATGAGCCGAACACCCCCCCCCCCCCTAGTTCGGTTCGCACATGAACACCGTTAAAGTCTATGGGACAAGAACATGAAAAATCAAAAGTGCTCATTTTAAAGGATTATATGCAAGTTATTGTCATAAAAAGGGTTTGGGGACCCGGGTCCTGCCCCAGGGGACATGGATCAATGCAAAAAAAGTTTTAAAAAAGTTTATTCGGGAGCAGTGATTTTAATAATGCTTAAAATGAAACAATAAAAATGAAATATTCCTTTAAATACTGTGCCTGGGGGGTGTCTATAGTATGCCTGTAAAGTGGCGCAGTTTTCCCGTATATAGAACAATACCACAGTAAAATGACATTTCTAAAGGAAAAAAGTAATTTAAAACCGAATGAATTGTCGGGTCTCGGCAATATTGATAAAACTCTTTGATAAAAATGGCATGGGTTCCCCCCCAGTCCATTACCAGGCCCTTTGGGTCTGGTATGAATATTAAGGGGAAACCAGAACCAAAATGAAAAAAAAAAATTACGTGGGGGTGCCCCCAAAATCCATACCAGGCCCATATCCGAGCACGCAACCTGGCAGGCCGCAGGAAAAGAGGGGGGAGAGCGCCCCCCCCTCCTGAACCGTATCAGGCCACATGCCCTCAACATGGGGAGGGTGCTTTGGGGTCTGACCCCAAAGCACCTTGTCCCTATGTTGATGGGGATAAGGGCCTCATCCCCATAACCCTTGCCCGTTGGTTGTGGGGGTATGCGGGCAGGGGCTTATCGGAATCTGGAAGCCCCCTTTAACAAAGGGACCTGCAAATCCTGGCCCCCCCATGTGAATTGGTAATGGGATACATTGTACCCCTACCATTTCACAAAAAAAAGTGTCAAAAATGGTAAAAAAGACAAGAGACAGCTTGGGACAAGTCCTTTATCAAAAGATAAAAGAATAAAAATGTCCCGCGATGTAAATCCACGCCGCACGATGGACCAAAAACGGAAAAAAAAAAAGATGTACCAGTTCCGCCTCCATGGGAGGCTCCCGCCGAGTGACGCTTCTTCTTGGTGACAGCTGTTATATAGCTGAGGGCGGGGCCACCCGGGGACGTAAACTGGTAACCCCGCCTCCTCTGATGCCACGGGGGCGGTTTCATCTGTTTACCTCACCGAGTGTCCCCACCCTCAGCTATATAACAGCTGTCACCAAGAAGAAACGTCACTCTGCGGGAGCCTCCCATGGAGGCGGAACTGTTGCGGCTTTTTTTTTTTTACAGTCCATCGGGTGGCGTGGATTTACATTGCGGGACATTTTTAGTTTTTTATCTTTTAATAAAGGACTTGTTCCAAGCTGTCTCTTCTCTTTTTTTCCCTTTTTGACACTTTTTTTGTGGCATGGTAGGGGTACAATGTACCCCATTACCAATTCACATCAGAGGGGACGGGTTCTGGGGTCCCCTTGTTAAAGGCAACTTCCAGATTCCAATAAGCCCCCTGCCCGCATACCCCCACAATCAACGGGCAAGGGTTGTGGGGATGAGGCCCTTGTCCCCAGCAACATGGGGACAAGGTGCTTTGGGGTCAGACCCCAAAGTACCCTCCCCATGTTGAGGGCATGTGGCCTGGTATGGTTCAGGAGGGGGGCGCTCTCTCATCCCCCGATCTTTTCCTCTGGCCTGCCAGGTTGCGTGCTCGGATAAGGGTCTGGTATGGATTTTTGGGGGGACCCCTACGCCATTTGAAAAAAAAATTTGGCGCAGGGTTCCCCTTAAAATCCATACCAGACCCTCATGTTTGGTATGGATTTTTGGGGGGGGGCGCTACGCTTTTTTTTTTAAAATTTGGCGCAAGGTTCCTGTCAGGGCTGGCTCACCCCTTCCTTCTCTGAGCTGGCCGCTCAGCTATTGGCTAATTGCCAGCTCTCTTCTCTCTCCACAGTTAACAAGCTGTTGTGGATCTGCTCGTCAGTCCCGACTACTTAAAGACGTCCAGCTCACTTCCTTCCTGCCTTCGCCTTGGTCACATCACAAGAAACCATCTCCTGTGTTCCTATTTAAAGACTGGCTTGCTGACATTCCTTCTGGCTCCTTATCCTGCTTGCTGTTCCTCTACTTGGATCCCTGACTTCTGGCCTGGCTGATTACCCCGATCTGGTTACTGAACTCTGGCTTGGCTGACTACCTGATATGGTTACTGGACTCTGGCTATGCTTGACTACGCTTAATCTATTTACCTTTTTATTTTTATTAATAAACAAGTGTGATTTAACTGTACTTCTGTCTCGGTCTGGTTCATGGTTTTTGACAGTTTCCCTTAATTTCCATACCAGACCTGAAGGGCCTGGTATGGATTTTGGGGGGACCCCCGTGCAATTGAAAAAAAAAATTTTGGTTCAGGGTTCCCCTTAATATTCATACCAGACCCAAAGGGCCTGGTAATGGACTGGGGGTGGAGGAACCCATGCTGTTTTTTTCAATGAGTTTTATCTATATTGCCGAGAACCGACAATTCATTACAGCCGCGATCAGTTTTAAACGACAGTTTTTCCTTTAGAAATGTCATTTTGCTGTGGTACTGTTCTAAACACGGGGAAAATGTGCCACTTTACAGGCATACTATAGACACCCCCCAGGCACAATATTAAAAGGAATATTTCATTTTTATTGTTTCACTTTAAGCATTAAAAAAATCACTGCTCCCGAAAAAACGTCTGTTTTTTACAAAAAAAATTTGCATTGATACATGTCCCCTGGGGCAGGACCCGGGTCCCCAAACACTTTTTTATGACAATAACTTTCATATAAGCCTTTAAAATTAGCACTTTAGATTTCTCATGTTAGTGTCCCATAGACTTTAATGGTGTTCCGATGGCTTTTGAATTTGCCCCGAACACTGCATATTGTTTTCGGTGTTCACCGAACATCTGAACAACCAAAGTTCGGCCCAAATTTATGCTCGGGCTGAACCGTCCGCCCATCCCTACTGAGAATACTGACTATACAGTGCTATTAAAAACATTCAAATTTGTCTTCTTTCCAATTTTCTTTCTGCACATTTTTTTAGCGCCGTTGATTAGGATAGGTCCCCTGTTCTTTGCCTCAACCTTTTCCAGAAAACCTCAGCCCCTCTGGCACACCAGGTTGAGTTTACAAACATATAATATCACAGGAAATCACTGAAGTTAATACTTAGTATTCAGGAGTAGCACTATATCAAAGAAAACAGACATCAAACCTAATATATTCAGAACAATTCACAAAGAGTTAAATAACGCTGAAAAAAATGTGGTGGATTCATCAATCGGCGAACCTCCTGCATGCTCTTGCATGCTCTTGGCCTATGATGTCACAAGGGGGCGGGGCTCTTAGCTAATTACCCACTTGACCACTGGGCACTTAAACCTCCTTCCTCCCCCCCCCCCTCCTTCCCCCCCTCCCCCTTTCCCCCTTCCTCCAGTTTCCCCCCTTCCATCCCCCCTTATTCCATCGACAAGATCAAGTCAATTGCTTATGTTATACTCTATGTAATTGCTTCTTCCTGTAAACCATGTCTGCATTATCTTGTGGCCACTTACTATTCTGTTTGATTTTACTGTATATGCCATTCTTCTTCAATAAAGACCAACCTTGTTGTTAAAAAAAAAACCTCCTTCCTAACCAGACCAATTTTCAGCTTTCGGTGCTCTCACATTTTGAACAACAATTAATAAGTTATGCAACACTGTACCTATATGAAATTTTTGTCCTTTTTTTTTACACAAATAGAGATTTATTTTGGTGGTATTTAATCACCGCTGGGTTTTTTGTTTTTTGCGCTATAAAAGAAGAAAGCCAAAAGATTCTGTTAAAAAATGCATTTTTCTTTGTTTCTGTTATAAAATTTTGCAAATTAGTAATATTTCTTCATATATTTTGGCCAAAATTTATACTGCTACAAATATTTGGTAAGAATAACCCAAATTGGTGTAAATTATTTGGTCTTTGTGAAAGTTATAGAGTTCACAAGCTATGGTGCCAATCTCTGAAAATTGATCACACCTGAAGTACTGACGGCCTATCTCATTTCTTGAGACCCTAACATTCCAGAAAAGTACAAATACCCCTCAAATTACCCCTTTTTGGAAAGTAGGCATTTCAAGATATTTAGTAAGAGGCATGGTGAGTTTTTTGAAGTTGTAATTTTTTTTCACAATTCTTTTTTTCTTTTTTCTTTTCCACAAAATTGTTATATTAGCAGGGTATTTCTCACACACAGCATATGCATAGCACAAATTACACACCAAAACACATTCTGCTACTCCTCCTGAGTATGGCAATACCACATGTGTGAGACTTTTACACAGCATGGCCACATACAGAGGCCCAACATGCAGGGAGCGCCATCAGGCGTTCTTGGAGCATAAATTACACATATCATTTCTTGACTACCTCTTATGCCCCGTACACATGGTCGGACTTCGGACATTCCGACAACAAAATCCATGGTTTTTTTCTGACGGATGTTGGCTCAAACTTGTCTTGCATACACACGGTCACACAAAGTTGTCGGAAAATCCGATCGTTCTGAACGCGGTGACGTAAAACACGTACGTCGGGACTATAAACGGGGCAGTGGCCAATAGCATTCATCTCTTTATTTATTCTGAGCATGCGTGGCACTTTGTCCGTCGGATTTGTGTACGGATTTTGTTGTCGGAAAATTTTATATCCTGCTCTCAAACTTTGTGTGTCGGAAAATCCGATGGAAAATGTCCGATGGAGCCCACACACGGTCGGAATTTCCGACAACATGCTCCGATCGGACATTTTCCATCGGAAAATCCAACCGTGTGTACGGGGCATTACACTTTTGAAGGCCCTGGAGAACCTTGACAATGGAAACGCCCCAAAAATGACCCCATTTTGGAAAGAAAACATCCCAATGTATAATCTATGAGGCATATCGAGTCTTTTGAACATGTCATTTTTTTCTACAAGTTTTTAGAAAATGTGTAAAGAAAATGAAAACGCTTTTTTTTTTACACAACGTTGTCCATTTACACAATATTTCTAACACATAGCATGTACATACCAAAAATTACACCCCAAAATAGATTCTCCTACTCCCCCCCGAGTACGGCGAGGACTTTTCCACAGCATGGCCACATACAGAGGACCAACATGCAGGGAGCACCATCAGGTGTTCTAGGGACATAAGTTTCAAATCTAATTTGACTCCCTATTACACTTTTGTGAGGCACTGTAGTGGCATGGATGATAACTGATGTGGCAAGGATGAGTACGGATGGGTATGGCTGAGTATGGCTGGGTATAGATGGGATGGATGGGTACGGCTGAGTATGGATGGGTACGGCTGAGTATGGCTGGGTATAGATGGTATGGCTGAGTATGGATGGGTACGACTGAGTACAGCTGGGTATGGCTGAGTACGGCTGGGTACGGCTGAATATTGCTGGGTATGGCTGAGTATGGATGGAAATGGCTAATTATGGATGGGGGTGGATGGGATGGCTGAGCATGGATGGATGGATGGATGGATGAGTATTGCTGAGGATGAATGGATGGCTGAGCATGGATAGATGGATGAGTATGGATGAGGATGGATGGATGAGTATGCTGAGTATGGATGAGGATGGATGGATGAGTATGCTGAGTATGGATGGGTGAGCATGGATGGATGGATGGGTATGCTGAGTATGGATGGGTGAGCATTGATAGATGGATGAGTATGCAGAGTATGGATGGGTATGCTGAGTATGGATGGTTATGTTGAGTATGGATATCGTGATTGACGTTGGATTTACTTCAGGGGAAATTTATTTTTTACATTTTATAATAAAGAAATTGTCATAAACTGTGTGTGTTTTTTTCTGTTTGACACTTTTTTGGTGAATGAGTAGGGGGTACAGATGTACCCCCTACTCATTCACATGGGGGGGCGGGTTCTGGGGGCCCCCTTGTTATGCCGAGTATGGATGGGTATGCCAAGGATGGATAGATGGATGGATGGGTATGCAGAGTATGGATGAGTATGCCGAGTATGGATGGGTATGCATGGCTGAGTATGCAGAGTATGGATGGGTATGCATGGCTGAGAATGGATGGATGGATGGATTTGTCACTGAGCAGCGCTGTGGGCACTACACATCCAGCCCACAGCGCTGCGGCCCCCGATCTCTCCCCTCTCTGCTCACACTGGACGGAGAGGGGAAAGAGGAACCGGATTTCACGCCGGTTTGTTTACATGTGATCGCTCCGTCAGATCGGCGCAATCAGCGGCCGTTTACCATGATGCGCCGGGTCCAAAGGGATGTGTTCGGGTGCGCGCCCCAGGGGGCGCGCGAGAGCGGGATTCTGGGAGGACGTCACTGTACGCAACCGCCCTGTAGCCGTCATTCGGCTATGGGCCGGTTGTTAAGTGGTTAAGAACTGTCAGATGGCGGAGCAGGCAGTTGTTTTGACCGGAGGTTTTTTTTTCTCCTTCTTCGGGTCTGGCAGTGCGGCGGGCATCGTGATTGACGTTGCATCTACTTCAGGGGAAATTCATTTTTTACATTTTTTAATAAAGAAATTGTCATAAACTGTGTGTGGTTTTTTTTTTTCTGTTTGACACTTTTTTTGGTGAATGAGTAGGGGGTACAAATGTACCCCCTACTCATTCACATGGGGGGGGCAGGATCTGGGGGCCCCCTTGTTAAATTCCAGATTCTGCGGGTGAGCAGGAGTAAAGTTTAATCTATTGAGTGCTGGAACTACACTTTCTGGGTCCCACTTAGCTCTCACTAGTTACTCCTATTGACCTCCATGTCACTTCTATGTCCTGTAATTATGTGGGGGTTAACAGGAGAAACCAGTGAGAGCTCAGGGGGACCCAAGAGATTGCCACTTGGGTTCCCAGCAGATGATTTCTAATGAACAGGTGGCCAGAGAAAAGTGTATATCTCCTTTTACAGGTATTACTTTACCCTGTCACCATGATCCACATATTCTCACCTTCGCTGGTGGAGTGGGTTTTAAAGAAACCCGGTCACTGTTATATTGCTGCATGTGGTGGGGAACAACTATACACTTTACCTATTCCTGGTTGGTTCCCGTAGGCTCAATGAGACACTATAGACATAGTATCCTCCCCTAAATATTGGTTCAGTGGCCTAATCAGCACCTCCCATTAGCCTATTTCATACCTTCCTCAGGCTATACGACAATTGAACCCCAATAGCATTACCAATCCATGTTTATTCACAAGCACTAAGCCGATGATCACAGAACACATTCCTCACCTATATGGTGCCCAGGATTAACCAAGAAAATCTATACCCATCATGTTTCTTTCTGAGTCCCCTCAGCACTCTGTACTATCCCCTTTCAGTGATTTACATCCCACAGGAAGACCCCTTGTGAGGAGGACAGGAACCTTTTTAAATCTGTAAGTCACATACACACCCATTCCCCAGCCAGGTAACAAACCATGATAGCAAATGCCTTTCCAAAACACTGCAATGGCCTTAACAAACACTTCAAAAGACAATTCGAAGTTATTTATAAAGGTCACGCTCTGTGACACTCACACTATTAGTGCCAATGGTCACCAGGACTAATAAAGAGGGTGAAGCCCCCCGAGTGCAGACACAGACAGCAAAAAAAACATAAAGAAATCTCAGAGAGGCATTTGGAACAATGGAGGTAAGTGATACAGAACTGCCAATGGTCAATCAATTCAATTCAATTTTATAAGGCACAATGGTCCTGGTGGGGCTGCTCTTGCCAAACATGGTGCCCCAACTGGTGTATTTCTCTCTATCTCTCTCTCTCGGCAGAGTCTATTTAGGACCCTTGCTCACCCATTTGTCAGGGACAAAACTTAAAGCAGGGAAAGGTTCAAGAGGAGTAGGGAAAGCGTAGAGACTATGCCAACCTTCCTGGAAAGCCTCCCCTTTGAGTATGGCCCAGTCAGGCTGCATTCTGCTCTTCTTGGCAGATGCTTTCGGCATCTCCGGGTCTCCAGTCTTCTGTTCCTTCACTGTTGCACTTTGTAAGTGGTCCCAGTCGGGTTGCCTCCCTGCCGGGCCTGTTGTGCACTATTAAAATTTTATTACAATATACTCCTGTTACTGCACATAGGCCCTCTGTTCTGGAGTCAAAAGGTTTAGGTCTCATTTCAGCTATCCTAAAACCCTGTTGAAGTAGATACTACAAAAGACCTAAATGTGTGGAGGTCTATCTTCTTTCTATATATCCTGAGACCTTCCCAAAGTATATTTTTAGGCTCTTAATGTAAAAAGTGTGTTGGATGCCGAAGGTTCTTCGGTTCTTGAAGAGAGAAAAGATCATAGTCACCACCCATTAGACCAGTAAGTATTAATATTCTACTTTTGCAGGGTGCCTTTTATTTTTTTTTTTGCTGCCAGCAGAGCCTCTTTAAAATAATTTTGCTCTTCAGCGTATTAAAATACAAGTAGCCTTGGACTTCATGCTATTTTATCACCTTCCGCCTGCATTAGAAATGAAATTTCACATTCCAGAATGGAAACTGATTTTGCTGTCAGTTGGTGCCGCGTCTCCTCCACAGCCTGAACTGCCTGATATTGTATTTGGATAATCACTGTATTTTCTGCTGTGACCGGTCCAGACGTCTCATCCTTCTTAAATAAACCCTTCTCTCACATTTCTTATGCTCTTTGAAATTCTTCAGCAGTTCCATTCAGGCTTCAGGCGGAGATGAGAGTCGGAGGATCAGAGAGAGGAATCACTGAGTCTGCAGCATGGAGATGTTATCATCCAAGGGAAGACATTTTAAAGCCCAACCTCAGGTTTTGTGTCCCCTTCCCTTGCCCCCAAACCCTTCCCCCCTTCCCCAGCCATATTTATTTTTTTAAAATATTTTTTGTATATGTACAAGAATTCTATGGGTCTTCAGGCTGTCGACATGGTCTTCTTCCTCCAGTGGTTGGTGGATTCTAAATAGTGGGTGCATTACGAATTGGTAGGTGGGTCCTGACTGGTACCACATCGTGACTTGGCACCATTCTCTGCAGTATTTTTCTGTAGGCCTTGGGTGGCTGAATGACTTACCCCCAGGGGACGGGTCCTTGAGGCTCACAGAAAAATTTCTTAATGACGGAAGGCACTAAGAAAAAATTAAGCTCAAGAGAGGACCAACACTGGGTGACTGGAGAAAATAGTCTACAGGGGATAGTGTTAGGGATAGGGCAGGTACTGCAGTGAAGGTTGCTTTTTTGTTCAATAAATCCTGGGTTGGCTTTTTTTTTAATCCTTATAGAAAACTGGAGTTGGACTTTAAAGTAGGACTCCAAAAAGCCCAATTGGCAACAACTCAAACAATTTATGTCCAGCTAGAGATGAACAAAATGGGAGTGGTGCAACTCTGGAAAAACTCTGGAATGAGTGGAGTTTAAACATTTTATTGATGTCTATATTCTCATTGGGATGATTCATCCCCTTCTATGTGCCTTAGTGTCCTACAATGTGCCCTGGGAGCCCCTAATACTGGAACTCTTTGATTTCGGCTTCATCTAGAAAGTTGGCACCTAATGCCCCGTACACATGGTCCGACGGAAAATGTGTGATAGGACCTTGTTGTCGGAAATTCCGACCGTGTGTGGGCTCCATCACACATTTTCCATCGGATTTTCCGACACACAAAGTTTGAGAGCAGGCTATAAAATTTTCCGACAACAAAATCTGTTGTCGGAATTTCCGATCGTGTGTACACAAATCCGAAGCACAAAGTGGCACGCATGCTCAGAATAAATAAAGAGATGAAAGCTATTGGCTACTGCCCCGTTTACAGTCCTGACGTACGTGTTTTACGTCACCGCGTTCAGAATGATCGGATTTTCCGACAACTTTGTGTGACCGTGTGTATGCAAGACAAGTTTGAGTCAACATCCGTCGGAAAAAATCCTAGGATTTTGTTGTGGGAATGTCCGATCAATGTCCGACCGTGTGTACGGGGCATAACTCTACCTTCTCCCCCTTCCTGAGCTTTAATAATTGAGTAGCCAAATAATAGGAGGCAGGCGGAAAGGGTGGGATCTGCCTGACTAAAGTGATGATTACATAGCTAAATAACGGTGTTATGTTCCATTAATGGGTTTGAATATTGCATGCACTTGGGAGAACTCTAAAATGGCACTGTTGCCAAAATTATTATTTTTTGGAATCTGAAAGGTGTCCTGGGCACATTCCATATTTCATCTACCAAATATTTAATTGTGGTACTGTAAAGGTGCCATTTTCGAGTCCTCCCAAGTACGTACCATATTTGAGAACTGAAGATAGGAGAGATCTTTGAGCCCTCATAATATGTTGGCTGTTGTATATTTCCATGTTTTGAATGAACACCGATATTAAAAGACATTGGGCTCTTGGTTTCTTGGTCTGGTGCTCTCATTATACTTTTTATACTTGTGTTCCAAACTCTTCTGTCCTCTAGTTAAGAGGTACCCCTGTTTGTGTGGAGAGCAGCCTCACTGAAGCTATTGCACCCCATATGAATTGACCTTCCTGATTGATGAGTCAAATCCATTGCCAGTGATATTATTGCTGGGTCTAGAATAAAGTATTCGGAAAAAAACAGGTTTTATTTAAAAATTTTATTAGCATAATTATGGGGGGGGGGGGGGGGTGGAGGAACCAGCGGAGGCAAAAATGTAAGAGGATTGAACTTCAGCTTTAAATTAATTTACATTTGCTGCTGGCTGTGTTATTTGTCATTTAAGTTATTAAAAACCTGATTTGTGTCATCTATAACCCGTCAATCATTCCCCTTGTCAGAGGTCTGAGTGGGAGACGGTTGGAGTTCTCTCAGACTTAGCGATGTGACATTTTCCGCAGATTCCTCACAGCAGGGGGGGGGGGGCTGAATCGCGGCAAATACATCACTGTCTGCGCCAATGTGCTTCAAAATATACGCCATTGCTCATCGCTTATTAATTATTCGGCGACAGACGATGGGAACATCTGTAGGGATAGGGGTCACCACCGCGGCAGCTTTTCGAGAAATCACCTGTGTTTATCCACGGCTAATCGACAGCGGCGCTGATAACGAGGGACGGGAACCAAGGTGGATTTAATTTAATTTTATGTAAAGCAGATGCTGTGACATACAAGGACACAATCGGTTATTGTCATACAATGGAATCAAAGTTAAAAAAAAAAAAGAAATAGGTTTTGAGTAGGTAATATGGTCACAGTCTAGCTCAGTAGTGATCAAAGCCACCAATGGGCCCTCGTGAAGGAACAGCTACTGCCCGAGTTCAAGCATAGACTGTGTATAAGATACAGTGCTGTGAAAAAAGTATTTGCCCCTTCCTGATTTTTTTTTTTTTTTTACCATATTTGTCACACTTACATAATTCAGATCAGCAAACAAATTATAATAGTACACAAAGATAACCTGAGTACAAAATGCAGTTTTTAACCACTTGCTTAAACCCCCCTCCTGCCCAGGTCAATTTTCAGCTTTCAGAGCTGACGCACTTTGAATGACAATTGCGCGGTCATGCTACACTGTACCCAAATGAAATTTTTATCATTTTTTTCACACAAATAGAGCTTTCTTTTGGTGGTATTTAATCACAGCTGGGGGTTTTATTTTTTGCTAAACAAACAAAAAAAGATGGAAAATTTTGCAAAAAAAAAAAAATTTGTTATAAAATTTTGCAAACAGGTAATTTTTTCCTTCATTGATATGTGCTGATAAGACAGCACTGGTGGGCACTTATAGGCTGCACTGATGGGCACTGATAGGCAGAGATAGGGCGGCACTGATAGGCACAGATAAGGTGGGACTGATGGGGACAGATAAGGCGGCACTGATGGGCACAGATAAGGCGGCACTGATGGCCACTAATAAGATGGCACTGATGGGTGGCACTGATGGGTGGCACTGAAGGGCACTGATAGGTGTTACTGATAGGTACCATTGATAGATGGCACTGATGGGCACTGATAGGTGGCACTGATAGGTGACACTGATGGGCACTGGTAGGTGACACTGATTGGCAGCACTGTTGATGAGGCACCGATTGGTGACACTGATAGGTGGCACTGTGGGAATAGATGGGTGGCACTGTGGGCACCGATGAGTGGCACTGTGGGCACTGGTAGGTGGCACTGGTGGGCACTGGTAGGCGGCAGAGTTGTGCACTGGTAGGTGGCACAGGTGGGCACAGATGAGCTGGCGGCAGCTCTCCTTGATCGGGACCAATGTCCCTCTGACAGCCGCCGGTGATCGGCTTTTTTTTTTCTCCTTACTCTATCAGCACGAGAAGAAAGAATAGCTGATTACCGGCTCTGTTTACATCACATGATCAGCTGTCATTGGCTGACAGCTGATCACGTGGTAAGGGGTCGGGATCGACCCCTTACTCCGATATGTGATCAGCCGAGTCTCATAGACTCGCTGATCACAGAGCGTGCCACGTGCGCCCTGCAGGGGGCGCGCAGGCTGCTCGAGCACGGGAGGACATCAATTGACGCCCCCCCCCCCCCCCGGCAAAGTAGGTTCGCGCTGTAGCCATCATTCGGCTATAGCGCGGATCTGAAGAAGTTAAATGATGACTACATTTATTAAGGGGAAAAAAAGCTGTCCAAACCTGCCTGGCCCTATGTGAAAAAATCATGAATGAACTGTGATTAACCACATTTTTTTGGAAAGCGGCGTTAAATTTCACTTGCCACACCCAGGACTGATTACTGCCAGACCTGTTGAATCAAGAAATCACTTAAAGCCGAGTTCCACCCTGAAAAACATTTTTACATTTTCACAGTCCTTTACTAGTAATAAAAAACATTAGGATAGAAAAAAAAAAGTTTTACCCACCAGAAATGCCCTGTTGCTATGCGGTTGCTCCTAATCTGCCACTTCCGGGTCCGCAGCACTCCGCAACACTTCCTCCCTCGCCTGTGCTCCTGGGAAATGTGAGTCTTCATTCCCCAGGAGTCAGTGGGCAGTACTGTGAGAAAAAAATCATGTTATTTCCCAACAGGAAATGACGTGATTTAAGGCGGATCTATCTAAGTTGCTAAAACAACGGGGCGGGACCTTCCTCCATCGCTGCCCGTTGTTATGGCAACTTGCTAACAATCGGGGCTACGGCCTCCTGCGCATCGCACATGCGCGAGATCGAGAGGTGCATGCTGGGTAACTAATCGCTAATCCAGGAAGAGGATGCGATTGGGCTTCACATGCCGACAATCATCATGGTAACGGCTAGAAGAGGATTTTCTACATCGTAAGTATAAAAAAAGGATAGAAGTCTTAGCCACTAGCAAACATATATATATATATACTTTATTTTTGTTAATGCATTATGATGGGATGCATTAATAAAAAGAAATTCTGTGGCTGAAACTCTGTTTTAAATAGAAGCTGCCTGACAAAGTGAAGCTCACTAAAAGATCTCAAAAAGTAACACATCATGCCACGGTCTAAAAAAATTCAAGATTAGAAACAACAGATTAGAAACAAAGTAACTGTAATGCCCCGTACACACGGTCGGATTTTCCGACGGAAAATGTGCGATCGGATTGTGTTGTCGGAAATTCCGATCGCGTGTGGGCTCCATTGTACTTTTTTCCGTCAGAATTTCCGACACACAAAGTTTGAGAGCAGGATATAAAATTTTCCGACAACAAAACCGATCGGTTAAATTCCGTTCGTGTGTACACAAATCCGACGCACAAAGTGCCACGCATGCTTAGAATAAATTAAGAGACGAAAGCTATTGGCCACTGCCCTGTTTATAGTCCCGAAGTACGTGTTTTACGCCACCGCGTTCAGAACAATCGGATTTTCCGACAACTTTGTGCGACCGTGTGTATGCAAGACAAGTTTGAGCCAACATCCGTCGGAAAACATCCATGGATTTTGTTGTCGGAATGTCCGATCAATATCCGACCGTGTGTACGGGGCATAACTCTACCTTTAAGGAGGTTAAAAAGCCTTTTTCTAAAGATTTGGGACTCAAGCAAACCATGGGGAGAGCCAATATCCACAAATGGAGAAAACGTGGAACAATGGTGACCCGTCCAAGGAGTGGCCTACCAAAATTGCTCCAAGAGTAGGACGACAACTCATCCAGGAGGTCATAAAAGAGCCCAGACCAACATCTAAAGAACTGCAGGCCTCACTTGCCTAAGGTAAGGTCAGTGTTCATGATTCAACGATAAGAAAGAGACTGGGCAAAAATGGCATCCATGAGAGAGTTCCAAGGCCAAAGCCACTGCTGACCAAAAGGAACACAAAGGCTCATCTCACATTTACCAAAAAACATCTTGATTATCCCCAAGACTTTTGGGCAAATATTCTGTGGACTGATGAGACAAAAGTTGAAGATTTTCTAAGGTGTACGTCCCGTTACATCTGGCATAAAACTAACACAGGATTTCATAAAAAGAACACCATACCAAAAGTCAGACATGGTGGTGGTGTGATGGTCTGGGGCTGCTTTGCAGCTTCAGGACTTGGACGACTTGCCATCATTGATGGAACCATAAATTCTTCCCTCCACCAGAAAATCTTGAAGGACAATGTCCGGCCATCATGATGTCCTAAATCCAAGTCTGTGTGACAGACCAAGGGGGTTTCCAGCATCTACCTGAGCCACGGCTAGTTTAAATGGGCCCCTAAGTCCCCGAGGACCCTTGGGCAGCTGCCTGGATGACTTGTCTGCCACTGCCTGCAGCGATTGCCACGCGATTGGGAATAGGCGGGCAAAACCGCGGCGATTCTGCACGTAATTCCAAAGCGTGAAGTGTGAATGGAGCCTTAAAAAGCAATGTGTCCGTTGTGTTAACACAAATGGGCCCTTGAGGACTCTGCACACCGTTCTGCAAGCAATCTCAATGGGGTCCTGATCTCTTTGCTGCCTGTTGTAGTAGGAGAAGTTCACCCCGCAGGACTCCACCTACAACTGAAATACAATTTTTGAATAGACCAGTCCTTAAAAAAAAAACTTTTTAAATCCTCTAAATTTTAATTTGCTTCTGGTGACTTTTTATGGTTAATGATATTTTTTTTTATACAGTGCAGTTTAATAAGAGGGGAGAGGAAGTCATGTGTAATTAGGAGTCAGCGGGTGAGATGACATGGAACCTTCCTTGGGGGAATATCGGTGATACTAATAATGACACGATTTTACCGGGATCGGCACAAAAGTGGAAACGTTCGCTCTCCGGGGACGGCGGTTGTGCCCTCTCTCCGGGCGCACCGATCATTTCGGATCTGCCAGCTCTGTCTGCCGGGCATAAATAATGGAACGTATTAACCTTGGCTATTATTACCGCCGCTCATCCATGCGTTAACGCTTACGAGGATTGGGAAATGGGAATTCGCCTGTGGGAATCTTGTTTACAGCTGTTAGCTAAATTCCGAGCGGATGCTGACTTTATTTGCATGCATACTCCGCGGCTTTCAATTACGGCTAACTAACCCGGAATCTGTCGGAGCTCCGAAGAAAACTCCAACCATCTTCAGGCTCTTTGCTACACAAGAGTTTTATAGCCAACCTTAAAAATATAAAAAAAATGGCCAAGATTAGCTGTTTAAAAAAAAAAAAAAAAAAAAGAAGATGTGTATTTATAAAATTATTTGCATAACTGCAAAACTGCAAGCACAATAGTTTTGTGTGAACGAGTGCAAAATCGAATGTTAACAGGCTATTTTCTCTCCAGGTCAAATGGTATTCATTCCTACAGTACAGAATAGAGTGAATCAGGAAAATACCACGTTATGACCACTAGATGGAGCTAATCTCAGGAAATAAGACCTATCTATATATATATATATATATATATATATATATATATATATATATATATATATATATATATATATTCTTAAAGTGGTTGTAAAGGCTGAAGGTATTTTACCCTTCTTGCGTTCTATGCTTGAAGGTAAAAAATCTTCAAGGTGCAGCTCCCCTCGTAGCCCCCCAATACTAACCTGAGCCTGATCCAGCAATATGCACGAGAGCCAAGGTTCTCCCGGAACTCTCTGCCCTGATTGGCTGAGACACAGCAGCGGGAGCCACTGGCAATCACAGCCTGTGAACCAATGAGGGGAGGGGGCGGAGCCGAGCCGCAGCTTTGTGTGTGAATGGACACACAGAGCCGCAGCTCGGGAACAAGCCTTGGGTGCCCCTATTGCAAGCTGCTTGCTCTGGGTGCACTCGGCAGCAGGGAGGGGCTAAGAGGGACCCAAGAAGAGGAGGATCAGGGCTGCTCTGTGCAAAACCTTTTTTTTATTTTTTTCCCTTTTATAGGTTGAACCAGATGGACTTGTGTCTTTTTTTCAACCTAACTATGTAACTTTCTTTCCTGTAGTAAATGTTGCTTGCAGGACAGTGTTCTCTGAAATTGTTAGATTGTATCTCTTAATACAAAGATACATGTCTTTTCTATGCTCCTCAGCTCCATCTAGTGGCCATACTGTTGCCCATAATGAAAAAACACCAAAAAGTCATTTAAAAGTAGCGATTTTTTTTTCTATGTTTTGCTATTGAGGTCACAATTGCACAAGTGGCTGCATTATCTAACAAGTTCAAATTCTTCAGCACAGATTTTTTTATGTTTTTGAATGAAAAAGCATCACCTAAAGAACATTGAATTTTTGCCCAATTCACGCTGAATGGATGTGCATGCAGATTTACTGGATGAATGGCTGTGTGATTTTTTTTTTCTTTTTAATAATAGACCACTTGGTGTCACTGCCCCGCCTCCTGTTGTTCTTTTAACTACAAGTAAACATCACCACAATAGTAAAGCCCACATTGGGTTCTCTGTTCTCTAAGTACCCCACCCCAGTAATGTAAAGATTGTCCACTCCCACTTACATAGTAGTTTAAGCTTGAAAAAATATACAAGTCCATCAAGTCCAACCTATGTGTGTGATTATGTGTGGAAGGGAATTCCACATCCTTGCCTCTCTTACAGTAAAGAACCCTCTACGTAGTTTAAGGTTAAACCTCTTTTCTTCTAATTTTAATGAGTGGCCACAAGTCTTGTTAAACTCTCTTCTGCGAAAAAGTTTTCTCCCTATTGTGGGGTCACCAGTGCGGTATTTGTAAATTGAAATCACATCCCCTCTCAAGCGTCTCTTCTCCAGGGAGAATAAGTTCAGTGCTCACAACCTTTCCTTATAACTAATATCCTCCAGACCCTTTATTAGCTTTGTTGCCCTTCTTTGTACTCGCTCCATTTCCAGTACATCCTTCCTGAGGACTGGTGCCCAGGACTGGACAGCATACTCCAGGTGCGGCCGGACCAGAGTCTTGTAGAGCGGGAGAATTATCGTTTTATCTCTGGCGTTGATCCCCTTTTTAATGCCAATATTCTGTTTGCTTGTTAGCAGCAGCTTGGCATTGCATGCCATTGCTGAGCCTATCATCTACTAGGACCCCCAGGTCCTTTTCCATCCTAGATTCCCCCAGAGGTTCTCCCCCCAGTCTATAGATTGCATTCATATTTTTGCCACCCAAATGCATTATTTTACATTTTTCTACATTGAACCTCATTTGCCATGTAGTCGCCCACCCCATTAATTTGTTCAGATCTTTTTGCAAGGTTTCCACATCCTGCGGAGTAGTTATTGCCCTGCTTAGCTTAGTATCGTCCGCAAATACAGAGATTGAACTGTTTATCCCATCCTCCAGGTCGTTTATGAACTAATTAAATAGGATTGGTCCCAGCACAGAACATTGCAAGTCTAATTTATACTTTCAGCTGACAATAGGCAAATTTCAGCTTACTGCAGTGGCTGAAATAAATAATAAAAAGTTAAAATTTTTAACCACTTGCCACCCAAGGTACATCATATGACATCATGGACTTTCAGAGGTGATATCTGAATGATGGGTGCAGCTACAGGCATCATCCAGATACAATGTTTTTCCGCCAGCGATTCTGTGCACGTAAGAAAAATCATAGCGGCAGTTTAACCGCTTGATCATTCTTACAGGTGGCAAGAGGGGACCCCCCTCCCGTCGCCCTCCGGTGCTTCTCAGGTCTCGCCCGTGTGATCAGTGATCCAGAGAACGAATTGGTCGTTATGATGTCACATCCGGGCCGGCAGATGTAAGCAACGCAATGGCTGGAAAGGCTGATACAGTTTATTTATTTATTTTTTTTATCTCGGTCTTTCCAGCCTGGAGGAGAGATGCGTGGTCTTATAGACCCCACATCTCTCCATAAAGAGGACCTGTCACGCACTATTTCTATTACAAGGGATGTTTACGTTCCTTGCAATAGGAATAAAGATGATCAAAAAAAAATTTAAGATAAAGTGTAAAAATTAAAAAAAGTAAAATTAAGAATAAAAAAAAATTAGAAAATTTAAAGCGCCCATGTCCCCGCGTGCTCACGCACAGAAGCGAACGCATACGTAAGTCGCGCCCACATATATAAATGACGTTCAAATCACACATGTGAGGTATTGTCGCATGCCTTAGAGCGAGAGAAACAATTCTAGCCCTAGACCTTCTCTGTAACTCTAAACAGGTAACCTGTAAAAAAATTTAAAGCGTCGCCTATGGAGATTTTTTTAAGTACCAAAGTTTGGTGCCATTCCACGAGTGTGCGCAATTTTAAAGTGTGACATGTTAGGTATCTATTTACTCAGCGCAACATCCTCTTTTACATAATACAAAAAAATTTGGCTAACTTGTTTTTTTTTTTTAATTCATGGAACCGTTTTTTTTTTTTTTAAACGTGTTTGAAAAATCGCTGCGCAAATACCGTGTGGCATAAAAACTTGCCACAACCACCATTTTATTCCCTGCTAAAAAACATATATAATGTTTGGGGGTTCTGAGTAATTTTCTAGAAAAAAATGATGATTTTTACATGTAGGAGCGAAGTGCCAGAATTGGCCCGGATGGGAAGTGGTTAAAGGAATCCACCATTGAACTAAAAAGGGTGGTTCGTATATTTCTTTAAGTTTTTTTAATATAGTTGAATTGTAGAAAATAACAGCCAGGAAGAAGGTTGCGCTGAATTGTTATTACTGTTAATTGGAATGAAGTGCTTTTTCTTTGTCACGGCTTATTTGATATTCTGTTTAGGCCGGCCAAAATAAAGATAATTGAGATTGTGGTTCACAATGCCGGCTGACCTCAGATCAGATTAATTACTGCCGGTATCATACACGGAAGCATTATAATTACTTTAATTACCAGCAGTTTATAGGTGCTGTTTGTTATCTACCCTTCCTACTTTTCTATACAACCTCTTAGTTTAATAATAATAATAATAATGAGAATGAGAATAACAAAATATACATCATAAAAATAGGATTTTACCAAAAGCTGCAATCTACAGTAGCTCAGCCTGCAGCCCATTGTCACTCTATTGACATTCTTTTTGGCTCTTCACCTCCAGAGGGCGCTGTAGATGACATGGTCTGCGTATTCTATCCAATAGAGTACTGGTTTCCTGCCCCTTGTCACTCTATTGACATCCTCTGTAGCTCTTTACCTCTAAAGGGCACTGTAGATGAGATGGTCTGCTTATTCCATCCAATAGAGAACCGGTTCCCCACCCATTGTCACTCTATAGACATCCTATTTGGATCTTCACCTCCAGAGGGTGCTGTATAAGAAATTATCTGAGCATTCTATCCAATAGAGAACCAGTTCCCCACCCATTGTCCTGTTTAGCTCTTCACCTCCAAATAGCGTTGTAGAGGAGATGATATGATCGTTCCATCCAACAGAGAACCAGTTCCCTTTCCCATTCTCACTTTATTGACATCCTCTTTGGCTCTTCACATCCAGAGGGCACAGTATAAGAAATGATCTAATCATTCCTTCCAATAGAGTAGCAGTTCCCAGTCCATTGTCACTCTATTGACATCCTCAATAGCTCTTTACCTCTAGAGGGCGCTGTGGATGAGATGATCTGCTTATTCCATTCAACAGAGAACTAGTTCACCACTAACTGTTACTCTATTGACATCCTCTTTAGCTCTTCACCTCCAGAGGGCACTGTAGATGAGATGACCTGCTTATCCCATCTAATAGAGAATCAGTTCCCTGCCCATTGTCACACCATTGACATCCTCTTTGGCTCTTAACCTCCAGAGGGTGCTGTGCTGTATAAGAAATGATGTGATCATTCAATCAAATAGAGAACCAGTTCCCTGACCATTGTCAATCTATTGACATCCTCTTTAGCTTTTCAACTCTAGAGGGTGATGTAGAATAGATGGACTGCTTATTCCATCCAATTGAGTACAAGTTCCCCACCCATTCTCACTCTATTGACATCTTTTTGTCTCTTCACCTCCAAAGGGCACTGTATAAAAAATGATCAGATCATTCCATCCAATAGAGAACCATTTCCCCACCCATTGTCACTGTATTGAAATCATCTTTGACTCGTAAACTCCAGAAGGCACTGTAGAGGATATGAGATCTGGTTATTCGATCCAATAGAGAACCAGTTTCCTGCCCCAGAGCAGCACCCCGTCCAATAGAGAACCATTTCCCCACCCATTGTCACTCTATTGACAACCCCTCTAGCTCTTCACCTACAGAGGGCACTGTAGAAGAGATGATCTGCTTATTCCATCCAATAGAATATCAGTTACCTGCCCATTGTCACTCTATTGACATCCTTTGTGACTGGTCACCTCCAGAAGGTGCTATAGAGGAGATAAGATCTGGCTATTCCATCCAATTGAGAACCAGTTCCCCACCCCAGAGCAGCACCCCCGCCCCTTATCATTCTATTGGCATCCTTTTTGGTTCTTCACCTACAAAGGGCACTGTAGAGGAGATGATCTGCTTATTCCATCTAGTAGAGAACCAGTTTCCTGCCCATTGTCACTTTATTGACATCCTCTTTGGCTCTTCATCTCCACAGAGTGCTGTAGAGAAGATGATCTGGTTATTCCATCCAATGAAGAGTCAGTTTCCTGCCCCAGAGCAGCACCCTATCCAATAGAGAACCAATTCCCTGCAGATTGTCACTCTGTTGACATCCTCTTTGGCTCCTTGCCTCCAGAGGGTGCTGTAGATGAGATGATCTGCTTATTCCATCCAATAAAGAACCAGTTCCCCGCCCTAGAGCAGCATCCCATCCAATAGAGAACCAATTCCCGGCCCAATGTAACTCTATTGACATCCTGTTTGGTCCTTCACCTCCAGAGGGCGCTAAATAAGAAGTTATCTGATCAATCCATCCAACCGAGTACCAGTTCTCCACCCATTGTCACTCTATTGACATCCTCTTTAGTGCCTCCCCTCCAGAGGGCGCTGTAGAGGTGATGATATGATCATTCCATCCAGTAGAGAACCAGTTTCCAGGGGCTTACGACCGTGTGTACAGGGCATTACTCTATTGACATCCTCTTTAGCTCTTCACCTCCAGAGGGCGCTGTACATGAGATGATCTGCTTATCCCATCTAATAGAGAATCAGTTCCCTGCCCATTGTCACACCATTGACATCCTCTTTGGCTCTTCACCTCCATAGGGTTCTGTGCTGTATATGAAATTATGTGATCATTCAATCAAAAAGAGAACCAGTTCCCTGACCATTGTCAATCTATTTACATCCTCTTTAGCTCTTCCACTCTAGAGGGTGCTGTAGACTAGATCTGCTTATTCCATCCAATAGAGTACCAATTCCCCACCCATTGTCACTCTATTGACATCTTTTTTGTCTCTTCACCTCCAGAGGGCACTGTATAAGAAATGATCAGATCATTCCATCCAATAGAGAACCATTTCCCCACCCATTGTCACTCTATTGACATCCCCTCTAGCTCTTCACCTACAGAGGGCACTGTAGAAGAGATGATCTGCTTATTCCATCCAATAGAGTATTAGTTACCTGCCCATTGTCACTCTATTGACATCCTTTGTGACTAGTCACCTCCAGAAGGTGCTATAGAGGAGATAAGATCTGGTTATTCCATCCAATTGAGAACCAGTTCCCCGCCCCAGAGCAGCAACCCATCCAATAGAGAACTATTTCCCTGCCCCTTGTCATTCTATTGACATCCTTTTTTGGCTCTTCACCTACAAAGGGCACTGTAGAGGAGATGATCTGCTTATTCCATCTAGTAGAGAACCAGTTTCCTGCCCATTGTCACTTTATTGACATCCTCTTCGGCTCTTCATCTCCACAGGGTGCTGTAGAGAAGATGATCTGGTTATTCCATCCAATGAAGAGTCAGTTTCCTGCCCCAGAGCAGCAGCCTATCCAATAGAGAACCAATTCCCTGCAGATTGTCACTCCGTTGACATCCTCTTTGGCTCCTCGCCTCCAGAGGGTGCTGTAGATGAGATGATCTGCTGATTTCATCCAATAAAGAACCAGTTCCCCACCCTAGAGCAGCATCCCATCCAATAGAGAACCAATTCCCAGCCCAATGTCACTCTATTGACATCCTGTTTGGCTCTTCACCTCCAGAGGGCGCTAAATAAGAAGTTATCTGATCATTCCATCCAACCGAGTACCAGTTCTCCACCCATTGTCACTCTATTGACATCCTCTTTAGCGCCTCCCCTCCAGAGGGCGCTGTAGAGGTGATGATAGGATCATTCCATCCAGTAGAAAACCAGTTTCCAGGGGCCTCCTAAACAGCCAAAGAGGATGTAACGGGTGAGCAATTCTTCTCCACTCTATTCTAAACTAGAGAAAAAAAGGTGATACTAACTGGGCAGTTCAGTGCTGTGTGCCGGAGCTGTGTAAGTCTCAGGACTGGATTGACAGAAAAACAAATCCTTTGGCAGGTAAAACAGCTCCCATATATGTAATTCATCTGTGGATTTAGCTGTTCGCTTGGATGTAAACCTGCTATATATATGGGCAGAAAACTGAAAATTCAACCACAGAACATATATTCCTAATAATGGCTGCAATTGCCCACTGTGACCAGCTGGAGGAGCTAGCAAGTGCTTCTTCTGTGCACAAGAAAAAGCATCTTTGCCTTTTTTTTCCCGTTTATAAAACTTTTGTGCCTCGGTTTATTATATCGAAGTATTTCTTCCACCCTGCATAGCGTGCGCGTTCCTTCCCCCGCTCTCCACAATTAAAGCCGCTTAAATTCAAGCTCATTCTTCTCCAAGTGATTGTTGAAATGAGTTTTCATTCAATAAGAAGCAGTAAGTGAAATGTCTTAAAAACTGCGATGAATAATATATCATTTATACCCGCGTGCGTGCACATAATGTATGCCTGCGCCGGGACGAGGGAGCCGTAATCTCAGCGCGGTAGGATTGGGGGCTGCGGCGCGGCCCGGCCTATTCTTCTCCATTCTGGCTGCTTGCGCAGATTAGCATATCAAATTGGATTTCATTTCTTATTTAAATGAGCTAAATTCTCTAATACGCCCGTGTGCGGCGAGGACGGCTAAGTGAAAGATTTCCGCAGACAGCTCCATATCTGGAGGGGAAAACGCTGTCAGTTCTTAGCCGTCTCCTATCTCTTCGGGGTCCTCGGCTCCGCTACTTCATCGCTTCCGACTTAAATTTTAATTCACTGTGACCTCATTTTGTCAATTCCAAATCAGAGAGAGTCATGGAAGTCACCAACAGAAGTTCACTGGCTCATTTACATCTCCGAACTATCTACACCATATCTATCTATCTACACCATATCTATCTATCTACACCATATCTATCTATCTACACCATATCTATCTATCTACACCATATCTATCTATCTACACCATATCTATCTATCTACACCATATCTATCTATCTATCTATCTATCTATCTATCTATCTATCTATCTATCTATCTATCTATCTATCTATCTATCTATCTATCTATCTATCTATCTATCTATCTATCTATCTATCTATCTATCTATCTATCTATCTATCTATCTATCTATCTATCCATCTATCTATCCATCCATCTATCCATCCATCTATCCATCTATCTATCTATCTATCCATCTATCTATCCATCTATCTATCCATCTATCTATCTATCTATCTATCTATCTATCTATCTATCTATCTATCTATCTATCTATCTATCTATCTATCTACACCATACCTATCTATCTATCTTCTCTCCACTCTTCTCTTTCTTCTCTTCTCTCTTTCTTTCTCTCTCTTTTCCTCCTTATCCCTCTCCTCTCTCTCCCTTTGTCTCTTCTCTCACTCTTCTTTCTCTCTCTCCTCTCTCTCTCTCTCTCTCTCTCTCTCTCATTGGCTTTCCTTTTTCCTCTCTCTCCATCCTCTCCTCCTCTATCTCTATCTTCTCTTAATTTTCTTGTTGCTTGTTCTCTCTCTCCTCTCTCTTCTCTTTCTCAGTCCATCTCTTTCCTTTTCTCCCTCTCTCTATTCTTTCTCCCTCTCTTGTTCGCTCTCTCTTTTCCCCTTTCTCTCTCTCCTCTCTATCTCTCACAGCACTTTCCTCTCTACAATTTTCCTCCTCCTTCTCTCATTTCTTTCTATTTCCCCTTCTCTTGTTCTCTGTCTCTTTCCCCCTTTCTCTCTCCCCACTCTCTTCTCTTCTCCTCTCTTTCCCTCTCCCACAATCCATCCATCTCTCTCTCTTTTCCTCCTTCTCCCTCCCCTCTCTCATCTTTATTTCGCCATCTTTCCCCCCCCCCTCTCGTTCTCTCTCTTTTTTCCTCTCCTCTCTCTTCTTTATCTCCATCTCTCTCTTCTTTCTCTTTTCCTCTCTCTTGTTTTCTTTTCTTCTCTCTCTAATTCGACCTCTAGCTCTCTCTTTTCCTCCTTCTCCCTCTCCTCTCTCTTTTTTTCCTCTTTCTCTCTCACTCCACTTTCCTCTCTTTTCTTTCTCTCTCTTCCCTCTTCTCCCACTCTTCTTTTGTTATCTTGTTTTTTCTTTTTCCTCTTTCTCTCTTACCTCTCTCTTCTCTATCTCTCTCCCCACTCTCCTCTCTCTTCTCTTCTCTCTTTCCCTCTCTCACAATCTGTACATCTCTCTCCCCCCCCTCTTCTCTATCTCCCCTTCTTTCTCCCCCCTCCTCTTTCTCTATTTACCTTTTTCTCTCTCCATTCTCCTCTTTCTTCTCTTTTTTATATCTCTCTTCTTCCTCCCTCTTCTCCTCTCTCTCCCTTGCTCTTTTCTCTCTATTTCACACTCTTCTCCTTATCTCAGCGTTCTTTCTTTCTCCTCTCTCCTTCTCCCTCTCTCTTTTTTCCTCCTTTTCTCCCTCCTCTCTCTTCCTTATCTCCCCTCAAGTAAAATTAGATAAAACCACTTAATATAAAGGTGTCCCCATTAGCATCCCCCTATAAATCAAAGTCTCCCTTTACATTAGATGTCCCCATCAGAGTCCCCCTTTACATTAGATGTCCCCATCAGAGTCTTCTTTTACATTAGATGTCCCCATCAGAGTCTTCTTTTACATTAGATGTCCCCCTCGTACTCACAGCTCTCACAGCAAGTCGCCTGTCATCCACCTTCGGACCAGAAGTCAGAGAAATCGGAAGTGACAGTGCGGAACCCGCCAATCACACACCACAGCAGGAAACAATGCTATAGAGGGAGTGTTCTGGGCATTGAGCTCTGCGCCCCAAGGACTTTCTAAAGGAAGCCAATAGAGCTTCTTGTTTGCAATCAGGTGATTGCAAACACGTCATGCTTCCCATAGCAGCTGTGTGTCCGGCGCCCTGCACACACTTAAAAGGCCATTAAAAAAAAAATTCAGCGATTGCAGAATGTCATGCTTCCCATACACCTTTGTGTCCGGCATCCCGCACACACTTAAAGGGCCAATATTATTATTTTTAAATGTAATTTTTTTCATGATGAGTAGCTCTGAGGGGCGGTGCCCCTGTGCCCCCTATGGATGGGCCGCCACTGCCCTCCAATCTGACCACACTCCCAGATCCCCCCAGTCTGATCACACCCCCAGATCCCCCCATCCCTCCACTCTGATCACACCCCCAGATTCCCCCCCATCCCTCCACTCTGATCACACCCCCAGATCCCACCACTCTGATCACACCCCCAGATCCCCCCATCCCTCCACTCTGATCACACCCCCAGATCCCTCCACTCTGATCACACCCCCAGATCCCCCTCATCCCTCCACTCTGATCACACCCCCAGATCCCCCCCCCATAACTCCACTTTGATCAAACCCCCAGATCGCCACCCATCTCTCCACTTGGATCACACCCACCCATCCCTCCACTCTGATCACACCCCCATATCCCCCCCATTCCTCCACTCTGATCACACCCCCTCCATCCCTTCACTCTGATCACACCCCCAAATCCCACCCCCATCCCTCCATTCTGATCACACTGCCAGATCCCTCCACTCTGATCACACCCCCAGATCCCCCCCCCATCCCTCTACTCTGATCACACCCCTATATCCCCCAGATCCCCTCACTTAAATTACACCTCCAGATCCACGCCCATCCCTCCACTCTGATCACACACACCCCCAGATCCCTCCACTCTGATTACACCCCCAGATCCCTCACCTCATCCCTCCACTCTGATCACACCCCCAGATCCCTCACCCCATCCCTCCACTCTGATCACACCCCCAGATCCCTCACCCCATCCCTCCACTCTGATCACACCCCCAGATCCCACCCATCCCTTCACTTTGATCATCACACCCCCAGATTTTTCCACTCTGATCCCACCCCTCCCCTCCCCCACATCCCTCCACTCTGATCACACCTCCAGATCCCTCCACTTTGATCACGCCCCCCAGATACCCCCTCCCCCATCACACACAATCCTACCCCCCCCCCCCATCACACCGATCCTGCAGCACCAGGGATAGGAGGGTTAGCTGTGTCCCACACAGGTAGGAGAATTTCTCCAGCAGGACCCGACCTCTTCCTCTGGCATCCCCAGAGCCTGACCCCCCCACCCCCCGCACAGCATGGGGCTCATTGCTTGCACACCCCACCGCTCCGCCCTCCTCTGCATACTTGGATCCATTCTTTCTGCTTTCTTGGTGACAGCAGTTAAACAGCAGGTAAACTAAAATCTCCACGCAGCGCCCTCTCTCCTACTCGGCACAGCGTAGAGGTTTTAGTTTGCCTGCTGCCTGGTCTGCCTTATGGTGGGCACCAGCCCTGTCTGTGCCCCTCTAAATGTTGCACCCAGGGCGACCTCACCAACTCCCCCCCCCCTTCCCCATTCTACGCCACTGCCCCCAGGCTGACACCCACCCATTAAGGCATGTTGAGATTTGCATAACTCCTCCCAAGAGTCAGCCCACCACTTGCATCATGACTGGGGGCTCTTGAGAGGAGTACAGAGGCCGGGAGCTGCGGTGCTTCAGGGAGGTATGCCAGCCCCTCCCACCATCTATAATCTGCCTGCATTGCATAGAGGAGCACAGAGTCCCAGATATGATAGCAATAAAATAAAATAAAATAAAATATGATAGGGCTAAAATAAGGAATGTTCTAAAAATAGAAAGGTTTTATTAAAAAAAAAAAAAAAAAAGATACATTGGTGAGATTATAAATGAGGAAGCAGGGAAGGCACACTCTAATCTGATTAAACCTTAGCTGTATAAATCCAGCATCCCCTTTAATAAGGAAAGCACAGCTTCCGCCACATAAATCAGCTGCTCCGTATCGTCCCGTCTTCCGGGGTACTAACAGAGTCTACAGTAGTAATGAGTATAATAAGGCCAGTGATTCCTCCCCGGCTCACTGATTACCACGCTATCGCAGATCGCCCAGCAATGTCACATTCGCCTATTTCCTATTCAGTCCCCGTTGGAAGGACGTGTTGCCAACAGAAACGTCTCCCTGCCCCGATGGTGACCGCCATTAAAGGAGGGGGGATTTCTCCTTGTCCTGACTGTTATTGCCGGAGTCTGGTGGAAGGAATTCACACCCGATTAATTTCTGCTGAACGGAGTCTATTTTGGTAGACGGAGCATATGGAGAGGATTTGGAGGTCGTTACGAGTCCTTCAGGTGTTGCTGAAACCTTCGTCTTGAAGCCGCGAGACTATTTATTCTATTCACAAACATTCTGAACACTCAGCGCCTTCCTGAACTCCTTTTTATACCATAAATTTCCATATTGTTGGCTTAAAGTGCATCGAAAACCCAAGAATAACATTGAAATATATTGCAGCTTACCTGTCCTTAAAGTGGAACTTCGCTCTCTCTATCAACATGAACTGTTTTTAACCAGTTCCAGTGAAGTCTGGGCCAGTTCTGATATTTCATACATGTAAAAATCAGCATTTTTTTTGCTAGAAATTTACTTAGAACCCACAAACATTATATATATATATATATATATATATATATATATATATATATATATATATATATATATATATATATATATATATATATATATATATATATATATATATATATATAGATATATATCTATATATATAGATATATATCTATATATATATAGATATATATCTATATATATATAGATAGATATATATATATATATATAAATATCTATATCTATATCTATATATATATATATCTATATCTATATATCTATATATCTATATATCTATATCTATATATCTATATATATATATATATATATATATATATATATATATATATATATATATATATATATATATATATATATATATATATAGATAGATATTGTTTAAGCAGAGACCCTGGAGAATAAAATGTTTGTTGTTGCAATTTTATGTCACACGATATTTGCGCACCAAACACAAATTTTCAGGAAAAAATCCACTTTAGTTACTTGCCTACCGGACACTTTAACACCCTTCCTGCCCAGGACAATTTTCAGCTTTCAGCGCTGTCACACTATGAATGACAATTGCGCGGTCATACAACACTGTACACATTTGAAATTTTTATCTTTTTTTTCACACAAATAAAGCTTTCTTTTGGTGGTGTTTAACCACCACTGGGTTTTTTATTTTTTGCTAAATAAAGGGAAAAAGAAAAACCATTTTTCATAGTTAGTTATACAATTTTGTGCGCTGATGAGGCTGCACTGATGGGCACTGGTGAGGTGCAACTTATGAGGCGCAACTGATGGGCACTGATAGGTGGCACTGATGGGCACTAATAGGTGGCACTGATGAGGCAGCACTGGTGGGCACTGATGAGGTTGCACTGATAGGCGGCACTGATAGGTGCCACTAATGGGCACTGATAGGTGGCACTGATGGACACTGATAAGTAGCACAAATGGGCACTGATAGGCGGCACTGATGGGCACTGATAGGTGGCACTGATGGGCACTAATAGGTGGCACTGATGGGGCAGCACTGGTGGGCGCTGATGAGGTTGCACTGATAGGGGGCACTGATAGGTGCCACTAATGGGCACTGATAGGTGGCACTGATGGACACTGATAAGTAGCACAAATGGGCACCACTGATGGGCACTGATAGGTGGCACTAATGGGCACTGATAGGTGGCACTGATGAGGAGGCACTAATGGACACTGATAGGTGCCACTAATGGGCACTGATAGGTTGCACTGATGGACACTAATAAGTAGCACAAGTGGGCACTGCTAGGTGGCACTAATGGACACTGATAGGTGGCACTGATGAGGAGGTACTGATGGACACTGATAGGTTGCACTAATGGGCACTGATAGGCAGCACTGATGGGCAGTGATAGGTGGCACTGATGGGCACTGATAGGTGGCACTAATGGGCACTGAGAGGCAACACTGATGAGGAGGCACTGATTGGCAGCACTGATGGGCACTGATTAGCAGCCCCATAAGGGAAGCCTGTACTGCCATTTAGACATGGGCCTGAGGGCCAACACTGCACAAGCATGTGCAATGCACCCATATTGCATACTTCTCAACATTTTGAGATGGAAATGAGGGACACCTACTAACAAATGTATGTAGACATAGGACACGCCCCCTGTCACACCCCCTTAAACGAGAATTAACAACAAAAAAAAGGTTAATAAAATCCACAAGGGCTTTTTTTTAACCACTACTATTCCTTTATATTGGCTTTTAAAATGTACAAATGCAGCAGTTTGGAATTTGGATGAAAGGTTTAGCACTGAGAAAGACTTTTTGAAAGATAAAAAGTGCATTTTATATACATCTATATAGATCAGACCAAAATGAGGGACAAATGAGGAGGAATGAGGGACAGAGGGACATTGCTCCAAATCAGGGACAGTCCCTCGAAACCAGGGACAGTTGGGAGCTATGATATTGCATGGACCGTACCATATTGTTCTGGTTTCAATTCTCTGCAGGTCTGAATGTAACAAAATGTAACAACATGCAAAATTTTATGAATTTATTGTTGATGCATTCATTTCTTTTTTTAAAGGTGGATTATACCTTTAAGTAATATCAATAGCTGACGTTATACATTAACATTTCATGTCTGATCTGTTGCAGAGCCGTTGGGCTTTGTAGATGGCCGGAGAACATTACAAGCTGTGGAGCTCCATCGTATCTCATCCATTAGGGCTCCGTCAGCCCCTCTAATGCTTCCTTGGCTCCATTCCTCCAAGCTCTTTCCCGGGACACATACCCTCCCCTCACCCCAATGTCACAAATGGATTTTGGCTTTCAGAGAGGACACCTGGCCGCATTACAGGATTTACAGGGACACTAAATATAAATTGTTGGCTGGTTTTGGCAAAAGTGGATTCATTAACATTAATGGGAAAACATGAAAGTTTTAGGAACCTCAATTAGTATTAAAGTTTTACTAAACCCAGGACCCGGCATTCTCTATATCTGGTCTCCCACACTACACAGAACATGGAAATGCAATTATTTTAGTAAATATAAACTGCTAAATACCTTTTCTTATCAGCAGTATATATATAGCAGTCTTGTGACGTCTATCAGTGTCTGGTTAAAGCTTGTAGGAGTTTTTATTCCCTTCTGACTGTCCTATAAGGATGGAGGACCCCTGACCCTCTGTCTCGACAGTGCTGATTGGCGCTGTGCTGATCACATGCACTCTCCCAAGAAAAAAAAAAACTCTCTAGCAATACAAACCAAACTGAGCATGTGCAGAGTGCCCCCAAGGCTCTGTTCTATCAGGAGATGGATTGGGGATTGTGGAAGAAGGGATCAGAGAAGACAGGATCAAACAGCCTGTTTACACAATGCAGAGGATTAACCCCTTAGGTTCCACAGCAAGTATAACAAGCATGCTTTACTGCATATACAGACTGATTTTACTGTTGTAGGTTTAGGAACACTTTAGAGCCTCTCCATTTTTAGTGTAACACATTGAGCACAATATAAAGAACATTCCCCAGTAAAGTGTTTGTTACCCCAGCATTTGCCGTTTACAATTTTCACTGCTGCTGGCTAATGTTCTCTCAGTGCTGCTCCCCTGAACTTCTGGTCATCACAGGAAAGAGTTAACAGACTGCAGAAGAGAGGAGGGAGGAGCAAGGGAGTGCTTTGCCATCCTAGTCTATGGGGCTGTGTGTTTCTATTGGTGCACACAGTGTAGGGAGAAACAATGCAAGGGTGGCTCTATGGGATGCTACAAGAGAAAGGAGCCATCCTGAAAAAGGAAACCCCAGGGCAGTGGTCATGGCTCCAACATTATGCTGCAAAGGCAGCAGCTGGGGGGTGTACACATGCCTAGCATTGCGGCGTGGCAAAAATGAGCCATCACATGCTTTCCTGACTGCCTTAACTGCTTCAGCCCCGGAAGATTTTACCCCCTTCCTGACCAGAGCACTTTTTGCGATTTGGCACTGAGTCGCTTTAACTGACAATTGCGCGGTTGTGCGACGTTGCACCCAAACAAAATTGACGTCCGTTTTTTCCCACAAATAGAGCTTTCTTTCGGTGGTATTTGATCACCTCTGCTATTTTTATTATTTGCGCTATAAACAAAAAAAGAGCGACAATTTTGAAAAAAACACATTATTTTTTAATTTTTGCTATGATAAATATCCCCCAAAAATATATAAAAAAAATTTTTTTCCCTCAGTTTAGGCTGATATTTATTCTTCTACATATTTTTGGTAAAAAAAAAAAAAATTCGCAATAAACGTATATTGATTGGTTTGCAGAAAAGTTATAGCGTTTACAAAATAGGGGATAAATTTATAGCATTTTTATTATAAACACAAGGTGAGTATAGTAGCAAGTCCTAGTTGCAATCTCGAAACACCCAATACGAGGACAATATGCGACCGGTCTAAACTATCTGGAATGTTCACCAATGCCAGGAGCCTGGCGGACAAGATGGGTGAACTAGAGATACTGTTGTACAAGGAGGATTTGGATTTTGTGGGAATTTCAGAGACCTGGTTTAACAGCTCTCATGATTGGCTGACAAACATTCAAGGGTATACCCTATACCGCAAGGATAGAGAGGGTAAAAAAGGGGGAGGGGTATGCCTATATATAAAGAATAATGTACAAGTGAACCCAAGTGAATGTGAGAGATGACATCACTGAGGGGGCTAGGGAGGAGGTGGAATCCTTATGGGTAGAGCTCCAAAGGGATGAAGCTAAGGGGAAAATAATACTGGGAGTATGCTATAGGCCCCCTAACCTGAGGGAGGAGGGGGAGACAGATCTCCTATCACAAATTGGATTAGCAGCAAGGATGGGAAGTGTTATCATAATGGGGGATTTTAATTATCCAGACATAGACTGGGCGGAGGGAACCGCGCATTCATTTAAGGCTCGCCAGTTCCTTAATGTCTTGCAGGACAATTTTAAGGGTCAGATGGTAGATGCACCAACTAGAAATAAAACATTACTGGATCTACTGATTACCAACAATACAGACCTGATCACGGATGTGGAAATACGGGGCAATTTAGGTAACAGCGATCACAGGTCAATTAGTTTCAGTATAAATCACACAAATAGGAAACCTGAAAGGAATACAAAGACACTGAATTTCAAAAGAGCCAACTTCCCTAAACTACAAACCTTGCTAAAAGGCATAAATTGGGATAAAATCTTAGGAACAAAAAATACAGAGGAGAGATGGCTTTGCTTTAAGAGCATATTAAATAAGGGCATTAGCCAATGCATCCCATTGGGTAATAAATTTAAAAGAGCGAACAAAAGTCCTGGATGGCTTAACTCCAATGTAAAAATGCATATAAAAGCAAAGGAGAAGGCCTTCAAAAAATACAAGGTTGAGGGATCATCCTCAGCATTCAGACTTTATAAAGAATGCAACAAGAAATGTAAGGGTGCAATTAGGACAGCTAAGATAGAACATGAAAGACACATAGCGGAGGAGAGCAAAAAAAATCCCAAGAAATTCTTTAGGTATGCAAACAGTAAAAAAGGGAGGACAGACCATATTGGCCCCATAAAGAATGAGGAAGGACATCTGGTTACAAAGGATGGGGAGATGGTGAAGGTATTGAATTTATTCTTCTCCTCAGTCTTCACGAGTGAATCGGGGGGCTTCAGTAACCAAAACTGCAGTGTTTATCCTCATGACACAACACAGGAAGCACCTCCATGCTTCCTTAACAGAGGACAGAATTAAAATTAGACTTGAGAAACTTAACGTTAAAAAATCACCGGGACCAGATGGCTTGCATCCGAGGGTACTTAGGGAACTCAGTCAAGTGATTGCCAGACCGTTGTTCCTAATTTTTACAGACAGTCTACTGACTGGAATGGTACCAGCTGATTGGAGAAAAGCCAATGTAGCACCAATATTTTTATAAAGGGCCCAAAATACATCCCTGGGAATTACAGACCAGTTAGCCTAACATCAATAGTATGTAAACTCTTGGAGGGGATGATAAGGGACTATATACAAGATTTTAGTAATAAGAACGATATCATTAGCAGTAATCAGCATGGATTCATGAAGAATCGTTCTTGCCAAACCAATCTATTAACCTTCTATGAGGGGGTGAGTTGCCATCTAGATAAAGGAAGGCCCGTAGACGTGGTGTATCTGGATTTTGCAAAAGCATTTGACACAGTTCCCCATAAACGTTTACTGTACAAAATAAGGTCTGAACAAATTAATGGGGTGGGCGACTACATGGCAAATGAGGTTCAATGTAGAAAAATGTAAAATAATGCATTTGGGTGGCAAAAATATGAATGCAATCTATACACTGGGGGCAGAACCTCTGGGGGAATCTAGGATGGAAAAGGACCTGGGGGTCCTAGCAGATGATAGGCTCAGCAATGGCATGCAATGCCAAGCTGCTGCTAACAAAGCAAACAGAATATTGGCATGCATTAAAAAGGGGATCAACTCCAGAGATAAAACGATAATTCTCCCGCTCTACAAGACTCTGGTCCGGCCGCACCTGGAGTATGCTGTCCAGTTCTGGGCACCAGTCCTCAGGAAGGATGTACTGGAAATGGAGCGAGTACAAAGAAGGGCAACAAAGCTAATAAAGGGTCTGGAGGATCTTAGTTATGAGGAAAGGTTGCGAGCACTGAACTTATTCTCTCTGGAGAAGAGACGCTTGAGAGGGGATATGATTTCAATATACAAATACCGGACTGGTGACCCCACAATAGAAATAAAACTTTTTCGCAGAAGAGACTTTAACAAGACTCGCGGCCACTCATTAAAATTAGAAGAAAAGAGGTTTAACCTTAAACTACGTAGAGGGTTCTTTACTGTAAGAGCGGCAAGGATGTGGAATTCCCTTCCACAGGCGGTGGTCTCAGCGGGGGGCATCGATAGCTTCAAGAAACTATTAGATAAGCACCTGCATGACCACAACATACAGGGATATACAATGTAATACTGACACATAATCACACACATAGGTTGGACTTGATGGACTTGTGTCTTTTTTCAACCTCAACTACTATGTAACTATGTAACTATTTTATTATTATTTTTTTTTTACTAGTAATGGCGTCGATCTGCGATTTTTATTGTGACTGCGACATTATGGCGGACAGGAACAATTTTGACACATTTTTAAAACCATTGGCATTAATACAGCGATCAGTGCGATTAAAAATGCATTGATTACTGTAAAAATGTCACTGGCAGTGAAGGGGTTAACACTAGGGGGCGGTGAAGGGGTTAACTGTGTTCCTTGGGAGGTGATTCTAACTGTAGGGGGAGGGGACTAACTACAGGAAGTGACGGGTCGTGGTTCCTAGCTAATAGGAAACAAACGATCTGTCACTCCTGTCAAAACAGAACAGGGAAGTATGTGTTTACACACACCTCGTCCTTGTACTGTGTCTCCTGGTCACGATCGCTCATGGCCGGTGGTCAACGCGACCGTCGGCCACGAGCACCGGCACCCCCGCTGTGCAGCGGGCGCACGCCTGCTATCCGGACCACGCGAGATCACCTACAGTAACGTGATTTTGCGCAGGGGAGCGCCAGCCTGCCACAGCAAAACTGCAGCGGCTGGTCCGGAAGTGGTTAAAGTGGCAGTGCCAGTATATCCTAATAGAACCCCCGCCATGCATCTGTTAACACGCATGTTTTCGCATGTGGCGTAATTTTGCAAAAGCGTCAGGAATTTAGTTTGCACATTTCTCTTGAAATGAATGGGCTGCCCTACATGGGACTCCCGTAAATGCAGAAAACGAATGTGCATTCTGTCACCCTGTGTGGTGTGAACTGAGCCTCAACCCTAACCACACCCATAAGGGTAATCCTTAATATTATGAGCTCAGGGGAGTGGGAGCTCTACCAGAGGACATCTCATAGAACATACAGTAGAGGGAGAGGGAAAAGCGAATTGTGCATAGAAACCACAGGATACAGAAAGAGAAAGGTACTGTACTATTGGAAATCTTACAAACATACAACTTGATAAAAACATATTCACATACATACAGAATATATATATATATATATATATATATATATATATATATATATATATATATATAGATATACATACATATATACAGTAAAAAAAAAAAAAAAAAAAAATCAGCTTACTTCAGCATAGGATATCAAACAGAAAATGGCTTATTTTTTTACATTCCTCCACTCCTCTGTCCGGGCCTTGTGCCGCCACCTGTCCTTCTCAAGACCCCAAATCTTTTGAACCTGACACTGTGCATGCCAGGTGAAAAAACAGACTACTAAACTGAATAGAAAAAGTGTCTCAAAATCGAAATCAGGGTCAGTCTGAAAAGCCCCGTATGCCCACTTCGCATACCACATGCAGGAAAGGAGTTTAGTCTCCCTGTGTGCTGCTCCATCTACGGTGAGGACTCAGAAAACCATGAACCAGACCGAGACAGAAGTACAGTAATAAAATGGTAAATAGAGTAAGCGTAGTGAAAGCATAGCCAGAGTCCAGTAACCGGATCGAGTAATCAGCCAAGTCAGAGTTCAGTAACCAGATCAGGTAATCAGCCAGGCCAGAAGTCAGGGATCCAAGTAGAGGAACGGCAATCAGGATAAGGAGCCAGAAGGGATGTCAGCAAAGCCAGTCTTTAAACAGGAACGCAGGAGATGGTTTCTTGTGATGTGACCAAGGCGAAGGCAGGAATGAAGTGAGCTGGAGATCTTTAAGTAGGCGGGACTGACGGGCAGATCCACAACAGCTGGTTAACTGTGGAGAGAGATAGGAGCTGACAATTAGTCGACAGCTGAGCGGCCAGCTCAGAGAAGGAAGGGCTGAGCCAAGCCCTGACAGTGGCTCCCTGTTCTGAAGCACTACAAGTTACTATGCATTGGCCCGCAGGGTTAAAGTCACTGCTCATGGGTCCCATTACATAACACAATTACACCACCAGGCGCTCGCCAAAGAACCAAAGTAAAATCCAAGAGAGTGGTTTTCCAGTTGTGCTGATGTGATGGTAAAAACTCTGGGGAGGAAAAAAACAGCTGTAAAGAACTTTTGCTGAACAAAAGTGTTTGGAGACCCATAAATGCAAGTCAGTATTTGGAGTGGTCAATACTTGATGCCGAATCTTCACACTACCTGAATGTAACGTACCTGGTGGTGGAGCCTGAAGCATCGAGGAAGGCCTCTCTTACAGCCCTGGCTTTAGAGTCCCTGGAAAGGTGACAGGGAACACCGGAGCTCTGAGTGGCACAAGTGCCTGGAAAGTCTCTCGCTGGCAGGTGCTGGTGTGCATCTGGAACGCAGGGAAAACAGGACCAAACTGGTGGAGGAACAGGAGCAAGTGAAGGATGCAGATAGGCTGGTGTGGATGCAGGATAGGCACAAAGCAGAGTCCGACAGTCTGGGTTAGCAACTAGCAAGCAGATAAGGTTCAGATGGCAAGCTGGAGAGTAGTCAGGAGACAGGCCAGGGTTGGTAACAGCAGAGCAGATGAGCAGAAAGAGCAGGTTCCAGGAACAAGCCAGAGGTCAGTACAGGAGGCGTTCAGGCAGAGTCAGAGGTAGGATCAGGTTGGCAACAAAAGAACAACAGTGTCAGGGCTGGGCTCAGCCCTTCCTTCTCTGTGCTGGCCGCTCCGCTGGCTAATTGCCAGCTCCTATCTCTCTCCACAGGTACTCAGCTGTTGATGATATCCTGCTCGTCAGTCCTGCCTACTTAAGCCGTTCAGGCCAGTGGATCTCTGCCTTCGCCATAGTCAACATCATAGAAACTCTCCTGCGATCCTGTTCAAAACTTGCTTTGCTGACATCCCTTCTGTCCCCAGATCCTGCTTGCTGTTCCACTACATTGATCCCTGACTTCTGGCTTGGCTGACTTTTTGTTCCGGTTAATGAACTTTGGCTATGTTTTGACTACGTTTGCTCTTTTTACTTTTATTATTAAACAAGTGTGATTTAACTGTACTTCTGTCTCGGCCTGATTTCATGGTTTCTGACAAACAGGAACTGATAACAGGAGAGTAATAGACCAAATGGCACTGACACGCTGCACTAGTACAGTTTAAAAAGCTCCAATGAGCACTCGCGCATTCACATGGGCATGCACACCCGTTTGCTCATGCACGGGCTATCCAACCACAGGCAGGATTTCTTAGACTTGTGTGTCTATGCACACAAATATTCCTTTCCTGGCACTGAAGTCCAGCTTTAATTTAGGTTCAGATCTGTGCGCTTCCAGAACATGTGCAAAATAATTTGCTTTCCTGACATGTGAAACGCGTTGCCCTGTAGCAGCCGCACATCAGTGCCATTGATTGTTAATGGCAACCCCACACATCTTCTAAAACGTGCATTTTTTGCTCAGCCTCATGTGATTAAAAGCGTGTTGCACTTGTGGTGCTATTCATTGTTAATGGCAAGCAGACATGCGTTTTTGTGTGTGACAACCTCGCGGTCAAAAAGACACGCAAAGCTCAATGCCCGAAAAGGTAAATGAGCAACTGTAGTGCATTTCTCACACACAGGGCAGCCCATTAAAATGAATTGGCTGCCCTATGTGCGTAGCATAAAAAATATGTACGAAATGAAATGCTGGGCAGGAACCTAAAGTAAGGGACTACTATTTTCTTTCATATAGGGTAACCTATTGAAATTAAAGGAGTTGTAAACATTAAGGTGCAAATGTAATGCATTAAGGTGCAAAACCTTTTGTTCTGCAGCAGCCCCCCTTTTTCTTACCTAAGCCCGATCGTTCCAGCGACAGGGATGAGCTCAGCAGCTCCAGCCGGTGTCTTGGGTCCTCATTGGATAGATTGATTATGGCTCCCGCTGCTGTCAATCAAATCCAATGACAGTGGGCGGGGGCCATGTCCTGCTGTCTGCGTCAATGGACGCAGCAGCAGGACTCAGGAGAGCTCCCGCACAGGTGCTCCCATGGAAAGTGGCTCTCCGTAGGGGCACCCAATGAAGAGGGGAGAACCAGGAGCACCAATGGGGCACCCCAGAAGAGGAGGATCGGGGCCGCTCTGTGCAAAAACCTTTACAATCACTTTAACCACTTACGGACTGCCGCGCGCCGATATACGTCCTAAGTTTGAAGAGCAATATCGTTGTTCTGGCAGCAGCTAGCTGGCATAACCACGGTATCCTCTTCTTCGGCCGTTGGTCCGCTTTTTCGATAAGAGTGGTCTCTGCGGCGGATTCGCCGTAAAATCACTTTTATCAGCGGCGGCAGAGGGCCCCCCCTCCCTCTGCGCTCTGGTGCCCTTCGCCGCTTACTGCAGCCGTCGGCAGCGGCGGAGGCGATTGGATGTTGCTCCTTGCTTGGTATGGAGATGAGTGAGGGGAAGATGACCCCCACCCATCTCCATAACATTGCAGGGCGGAAGTGACGTCAAAATGTCACTTCCGCCCATAGCTCTTAAAGGGCCATTTAAAAAAAAAAAATTTAACTGACAATTTTTTTTTTATTATTATTGCATTTTACTGTAAATATAAGATCTTTTGACCCCCGAACTCATATTTAAGATGTTTACATTCCTTGTAATAGGAATAAAAGTGACACAATTTTTTTTTTTTTTTTTTTTTTAAAAAAGGTAAAATAAATAAGAAAAAAAATAAAAAATTTGAAATACGCCCGTCCCGCCGAGCTCGCGTGCAGAAGCAAACGCATACATGAGTAGCGCCCGCATATGAAAACGGTGTTCAAACCACACATATGAGGTATCGCCGCGATCGGTAGAGCGAGAGCAATAATTCTAGTCCTAGACCTCCTTTGTAACTCAGAACATGCAACCTGTAGAATTTTTTTAATGTCGCCTATGGAGGTTTTTAAGGGATAAAGTTTGTTGCAATTCCAACGCAGTTTTGAAACGTGATATGTTAGGTATCAATTTACTCAGCATAGCATTATCTTTCACAATAAAAAAAAAATTGGGCTAACTTTACTTATTTTTTAATTCAAAAAAGTGTATTTTTTCCAAAAAAAAGTGCGCTTGTAAGACCGCTGTGCAAATACGGTGTGACAGAAAGTATTGCAACGACCGCCATTTTATTCTCTAGGGTGTTAAAAAAAAATGTATAATGTTTTGGGGTTCTAATTAATTTTCTAGCAAAAAAAAAACTGTTTCTAACGTTAACAAATCTCAAAAAGAGTCTCGGTCCTTAAATGGTTAAAGCCCATGTCACATTATTACATAGCAGGAACAAGCGTTCCCGCTACACGATTTTGACAGCGAGATCTTCACATGATTTTGCACGCCGCATAGGGCAGCCCATTCACTTGCATGTTCTTCACCTGAAAAGACACTCCTGTCCCTATTTGAGGGGGGCCCAGGGGCACGCTTCACGCGATTTTGAAAGTCGCTGTTCGCAATGATTGCCATGTGATCCTGTTGCGTGGCATTGCGCTTGGGGTGCCGTCAAAGGACGATGGCACCCAAAACCACGCCATGCGTTGGGCTGCAATTGCCACACGATTTGGGATCACGGGCAAAATCATGGCGATTCTCCCAAATCATGCGATGGGAACGGGAGCTGGCGGTCTGCCCTACATGCGATGTGCCGAGCGCTCAAAAAAAAATGCTTGGAGACGCACGCGCCATTGCACATGTAGCCTAAAAAAATCTCTTCTTTTCTGATCCTCTCTTTTCACAGCTGCCTATATCTCTGTGCTGGGAGCTCTGCGCCAAAACCCCACCAGTACCGATCGGCTACAGAAAGCTAATGTGCGGACAAAGACACTTTACATTCTGCTTACCGCTGCTTTGCAGTAAAACTTCTTTCCAGGAACAGAGATAACCCTTCGCTACAATGCAGCAAATTACTTTGTAGCAAAGTTGTAAGTTAAAAAAAAAAAAGATACAAAAAAAGAAATAAAATTGGATAGAAGCCTGTCTGGTCCTGAAGGAATAACCCCCCCCCCCCCCAAGGCCGGTCTAGCGAAACGTAAGTTTTGACAATGCCAAGTTTTTCCTGTGAGTCGGGATTCACTGACATATACGGTAAATAACTCGCCTATCTTTGCACCGCACGCAGCTGATCCGCCGTTTCCTGCCTGCAGCAATGTCACCGAGCCCGCTTTCAACGCATAAACGGTTGGCGAGCCATCGGCGCTCTTTTGCAGAGGCCGGTATCCTGATAAATATGTTCTGCTGGCTTTTTTTTTTTTAAACATGCAAGGCAATAAATTCAACCTTATTCCGCCTGGCCGTATAATCGGCGTCAGGTTTATTAGATGTGTGTCCTTACCGAATGCTTATTTAACGCCAGCGCTTTTCCCAAGCAAATTACGCTCAATTTTTATTACATACACGCGGCACTAATGGGCACTGCGATGGCATGTGTGTGTGTGTATATTTATCACACTATGGGGTCCTGCTAATGGCCTGTGAAGGCGCTGGTGGAGGAGCATGTCTATAAATATTGGATGAGACCTGGATTAATGGCGTGGAGTGGCGGATAAAAACACCATTAAATGTTTGGGTTTTTTTTCGAGATGTTGAAGAAGAATTTTAGGCAAATGTTTTAAAATAAAAAGAATATGCCTTAAAGCCAGTGGCGGCTGCTGCTCCATTATTTTGGGGGGGGGGGGCAAATAAACCACCCGCCACCCCCTCCCGTTTGGTTGGCCAGTCTGGCAATCGCTCACCTGTCCACCCACCAGGCCCCCCCATCTAGGTTGTTGGCAGCTATGGTGGCTTCCCCTGCGTCTCCTCCTCCTCAGCGGTTTCCCCCCGCGTCTTCTCCTCCTGGGTGGCCAATACGGTCAATTCTCCTCTTGGCCAATTGGGTCTTAAGACTTGCTTCCTGATTGGCCGGGAGGAGAAGCAGGAAGACAATAGCGAATGTTAATTCGCTATTGTCACACAACTGTGTGGGCTCAGGGCACAGTGCTCTGCGCCCCAAGCCCACCCCTTTTTTAAGCCAGTTAGAGCCTCAGGCTCTAATCATGTGCTTCAAAAAAAAAAACCTCCTGAAATCCATGCGTCTGGCGCCCTGCATGTAGATTAGGGACAGGGTGCATTGATTAGGAAGGCGACGCCCATGTGCCCCTAAATGAGCGACCACCACTGCTTAAAGCCCAACTGAATACAAAGTCTCCAAAGCCTAATGCCGCGTACACACGAGCGGACTTCAAGGCGGACTTTGCCCGGCGGACTGGATTTCGTCGGACAATTCGATGTGTGTGGGCTCCAGCGGACTTTGTTTTCTCAAAAGTTGGACGGAATTAGATTTGAAACTTGTTTAAAATTTATCCGTTGAAATCGAGTCCGGTCGAAAAGTCCGCCGTCTGTATGCTAGTTCGACGGACAAAAAGCCACGCTAGGGCAGCTATTGGCTACTGGCTATGAACTTCCTTGTTTTAGTCCGGTCGTACGTCATCACGTACGAATTCGACGGACTTTGGTGGATTGTGTGTAGGCAAGTCCGTTCGTTCACAAAGTCCGTCGGAAAGTACGTCGAAAAGTCCGCCGGGCAAAGTCCGCCGTAAAGTCCGCTCGTGTGTACGCGGCATTACAGTTTGCTTTCTTTAGAAAGCTGCCACAGCCTGTGAAAAAGCCTTTCCTCTGCCAGCATGCTGTACCCAGGGTTGCCACCTGTATGGGTTTGACCCGGACAGTTCGGGTATCACAACTTGTGCCAAGGTTTCTGTCCACCATGTATAATGTGTGTGTTTGTGAGGCATTGAGGGTGTTTCATGATCATCAGCAACAGATGTGTTCCAGGATCACCATGTATAATGTGTATGAGTGTTCCAGCATCACCAGCAGATGTGTTCCAGAATCATCATGTATAATGTATGTGTGTGATGCAGTGAGATGTGTGCTCTTGTGTTGATGCGTTTCAGGATCACCATGTATATTGTGTGTATGTGTGATGCAGTGAGGGGGTTGTGCAAGCATTGCTAGCAGATGTGCTCCAGGATCAACATGTATAATGAGTGTGTGTTTGTGGTGCAGTGAGGGGGTTGTGCAAGCATTGCCAGCAGATGTGTTCCAGGATCACCATGTATAGTGTGGGTGTGTGATGCACTGAGGAGGGTGTTCCCGCATCACCAGCAGATGTGTTCCAGGATCACCATGTATAATGTGTGTGTTTGTGAGACATTGAGGGTGTTTCATCATCGCCAACAGATGTGTTCCAGGATCACCGGATATAATGTGTTTGTGTGTGTGTGTGTTTGTGTATGTGTGTTGCATTAAGGAGAGTGCTAAGGAGTGTGTTCCAGCATCACCAGCAGATGTGTTCCAGGATCATCAGAGTACATATAGAAGATTGGGGCAGCAATGTCTGTATGAAAAGCTGAACTATTCAGAACACAGTCTGTGGTCCCTAGATGTATATCAAGGATTTATAAGATACATACAGGGATCCTGCTATTTTTACTTTGTGGATAGGGTGGGATAGGTTTAGCACCTCTGTTTATATTTATATTTTCAATTTTCGTCTATGTCCCTATTAGGGCACTTTCCCCTTACAGGAAGTAATAAAAAGCAGACAAATTTTTTAACCCCTTCCCACTCTACCTAAATAGTGTTTGCGCCTTTGTTGGAGAGATAACCTCAAGCTTTCTGTTTCGGGAACAAGAGAAAAATAAATGAATGAAAATCGACCCATTGAATTAAAAGACCTAGCAAATATTTTAAAGCCTTTTTAAAGAAGCAAGTGAAGGGAAGAAGTAAGTATCACAATATCATATTTACTAGCCCTTGGGCTTGTGTAGATGAGTTTGCACCAAAAATGCTTTTGTTGCCATAACACTATACAAGTCAATGGAAATGCAAAAGCAGCTTGAAGCAGGTTGATGCAGCTTAGAGGTCAAATACAGGTCAGAAGGAGGTCAACTGCAGGTCAGAAGGCAACTAGTAGCACCCCCCCCCCCCCCCAATGGTGGGTTGTTAGATGATAAGTTCACCTTTCATAACATATTACATGTTACACCCATATTTGGGGTGTAACATGTAGCATGTTATGAATGCACCGGCTTTGCACCTCCCACTCCCCCCCCACGTGTGCCAGCTAGTGGGGAATCTTCTCCACCCGGTAGCTGTCAAAATTTTATTGCTGGTGCAATGCACATTTTGTTACCTACGAAAAACACGTGCATTTATTATTTTTTTCTGAAAAGGTGAACTTATCCTTTAAGCCAGTCTATGTGCCGTGACCTACTATACAACATTTTCAGCGGTGGAGGGTCCAAAACTCCAATTCCACCGCTATACACTCCTTATCGTAGAAGCATCCTACACAGAGCTTCTTGTATTTCAAGTCCATAATGCATACCTCCCAACATTTTGAGATGGGAATGAGGGACACCTATCCGCAAAGTATGCAGGCATAAGACACACCCCTTGCCACTCCCCCTTAAAGGAGAATTTTACAAAAAACAAGATTGGTTAAACCCACAAGTGCTTTTTTTTTAACCACTACTATTCCTTTATATTGGCTTTTGGAATTTACAAATGCAGCAATTTAGAAATCAGATGAAAGGTTTAGCGCTGGAAAACACTTTTTGATAGGTAAAAAGTGCATTTTTATATACAAATATATAGATCAGACCAAAATGAGGGCCAAATGAGGAGGAAAGAGGGACAGAGGGACATTGCTCCAAATCAGGGACAGTTGGGAGCTATGTATAATGGAAATGACTGCAGGCTCAGAAGAACACGTAGTCTTACTTTTCAGCATAAAGCAGCAACAAAAAAATAGATACAATGAATGCAAAAAAAAAAAAACAAAACAAAAAGATTTAATAGTCAACTGGTGTGGTCACTACTTGAAAAAGACATCTTACTTTTTTTTTTTTTTACTAAGGGCTCTTCTTTAGTTTTCCTCTGCTAGACGGACCCCATGGAGTCTTTCTGGAGTCAGCTGGAAGTTGACGTTAAGCTCTCTGGTCACTTAGGCAGTTCCCTCGTCTGTTTTTCCTCTCTGCGTAATAATGTTGGCTTTGGCTTTTAATATTTGATTTAATTTGAAATGCTGTGTTCAGTGTGTTCAGGGTGCACTTATTTCCTTGTATTATACAGGCCTATTTGTGCGTAAAATATCATCCGCTGGCTGTGCCACGCTCACTTACAGCTCTCCTTACATAACCCGGAAATGTCAGGCTTAAAAACTCTCTTTAAAGAAGAAATAAAAAAGAAATATACAACATATTTTTTTGTAAAGTATCTATTTTACACCCTATTCACTACACTGTAACCGGTGCTGATAAGGAAACCTGTCATGTCATGCCTGTCTGCAATGTCAGCTGCCTTCCATCATTGGGTGGCGTTCAGGCAGAGTCAGCTTGCAGGCAGTTGTAATTAGCCACTTTCCCACTAGGTGGCTCCGCACCAGAATAGCATCTGCTTCCCTACAGTGATGTCAGGGGTTAGGCAGCATCTACTGTACATACATTATATTGCCAAAAGTATTGGGAGACCTGCCTTGACATACACATGAACTTTAATGGCATCCCAGTCTTAAGCCTCGTACACACGATCAAATTCTCCGCAGACCAAACCTCAGACTTTTGTCCGAAGGGCGTTGGCCAGGAAATTGTCTTGCATACAAACGGCAAGGAGCTGTCGGCCAACAAACATGAACGTAGTGACGTACTACGTGATTTTTCCTTGTCAAAAGAAGTTTATTGAGTATACAATATTATAAAGATACATAAAGTAAGTTTACAAGGATCTATAAAGTAGTGATTTTTCAGCTCTTTTGCGGCACCCTTTGGGCTCCTTCTGCTAATTTCATCTTAGTAGAAGTTTGGTGAGTGTTGATTCTCACTTTTCATTTTGCGCTTTTCATTTTGCGTTTTTCAGTTTGTTTCTGAAAGGCCGTTCATCAAACAGCCATGTTGCGTAATCAGAGGCGATAACTTGTTATTTATTTTTGGCCTTGGAGTTATTGCTTTGACCCAAGTCCAGTCCAGGAACAGGAGGAAGAGGATTTCTTGGACCAAAAATTGGTTGCTTTATTAATCGTAACCAATTATGTCTTTTGCCTTTGCTGTGGGAGCTCCAGGAGAATAATCCGGATGATTTTCGGAATTATCTCCGGATGACGGACCCCTGCTTTCACCAACTCTTGGCATTGCTGACCCCCTATATTAAGAAGAAGGACACATACATGAGGCTTTTATTTTATTTTTTGGTTGAATAATGATTTGATTTGGTATATTTTCTATATTTTTGGATGCATAGAATGCACTTTTTGGTTAAGTTCTATTGGCAGATATCATGTCTAATTTTATTTGTTTTCTTTTTTTAATGCACAATAAAAAAATAGTGTAGAATAATACTTGGCTATGTGTTTTACTTCAAATGACAGTTTGGGAGTCGGCAGTTACATTTTCAAAAAAATACAATGTAAAATTAACAAGGGACACCAACATAGTTGTATCTTTGATCTTAAAAACTAGGGGATAATGGTGTTGTGGTAACATCACAAAAAAAACACAAAAAAAACAAGCACAATAATATTATTCTTGACACCGGTAGAAAAAAAAGCCTTTGAAAATTTGTTTGCAATAAAGAGGTCTACAGCAGGAGGAACAGTGTTCTAGCAGGGCTGGGGCAGGGGGTAGGGACTTGTGCTCTTGGCCCCAAATACGATTGGCGGTAAGTCGCCATTTTGCGCTGCAATCGATCGATCCCAACCTCCACCACCTCTGCGGCTCTGCCTCTTACTGATCCCATCCCCCCACCACCACCACTGATCTCATCCCTATCCCCCCACCCCCATCAACCTCTACCACAATGACCCCTCTTACAAGCTCATCAGCAACTCTCTGTGAACACGGGTACTGCCCTGTGGCAGGGAGCATGTGACCCACTACGTTTGTAACAGACCTCTGTAAAAGGCAGGAGTCACGTACTGCAAGAACAATGTGTCCAGACAATGTTCTAGAGAAACTCTGTAGCTGTTCACTGATTGGTTGATGCGTTCGGGGGGTAGGCTGTTAAAATTGGCAAATGTCTCTTGGGCAATCGGGAGTTTCCAAGCCAAGAAATGGAGAGCCTTCTCTCTCAAGTGTCACTTTATGCAAAAGACATACCTCCTGAAATTTGGGCTCTATAGACAATATGGCAACTTGCTGGCTTCATGTGTTACTAAACCCACATCAGAAAAAACGATCAATAAATGGTGTATTCCATGCTGGTCATACTGGTCATACTGGTACTGGTCATACTCAGTCACTATGAGATTCATTTTCTGTATTCTGCAAAAAACCTGGTTGATCCTGCTATCTCCTCCTTCTGTCCATGTCCCCAATTCAGCTAGGGATTTTGCAGCTGTGGTGGCAGTTCTGCACATGCTCAGTTTTTTAGTGAGTTTCTATGCTGAGCATTTTCTCCCTATCACAGTGGCGGAATTATAAGGGTCGCAACAGTCGCAGGTGCGACTGGGCCCTGTGGTTCTCCGCCACTTCAGGGGGCCCACCGGCCGCCCGCCCGCCCCATGAGGGGCCCATCTGACTGTCCGGTGTGCGTGTCAGTCTCACTGTCAGGTTCATGCCGTGGGGAGGGGGGTTTTCACCTGCTACGCCAAGGGGAGAGACAGTGAGAGAAGTGCTGAGTTTGTGGGCTCCGCCCCCGCCTATACAGAAACAGAGAGACTGTTAGGGAGGCGGGGCGGGCACTGAAAAAACTCAGCAGACCAATCCAGTAAAGGCGGGGGAGGAGCTCTCTCCTCTGCGATTGCGCAGTGTGTGGAGTACCTACCTGAGGACCTGAGGCAAGCAAGGGATTCCTGGAGGAGGAACGCCGTGACGTGAAGAATAATCTCTGAGGAGGGGGAATTGACCGATTGATTGGCGGTAAGTCACCATTTTGCACTGCAATCGATCGATCCCAATCTCCACCACCTCTGCGGCTCTGCCTCTTACTGATCCCATCCCCCCACCACCACCACTGATCTCATCCCTATCCCCCCACCCCCGATCACCTCTACAACAGAGGGGGGGTAGGGGGTGGGGGGATAGGGATGAGATCAGTGGTGGGGGTGGGGGGATGGGATCAGTAAGAGGTCCCCCTCCAGTACCACCACCCCCCCTCCAATACCACCACCACCACCCCCCGCCAGTACCACCACCACCCCCCCTCTAGTACCACCCTCCCTCCAATACCACCACCACCACCCCCCCTCCAGTACCACCACCACCCCCCCTCCAGTACCACCCCCTCCAGTACCACTACCACCCCTTCCAGTACCACCACCACCACCACCCCTCCAGTACCACCCCCTCTCCAGTACCACTACCACCCCCTTCCCCCCTCCAGTACCACCCCCCCTCCAGTACCACCACCACCACCCCCCCTCCAGTACCACCCCCCCTCCAGTACCACCACCACCACCCCCCTCCAGTACCACCCTCCTCCAGTACCACCCCCCCTCCAGTACCACTACCACCCCCCTCCCCCCCTCTAGTACCAACCTCCCTCCAGTACCACCACCACCCCCCTCCAGTACCACCCCCCCTACAGTACCACCCCCCCTCCAATACCACCACCACCCCCCCTCCAGTAACACTACCACCCCCCTCCAGTACCACCCCCCCCTACAGTACCACCACCACCCCCCCTCCAGTACCACCCCCCTCTCCAGTACCACCCCCCTCCAGTACCACCCCCCTCCCCCCTCCAGTACCACCCCCCTCTCCAGTACCACCCCCCTCCAGTACCACCCCCCCTCCAATACCACCACCACCCCCCCTCCAGTACCACCCCCCTCCAGTACCACCACCCCCCCCCAGTACCAGTGGAAAAAATATAGTATCAAAATCATGCTTTTCGGGGGGGCCTTCATGATTTCTTGCACCGGGGCCCTGAGGTTTCTAGTTACGCCACTGCCCTATCACATCGGAGCAGGCCATGTGACTATAGAGTCACCCATGTGGGCATACACACAGTGGTAAATGACAGCCCACTCCCTCCATCTTCCCCCTCCATGCCCGCTAACCAGCGAGATATTACATGTAGATTGATGGAGGCTTCACCTCTCTGTTATTCTAAGACACCGGCTATAGGGGCGTGACACAGCCTGTGACTGGCAGCAATCCGCCCACACCATGTTATTGCCAAAAAATAATAAATATTTAATTTCAAATATATATATTTAAATGACAATTCAAAACAGTTCATTGATATTATTTATTTATTTTTACTCTGTATCCCAAAGACAGTTTTTTGAACATGTGAACGGCAGCAGAGCACTAGAAGCTCCTCCTGCTTATGTTTCCCTGAAGACAAGCTGGGAAAGATTAGGGTCGTGTGACAGCTGGATATCGATTAGGAAAAAGGTACTTGGATGTTTTTAAAAAAAATAAATAAATAATTACAGATACATCCACACAGGATCCACAGGCAGTATTCTCACTATGAAAACTCAGGGATAAAATCCAATATGTTTTATTCCAGTCCAGCAAGGAATGTATTTTCTGGGTACTTCTTGTAGGTAACACATTGTATTCTAGAAAAACTTATTCTCTCGAAGCCCCTTACACACCAAAGGTAAATCAGAACTTAAAGTAGTTGTAACCCTAAAATAAAAAGCTGCTATTCCTTTATAGCAGATTAAACAACAAAGTGTTTGTGCTATTTAATCTGTCCCTTTCTAAACTGTAAAAAAAAACCTGGTTGATCCTGCCTGTTCCTGTGTCCCCCTCTGTGTGCTGACCACGGTGATCATGGCTGTTGATCCATGATTACCGTGGTCAGTTTTACATGCCTCTGTCATCCCGCTGCTCTCCTCTCTCCCCCTCCCTGCCTGTCAGCTCCTGTGTATGTCTCTTCCCCTCTCTGCCCCCCCCCCCCCCCCAAGCCCCCTCCTACCACTATCAGCAGCTGCCAGTAAAAGTAAAGGAATATTACTGCCAAACCCTCTTGTTGTATCGATCTACAGTGCCTTGAAAAAGTATTCATACCCCCAAAAAATGCATTTTATTGGGATTTTATGTGATAGACCAACACAAAGTGGCACATAATTGTGAAGTGGAAGGAAAATGATAAATGGTTTTCAAACTTTTTACAAATAAATATGTGAAAAGTGTGGCGTGCATTTGTATTCAGCCCCCCTTTCTCTGATACCCCTAATTAAAATGTAGTGGAACCATTTGCCTTCAGAAGTCGCCTAATTAGTAAATAGAGTCTACCCGTTTGTAATTTAATCTCAGTATAAAATACAGCTCTTCTGTGAAGCCCTCAGAGGTTTGTTAGAGAACCTTAGTGAACAAACAGCATCATGAAGGCCAAGGAACACACCAGACAGGTCAGGGATAAAGTTGTGGAGAAGTTTAAAACAGGGTTAGGTTATAAAAAAATATCCCAAGCTTTGAACAACTCACGGAGCTCTGTTCAAGCCATCATCAGCAAAGGGGCATAATGATGACAGCGGGTGGGTAGGAAGCTGGCAGTGGGGTACAGGGGGATGATAAGGATGATGGAGGTAGGATGGTTGGATGATAGAGGTGGGGTACAGGGGATGATGGGGATGTTCATTACAGGGGGCAGGGTGGTAGGATGTCAGAGGTGGGGTATGGGGACGATAATGATGATAGTGGGTGGGGTGGTAGGAAGCTGTCAGTGGGGTAAAGGGGGGTGAAGATTACAGGGGGTGGGGTGGTAGGAAATAGGCAATGGGGTACAGGTGGGATGATGATGGGGGTGGGGTGGTAGGAAGCTGGCAGTGGGGTACAGGGGGGATGAAGTTTACAGGGGGTGGGGTGGTAGGAAACTGGTAATGGGGTACAGGGGGGGTGCGCCACGGGAACGTGTCCGCGGGTCCCACGAACTCAATATCCGCCAGTGGCCCGCGATCGTGGCACGGAGAGGCAGAACGGGAAAACAAACAGGGCATTTCCGTGTTCTGCCTAGCAACATGACAGGGATCTACTGCTTCCAGTGATTGGGATCAGTGATCTCTGTCATGTTCTAGTGAGCCCATCCCCCCTACAGTTAGAACATGCTGAGGGAACACAGTTAACCTCTTGATTGCCCCCTAGTGTTTAACCCCTTCCCTGCCAGTGACATTTACACAGTAATCAGTGCATTTTTATAGCACTGATCGCTGTATAAATGCCAATAGTCCCAAAATAGTGTCAAAAGTGTCCAAATCTGTCCACTGCAATGTCGCAGTCATGATAAAAATCGCAGATCGCCACCATTACTAATAAAAAAAACTAATAATAAAAATGCCATAAATCTATCCCCTATTTTGTAGACGCGATAATTTTTGCGCAAAAACGAATCAATATATGCGTATTGTGATTTTTTTTTTACCAGAAATATGTAGAAGAATACATCTTGGCCTAAACTGTGGAAGAAATTAGTTTTTTTAGATATTTTTTGGGGGATATTTATTATAGCAAAAAGTAAAAAACATTGCTTTTTTTTTCAAAATTGTCACTCTTTTTTTGTTTATAGCACCTTCCCTGCCACTGTCATTAGTACAGTGACAATGCATATTTTTTTAGCACTGATCACTGTATTATTGGTCCCCAAAAAGTGTCAAGTGTCAGGTGTCCGATTTGTCCGCCACAATATCGCAGTCCCGCTATAAGTCACTGACCATCCAGCAAATTCTTATCTCAGCTCTGCTCCTCAAGACTGGAATTTGATGTACATGCTTCTGTGCAGTGTGCAGCAGGAGTAATGCCCCGTACACACGATCGGACATTCCAACAACAAAATCCATGGATTTTTTCCGACGGATGTTGGCTCAAACTTGTCTTGCATACACACGGTCGCACAAATCTTGTTGGAAATTCCGAACGCCAAGAACGCGGTGACGTACAACACGTACGACGAGCCGAGAAAAATGAAGTTCAACAGCCAGTGCGGCTCTTCTGCTTGATTCCAAGCATACGTGAAATTTTGTGCATCAGAATTGTGTACACACGATCGGAGTTTCCGACAACGGATTTTGTTGTCGGAAAATTTGAGATCCAGATCTCAAATTTTGTGTGACGGAAATTCCGATGGAAAATGTCCGATGGAGCCTACACATGGTCAGAATTTCCGACAGCAAGCTCCCATCGAACATTTTCCGTCGGAAAATCCGACCGTGTGTATGGGGCATTAGAGTGTAAGGACAAACATGCGTGCACACACGTGGCTTGCAATAACCTAGACCTTTGTCAGCATTTTGGAGAGTGACATGCCTGCATAATCTTCTAATGCCATCCTGACACTCTGATACCTTTTTAAATTCTTCTTTCATTTACTAATGTATGCCTCCTAAACCTTTCTATTGGGTCACCACTGAGGGCTTTGTTGGCCAATAGGAAAGTTAGGGAAGCAGGAAAAAAACAAGTCAACTCTCAACTCTTGAACTTTGAAGGTGAGCACACCTCCGGGATTTGGAGCTCCCAGAACTCTCAAGAAGACTGTAAGAAGTACGCACACCCACCTATGGGTGCTAGTATTTCATTCCTGGGGCCAGTTTAGTATGGTTATTGCGCTTACAATTAGGGATGAGCCGAACACCCCCCGGTTCGGTTTGCACCAGAACCTGCGAACGGACCGAAAATTCGCACGAACGTTAGAACCCCATTGACGTCTATGGGACTCGAACGTTCAAAATCAAAAGTGCTCATTTTAAAGGCTAATTTGCATGGTATTGTCCTAAAAAGGGTTTGGGGACCCGGGTGCTGCCCCAGGGGACATGTATCAATGCAAAAAAAACTTTTAAAAACGGCCGTAATTTCGGGAGCAGTGATTTTAATGATGCTTAAAGTAAAAAAAAAAAAAAAAAGGTGAAATATTCCTTTAAATATCATACCTGGGGGTGTCTATAGTATGCCTGTAAAGTGGCGCGTGTTTCCCGTGCTTAGAATAGTCCCTGCACAAAATGTCAATTTTAAAGGAAAACAAGTCATTTAAAACTGCTTGCGGCTTTAATGTAATGTCGGGTCCTGGCAATATGGATGAAAATCAGTGAGACAAATGGCATGGGTACCCTCCAGTGGACTTTGGGTCCTGTATGGATATTAAGGGGAACCCCGCACCCAAATTAAAAAAAGGAAAGGCGTGGGGCCCCAAGGCCCTATATACTCTGAACAGCAGTATACAGGCGGTACAAACAAGACAGGTTTGTTGTTAAATAGAATCTGTTTGTAATTTTGAACTGGTACATTTTTAAAGTGTAGCTCCAGCCAAAAAATCTGTTCTTAAGCTTTTTGGAAAAGTTATCACCCCTGTGGCATTTGTTTTGCTGTCTGTGCTCCTCTTCAGAAGATTTCACCTCACTTTTTGTTCCAATGACAAATGTTTTTTGAAAATTTGGGGTTTTGAGTGAAACATGGATTGGTGATAAAGCATCAGTGGAAAGGAGAAAAGTTTTTCCCATATTAACTCTTACAGGAGAGAACTTCCCTTCCTATGGGGTAGATTTCATCTCACTTCCTGTTGTCTCCTTCCATTTGCAAGTAGGAGTCATTTGTAAGTTGGATGTTTGAAAGTAGGGGCCTGCCCTATATACTCAGCAGAAATTTGGGCCTTAGGTGTTGTTGTGGCCTCAACACTGTAAGCCCTCACAGGGCTCTGCTGTGAAATATTAGATCAAGAATTGTAATTACATGCCCCTGTTGAACAGGGGCTGAAAAATTGGGCCCTAGGCACTGGTGCTCATGCCACAACACTGCAACCCCTCACAGATACTCTAGTTGGAACGCAGGAACGAGCCCTGCTGCAAAGTATTGCATCAAAAATTGTAATTACATGCCCCTGTTAAACAGGGGCTGAAAAATTGGGCCTTAGGCACTGGTGCTGGTGCCACAACACTGCAACCCCTCACAGATACTCTAGTTGGAATGCAGGAACGAGCCCTGCTGCAAAGTATTGCATCAAAAATTGTAATTACACGCCCCTGTTAAACAGGGGCTGAAAAATTGGGCCTTAGGCACTGGTGGGGGCGCCCAGAACCAAAAATGTTCTGACAAGCTAGCAGCATGATCATTGAGGAGGAAGAGGATAATTACTCAGGATAGTCACTCAGCATCAGCATAGGCAGTCTTTGAAGAGATCTGAGATTTCAAAAAAAATTATTCGGTTACATCAGCATCAGGTGCTTGGTAGCTGGTGGTGATCCAAGACTGATTCATTTTTATGAAGGTCAGTCGATCGACCGAGTCGGTGGACAGACGCACCCTGTGATCGGTTACAAAGCCTCCAGCAGCACTGAATGTGCGTTCTGAAAGAACGCTGGATGCAGGACAGGCCAGTAGCTCAATTGCATACTGTGCAAGCTCTGGCCAGTGATCCATACTCAAGACCCAGAAACCCAGAGGATTTTCGGTGGGAAAGGTGTCCAAGTCAGATCTTGCCCCTAGGTATTCCTGCACCATGTAAAACAGATGCTGGCGATGGTTGCTGGAACCGATCATACCTTGGGGCTGCGAACTAAAAAATTGTCTGAACGCATCAGTCATACGACCACCTTCTCCACCGCTCCTCCTTTGACTGACCGAAGCCTCAGCAACACGTTGTCCAGAAACATGAGTTTGTTGCACAGACTTTTCTGCAAGGCCTCCCGAAGATGTTTCATCCTCTGCTCCCTCTGCGATGGCAAGATAAGGTCCGCAACCTTACCCTTGTAACGTGGTTTAAGGAGGGTTGCCAGCCAGTATTGGTCCTTCTCCTTGATACCACGAATACGAGGAACCTTACGCAGGCTTTGCAGGATCAGGAAAGCCATGCAACGTAGGCTTGCTGAGGCATTCGGTCCGGAGTCCTCTGGGTCACTAAGGACGACATGATCCGCAGCCACCTCCTCCCAGCCACGTACAAGTCCATGTGTTTCTTGGGACTGATCCCTTAAAGACTGCTGCTGATGCTGAGAGCCAGGCTCCACCTCCATACTGACACAATCCTCCTCCTCCTTGTCCTCTTCCTGTGTGATCGGTGGGCACGCAGGAACACTGTCTGGATAAAGGGGGCCTTGAGAGCTAAGGAAGTTCTCCTCTTCCTGCCTCTGTTCTGCCTCAAGTGCCCTATCCATTATTCCACGCAGCGTGTGCTCCAACAGGTGGACAAGGGGGACAGTGTCACTGATGCATGCACTGTCACTGCTCACCATCCTCATGGCCTCCTCAAATGGTGACAGGACAGTGCATGCATCCCTGATCATGGCCCACTGGCGTGGGGAAAAAAAACAAGCTCCCCTGACCCTGTCCTGGTGCCATAGTCGCATAGGTACTCATTGATGGCCCTGCAGTCGCTGCAGCATGGCCAACGTTGAGTTCCACCTGGTGGGCATGTCACAGATTAGGCGGTTCTTGGGCAGCTAAATTCCTTTTGGAGGTCTGCCACCCGAGCACTGGCATTATATGACCGGCGGAAATGCACACAGACTTTCCTCGCCTGCCTCAGGACATCCTATAAGCCCGGGTACCTGCCCAAGAACCGCTGCACCACCAAGTTAAGGACGTGAGCCAAACAGGGCACATGGGTCAGTTGTCCCTGTCAAGGGAGGGAAAGGAGGTTGGTGCCATTGTCGCAAACCACCATTCCTGCCTTAAGTTGGCATGGCATCAACCACCTCTGAACCTGCCCCTACAGAGCTGACAGAACCTCTGCCCCAGTGTGGCTCCTGTCCCCCAAGCACACCAGCTCAAGCACCGCATGGCATCTTTTGGCCTGCGTACTTGCGTAGCCCCTTGAACGCCTACAGAGCACCGCTGGTTCCAAGGACAAAACACAGGAGGAAGAAGAAGAGGAGGGGGTGGAGGAGAGAGGTGTGTCACAATTATTAGTAGTGGCATTTTGGAGGCGTGGTGGCAAAACAACATCCAACACTACTGCACCTTGTCCTGCATCCTTCCCAGCTTCCAGCAGAGTCACCCAATGCGCGGTGAAACTTAGGTAACGTCCCTGTTCATGCCTGCTGGACCATGAGTCAGCGGTAATATGCACCTTACCGCTGACCGCCCTGTCCAGCGAGGCCAAGACATTGCCTTCCACATGCTGGTAGAGAGCCGGAATCGCCTTCCGTGAGAAAAAGTGGGTACTTGCCACTGAGGAACCGCACATTCCACAAACTCACAGAAGGGGGCAGTCTACCAACTGAAAAGGCAGCAGTTGAAGTGCTAGCAATTTTGCCAAGCTAGTATTCAACCGCTGGGCATGTAGATGGCTGGGAGTGAACTTCTTTCGGCGGTGCAGCAGCTGGGGCAGGGAAATTTGCCTCATACAATCTGACGTCGGTGTACCGAAAGCAGATTGCCCACAAGTACTTGGCTGTGGCACACCTAATTCTACACCTTCATTCCTCTCAGTGCAGGTCTCAGAGAGGACTGAAGGTATAGTGGGGTTGGAGATCTCAGCTGATGAGGAGCAAGGAGAGGTCCTCTTTGTTCTTTGGTGTGGGTCTTTTAGATACGCTTGCCAACGAACTGCATGGCCGGTCAACATGTGTCTGGTCAAGCATGTGGTGCCCAAGCGGGAGATGTTTTAGCCATGCGAGATACGCTTGAGATATATGTTGCAAATAGCAGCGGTGCGATCTGATACACTCGTCTTAAAAAAGGCCCACACCAAAGAACTTTTGGAATAACGTGCAGAGACAGCAGCGCCCTGCACATGTGGAGCTTTGGGGTGTGATGCAGTCAGTGTGCTGCCCTTAGGCTGGCCCCTGGAGGGCATCCTGCCTCTTTGCTGATGTACCTCCTCCTCCTCCTCTCCCCTATCAGGCACCCACGTTGAGTCAGTGACCTCATCATCCCCTCGCTCCTCATAACTGGAGCAAACCTGGCAGTATGCTGCAGCAGGGGGAGCATGACTGCCAGATTGCTGTCCTTCATGGGCACCCCCTCTGTCCGTGCTCATGTTACTGCCTTCATCTAGCTCAGTATCATCATCATCAAGAGCCTTCTAAACGCTGGGCATCCTCCTGGAGCATGTACCCAACACTGTGGTCAAACATTTCTCCTCAGAAGGACATTCTGGGGCTAGGGAAGGAGTCACTGATGCCATTGAGCCGAGGGAAGAGGCTGCGTTGGCAGCTGCTTTGCCAGACAAAGTACCCTGAGCATGGGTGAGAGAGGATAAGGAGAATGAGGACGGCTTGGTCATCCACTCGACCAAGTCTTATGCATGTTGCGGCTCAACAGGGCCAGCTGCTGGAAAAAAAGGCCAAGCGTGTCCCACGGCCATGTGCTGATGAGGATGCACCGTCTCCACGACCAGCACTGTTGCCTCTAGACACAGATCCTGGCCTGTAGCTGCACTAAGCTGGGATATATATATATATATACTGATACTAATACTGCAGCAAAATCAACAGCCTGTCTGTAGTATGAGAACAGCAACCAACCTTCTACAGGTAGCTTTAGCTGAACACTGTGCAGAGCTCGCAAAATACTAACTTGTAGCTTATTTAGCTGCCGGCGGTAGTGATAGGATCAGGAAAACACCACCAACCTTCTACAGGTAGCTTTAGCTGAACACTGTGCAGAGCTCGCACTACACTAACTTGTAGTTTTAGCTGAACACTGTTCAGAGGACGCACTACACTAACTTGTAGTTTTAGCTGAACACTGTGAGGAGGACGCACTACACTAACTTGTAGCTTTAGCTGAACACTGTGCAGAGGTCGCACTACACTAACTTGTAGTTTTAGCTGAACACTGTGAGGAGGACGCACTACACTAACTTGTAGCTTTAGCTGAACACTGTGCAGAGGTCGCACTACACTAACTTGTAGGTTTAGCTGAACAATGTGAGGAGGACGCACTACACTAATTTGTAGCTTTAGCTGAACACTGTGAGGAGGACGCTCTACCCTAACTTGTAGCTTTAGCTGAACACTGTGCACTACACTAACTTGTACAGTAGTTTTAGCTGAACACTGTGCAGAGGTCACACTTAATTAACTTGTAGCTTTAACTGAACACTGTGAGGAAGACGCACTACACTAACTGTAAATAGTCTAGCTGCCTGACTGTGGTACTAATAGGATCAAAAGAACACCAGCAGTTTTCTTCAGGTAGCTGTAAATACTGTAACAAGACAAGCCTGCCTGTCAGTAGCAAGATAACAGGAACGGATCTAGCTAAACTGATTACAGTATATATATATATATATATATATATATATATATATATATGCATACACACACACACACAACACCTGGGATGCATAAATATATATATATACACAATACACTGTAAGTGCAGCTAACTCACTGACTGTCCTACCTAATCTATCTAACTTAAATCGAATGACTCTGTTTCTCTGTCTATCTATCTATCTCAACGCCGGAACACACACTACACAGGGCCGCCGTGCAGGCAGCCTTATATAGTGTGGGGTGTGTACTAAATCCTCTGAGCCATAATTGGCCAAAGCCTCCTCAGCTTTGGCCAATTACGGCTCTCTGTTCAGACGGCGCTGTGCCAAGCATGCGGGTCATAGTGCATGCTTGGCCAATCATCAGCCAGCAATGCACTGCGTTGCCGCAGTGAATTATGGGCTGTGACGTGCCACATGAATTTGGCGCGAACGCCCCATATCGTTCGCAATTCGGCGAACGGGCGAACAGACGATGTTCGAGTCGAACATGGGTTCGACTCGAACATGAAGCTCATCCCTACTTACAATTGTAAGATGTCTTTTATTTGTTGGCTGGTGTTGGAATTCCAACAGCACCATTCGGTAAATCACGCCTACAACTCCGCTCAGTGACTCTGCAACCTCCTCCCTCTCCTTGCCGGCCAGAACATGATTAACGCAAAGGGTTCTCTCTTCCAGCGGGTGTCACCAAGCGTTTGTTGATATTTAGAGGTTGAACTATTTAATGAGTCGCAGAAAGCCACTATGTCAGAGTCCTAATTTACGAGATCATTAAAATGAGGACGCGCAACGAACTGCAAGCTGTGCTTTCAAGCAGAAAATGTGCGCTGAGCCAAAAACAGGATGCCAGCTGGGAATAGATGGGACCCCAAAAAGAGCAGACACCAACCATCTGCATATCCCCAGGGCACTGTCTGTCTGTCTGTCCTCAAAGTGCATATACAGCCCAAAATTTTCTTTTTCCTTTTGGATGTACTAGGGAAGGGTAATAACAGAGGTACGTTTATTTTTTGCTGTTTGCGTTCCGTTGGGGAAATTTTATTTAATTTCTTGTCCTGAAATTGCAACAGAAAATGAGAGGAAACCTTTCCAATATGAAAGGAATTGTCCTCTTAGACAGGTGTTAAGGGCACAAGAGAAGACATACCCTAATCTTATCTACTGTAAAATTCTGAATTTCCCATCACTTTCTATGCTTGACAATAGTCCCCAGGACAACTGGAGAGGGTGAATCTCCCCAACAGGGACACAGACAGCAATAGAGTAAGGCCCCTTTCTTAGAGGCTGGATCCAGTTTTGCTCAGCAGGGGATGACAGCCCGGATGTAAACGGACCGGCTGTTTGTAAACAATGCCCTTTGATCTGATCTGGCCAGTTGGATTTTTTTTTGCTGGATCAGATCAGGCCTGGAGGTAGCCAGATGTAGACGGACACACGTTTGTTTACATCTGACTGCCCATAGAGGAGAATGGAGGGTCCATCGGGCCTGGCTGAAAAACAGACAGCTGGACCCGATTGGACCTTTCTTGTGAAAGGTCCTAAGGCAAGGTTGAAACCTTAGTGAGTTTATTTACTAGTTTATTACCCAGCATGCCCCGTCACCAACTGGGGCATGCTGGGTAGATGATGTCACAAGGGGGCAGGGTCACCCATTGATCTCATCAGGTGACTCCGCCCCTTAGCTATTTAAGAAATGTCAGATGGAGGAGCAGGAAGTCGCTGGGAGTGTTCAACGAGGCCAGAGGTTTTTTGTTTTTTTTTTCTTTTTGCCGGTCTGGAGGTGCCATTCTCAACCAGGGTTCTGTGGAACCCTAGGGTTCATCCAGAGGTTGCTAGGGGTTCCTTGGGGAATGAACAATTTCTGTCTTTTAGATAAGTAACCTCTTTTTAGCTGTTTGTAAGGTGGGGGTTCTTCCCAATAACCTCAAATGTACCATGAGCTTTAGATATAGCAATTATTAGTAGGGGTTCCCTAAGACCGGAAAGTTGTATAAAGGATTCATCCATGTTAAAAAGATTGAAGTCTGCTATAGGACTTCCCACTGATTAACACTCCTACTCAGCAACTGCTGCTTCAGATCCCCTTGACCATATACAGTAGCTGCTCAAACCAACTGCATGAGCACGGGTAAGGTTTTAGGGTGCCTGGGAACTCCCTGAATGCCAACCTTCCATGTGTTGATCCTTCAGTTGGCTTCTGTTTCTACCTAAAACCAACTAGGACACCTTATGCACTGTAAAGTTTATCTCACAGCAGACTCCTGGATGTTGTGGTAGGTCTTGGTAATGGGAACAGATCTCACCGCCTGAATCACCTAACATGATTAAATCTACACACAGTCACTGACTTTCCAACACTGGGGTCATTTACTCACACAGTCACAGGATCATTGGTTGCCTCCGTTCCATATCCACCAGGCTTTTCCCAGTGAGGGAGATGTGGGCTCACACCACCATAGGACAGCTGGATTCGCCAACTTCCTCCTGACTCTCTCAAGTGAACTTCTCCAGACCCAACTTGATTCCATGACTTAAGATTGCGAATTACCCCCCCAGCTAAGCCTAGCTGGGACCTCAATGATTCCCAAGGCTTCTCTAGCACACCTGCCCCAAAGGCAGAGCCCCGACACAGAGGGTCTCCTCCAGCAGTACTGGACCCAGGAACACTGCACTGCTGCCTCAGAAAACAAAGTCACTTCCAGCGCTAATAGGTCCTCCAAGGTGTGGAGTAACAGATATCAAATAAAATGGTGGTGTGAAAGGTATATAATGGTATCCAAAACTGGAATCCAAAACTGGGTGAATGATGCCTTCCTCAGATGGGGTAATCCGAAAGGAAGTACAAGAAAAACAGAAATGGAAGGTGCGCACACCTAGTGCATTACCAAAGGTAATTTAATATTAAAAATGTTTTATATAAAAGTGGGTACTCACAAAATGCAACTGACAAAAGGCCATAAAAACAATGCATGGACATGCACAGAACACGGGGTACAGCCTAGCTCTGAGGAAGGGGGTGTGCCCCCGAAACGCGTCAGCTGTACCCCGTGTTCTGTGCATGTCCATGCATTGTTTTTATGGGCTTTTGTCAGTTGCGAGTACCCACTTTTATATAAAACATTTTTTAAATTATCTTTGGTAATGCACTAGGTGTGCGCGCCTTCCATTTCTGTTTTTCTTGCACTGCCGCCTCAGGCCTGATACTATTTTTTTGGCCCTCCAACCACCTACTGGGCATGCCTCCTCAGGGATTGGCTGAAGTTTCATAAATATTCAAGCTGCCTGCTCTATTATTCATCATACTATGAATCTAGAATCCTCTAGAATACAGGGGGAAGTAATCAGAGCAGCAGCCTGTGAGACACTGAGCAGGCCTAACCAATCAACGCCTGCTCCACTGATTACAGAGGAGCTAGCTAAATTGACCTAGAAGCCCACACTACACTAGGTGGGTGCTACATAAATAAAATCAGATGATTAGGAAGAAGTTGAATCCAAATTATACTTTAGTGTCTCCAGTTTCAGACAGAGTTAACCAAATGACAAAATTGCTTTTTGTGTATTTTTACGCCTCAGGAATACAAAGCTCCTTCAGCAGATAATTACATTTTTTTCCCCTTCCAAATTTATTAAAATAATGAAAAAAATAAACTGTATACAACCAGTAGATTTACAGGCAAGCCTTCATTATTTGTTCCCTGTAATACGCCGCTGTCTGACGGCTCTCCCCCTGGTAAGAAAACAACACGCATTAACGTTTTTATTTGCCGATCTTATGAAAACATTTCTTGATCTCCTAATTATGTCGTTTTGTAGATGCAATCTTTCTCTTGAATTTACAGGCCGCCATTCCTATAAAGTGGGGTTTTTGGAAGGCTGCAGGTTTTTTTTTTTTTTTTTTTGTGAGCATCATTCCGCTTTATGTAACTTTCTATTAAATGGAAATCGAAGGGAAAACCTATTTTGTGGAGTTATGATGGCGATAAAGTAATGGTTTATTTAAGTGCGTCGAACGGAATAGGGGCTGTGTTAGCAACTTAGCTGTAAAATGGGGAGAGATTTGTCATCAGACCAACTAAGTTTCTTCATAAGAGGAGTTATAGAAGGCCAGACGTAAGCGTGAATCCAAAAATGTAGGGTTTATTCACACCATGAAGTTCATGGGAGTGTATACCTTTTTTGCATGTTCCTACATGTCGCATTTTAGACCTATCCATTATTTTTAGTTGGGCTGCCCTACGCTCATGAAACATTCGCAGCACCACCCCAGTAGGGGTTGCAGATGACTGGGTTCCACACTCCTACACAGTCAAGCAAGTAGCATTTTCAGCTTTCATCCAGACGCAAAGAACAGTCTTTGAGCTTTGTTTTTGATGTTTTATTAGGGGTGATAACTTGGATGGAAAATGGGAACTATGGGATACCCAACTTGATAGCAACAAAAACCAGGGACAACTTCCTCCCTATGTACAACTTAACCCCTTCCCGACCAGCCGCCGCAGTTGTACTGCGACAGGTTGGCTCCCCTGGGTGAAACGACATTACCTTACGTCGCTTCGCCTTTTGGCCACTAGGGGGCGCGCGCGCCCGCGGCTCGCTGCTGGAGCCGATGCGAGTGCCCGGCAGGCGGGATGACCGCCGGGCACCCGCAATCGGTCGTGGCAGAGCGAGAACCAGGATCTATGTGTGTAAACACACAGATCCTGTTTCTCTCAGGGGAGAGGAGACAGATCGTGTGTTCATACTAAGTATGAACACCGATCTCTTTCTCCTCCTAGTCAGTCCCATCCTCCCCCCACAGTTAGAACACACCTAGGGAACACAGTTAACCCCTTGATGGCCCCCTAGTGTTAACTTCTTCCCTGCCAGTGACATTTATACAGTAATTTATAGCTCTGATCGCTGTATAATTGTCAGGGGTCCCAAAAATGTGCCAGAAGTGACTGATCTGTCCACTGCAATATCGCAATCCCGATAAAAATTGCTGATCACCGCCATTACTAGTAGAAAAAAAAATAATAATAATAAAAATGCCATAAATCTATCCCCCTATTTTGTAGATGCTATAACTTTTGCGCAAACCAATCAATATACACTTATTGCGATTTTTTTTTTACCAAAAATATGCAGAAGAATACATATCGGCCTAAACTGAGGAGAAAATTAGTTTTTTGTTTTTTTAAATTTGGGATATTTATTATAGCAAAAAGTAAAAGACTGTTTTTTTCAAAATTGTCGCGCTTCTTTTGTTTGTAGCGCAAAAAATAAAAACCACAGAGGTGATAAAATACCACCAAAAGAAAGCTCTAATTGTGGGAAAAAAAGGACGTCAATTTTGTTTGGGTACAGCATCGCACAACCGTGCAATTGTCAGTTAAAGCGACGCAGTGCCGTATTGCAAAGCATGGCCTGGTCATTGAGCAGCCAAATCTTCTGTGGGCTGAAGTGGTTAAGATATGTTTTTTTCACTCCCGGACACTGACTGGGAGATCCTGCATCTCTGAACCATGAGAGCAATACACTCTTCTAAATGGGAGAATCTTGAGGTCTCCACCCATGACACAAGTGGACACTAATGAGAAGTAACTTGATGAGGGAGTGGGGTGCTCCCCACCCAAAGGGATTTGGTCAGAATCCATGCAATATACAAACAAGATATTTGGGGGCACACCCTAAAAGAGGCATTAAAGATGGTGCAGCCATAAGACCATACAATAGAAGAAAATATTACAGTGCACACATGCAAAAAAGACATTTACCTCCAGCAAGGCTAGTTTAAAAACACCCTTTGGGTGAGGAGCACCCCACTCCCTCATCAAGTACCTCTCATTAGTGTCCACTTGTGTCATGGGTGGAGACCTCAAGATTCTCCCATTTAGAAGAGTGTATTGCTCTCATGGTTCAGAGATGCAGGATCTCCCAGTCTATGGAAAGTGTAGGACCCACTAATCATGGGGTACTTTGACGCAGTAAGTGGGCTTAGCACCACATAGCAATATTGTGTGACCAAATCCCCATATTTTTGATAATGTTTTTTGAAAATGTTTAGGTGTTTTTAAACTAGCCTTGCTGGAGGTAAATGTCTTTTTTGCATGTGTGCGCTGTAATATTTTCTTCTATTGTATGGTCTTATGGCTGCACCAGCTTTAATGCATCTTTTAGGGTGTGCCCCCCAAATATCTTGTTTGTATGAGTCTTTTTGTTCCAAGCTGCGAGAATATTTCTCTGCGGGGGCCTTGAGTGAAACTGGGCAAATGGAACAGCCTCGAAAGTGGCAACCATCTTTCCTAACAGTCTCATACATAGCCGAATGGATGGACTCTTTTTGCTTAATACTAAGCGGACTAGAGCTCTTACGGCCTTGACCTTTGGCTCTGGTAGAAACACCCTGCCTTGAGTGGTGTCTATGATCATGCCTAGATACTCCAACCTTGTTGAAGGTTGCAAAGAAGACTTTTCTAGGTTGATTATCCAGCCTACTCTTTCCAAATGTCTTACTGTCTTGAAGACAGCGCGGTTCAGGTGTGCCACCGATTGCTCTATGAGTAGCAAATCATCTAGATAAGCTACCACAGTTATGCCCTGAGCTCTTAGATTTGCTAACAGAGGGTCTAGAATTTTTGTAAAAATTTGAGGAGCTGTAGCGAGACCAAAAGGAAGGGCCACAAACTGGAAATGGCGCTGGTCTACCGCGAACCTTAGATATCTTTGGTGAGTGGGAAAAATCGGCACATGAAGATATGCATCCTTGATATCTATTGATGCCATAAATTCTCCCCCCTGCAGGGTGGAGATCACCGAACAAATTGACTGCATTCGGAAGGATCGAATGTGTAGAAACTGATTCAGATCCTTTAGATCTAGGATGGGTCTGACATCTCCATTTGGCTTTGGAACGGTGAAGAGATTCGAGTAGAACCCTGAACCCTGATCTTTTGGGTTCATTTCTACTATCACTCCCTGGGATAGTAAGCGATCTAAGCCCAGTAGCAGCGGTTCTCGCTTTACTGGATCTTTGGGAACTCTTGACCTTAGGAAACGAGCTGGTGGAAGCTCTAGGAAATCTATTTTGTAACCTAGAGATACTGAAGAGACCACCCACTTGTCTTGAACCTCTTCCCGCCAGGCTCCTGAAAACTGTAGGAGCCTTCCACCCACTTCACAGGGATGTTTTGGGGCTCTGCTTGGCAGGCTTTCGTCCCCAAGCCTTTTTCTGCCCTTGGGTGTGACCCTGGGCCTTTCCTCTGAAAGTAGATTGGGAAGGCCATCGCCGCTGCTTAGAGCCTGATGTTCCAGGGGAAGGGGAAAGAGACCATTTGAATGGTGGACGTTTACTCCTCTTAACTGGTAGGAGTGTAGATTTACCACATGTAATTTTTTGGATAAAATTATCTAGGTCATCCCTAAATAGGCGTTCCCCTTTGAATGGGAAGTCAGCTAAATATCTTTTGCATGAAAGCTCTGCTGCCCAATTTTTAAGCCAAAGGGACCTGCGCATGTGTACCAACAGGAGAGACAAACTAGATGCTTGCTGGGCAGAATCCAGAATGGCATCAATCATAAAACACAGCACCTGTGGAAGGTCTGCAAAGTTCTCCACTTCCTCACTAGGAGGCATCTGCTTAACCTGTTCCTTGAGGAATTGACACAAACCCACAGTTGCGACTGTAGGTTGGACTACAGCGCCAGCCATGGAGAAGGAGGCTTTTAATAAAGTTTCCAGCTTTTTATCAGTTGGATCTTTAAACACCTGAGCATTGTCCAAGGGACAGGTCAGGTTTTTATTCACACAAGAGACAGCCGCATCCACGGATGGGACCTCCCACTTCTTGGTGAAGCTTTCCTCCAGAGGATAAAGCATAGAAAACCTTTTAGGAGGAGTAAACAGTTTATCGGGATGTCCTCAGTCCTCATACAACAATTTATCCATTAAAGGTTGAATTGGAAAGGAAAAGGCAGTCTGTGGGATCCTTCTGACCCCCAGGGAAGAAACAGAGGATGTAGCGGCCTCAGCAGAGGGCATTTTAAATGTGGAACGCACTAGTTCAGTATTATATTGGACCCGCTTCTTGAGTGCCTGAGAGGAAGAAGCTCTCCCCTCTTCCTCTGAATCCTCAGACTGCTCTTGATCCCTATCTCCGGATAGGGATCTCTCCTCATTGTCAGAAGATTCATCTGAAAGAGAAAGTGCAGCAGAGGGAGGGGATCTACCCCTTTTCCTGCTATCTTTTAAGGAAGCTGAATTAAAATTCATAATTCTTCCCTCAAAACCCTCCAATGTAGCCCTAAGGGAATCCACTGTGACATACGCTGGGGCTGTAACATTAGGAGAGGCTGCAAAACCTGACAGGGGCACTGACTCATCCTGTGAGGCTGGCTCCAGTCTTGCAGGGGGGGATGGTAATCTGCAGGCATCTTTAGGACCCCTAGACACAGGCGGTGACTTTCTTGTGCCTTTGTTACCTCCCCCCGAGACCCTCTTACGAGGAGACATAGTCCCAAGCTACAAAGCAGAGGTACTAGTACATATGCAATCACTGTTGTGCTAAAAGTCTCACAATACACATATATGCTTAATACTGCACAACCTGATGCCGAGTAGGTGTCTTGGGTTAGCCTGGATCCAACCACTTAGGATGCTCACTGCCCACACTCTGTGTCCATCTGTTTACAGAGCTCTGAACGCTCTGGGCTTTTAAATTAGCCACCTGGCGTCTGCAAGCCTGCAGTGGAGGAAGTGAGCAGATTGGACACCAGCTTCACTAAATGTGTGTATCTGAAAAGCATGTAAGTTTGCTCCTTACTCCCTCTAGTGGTGGAAATCAGGTAAGACATGCAACTACTCATTGAAGAAAATCCATTTGTAATATAAATATATATATATAGGATTAACTTCTCTTACCTGTCCCCGCCGCAGAAACTGCTGAGAACAGATAGTTTCCAGCCTTCACCCATCACGGCGGGTAGCGTTGTGCCAACCTTCAGGGTTTTTTGGGTTCCTACTCAGAGAAACCTCTTACCTGGACCTGTAAAAGACTCTGCCAGAAACTTTCGTGCCACTGTTTTAATAGTACACCAAGACTGGTTTTCTCAGAGCCCAGTCCTCCAAAGAGAGACTTACAGGCAAAACCCCGCTTCTTCGGATGACGAGGCCCGGGTACCATACCATCTTGGGAGTCAAAATATCGGCCCGAGATATGGATCCGGTCAGCATAGCCCTTTAAGCCCCCGCAGGGACCAAACTGGAGCTTTCTTCACAGCACATGTTTTACGTGACCAACCACCTTAGACACTGGTGAAAAAACTGAGGTCCTCCCCGTATGGGAGGGGTTATATAGGGGAGGAATTCTCCTTAATTGGGGTTAACCAGTGTCCAATCACCGATGGTGCCTATCTAACCCACTATGTAATGAATACTCTGTGTCCCGTGATGTATGATCAAGAAAAAATATTTTCCACAATAAAGTTACAAAAGGAGACACACTGTACATTATATAATCTTTTTACAAAACGGATTACATGTTTTTACAACAACTTTACTCACTTAAGGACCGAACCTCTTTATTAGATGTGTTGTTTACAAGTTAAAAACAGTTTTCTTTTGGTAGAAAATTACTTAGAACCCCCAAACAGTATACATTTTTTTTTTCTAACACCCTAGAGAATAAAATGGCGGTTGTTGCAATACTTTCTGTCACACCGTATTTGCGCAGCGGTCCTACAAGCACACTTTTTTTAATTAAAAAAATAAGACAACAGTTAAGTTAGCCCAATTTTTTTTTAATATTGTGAAAGATAATGTTACGCCGAGTAAATTGATACCCAACATGTCACGCTTCAAAATTGCGCCCGCTCGTGGAATGGCGACAAACTTTTACAGTTAAAAATTTCTATAGGTGACGTTTAAAAAATTCTACAGGTTGCATGTTTCGAGTTACAAAGGAGGTCTAGGGCTAGAATTATTGCTCTCGTTCTATCGAGCGCGTCGATACCTCACATGTGTGGTTTGAACACCGTTTTCATATGCGGGCGTTACTCACGTATGCGTTCGCTTCTGCACGCGAGCTCGGCGGGACGGGGTGCGTTTAAAAAATGTATTTTTTTTCTTATTTATTTCACCTTTTATGTTTTATTTTTACACTGTTCTTTTGAAAAAAAAATGTGTCACTTTTATTCATATTATAAGGAACGTAAACATCCCTTGTAATAGAAAAAAAGCATGACAGGTCCTCTTAAATATGAGATCTGGGGTCAAAAAGACCTCAGATCTCATATTTACACTAAAATGCAATAAAAAAAAAAAAAAAAAATGTCAGTTAAAAAAAGAATTAAAAAAAAGGCCCTTTGAGAGCTACGGGCGGAAGTGACATTTTGACGTCGCTTCCGCCCTGCAATGTCATGGAGACGGGTGGGGGCCATCTTCTCCTCACTCGTCTCCATGCCAAGGATGGCACAGCATATGATCGCCTCCACCGCTGCCGACAGCTCCGGTAAGCGGCGGAGGGCACCGGAGCGTCGCGGGAGGGGGGTGGCCCTCTCCCGCCCCCGATAAAAGTGATCTTGGGCCGAATCCGCCACAGAGACCACTTTTATCTTGAAGCGGACCGCCGGCCGAACACGAGGATACCGGGGTTATGGCAGCTAGCTGCTGCCATACCAACGATATCCTCCTTCAAAGTCAGGATGTATATCGGCGTGCGGCGGTCTGGAAGTGGTTAACTAGGGCTTATTTTCAGGCTAGGGCTTATATTGAAGCCATCCCCGAAAATAACACTTTCAGGGTAGGGCTTATTTTTGGGGAACTAGGGTACATTGTTTGATGTTACACCCATATTCATAAAATAAGGTATGTAATGAAAACTGAAACATTTTATTTAAAAAAAATGTATTATCCAGTTGATAAGGTTGGGGAGAAGTTGGGAAGGCACAATATATATGCAGATTGAATTTTAGCTGTAAGAAAACTCTATACACGATGCCAAATATATATATATATATATATATATAATAGATTTATGGTTTTTCATATACTTTAAAATGATCGCACTAACATAAAATAAGTAAAAAAACGCAAAGCTTGCCTTTCAAAGAAAATTTCATCCACAGTCGATCAGTTAAGGTTCCTTCTTGGACGGTATTTGCTATCTGGGCAGACGGTGGATTTGGCTGAGTGTGTGCATCACCCAATTTGTTCTTTCCACGCTCCTCTGGTGAAATACTATCATAATCACACTAAAATAGAGAGACGTTTACTCAGCTGAGGCTGCTTTCACTGCAAAGATAAATACAGTTTAGTGCCACCATCCCAAATGTTATTTTCTAGCAAAATGCTGAAGGATGCCACCCGGTAATGATATGAGCTCACAAAAGCCGCAGAGGCCGTTATGGCGAGGAGGAAGCAACACTTGAATGACTCCGCTATATACTATGTTTTTTTTTTTAGAAACAATTAAAAATTAAGACTCCATTTTACCATATTTCCTATAATACCCCTGGACCGTTCCTAGAATCCCTTTATCATAATGTTCTGGTCAGAAGATTCTCCAAATTCATCTCTGATGGTCTGGTACAGACTAGGTTACCTTTCAATGATGTCACCAGTCTCTAATGAAAGGATAAGCTGTGTTCTCATGTCACAGGTCTCTAGGGAATTGATATGCTGGATTCTCAATGATATCATCATGAGTCTCTAGTGATTGAATAGGCTGCATTCTCAGTGATGTCACCGGTCTCTAGTGAATGGATAGGCTGCATTCTCGGGGATGTCACCGGTCTTCAGTGAATGGATAGGCTGCATTCTCAGTGATGTCACCGCATTCCCAGTGATGTCACCAGTCTCTAGTGAATGGATAGGCTGCATTCTCAGTGATGTCACTGGTCTCTGGTGAATGGATAGGCTGCATTCTCAGTGATGTCACCGGTCTCTAGTGAATGGATAGGCTGCATTCTCGGGGATGTCACCGGTCTCTAGTGAATGGATAGGCTGCATTCTCAGTGATGTCACTGGTCTCTGGTGAATGGATAGGCTGCATTCTCAGTGATGTCACCAGTCTCTAGTGAATGGATAGGCTGCATTCTCAGTGATGTCACCGGTCTCTGGTGAATGGATAGGCTGCATTCTCAGTGATGTCACCGGTCTCTAGTGAATGGATAGGCTGCATTCTCAGTGATGTCACCGGTCCCTAGTGAATGGATAGGCTGCATTCTCAGTGATGTCATCCGTCTCTAGTGAATGGATAGGCTGCATTCTCAGTGATGTCATCCGTCTCTAGTGAATGGATAGGTTGTATTCTCAGTGATGTCATCTGTCTGTAGTGAATGGATAGGTTGTATTCTCAGTGATGTCACCAGTCTCTAGTGAATGGATAGGCTGCATTCTCGGGGATGTCACCAGTCTTCAGTGAATGGATAGTCTGCATTCTCAGTGATGTCACTGGTTTCTAGTGAATAGATAGGCTGCATTCTCAGTGATGTCACCAGTCTCTAGGGAATGGATAGGCTGCATTCTTGGTCTTGTCATTGGCTCAATTGATAAGATGCATTCTAAATGATGTGACAAATCTTTAAGCACCCCCCCCCTTTTTCTGCTCCCGGGAAGAAGCTGGGGGTGTAGTTGACGAGAAAGTGCATGGTCTGTAGGAGGACCAAAGGAGGGCTGGAATCAGCTGCTGAAGTCTGCAGCTTCAGCTTCTTCCCGGGAATTGAAAAAGCTAAAGAGGGGGAGGGGGCAAACGCAAGGCTCACCGGCCAAATCCAACCCACCAGGCCATTTCATGTGACCTTTACACCACTCCTGCAGCTGTGGCACCCCTTCATCTCTGCCCCCACCTTGTCTCAGCAGTCAGCAGCAGAGAGGAGGACAGAACTCCTCCTACAGATCCTGTGCCTCTTTGTGCAGCCGCAGCACCCCCTCATCACCCCCCCCCCCCTTGGTCTCAGCATTTCACAGGCTCTAGCAGCTGACTACAGCCCTTGACTAGTCCTAGTCCAGACTCTGCACTTTCTGCTTCCCAGCTACACCCCCAGCTTCTTCTCAGCAGCAGCACAATCTAAGGGGGGGGGGGTGCACTGTGATGTAAGTGAGGCTGGGGGACTCTTGACCTCTGATTGTGGGTTGGGGGGGCTCTTAACATCTGATGTAAGGGGGGGGTGTGGTGCTCTGGATGTCTATTCTTTCAGATACAATCAGCCCTTTGAGCAGTAGCGGCTGGTGTTTTTTTTTTTTGGGGGGGGGGCGACAAACAGCCATCCGTCCCCCCCCCGTCAGGCGGGGCCCCCCCCAGAGGACAATCGTGACATCAACGTGTAAACCATCTCACTGCCACTTACCCCGTCTAGGAAGCGGGCGGGCAGCATGTCTAGCAGCTTTCTTTCTCCTCCTGCTCCTGTAGTGTGGATCATGGCGGCTTCCACCATGCATCCCCCTCCTCCTCCTCCTAGGCATCCAATAGGATCGCCTGGCCTTTCAGCCAATCAGGAAACGGGTGCCAGATCCTGATTGGCCGAGAGGCGACTTAGTGTTAGAAAAGCGAATATTCATTTGCTTTCCTAACACACCTGGGCTCCGAGCGCAATACTCTGCGCCACGAATCCACCCTACTTTGAAGCCTATTACAGCCTCTGGCTTCTAATAAGGTGCTTAAATAAAAAACACCCCCGCCGCTGTAATTCATGCGCCCGGCATCCTGAAAGGGGCCGGACTCATGAATAGGGGGTGGCGGCGGCAGCCGTGGATAGATTCATGCCATGCGATCATGGCATGGATAGAGGGGGCGGTGCCTGTGCGCCCATAAAGGACGGGCCGCCCCTGCCTTTGAGGGCAACCATAATGTTGATGTGTCCCACAATGAAATTGAGTATGACACCCCTGCTCTAAGGAATAGGCCACCTTCTCGATGATGTCATCAGTCCCTAGTGAAGGGGTAGGCTGACTTCTTAATGATGTCACCGGTCCCTAGTCCAATGGATAGACGGCATTCTTAGCAATAATGCATTCAGAAAATGATCATACCATATAATGAAATCAAATCTCCAAACTATCATCTTGTCAGTGGACTAAGAAGTATGGGCTCAATCATTTGGCACAGTTCACACAGAGTATATCTCCTCGGTAGTTGGTTTATTAATATCTTGTAATTATCCCATTATCTTTTGATGACTAATCCATGCCATACTTAATTAAAAAAATCACACCTAGGTCCAAGCTCCATTTATTGTGTAATTCTTTAAGTAATGAGCCTAAGCTGCCATGCACTAAATTAAAAGGGAGAAGATGATCAATTTAATCAGTTTCTAGGCACATAAATAATTGCAGTTTTATTGTGGCGTCACCTCCTGGACTTTTTTGGGTTGAGCAATTTGTCATTGTTTTAATAGACCATGTTAATGACTTGGACTTCAATTTTCTGTGTGGTCCCAGCATCTTGTGATACCGGGACAGCCATGCCCTGTCCGTGCAAACCTTAGCCAAAACTCATGCAGACCTAAGAACCAGCACATTTTAGACATACCAATCCATTATGAATTTTTAATTAAAGTATATATCAAGCCAAAAACTTTTCTTTTCTTTTTTTTTTTGGTCCACTTTAAACAGTTGTGGACATTGGGGGTGTATTAGACGTTGGTAGTACCTTTTGTCTCTCTTGCCTATTGGTGCTCTCTTCCTTGCATCTGCCGGCAATTCCTTAAAAAAAAAAATTTCTTTTAATTTGACCGAAATTGCGGAAGCAGATGTTTGCCAAATGCGCAACTGCAGGAGTTTTGATGCTGTATATTTTAAAGAGTTTGACGTCTTTTGGAACTTTGAAAACCAGCAGTTCCCATACGTTTGAGGCCCATCAGGACAAAAGAGCGCCAACCGTGACAAGAATTTTTCCAAGTCACTATACAAAGCCGTGCAATGACATTGAAAGGTAAGAATGAACATTGAACAAATTATCGTTCACATGCTTTAAACGTTGCTTAACCACTTCCCGCCCGCCCTATTGTGGATTTACATCCGCAATGTGGCTCCATTATCCCGACTGGGCATCATATGATGTCCAGCAGCATAAGCCGCTCGTGCGCGCCCCTGGGGGCACGCTGCGTGGTGATCGGTGGTGCTGTGTGTCACTCTGACTCACCGCGTCTCCGATCGTGGGAAAGAGCTTATGATGTAGGCTCTTAACCATGTGATCAGCTGTGACCAATAACAGCTGATCACAGCGGTAACCAGGACATGTCGGTAAATGGCTTTCCTCTGTTCTGTTCCGATCGGCGGCTCTCCTGACGGGGGGGGGGGGGGGGGGTCTGCGCTAATAATCAGCGCATTGATTATCAGCGCAGCCCCTCATCAGAGGTGCCCACCAAAAGGCCAATCATTGCCCACCAAATGCCAATTAGTGCTCATCAAAATGCCAATCTGCGGCCATCAGTAACGCATGCTGGTGCCCTTCACAGATGCCAATCAGTAATGACTGTCAGTGCTTTCTCATCAGTGCTGCCTATCTGTGCCATCTATTAGTGCCCATCAGTGCCACCCATCAGTGCTGCCTATCGGTGCCCATCAGTGCTGCATATCAGTGCCGCCTATCAGCGCTGCATATAAGTGTCTCCTCATCAGTGCCCGTCAGTGCTGCCTATTGGTGTCCATAAGTGCTGCCTATTAGTGCCCATTAGTGCTGTCCATCGGTGCCCATCAGCGCTGCCTATCGGTGCCCATCAGTGCTGCCTATAGGTGCCGCCTATCAGTGCCCACCAGTGCTGCATATCAGTGCCGCCTATCAGCGCTGCATATAAGTGTCTCCTCATCAGTGCCCATCAGTGCTGCCTATTGGTGTCCATCAGTGCTGCCTATTAGTGCCCATTAGTGCTGTCCATCGGTGCCCATCAGCGCTGCCTATCGGTGCCCATCAGTGCTGCCTATAGGTGCCGCCTATCAGTGCCCACCAGTGCTGCATATCAGTGCCGCCTATCGGCGCTGCATATAAGTGTCTCCTCATCAGTGCCCATCAGTGCTGCCTATCATTGCCCATCAGTGCTGCCTATTAGTGCCCATTAGTGCTGTCCATCGGTGCCCATCAGCGCTGCCTATCGGTGCCCATCAGTACTGTATATAAGTGCCTCCTCATCAGTGCCACCTTATCATGCCGCCTCATCAGCGCCCATCAGTGCTGCCTCATCGGTGCCCGTTAGTGCAGCCTCATCAGTGCCCATCAGTGAAGGAGAAAACAAAATTTTATAACAGAACCTAAGAAAAACTACATTTTTTTAAAAATGTCGGTCTTTTCTAGTTTGTTTAGCAAAAAATAAAAAACCCAGTGGGGATCAAATACCACCAAAAGAAAGCTCTATTTGTGGGAAGAAAATGATTAAAAAAAAAGATAAAAATGTAGCTTGGGTACAGAGCTGAGGCTGTCATTCACAGGCTGTGTGCTGGAGATCCCTCCCAGTCACCTTTTTTCTCTTGGTGTCAGGAAAACTTGTCAGAAGTCTCTGATAGCAGAGGAACAAAGCAGCAGACAGAAATGACACTTATGCCGCGTACACACGACCGGACTTTCTGGCAGAAAAGGTCAGACGGAAGCATTCCGATCGTGTGTGGGCTTCATCGGACTTTTTCTTTCTAAAATTCTGACGGACTTAGAAATAGAACATGTTTCAAATCTTTCCGATGGAATCAGTTCCTATCGGGAAAACCGTTCGTCTGTATGCTATTCCGACGGACCAAAAACGACGCAAGGGCAGCTATTGGCTACTGGCTATTGAACTTCCTTTTTTTAGCCCTGTCATACGTCATCACGTTCTAAATGATCGGACTTTGGTGTGATCGTGTGTAGGCAAGTCCGTTTCAGCGGAACTCCGTCGGAACTCCATTGGAAAGACTGTCAGAGTCTATTCTGACGGAAAGTCTGGTCGTGTGTACGCGGCATCAGTGCTCCTAATTGAGACAAGTACACACTATAGAGGGATATGCTTTGGGATATTTCATGTCTGAAGTTTACATCCACTTTAACTACCTCCCACCCACGCTATCGCGGTGTCCTTTGGACACAGCTGTTCACTGATCGGAGTAAAGAGCCAATCAGAGTGGCTCTTTACCATGTGACCAGCTGTGTCCAATATCAGCTGATCACAGTTTAAACAGGATTTGCTGGTTATCGGCAGTCTTCTTCATTATAAATAATAAATGTTCATTTGTTTTGAAAGCCTGTTTCATGAGACTATTCCTTTTTTAAAAAAAAAAGCATATTATTGTTTTAATATTAAATAAAAACCTTCAAACATATATCAAATATAACTTAAAACTATGGTTCCAGACAAAAAGCTTCCCTTCTGGAGTGAATGGAAAGGTGTAATAATAATCTTGTACAGGTTAATGGTCAGAGGGAATATGGCGGCCCTTGTGCAGACTGAGATGGAGAAGCCGATAGAAAGAAAGTTATGAAGATGAATGAATTCCACTTTTCAGACTGCTGGAACATTGTATGACTTTGTAGACTGGTGCCATACAGTCTGAGGTGGAGTGGGATCCCTGAATAATGAAAGCAATGTCTGGGTGGGCAGTGACCTGGGTCACCTAGGCGTGTCTAGGTGACTACACTGTAAAAAAATATTGTGCTGGGTCTACTCAAAAAAATCGAGGCAACTATTTGCATCAGCTTTTTAAGTACTGTCAACTGAACTTATTCTTGTCTGACTCATTAGACTTTTCATGTTTTCAACTTTGATGTTTTAAGTAAAGCCAACTCACTTTTTTTCAGTTTATAGACCATAGCGTTTTTAAGTTAGGAATACATATCTTAACTTGACTGGAACTATAATTTTAAGTAAAGCCAACTCCAATTTTTCCAATTTATAGACTGTAAAGCCAACTCAAATTTTCCCGTTTCTCGACCATAGGTTCAAGTAAAGCCTACTCAATTTTTTTCAGTTTATAGACCATAGGTTCAAGTAAAGCCTACTCAATTGTTTTTCAGTTTATAGACCATAGGTTCAAGTAAAGCCTACTCAATTGTTTTTCAGTTTATAGACCATAGGTTCAAGTAAAGCCTACTCAGTTTATAGACCATAAGTTTAAGTTAGGAATACATTTAACTCATTGATTTATTTCAGGTACGTATATAGCACTGTCAATTTACACAGCACTTTACATATACATTCACATTAGTCCCTGCGCTCAATGAGCTTACAATCTAAGATCCCTAACTCACATTCATACATATACATACTAGGGCCAATCTAGACAGGAGCCAATTACTCTACCAGCATGTCTTTGGAGTGTGGGAGGAAACCTGAGTACCCAGAGGAAATCCATGCAGGCACAGCGAGAACATGCAAACTCCATGCAGATAATGTAGTGGTCGGGATTTGAACCAGCAACCCCTTAGCTGCAAGGCAAAGGTGCCAACCACTACACCACTGTGCTAACCACTAAACCACTACACCACTACAGAAACAAAATGATACCCCAGCTCCACTGCCAATATGATGTTCTATGAACTGTGATCCGGTGCTCTAGCCGGGACGTTCAGGCCCCAAAATGCAATACTTGAATCAGAAAAAGGCTGGCGACTCGGATGCTCTTGAATAAAAGTCCTTTATTGGGTTACATGGGTACACGGGTACAGGCTACGCCGACGCGTTTTGGCTAAGAAGCCTTCATCAAAGCATGAATTAATCCAAGCCTTGCTCCCAGCGTCCATCATGTTGTTGTTCATCATTAGAGAATGATCTGCTCTCTCCATGGGATCAGAGGCTGAATTGAGCTCTTCACCATGATCTGACCGGAAGAAGCAGAGAAAATTCCTGGTCTCCTCCATGGGCCATAATCAGTGGGTAGGAGACTTGCCCCTAGTCCCTTCCAAAAGCCTCTGTCCCAGTTGGGTCTGTCACAACAACATCTTTCTGGCTCACTTGTTGGTTTCCCAGTGCATCCTGGGCTATCTCATACCCCCAATACCTCCAAAACAAGGCAGTTAACTCTGAATAAACGCCCCTCAAATGCTGCAGGTGCTGTTAGCAGGCTTTGTCATAGACTTTTGTGGAGGCTTTGGAGACGCTTTGAAGCACCAAGAAATGTGGTATAATTTTTGAAGCAAAGCAAACACAACAGTGTGAACAGAACTGTAAGCTAACCATTTTATTTAGTGACAGGGGCTTTTGATTGGCATTCTGAGTCCTTTAAAAATGTGTGTCCAATGCCACATTTTGAAGCAAGTGTAAACAAGCCCCAAGTGATTGTAAAGGTTACAACTGTGAAATGATACAAAGACTACAAGTGACTAAAAGTGAAGTTTAAAGTAAAGCTTCCTAAAGTACTGCATTTCAGTTAATTGCGGTGTTAATCTCTTCTTGTATCCATTGATGGCTCATATCCGTATATACCATCCACAAGCCGGCATTGCTGCCACATTGCATTCTCATATTGCGTTGCCTAGTTCAGGCTCTTTGTCACAAAGCCTCAGAGTCAAAGTTTGTTATTAATGTTTTTTTCCAAGCCTCTGGCTCTGCTTGCTTGCCATTTGCACAGCAAATAACAAACACGAGAAAACAACCTTTATCAGCCACAAAAAAAACCAAAAAAAACAGAGCTGCATATTTTGCTCACGTCCTCCGGGTGGTTTGAATTTTCTTTCCTCAGCGCAAAGTCAAGCCTAGCGGTCTTCTTGTAGGACCTTCATAAATAGATGTCAGGATCATGAGGGCATGTTTGCTCCGTGTGTTTGTGCCTTTTTGACAGATACAAATTGCTTTGGAAGCATATTTAATACATAGTCAAAAGGGGGACCTTCGCAAAAAAGGCACTCCAATGTACACTGGGTAAACACAATATTCTGGGGGAAAAAGAAATTAAATAACACTTGAAGATCTTGTGACTGGCCAAACCAGAGCACGTGCTTTACCCAAGGGCTGTTTATTTTATCTCATGATCAACAATGCATACAAAAGACAGGGGGAAAAGAAATGCCCAAAGAATTCTTCAGGGAGGAACTAGCCGGTATTAAATGTAAAAAAATATCTTTATTTGAAAACTCCACATAATACTAACGATTTATAAATATATAATAATAACAAACCTCCACCACGTACATCTAAAATTAGACAATTGTCTTAAGGACACAGGTGGCCACCACAATCGGACATAAAGGCCTCTCAGACATCAATTCTCTATGTTGGGCATAGAGACATTAATTCTCTATGTTGGGTCCTAATTCAATCATAATTGATAGGGAGCAAAGTAAAGGCAACACGGTAGTTCACTCAGTAATCCAAACTGGATATAAGTTGATATACAGGGTCCATGCATACGGACTCCAGTCAAAGGGCTTTGGAGATTAATAATCCCGCTCTGCATGCAGAATATAAATTTTCCTGAAGATTGAGTCCATGTAGACTGAATTGAAGTAAAAGGATCCCCTCTAACATATAGAAAAATATGTAGGCAGCCCACTTGACGGTATCAGCTGGGGACGGGCTAATGGATTCTACCCAGGACAGGTGAGTGTATATGTGGGTAACTCTCAATGGATCAGATGCATCTCATCACTTCACCAGTCATCTGAAGTCTGCCTTGTTCGGGTCCTAAAGGAATTGGTGACCAATGATCAACAGAATGTTTAAAGAAGCCAGGAATTCATACCCCAAAGAGGCAACGAAGGGCAGTTTTTATCCAAGGGGCTTTCAGAGTTGAGTGGTCTATGGATGGGCAACATTTGCTCTATGTAATGGGGGATCATAGTGTAGCTCCCTCTTAGTCAGGCTGCTAGGGAAATTTAGTTTTTGTCCTTACTGTAGTGACACCTTTCTATATGTCCATGGTTGTCCAGCAGGATAGAAGGAAATTGCACATGCACACTTCCTGCTTATCTATTGAGTTCATAGCATATGGTTATGGTTGGGTTCCAATTGATTGGTGTCTGTTCCACAAGTGAGAGTTTATCATACAGGCTTGGAACGGTGACATCTTTCTACGTGTCCATGGTTGTCTAGCAAGATAGCAAGAAGTTGCACATACACACTTCCTTCTTATTTATTGAGTTCATAGAGTATGATTTCGGTTGGGTTCCCTTTGGTTGGTATCTGTTCCAGAGATGAGGGTTTCTCATACAGGCTTGGAGAGGTGACATTTTTCTACATGCCTGCGGTTATTCATCAGGATAGCAGAAAGTTGCACATGCACACTTCCTTCTTATCTATTGAGTTGATATAGTATGATTATGGTTGGGCTTCTTTTAGTTTGTATACCATTCCAGAGGTGTTTTTTTTTCACATAGCCTTGGACCAGTGACCTCTTTCTACATGTCCATAGTTATCTGGCTGGATAGCAGGAGGTTGCACATGCACACTTCCTGCTTATCTAATGAGTTCATAGAGTTTGGGCTTTATTGGATTCCCTTTGGTTAGTACCTGTTCCAGAGGTATTAGTTCCTCATTCAGGCCTGGAGCTGTGAGATCTTTCTACATGTCCATGGCTGTCCAACAGGATAGCAGTAAGTGAAGCCGTGTACACACGAGCGGAATGTCCGACAGAAAAAGTCAGACGGGAGCTTTTCATCGTATATTCCGATCGTGTGTATGCCCCATAGTTTTTTCATATCGAAAATTCTGACGGACCTAGAAAGAGAACATGTTCTAACTTTTTCTGACGGAACCAATTCCTAATCGGGAACACCGCTCGTCTGTATGCTTTTCTGACGTACCAAAAACGACGCATGCTCTGAAGCAAGTACGAGACGGAAGCTATTGGCTACTGGCTATTGAACTTCCGTTTTCTAGTCCCGTCCTATGTGTTGTACTTCACCGCGTTCTGGACGGTCGGAATTTGGTGTGACTGTGTGTATGCAAGACAGCTTGAGCGGAATTCCATCGGAAAAACCTTCAGAGTTTATTCCGACGGGAAAACCGGTCGTGTGTACAGGGCATTACACATACACACATCCATCATATCTACTAAGTTCATAGAGTATGATTATGGTTGGCCTTCCTTTGGTTGGTACACCGTTCCAGAGGTGAGGATCTTTCTACATTGTCCATGGTTATCCATATATAGCAGGAAGTTGCATATACATACTTCCTGCTTACCTATTAAGTTCATAGAGAACGATTGGGCTTCCCTTGGTGGGTATATCAAGTTCCAGGGGCGGGGGTTTCACATACAGGCTTGGAGAGATGACATCTTTCTCCATGTCTATGGCTTTCCAGCAGTTTTACCTACGTACCCTCAAAACAGTAATGAAAGGTATTGCTATTATTTTAGAAGGAGGGGTGAAACAAGGCAAGACCTTTGACTTTTACAGTAAAATTGACATTTGGGTGTCACTTTAGCTGTCTGTATCTTTGGATCTATTTGTTGTCTTTAAAGGTCAGCCTGCTGAAGGCATCTTTTACACGTTTTTAATTTTTTCATCAAGTGCCAATTTGTATGTCAGTTTCCAGCTTTGTTAGTTGGCCCAGGGTGTTTGGCACTAAGAGGTGAAAACTGACGTGTGTGCAAGAAAGTCTCTGACCTAAGCTCATTTATGAGTATTTAAAGTGAGCCTGTACTTTGCTTATGATAGGCGAAATATGAAGTTTTCTTTACAGACTATAAGTAGGTTGTACTTACTTGCCATTTACTCCCTTGTGCCCTCACCTGTGAGCTGCCAGAACTGCAATGCGAACTTACATTGGCTCCCTAAGTCACCATGTAACTGCATCAGGCCTGGTGTTTTGTTGCCCAGCCACTGTGTAAGGACATTGCGCCCACCGTTAGGCTAAAGCATGCACATATTTGTGGACATAGAAGTCTAAGTGCAGGTGCTGCGTTGCACACACCAACGAGCTGGTACGTGTATGCACATGCACTCACATACACTGCCACCAAGCAGGCTATTTAAATCTGAACTCTCCGCAAGCTCCTTGCTGAATGGTCATCGGTCTTGCTCCTGTGTGCCTGATCCTGATACTCATTGTGATCCCTGACCTCACTTTCAGATTTCTCTTGTCTGCTTATGCTCACTGTCTATCTCTGCTACCGACCTCATCCTGGACTACTGACTATGCTTCTGCCAGCAAATTGCCCAATCGTTGCTGACCTTTGCCTGTCACTGATCCTGCCTACAACTTGGTGTCTTCCATCTTGGCTGTTACTAGGCTTTGAGACCCAACTCCGCTTTTGACTGTACTTGGCACATCTATAGTGTACTACCGGCTGTACCCCTGCTCCCTAGATGCCAGCACTCCCAAGTTGCAGCCCACACTGTCAGCACCCTGGCACCCTTTGCCTTTCCAGCACCTCTAGAGACCCTGTCTCAACTTCAGGGGTGCTCGCACAGGAACTGTGTAAGTGGCCACCCTCGATATCTCGTGCTCCATATACAGGTACGTAAAACAATGACAGACACAAGTGGAGTTAATCTGAAGACCACCCCTAGGCAATCTGATAGGGAAGAAGAGAGAGGAAGGTAAGCACTAACCTATGATCCTTTCTTAGAATTGAACTGGCTGCATTGCCTAGTATGAACAAAATACTGTTTGACTTTAACCTAACACCTACATTTTGCCCGCATTCTCCACTAATTCCCTTAACTTAACTTTTAAAATTAACCCCTAGACTAAATCATAATATTTAAAACCTAATTCTTGTTTTTTTTTTTTTTCAAAAGGGTAAACATTACATTTTTCTGTAGAAGTTTAAAGCGGAGTTCCACCCATAATATAATGTAGACATCAATCAGCAGCTTTCTGCATGAACAACAACATTTGGGCCATCATTTTTTTTTTGTCTGCATTGTTGCCATGGGGTCCCTTCTAATCTGCCACTTCCCGGGCCGGGGGCGATTTACATCATATCCCGTGGCGCCTGTGCTCCACGAGACGTGCGTCATCATTTCCCAGGAGTCAGTGGGCAGCGCCGAAGGATAGCATTGCGTTCTTTCAAAACAGGAAATTACCCGATCAAAGGCGGATCACACTGTCAGCGCTATGCCCATCTTTCAATGCGCATGCGCGAGATCGGGAGGTGCATGCTGGGTAGCCAACATGCACCTTATCCCGGAAGAGAGTCCTAGTGGGCTTCACATGCCCACAATCAAGACGGAATTGCTCAGGAAGACGTAACTAAGGTAAGTAAATTATAAAAAAAAATGTACTGGGAACGGGATTGAAATATACTGTATATTATCGCATACAAGCAGAGGGGATGCCGAAGAAAAATAAATATGTGGGCGAAACGCCGCTTTAAATAAAAAAAGCTGCAATATCCAAACCTATCTCAAATGCTAATCCCCTCAGACTCAAAGCTTCGGATGGAGGGGGCAAAGTGTTTAAAGGCAGTTTTCTCTTTGTCATGCCTCAACAAAAAGGAAACTCCCTTGAAATGCGTTGCATCCCCCTCCACCCAACGCATGCTCCAGTTAGAAGAGCAGACGGCAGCAGAGAACTCTGTTCCATGCCAGTGAGCGATATTTCACTGTCCGGTTCTGAAGCCTCTCATTAAAGCGGCGTTCCACCCGTTTTTTTAGTTTATTAAAAGTCAGCAGCTACAAAAAAAGTGTAGCTACTGACTTTTAATAAACAGACACTTACCTGTCCCATGGTCCAGCGATGCGGCCGCCCGGAGCCTGGCTCCTCTCCCCCTCCTCTCTGCGGCGCCGTCATAGCAACTGTGGGCACCCGGCCGTGACTGCTTACGGCTCCACAGCCGGGTGCGCACTGCGAATGCGTGAGTAGCGCTGCGCTCTGCTATTGGCCAGGCAATCTTCTGGGACACGTCATGTCACAGATTGCTGGCAGGGATGGGTCGCCCAGGGCGAGAGGAGGAGTCGCCTAGGCGGCCAAGAAGAGGAAGAAGGAAGTGGGACAGGAAGTCCCATCAAAAATAAGTTGCCCACTCCCCCCCAAAAAAAGATTACATGCCAAAAGTGGCATGTAAGGGGGCGAGGAGTGCTTAAAACGGATCTCTGCTTTAATACAAACACATCCAGAGCTCAGTGCACTTTTGTTTTCTGTATTCATCTATGCCAGATTCGAGCTGATAAACAATGAGTCTGCTATTATTTTTGTATAAAATAAGAATTAAACAGCATGTTCTTGTATTATCTGTTTTTAATGGAGTCCAGATTTAAGAACACAAATTAAAGGGGGAGTCCACCTTCTTATGATATGGAAAGCCCTTTGAACTCTGCAATAATGGCCCAAAATAAAAATGTATGGAAAATAAACTAAGGAGATTCAGTAATGTTAGCGGTGAGAGTATGTCATGTTCCGGGTGATAATTCCAGGAATTTTTCCTTGACGCAACTTTATCACACAGAGAAGAGAAGGCCGTAGTTTGTCACTGCTAATTTTCCACACATTTCTTCCAGCTCGAAAGATCAAATATCGCCCGCGGCAAGAACAGAGCGCCGACCCGTTCAGGAACCCAGAGATGAATTGCAGAGTGTTCTATGGTGGAGGGGACATGTTACTACAGATTTGTTGGCCATTTCAAAGGATAAGATAAAAAAGGAGTTTGGTGCTACATATAGTACATACAATCACCTGAAACAATAGAAAAGAAGCCAACAATCGACTGAGTATAAAGGGGCAATACAGAGGGCAGATGATCTTACAGTCTAATATATAAAACATTTTAAAGCTGAACTTTCATCTTCTTATAATTTGTCTTCCCTGGTTCCTCCCTCCTCCATCATTAACATGCTTATAACATTTTTAAATAAAATCTTTCCATTTTCATTACATACACTAGATTGCCAAAAGTATTGGGACATCCCTCCAAATCATTGGATTTGGGTGTTCCAATCACCTCCATGGCCACAGGTGTATAAACTCAAGCACCTAGACATGCAGTCGGCTTCTACAAACATTTTTGAAAGGATGGGTCGCTCTCAGGAGCTCAGTAAATTCATGCGTGGTACCAGTGCAATAAGTCCATCCATGAAATTTCCTTGCTACTAAATATTCCACGGTCAACTGTTAGTGGTACTATAATCAAATAAACCTAAGGCTAAGGTGGGACTTTGATTGAGGCAGTGAACTACACATACGCCTCCATCCCCGATACATTAAACAAAAGGGAAAACTAAATGGTGGGACTTTAAATGAAGCAACCACTACATGATATAAACCAATCAATATACCAATGTTTATTAATTGCAAGGTTTATGCATGACCCAAGGGGTAATAATTAGTAAATAAATATAGCAATGCACTGATGGGTCTAAATGAGCGGATCTGGACAATACATAGTAGTACACAATAAGTTCATTAACAAAAAAGTAATATATAACAGTATAATATGTTAATGAACAGTGGTTGACAAGATCAGGACATTCCACATCAATGTAAGGCTGATATAACAGTATACATAATTTTAAATTGGGTCTGTAAACCCCAATAATAGCAAAGGCAATCTTAAAGGTATAAAAGCAAAGGCAGATTGATTCATAAAAATAAATAAAGTAAAATACAAATATTTGACATAGATACTGTGACAACGCATCATAGAAAAGCTCTACGCGTTTCGTGGTTCTACCACTCGTCAGGAGCAGATGCAGTAATAGGGGGTATCTATAATGACATAATTACCGGAATGAGTATAATATAAAATATACAATTGTAAAGAAAATGTATAGGAAGGAGAACAAAAAAGGGGGGGTCCCCAATATTCTCACCCTAGTATAGTATAAAAATGTATATATATGTCAAGAGTATCCCAAGTAAGAGACATCATAGGGAACGTCAAACCCGGAAGCTGAGATGGATAACCTCGAGGCACGGCAAGGGAATAGTGACCAGTTGTGAATGTATGATAGGCTGTCCCAATTTTTAAACTGTGGTACATATGATATTTAGTATAGATCGTCTTGTAGCTAATTCCCAGGGGCATCTGTGGGGGTCAATGCGTAGAAATTGGTAAAAAAATAAAGTAAAACAGTTCCACAGTTAGAAAAATTGGAGAAAAAGCCACCCCAAGATTAAAGTGTGTGAAAAGATAACAAGGTGGATGAAAAAGAAAAAATGTGGTGAGTATAAAAATAGGAAAGAACAGAAGAGGGATAAAGTATAAGAATGTGATTAGGATCTATTGTTAAAAGTGTAGTGTAGCATAGGTACCTGGATCTATAGGTATAAATAATTTAAAGTCCGAAAACCGTGCAGCAAGAAATACTTGGTGAGAGGAGCCGTTGCTAGTGTCAGCGTGAAGACATATGGGAGGTTTAAATAGCAGCCGTGCTCTGGAGGTAACCACCAACGTCACGCAGCGTAATCAAGGGAGGGGGCGGTGCCGCCTTCCGAGCCACATATGTGCTCGGCGTTTGGCGCCAAAATGACCCCCGTAGAATGCGCAGATGGACAAACGTGTCGACGGACTGGCGTCCGGATGTGACGTCAAACGTAAGACACGTGGGCGTGGCGTCTATACCTATAGATCCAGGTACCTATGCTACACTACACTTTTAACAATAGATCCTAATCACATTCTTATACTTTATCCCTCTTCTGTTCTTTCCTATTTTTATACTCACCACATTTTTTCTTTTTCATCCACCTTGTTATCTTTTCACACACTTTAATCTTGGGGTGGCTTTTTCTCCAATTTTTCTAACTGTGGAACTGTTTTACTTTATTTTTTTACCAATTTCTACGCATTGACCCCCACAGATGCCCCTGGGAATTAGCTACAAGACGATCTATACTAAATATCATATGTACCACAGTTTCAAATTGGGACAGCCTATCATACATTCACAACTGGTCACTATTCCCTTGCCGTGCCTCGAGGTTATCCATCTCAGCTTCCGGGTTTGACGTTCCCTATGATGTCTCTTACTTGGGATACTCTTGACATATATATACATTTTTATACTATACTAGGGTGAGAATATTGGGGACCCCCCCTTTTTTGTTCTCCTTCCTATACATTTTCTTTACAATTGTATATTTTATATTATACTCATTCCGGTAATTATGTCATTATAGATACCCCCTATTACTGCATCTGCTCCTGACGAGTGGTAGAACCACGAAACGCGTAGAGCTTTCCTATGATGCGTTGTCACAGTATCTATGTCAAATATTTGTATTTTACTTTATTTATTTTTATGAATCAATCTGCCTTTGCTTTTATACCTTTAAGATTGCCTTTGCTATTATTGGGGTTTACAGACCCAATTTAAAATTATGTATACTGTTATATCAGCCTTACATTGATGTGGAATGTCCTGATCTTGTCAACCACTGTTCATTAACATATTATACTGTTATATATTACTTTTTTGTTAATGAACTTATTGTGTACTACTATGTATTGTCCAGATCCGCTCATTTAGACCCATCAGTGCATTGCTATATTTATTTACTAATTATTACCCCTTGGGTCATGCATAAACCTTGCAATTAATAAACATTGGTATATTGATTGGTTTATATCATGTAGTGGTTGCTTCATTTAAAGTCCCACCATTTAGTTTTCCCTTTTGTTCAACTGTTAGTGGTGTTATAACAAAGTGGAAGCAACTGGGAACAACAGCATCTCAGCCACAAAGTGGTAGGCCACGTAAAATGACAGAGCGGGGTCAGCGCATGCTGAACCTCACGTTGCGCAGAACTTGCCAACTGTCTGTAGAATCAGTAGCTACAGACCTCCAAACTTCGTGTGACCTTCAAATTAGCACAACAACAGTGCGTAGAGAGCTTTATGGAATGGGTTTCCATGGCCGAGCAGCTGCATCCATGCCTTACATCACCAAGTGCAATGCAAAGCTTTGGATGCGGCGGTGTAAAGCATACCGCCACTGAACTCTAGAGCAGTGGAGACGTGTTCTCTGGAGTGATGAATCACGTTTCTCGGTCTGGCAATCTTATGAACGTGTCTGGGTTGCCAGGAGCACGGTACTTGTCTGACTGCATTGTGCCAAGTGTAAAGTTTGGTAGAGGGAGGATTCTGATGTGGGGTTGTTTTTCAGGGGTTGGGCTTGGCGTTCCAGTGAAGGCGTCAGCATACCAAGACATTGTGGACAATTTCATGCTCCCATCTTTGTGGGAACAGTTTGGGGATGGCCCCTTCCTATTCCAACATGACTGGGCACCAGTGCACAAAGCATGGTCCAGAAAGCCAGATGAGTGAGTTTGGGGTGGAGGAACTTGACTGGCCTGAACAGAGTCCTGACCTCAACCCGATAGAACACCTTTGGGATGAATTAGAGCAGAGACTGCGAGCCAGATTTTCTCATCCAACATCAGTGCCTGACCTCACCAATGTGCTTCTGGAATAATGGTCAAACATTCCCATAGACACACTCCTAAACCTTGTGGATGGCCTTCCCAGAAAAGCTGAAGCTGTTATAGCTGCAAAGGGTGGGCCAACTCAATATTGAACCCTACGGACTAAGAATGGGATGCCATTAAAGTTCATGTGCGTGTAAAGGCAGGTGTCCCAATACTTTTGGCAATAAAGTGTATCTTATTTTAGACCCAGTGATGTCATTACTAGGTCTCTGTGACCAGCTGTGCTATGATGGTGTGAGTCTACATCTCCTTCACTAGGAAGAGCCTGGTGGATATCAGCAGGAGGCAACTGATGATCCTGTGAGTACGCGACACCAGAGTAATGATCGCGTTTAGCTTTTAAACTCTGGAAGGAGTACAGGTCATCATTGGCATAGAGATCCTGCAGGACATTCTTTTTGTGTACAGTGCAGCCATAAGTTTAGGAGTCCTTACGTTGTTCAGTTTCACAGTTTTCAGGGTATCTCATGCTCCCCATCCTTATCCAAGTTCATCATTCCCAATAATAACCCAAAAAGAACCCCCCCCCCAAACTGTTATTTGGAGCCGGTGGAAGAGTGCTAAAAAAAAAGTCTGTGTGCCTGGCTTGTGGGAAATAGGACTCAACTCACCAATGGCTCTTTTGAAAGGGGTGCACTGCACATGCAAATTTCCAAACCCCTATCAGAGAAAAGGAGAACAGATACATTTGACCCTATCCACTTGCTTACGGGGCCAATTTCTGACACTTCTTTCATACATGTAAAAATCAGTGGGTTTTTTTGCTAGAAAAAGACTTAGAACCCCAAACATTATATATATATTATTATTATTTTTAGAGGAGACCCTAGAGAATAATATGGCAACCGATGCAATTTTTTATGCCACAAGGTATTTGGGCAGCATTTTTTTGGAGGGAAAAAATATATTTTAATTTATAAAAAAACAAAAAAAAAAACCACAATGTATAACCCAATTGTTTTGCAAAATATAAAAGATGATGTTACGCTGAGTAAATAGATACCCAACATGTAATGCTTTAAAATTGTGGAATGGCAGCAAACTACAGTACTTAAAAATCTCCATAGGTGACAATTTAAAAATGTCTACAGGTTACCAGTTTAGCGTTACAAAAAATATCTAGTGCTTAAAATATTACTAACTCTGACGTTCATGGCAATACCTCACATGTGTGGTTTGAACACCGTTTACATATGTGGGTGTGACCTACATATGCGTTCACCACTGCGTGTGAGCATGTGGGGATGGGGGCGCTTTAACATTTATTAATTTTTTTTTTTAACTGTCCCTCTTAAAAAATATTTTTTTATCACTTTTATTCCTATCACAAAAAATGTAAACATCCCTTGTGATAGAAATAAGCAGTGACAGGTCTTCTTTATGGAGAGATCTGGGGTCCATAAGACCCCGCATCTCTCCTCTACAGTGTAACGCATTCAATAAAAAAAAAATATATATTGATCCAATGCTTAAAAAAAAAATGGCCTTGTTTACATTGGGTTGGAACCAGAAGTGATGTCATGATGCCGCTACGGTCCTCCCAGACCATAAAGATGAGCGTAGGGCATCTTTCCTTTCGCTCATCTCCATTACCAGCAGCCTCAACCGCCGGATCAGTTCTCGGGGGTACCGATCATTCAGGTAAGCCTGAGAACCATAGGAAAGCAGCTGGAGGGGGCACCGCTTCTAAAAGTGATCCAGCAGCGAATCCTCTGCTCGGACCACTTTTATCGGGTTAGAGAATCGCCGGCTGAAAAAAACAATACGAGGGTCATGGCGTATTGCTGCAGCCATAACCCTGGGATTCCACTTCCGACCGAGGCTGTCTTTTTGTCTATGGCTCAATCAGCAAGTGGCTAAAGAGAGGTCTTCCCTCCAACACAGGGAGAGTTCGGAAGCTTATGGTGACCCTTTGTCCCTGACGGTAATATTGTGTAGGACAAGCTTAGAGATACCAACTCAAGCCACAAAGTTTCGCTTGTCAACTGTGGAAGTTTGGAAATACTTAGTAGAGGGGTGAAGAGATTCTGAAGCTGGATTCTAGCAGAGAGGAACAGGTAACATGGTCGGTGAAGCTCTCAGTAAATAATAGAAGAGTAAAAGTAGTATAAATATGGAATATTTTTCATGTCCTTGTATCAGGCTTGGGTTGATGTGAAAAAAGTTAAATGGGGCGAAAATCCTCTGTAGGTTTTTAATTTGTAAATTGCTATTAATAATGCATGATGTCTTCTTATCACGGCTTCTTTAGATGGAAGTGATGTTGGTGATTAGGTGTTAAGGGATTTTCCGTTAATGGAATATGGGGAAGACATGTTTCATGCTGAGGAGATTTTATAATCTTCGACTTGATGGAAATTACTTTTCAAAGCAGAATCTCGCCAATCAAGCGTGAACGAAACGTGCTCGCGAGCGGCACTCCCCATTTTGCACAGTTCTCGGAGTGATTTGTGTCAATGTAAAATCATCTGTTGATTGTGATGGCCTTTTGCTCTAAATATTTAGGGGGGTTAGAAAATGTGGGTGGGGTTAGACATCCACCAGGAAATTATAGGAAAGGCACTTTAAAAATGATATGCGAGAATGCTAGGTTGACCTTTATGGACTTTGGTCATCTTTCTTAGTTTTATTGTATTTATTCTATTGAGTTATTGTCAGGAACATCGTGCCAGCTGTTGGATTCAAGCACATGGCTAACCAGAAGGGCACATGTGCACATTACAGCGTGTGCACGAACGTGTTTGCACATCCACCACAGACATTAGCACCAAGAAGGCTATTTAAAAACTAAGTCCTGCATAGGCTAATTGCGGAATTGTCTTCACCTGTATTCCTGTAACCCCTGATGTCTGATCCTGATGTTAGGTTCCTTTGGTAGATAGCTGTTGGAGAAGGCCAACTCTGAGTTCCCCAGGGTGTGAAGTCTAAGCCCCAACCTGCTTCTTCACCTGGACCCCTGAAGGTGGGAATGGACTCACAGCAGACTGGAACTAGGTAGCGGCCCTCAGGTAGGCCCAGCTGAAGATGCGGAGACCACTTGCGTGTGAAGAGTACGAATGGCAGGAGAAAGAAGAGGATCCAGAAATTGAGCCGAGGTTAGGGCACGCAGCAGACGGCCAAAAATGGTAGATGAAGCCGGGGTCATTACACAGAAAGTCAGACACAGAATACAAGTAATATGCAGGAAACAGGAGCATGAAGGAACTACCTGGATAGCAAGGATAACCTGCCACACATTTGTGGTAGAGTTGAATTGTAAGTCTGTTAATTTGCTGCACATTTTCACTGGCAATTCGAAAAGTGTACAGTTTGTTGCAGAGTACTTGAAGCACAAGTTCTAGTTGACACTTTTCCAATTTGTAGCAGATTTGCACGGCAAATCTCTAGCAAGAGCAAAGTTGCAGTGATGAGTCTACAGCAAGAGCTCTGCAAGTCTACAGAAAATTCAGCCACAGTGACCCCCTGTGGTGGGATGACTATTGCACAACATAACTGAACCAGAACTTGCAGCAGACTTGCAGAATGTTTGCAAAGAATGTTGATCTGGAGTCATGCAATGCGGACTTGCTGCAATTGTGCAACCAACTCATGAAGCCTGGCAAGTCTAGCAAGAGCTTAGCAAGTCATTTTCAAACATGCAGCACAATTGCTTGCTATCTGGGTAGGAAGTTGCTCAGGCAACGTGAGCTGCACTGAACATGTCTATATATAGAAAAGTAGACTGTGAGGTGGACCAGGAAGTGATATAAGGGAAAGGGATATAAATCCACAGTAGAGCAGGCAACGCCCATAGGTGAACACAGAAGCCAGCAGCACATGTGAGTAGAACCACAGATCCAACAGAACCAATGCAGCAAAGAGGGAAGAAACTACAGGCTAAACTGTGACACCCGAACCACGTGCTTATCCTTTGTCACTGATCTGCCTTCTGTTTGACCTGCCTTTGGACTTCCCTTGCCTTTCTGTGGTTGCTGATTACCTCCATTACCAACTTCAGTCTGGACTCCCGAGCAAGTCTCTGCTTACTGACTTTGTACCTCGCTGCCTACACATTGCGGACCTCCGCCTGTTCCTAGCCTTGATTCTGCTTATAATTCAATGCTTGGCTGTTATCAACCCTGTCCCGTGACCTGAACTTGGTGCATCTTTGGTGCATTACCAGCTGTACTCCCACACATCTGATATCAGCACTCCTGCATGCCAGTCACCAGTTTCTGTACCAAGGTACTTGTGCCCTTTCATCATCCTTGTAGATCTTGTTTTAGTTTCCAGGAGTGCTTGGATGGGAATTGTGCCAGAGGCCACCCTCATAATCATGGGTTACTCAAATAGGTAAGGGACGTTATTTAGGTATATGGCATGTACCTAATCAGTCATGGAAGCTTGCAAATCAATTTTCCTACAGTAATTAGAGAGAGGTCAAATTTTGGAGAAACCTTGTTGAGCTACCAGTATCTTCTTGGATTGTGAGAGGAAATTAAAGTGCCGGGTATAGGCCACACAAACATTAGTGAACATACATATTCCATCGAGATAGTGACTGTAGTGGGAACCGAACCTAAGATATCAAAGATAGAAAAGTCTTACTAGTGTAGCACTCACCCACCTCCCACCCCCAGGGGCCACTGGAAATAACTCAGCTCTACCTGCCAGCCAGGTGCCTGACCTCACAAATGCGCTTCTGGAAGAATGGTCAAACATTCGAATAGACACACTCCTAAACCTTGTGGACGGCCTTCCCAGAAGAGTTGAAGCTGTTATACCTGCAAAGGGTTTGGCCAACTCAATATTGAACCCTACGGACTAAGACTGGGATGCCATTAAAGTTCATGCGTGTGTAAAGATGGGCATCTCAATACTTTTAGTAATATAGTGTATATCCAGCCTAAGGCAGGGCACTACACTTAGAGTTGCCACCTCATCCCTTTAAACCCGAACACAAATGAATTACACAGGTACTGAGGCTAATTAAAGGCAGCTAAGGCACCAAGTCAGTTTAATTACCACCTTAATCGGCCACAGAACCTGTGTAATTAATATGTGTTCGGGTTTAAATGGATGAGGTGGCAACCCTAACTACACTGGATTGAAGCTAGGTGCCAGTCAACCCCCGAAGAGGACAGGACTTCAGAGCAGTGAGCCTGCAGGGAATGGTGCTGGAGAGGAGGTGAGTATTGCAATAATGCCGCGTACACACGATCGGAATTTCGGCCCGCAAAAGACCGATGAGAGTTTTTCATCTGAAAATGCGACCGTGTGTACGCTCCATCGGTCTTTTGCTGGCGGAATTAAAGCTAGCAAAAGATTGAGAGCACGCTCTCAATTTTTTCGGTCTGGAAAAGTTCCTATCCGAAAGTGCGATCGTCTGTGGCAATTCCGACATGCAAAATCCCTACGTATGCTCGGAAGCATTGAACTTCATTTTCTCGGCTCGTCGTAGTGTTGTACGTCACCGCTTTCTTGACGGTTGTAATTTCAGCGAACTTTTGCGTGGCCGTGTGTATGCAAGGCTAGCGGAACCCCGTCGGAAAAGACGTCATATCTTTTTTCCGACGAGAAAAGCTTCAAGAAACTATTAGATAAGCACCTGAATGACCACAACATACAGGGATATACAATGCAATACTGACATATAATCACACACATAGGTTGGACGTGATGGACTTGTGTCTTTTTTCAACCTCACCTACTATGTAACTATGTAAAACTGATCATGTGTACGCGGCATAAGAGTTGCTTTTTTGTTATTATAAAGCCTGGGGTGTATCTATTTTGTTAACTATTGGGCTTTAAAAGAATCTGTTGCTATGCCCCGCATAGGCACAAATTTGCTATAAGGGGCTGAACAACAGATCTTTAAGATCATGGCATAAATGGACAAGCTCCTATTATCGGAATGCATTTATTTGCTCATATAATGAGCTAATAACACAATTATGCAAAGTGCTATTTTCCTGGTGCTAAACACAACTTTGGCTAGTAAAATCCGAAGCATACAATCCCTTTTAATTGCAGCTCTGGGGATTCTGAGCAGCTTAACGAACTTCTTGTCCCACTTGTCCCGAAATCTTTCCATTTGATGTTTTGCCTGGTGTCCCTCCCAAATAAAAAAAAAAAAATCTGTGACTGGCTTTTGCTATAGGCAAATAATCTGGATAAAAGCCTTCCTGCCTGCGCTCAAAATTCCTTTTGATCTTTTCCGTAAGAAAAAGAATCTTCGGTTTGGAGCGGGAGTAGATAAGAGAGAGTAATTGGCATATTACAAGGAGCTCTCACCGTTTCACATTGTAGGAGATGGTGACTTGCAAAGCAACATTTGCATAACAAAACAAAAAAAAAAAAAAAAATTAAATACTTATTTTATTTGGGCTGACATCAAAATAATTTGCATCAAAAAGGACTTAATTAAAAGAAACGTGTGCAATTTTTATTATGTTGAACTTTAATGAGTCCTGAATTTCAGAGTTTGGTTGTACGGCAGTGTTCTGTCCCACTTAGGTATGCAATTTTTTTATATTGAATTGCATCAGGTTTTTATTGTTCTGTAGTATTCTGACATCTAGTGGCATCCTCCGTACTGCTCTTATCTGAAGTAAAATTATGTTGGATTCAACTTCCAGGTCTTGCTGAAGAGTTAAGATGCCTGTGGATGGTGGCAAGTCAGCAAGGTGACCATACTGTTTGGACAGACTGGATCTAAGGAGGTATGTCAATGCATTAAGAAGCATTTGAAAAAGAACAGGCAGCATATGTGACTCGCTCAGTGGCAGACACTAGTGTACAGGGGTGTTGTTAGGTTCCTAATAGACTCAGGGCACTAATAGACTGGCCAGCAATTTCTGCTTCTGCATTAGTTTCCTTACACAGATCCACACAGGAAAGTTCAATTTTGAGACCAGTCAAAGCTGTTATTTTAGCTAAAGCCCCGATGAAGGGAACATTTTTCTGACCCCTGACACGTGTTGGAAGTTTTTTTTATTTTATCCACTTGCCTACTGGGCACTTTCACCCCCTTCCTGCCCAGGCCCATTTTCAGCTTTCAGCGCCGTCGCACTTTCAATGACAGTTCATGCAATACTGTACCTATATGGCATGACCAAGCCACAACATACAGGATCTCACAAAACTGAGTACACCCTCACATTTTTGTAAATATTTTCTTTTCATGTGACAACACTGAAGAAATGACACTTTGCTACAATGTAAAGTAGTGAGTGTACAGCTTGTATAACAGTGTAAATTTGCTGTCCCCTCAAAATAACTCAACACACAGCCATTAATGTCTAAACCGCTGGCAACAAAAGTGAGGACACCCCTAAGTGAAAATGTCCAAATTGGGCCCAAAGTGTCAATATTTTGTGTGGCCACCATTATTTCCCAGCACCGCCTTAACCCTCTTGGGCATGGAGGTCACCAGAGCTTCACAGGTTGTCACTGGAGTCCTCTTCCACTCCTCCATGACGACATCACAGAGCTGGTGGATGTTAGAGACCTTGCGCTCCTCCACCTTCCATTAGAGGATGTCCCACAGATGCTCAATAGGGTTTAGGTCTGGAGACATGCTTGGCCAGTCCATCACCTTTACCCTCAGCTTCTTTAGCAAGGCAGTGGTAGTCTTGGAGGTGTGTTTGGGGTGGTTATCATGTTGGAATACTGCCCTGCGGCCCAGTCTTCAAAGGGAGGGGATCATGCTCTGCTTCAGTATGTCACAGTACATGTTGGCATTCATGGTTCCCTCAATGATCTGTAGCTCCCCAGTGCCGGCAGCACTCATGCAGCCCCAGACCATGACACTCCCACCACCATGCTTGACTGTAGGCAAGACACACTTGTCTTTGTACTCTTCACCTGGTTGCCACCACACACGCTTGACACCATCTGAACCAAATAAGTTTATCTTGGTCTCATCAGATCACAGGACATGGTTCCAGTAATCCATGTCCTTAGTCTGCTTGTCTTCAGCAAACTTTTTGCGGACTTTCTTGAGCATCATCTTTAGAAGAGGCTTCCTTCTGGGACGACAGCCATGCAGACCAATTTGATGCAGTGTGCGGTGTATGGTCTGAGCACTGACAGGCTGACCCCCCACCCCTTCAACCTCTGCAGAAATGCTGGCAGCACTCATACGTCTATTTCCCAAAGACAACCTCTGGATATTACGCTGAGCACGTGACCTCAACTTCTTTGGTGGACCATGGTAAGGCCTGTTCTGAGTGGAATCTGTCCTGGTAAACCGCTGTATGGTCTTGGCCATCGTGCTGCAACTCAGTTTCAGGGTCTTGGCAATCTTCTTATAGCCTAGGCCATCTTTATGTAGAGCAACAATTCTTTTTTTCAGATCCTCAGAGAGTTCTTTGCCATGAGGTGCCATGTTGAACTTCCAGTGACCATTATGAGAGAGTGAGAGCGATAACACCAAATTTAACACACCCTCTCCCCATTCACACCTGAGACCTTGTTACACTAACGAGTTACATGACGCCGAAGAGGAAAAATGGCTAATTGGGCCCAATTTGGACATTTTCACTTAGGGGTGTACTCACTTTTGTTGCCAGTGGTTTAGACATTAATGGCTGTGTGCTGAGTTATTTTGAGGGGACAGCAAATTTACACTGTTATACAAGCTGTACACTCACTACTTTACATTGTAGCAAAATGTCATTTCTTCAGTGTCGTCACATGAAAAGATAGAAGAAAATATTTACAAAAATGTGAGGGGTGTACTTACTTTTGTCAGATACTGTATGTCATCACCCAATGTGATAATGACCACTATGCGCGGAGTCTTCTTCCCGGTGAGCTCCGGCAGCGCCTGCCATACCTTCAGCCGGGCATTCACATCGCATGCGCCGCTGGCGTCAGCGGCTGCATGCAAAGTGAATGTCTCCTAAACCGTACAGGTTTAGGAGATATTCATTTTACCTACAGGTAAGCCTTATTATAGGCTTACCTGTAGGTAAAAATTTAAAAAATGGGTATACAACCACTTTAAAGCGGAGTTCAAGCCACAAATATTTTTTTTAAAAAATACAGTGTTTGTAGCTGCTGACTTTTATTAAAGTGGAGTTCCAGAGTTCCATCCACTTTTACAACTCTTCAGCATCCCTCACTAAACTCTGCACTGTAAACGAATTGGATATTTTTACATTTTTTTTCTCAGCACCTACTGTATATCTGCTGTATTCATTTTTCACTTCCTCCTCCCTGGCCACGGCCCGTCGCATCATTTCCTGTTTGCAATGCCTTCTGGGAAGGGGCGGCAACTTCCTCTGACACTGCCGTTGCTATGGAAACCTGACCTGAAACCTTTTACACTGCTTGTGCTGGACATGAGATCCAGGAAGAAATACAGTCTGGCTTCAGATGCCCACACTTAAGATGGCCACGGCCTGCTGTAAGTTTATAAAATAACAAACTACTGCTATAAACTAACTAAACAGACCTTAGTTTACAGGCTAACTTTACTAGAATACATTAAGCTTGTGTATTATACAGGTATTTTTACTTAAAAAGTATAATTTCGGCTGGAACACCACTTTAAGGACACTTACCTGTCCAAGGAGCCTGCGATGTTGGCCCCCCGAGGCCGTTCCATCCACCGGATTGGGTGCAGGTGCCGCCATTCTAACTAAGGGAAACCAGCAGTGGAGCCTTGCGGCTTCACTGCCGGTTTCCTACTGCGCATGCGCGAGTCGCGCGGCTCTTTGTGAATGGCCAGCTCGAGTGTCAAAAGGTGACGCCATCTTGTCTGAAACAGGAAGTAAGTGCAGATTAGCTGTAATTGAACACCAGAGCTGTTGCTCATTTGGGGGCTTATTCATCTATATATATATAGACAGTGATTGACAGTGATTGTGGGTGACCAGCACCCCAGATGATGCCTGTTTAGGCGAAACGCGTTGGGATTTCTTGCTGGTCCACAGTTATTGTCTCTTTTTCAAGCGCTTGTATTCCTATTGGCAAATGTAAGTGTAATACTTATGATTTTATCTGGAATAAATATCCTATACAGTATTACGCTATGTGCCCTATCTCTTTCCTTTATCTATGGTTTGGCTGATTTGCATCTGCATGTAAGCTGTGTCTACTCTGCTGAATTCAAGGGAACGTCCATCCAGACGCTGTATTCCATACATTGAATTGGTGCCTCATTGGTTACATTCCAAGCTTGATTGGCTTGTCAGGTGTACACCAGTACAAGTCCAATCTTTCTTGGTAAGTGACTAGTACTTTCGGTGGTGGTCTTTTCATGGTTATTCACCATTGACTTTGATGTCTGCTCAAGATTTTAATGATCGTCACATGCTTGTTTTGGATCACTCACCACAGGGATTCACCATTATATGTGGTCCCTTTTCATCACATATGGACATTTATTTTTATTGATCTTTATACTGGTCATATGTCACTTTATTTACTGTATATTTATGTCACTGTTCACATATTATTTCACTTCTTTTATTGTGACATCATTGTGGACAATTACATTCTTGGTGTTTATTTGTTTATAGCGCTGCACTCCCCCTCCCTTTTTTTTGACCATTTTATTTACATTGTCGTGTTGGCTGCTTTTTCACGTTTTTTTTTTTTTGACAGCGCGGTACTCTTTGTGATTTTTTTTTTAGCACTGGTAGGCTATACATCACTTGCAGAGACAATGAACAGTCTTTTGCGAGTTTTGTTTTTGTTGTTTTATTAGTTAGTTAGTTATTATTTAGAATTTTCAGATTTCGTTCTTTCGAATTTTCAGATTTTCTTTCTTATTTTCTAATTTACGAAATGACGAATTTTCTAATTTACAAATTTATGAATTTACGATTTTTCGAATTTATGAATTTACGAATTTTCAAATTTACAAATTTTCTAATTTACGAATTGCGATCAAAACGAATGACCCGAAAAAAAAAAATGAATAAAACGAAAACAAACACATTTTTCCGCAGTGCACATGTCCAATTTGCATGCAATAGCACCAACAGTGCTGTCCCGAGGGAGCGCTCCCGGGCACAGTGACAGGGGCTCAAGGAAAAAGCCGATCATGGCGGCCAACATGGCCATAAGCCCCGCCCCCGGCATAGTAAACCCCTTAAAGGGCCGGTGTCAGCCGGAGCCAAGGGGTTAACAACAACAGCAAATTATGGCAACTCACCACCGGTCCAACAGTATTTATAGACTGTACAAGTAACTGCCACCAACACAAAAAAATGAGTAGAGGTTGACGTTTTGAAGATGCACAATGTCAGTGTGAAACGCGTCAACCTCTACTCATTGTCTGAGTCCCATGTCCTGGTGGTCTCCAAATATACTCATGGACCAGCGGTGGTGTGACTTCAAATTCTTTTAGTTTCTACGCGCGGATGCGAGCGGGGGGCTAGCACCCAGCCCACCCAGACCTTTGGATATAATACTTGCCTAGAGCAGCGTATTGCTCTCTCTTCCCAACTCAGTTTTGTACCTTTCTCCTGAACATAATGCTAAAAATATAATAGCTGCTCTCAGAGCTATTTAGAAACAAATTGACCTTCCTATGTACTGGGACCAATTCTATTTAAATTGTTCATAAACGACCTGGAGGATGGGGTAAACAGTTCAATCTCTGTATTTGCGGATGATACTAGCTAAGCAGGGCAATAACTTCTCCGCAGGATGTGGAACCCTTGCAAAAAGATCTGAACAAATTAATGGGGTGGGCAACTACATGGCAAATGAGGTTCATTGTAGAAAAATGTAAAATAATGCATTTGGGTGGCAAAAATCTGAATGCAATCTATACACTGGGGGGAGAACCTCTGGGGGAATCTAGGATGGAAAAGGACCTGGGGGTCCTAGTAGATGATAGGCTCAGCAATGACATGTAATGCCAAGCTACTGCTAACAAAGCAAACAGAATATTGGCATTAAAAAGGAGATCAACTCCAGAGATAAAACGATAATTCTGCCACTCTACAAGACTCTGGTCCGGCCGCACCTGGAGTATGCTGTCCAGTTCTGGGCACCAATCCTCAGGAAGGATGTACTGGAAATGGAGCGGCAACAAAGCTAATAAAGGGTCTGGAGGATATTAGTTATGAGGAAAGGTTGTGAGCACTGAACTGTCAGAAACCATGAACCAGACAGAAGTACAGTAAAATCACACTTGTTTATTAATAAAAATAAAAAGGTAAATAGAGTAAGCGTAGTCAAAGCATAGCCAGAGTCCAGTATCCGGATCGGGTAATCAACCAAGCCAGAGTTCAGTAACCAGATTGGGTAATCAGCCAGACCAGAAGTCAGGGATCCAAGTAGAGGAACAGCAAGCAGGATAAGGAGCCAGAAGGGATGTTAGCAAAGCCAGTCTTGAAACAGGAACACAGGAGATGGTTTCTTGTGATGTGACCAAGGCGAAGGCAGGAATGAAGTGAGCTGGAGATCTTTAAGTAGGCGGGACTGACGAGCAGATCCACAACAGCTGGTTAACTGTGGAGAGAGATAAGAGCTGGCAATTAGCCGTCAACTGAGCGGCCAGCTCAGAGAAGGAAGGGCTGAGCCAGCCCTGACATGAACTTATTCTCTCTGGAGAAGAGACACTTGAGAGGGGATATGATTTCAATTTATAAATACCGTACTGGTGACCAAACAATAGGGATAAAACTTTTTTGCGGAAGGGAGTTTAACAAGACTCGTGGCCACTCATTAAAATTAGAAGAAAAGAGGTTTAACTTTAAACTACGTAGAGGGTCCTTTACTGTAAGAGCTGGATGTGGAGTTCCCTTCCACAGGCGGTGTGTCAGAAACCATGAAATCAGGCCGAGACAGAAGTACAGTTAAATCACACTTGTTTAATAATAAAAGTAAAGAGAACAAACGTAATCAAAACATAGCCAAAGTTTAGTAAGCCAGAAGTCAGGGATCAATGTAGTGGAACAGCAAGCAGGATCTGGAGCCAGAAGGGATGTCAGCAAAGCAAGTTTTGAACAGGATTGTAGGCGATAGTTTCTGTGATGCTGACCAAGGCAGAGCTCCTCTGGGCTGGACGGCTTCAGTAGGCAGGACTGACGAGCAGGATATCATCAACAGCTGAGTAACTGTGGAGAGATATAGTAGGAGCTGGCAATTAGCCAACAGCTGAGCGGCCAGCTCAGAGAAGGAAGGGCTGAGCTCAGCCCTGACACGGTGGTCTCAGCAGGGAGCATCGATAGTCTCAAAAAACTATTAGATAAGTACCTTAACGACCACAACATACAGGGATATATAATGTAATACTGACATATAATCACACACATAGGTTGGACTTGATGGACTTGTGTCTTTTTTTCAACCTCACCTACTATGTAACTATCAGTTGTAGGTACAAAATGGCGGTGAAAAAAATGGATGCTGAAGCGAAGCCTTCCTGTCCTCTGTAAACATTTTCTTGGCTCGTTTCATGAGTCTACTGGTGAGACATAAAGCTTTCCTTCCTAATGAATATTCCATGTATGGATTTTTTTTTTATCCATGACCTGTTCCTTTCTAGTGAGCGAGAGAAAAATGACTGGCGTATAGAAAAGGCCGCCAATGTTCCTTGAGGAGAGAGAAGCAGCCGTGAGAGGAATTCTCTCCGTCATTTTGACATCTCAATAAGGAAAAACAGGGTCGTTGTAATTTCCTGAGCGCCGTTACCTTGTAAGATGGATAAACGTGACTGAACATTTATAGAACAGGCTTTCGGCTTTGCCTGGATTGTACAAGTTAATTGATGGCCTGTTCGGGGGCCTCGGGTTCCTGTACTGTCACATTCTCCGGCTTCGTGTCCGCTTCACAAGAGCGTAAGCTCCCCGCGGGGGGAACGTTTGTTATATGATGGCGCAATGTTTCTTGCGGGGGTGGAGGGGGGGGTTTGCGGGAGTTGCTGGACAGCTCCAGGCCCGTGTGTGAGCGCCGCCCTATAGGAAGTTGTTACATTGTAACAGTTATCCACAGCCAATCATGGTGCAAGCTGTTGCCACCTAAGAGCTAATTTGATACATGTAAAAAAAATTTATTTTAGTATAATCTGCTCAACTCTGTACACTTTTGTGGAAAAATATAGCAACAAAAAAAAAATATCGTATATAATTGCTACCCAAGCCATGTTGTAATTTAATGTTATTAAAAATGGACTTTATCTTCAACCACTTGCCTACCGGGCGCTTTCACCCGCTTCTTACCCAGGCCGATTATCAGCTTTTAACGCTGTCACACTTTGAATGACAATTGCGCGGTCATGCTACACTGTACCCAAATGACATTTTTATCATTTATTTCACACAAATAGAGCTTTCTTTTGGTGGTATTTAATCACTGCTGGGAGGGGGGGGGGGGGGTGTTATTTTTTGCTAAACAAGTGAAAAAAGACTGATAATTTTGCGGTTAAAAAAAAAAAAAATTCAAAGTTTGTCATAAACTTTGGTGGCAATATTAGTGCATCCTCATAAGTGCCTCCTAATCAGTGCCCATTAGTGCAGCCTATGAGTGCCCATCACTGCAGCCTATGAGTGCCCATCACTGCAGCCTATGAGTGCCCATCACTGCAGCCTATGAGTGCCCATCACTGCAGCCTATGAGTGCCCATCACTGCGGCCTATGAGTGCCCATCACTGCAGCCTAAGAGTGCCCATCACTGCGGCCTGATCAGCACACATAAGCGAAGGAGAAAAATTACCTGTTTGCGAAATTTTATAAAAAAATGTTTTTTTTTTTCTCAAAATTTTCAGTCTTTGTTTAGCAAAAAATAAAAAAAACCCAGTGATGAAAGAAAGCTTTATTTGTGTGAAAAAAAAGAAGATAAAAACGCCATATGGGTACAGTGTGTTGCATGACCGCGCAATTGTCATTCATAGTGTGACAGCGCTGAAAGCTGAAAATTGGCCTGGGCACAAAGGGGTGTGTAAGTGCCCGGTAGGCAAGTGGTTAAACCCCAAATTAATTATTTACTATTCCTTTTATACTGGCTTTTGAAATTCACAAATGCAGCATTTGGATGAAAGGTTTAGCAATAGGAAACACTTTTTGAAAGATTAAAAAGTGCATTTTATATACAACTTTATAGATCAGACAAAAATGAGGGACAAATGAGAGGGAAAGAGGGACTTTTTTTTTCCAAATCAAGGACAGTCCCTCGAAATCAGGGACAGTTAGGAGCTTTGATGAATCTGTTGCAAATGTTCTTACCTGCCAGTAATTGTGCTTCCTTTTGCAGGCTGACAAAACAAAGCCACTGCCATGCAATTAGGTGCAGCGTTGTCAGCCTGCTGTGTGAGCCCCTGCAGTTGTCTATTGGGGCAGCCCAACAGCCAACTGAAGGACTGCTGACAGTAGTGTGACAACGCTGTCACCAGTTGTGAGGAAATGGTTTAGCATTGTCAGACTGCAACAGGAAGTGCCGCTCTTGGCGGGATCTCCAGGTAAGAAAATTTGCATCAGATGCAAAAAAATTATTTGCTTCAGAAAACTGTATACAGTGAGCCATTGTACCTTAGCATACTGAAAAAATTACATTGTAGGGTGCTTTTTCTTTTTGAGTATTTTTTTTCCTGTCTAAAAGAGCATTTCTTAGTCACTTCCTGTTATAGGGTGACAACGCCGACTTGCAGGATCTACCTGCAGGCACAGTGTTGTCACCTTCCTCTGTGTGCTCTTGGGTCTACAATGAAGCTAGAAGGGGTAGGGAGGACTATAACAAGGGCTAGTCCAAACAAACCCTACCTCCCCATAAAGAAGTGTATGGACTATTGCGGTACCCAATGGAAACATACAGAATAGATAAAAATTTCAATTTATTAAATTACAAATTATAAAAATAATAATATGCATCGACAATGTGAAGACATTGGAACACAATCCAGGAGAAAAGTAACCTTGGAATTTATTTGAAAGTGTGTCTAAAGGTAAAATCTTTCTTTTTTTTAGAAATACACCAAAGCCGTAGTCCAAATGCTATCTACAAAGTCTTTATTGATTAAACTCCAGGCAAAAAGACACTTCGGCTTACAAAGCCTTATTCGTAGCTTTTTTTTTAGTGTTGCTACTGTAGGGAAGGATTTATTGTTAACATGAAAAGAAACACGCTCAGCGCTTTAAACAATAATAGGGATAAAACAGCAGCACTCACCAATACCCGAATACCAAAATATCTTAAACTATTGTGTACAAAAATGTGTTGCGCCGTTTACAAACATGTTAAACAAAATATGACTTCCCTGCTTAGCTCCCCCCTACACGTTTCGTCCGATTGGAGATCTTCCAAGGGCTGTCGGACGTGAGAAGAAGGGATTTTCACTTTGGACTTCTTTCAGCACAATTCATTTGGGACTTTTTCTGTACGTTGGTCGCTTTATTTAAGATTTATTTTGTTTAACGGATTTTTTAGACAGGCCGACACATTTTTGTACACATGAATTTATTGCTGTCTCTGCCCCCTCGGTGAAGATTCGCCTTTTTATTTGTCCTCTGACCATTATCACAGAAACAAAAAGTAAGGGGAAATCCAAATTTTCAGAGTTGTCACTAGATGTCAGGGCTGGCCTCAGCCCTTCCTTCTCTGAGCTGGCCGCTCAGCTGTCAGCTAATTGCCAGCTCCCATCTCTCTCCACAGGTACTTATCTAATAGTTTTTTGAGACTATCGATACCCCCCGCTGAGACCACCGTGTCAGGTCTGGGCTCAGCCCTTCCTTCTCATAGCTGGCCGGTCAGCTGCTGGCTAATTGCCAGCTCTTACTGTATCTCTCAACAGTTACTCAGCTGTTGATGATATCTTGCTCGTTAGTCCTGCCTACTTAAGCCGTCCAGTCCAGAGGATCTCTGCCTTCGCCTTGGTCAACATCACAGAGCCTATCTCCTGCATTCCCGTTTAAAGACTTGCTTTGCTGACATCCCTTCTGGCTCCAGATCCTGCTTGCTGTTCCACTACATTGATCCCTGACTTCTGGCTTGGCTGACTATCAGTTCCTGTTACTAAACTTTGGCTGTTTTGACTTTTTTACTTTTATTATTAAACAAGTGTGATTTAACTGTACTTCTGTCTCTGACTGATTTCATGGTTTCTGACACTAGAACAGGAGGCGAGGATAAGTCTTCCAATGGAGACACCCATTCTGGTGACATCTGTATAAAAGGGTGATTCATGTCACTTTTGGAAGAGATTTCCTTTCACCCCCTGTTTCATCTCAGGGGCAGGAAGTGATGACTTCCAACAGGACACAGATGGTAAAAAATAGTCTATTCTATTCTCACCACACACAAAAAAAAAGCAAAGTTTTGGCTATACATGTGTAGGCACGGGTTAGTGCCCCTTTTGGGGAGCTCCCTTTACTGGGTGGGTATGGTAGGTGGAGTTGTTCAGTCCTTTATATTCTAGAGCAATGATCTCCAAACTGTGGCCCTGGGGCCAAATACGGCCCTTTTCCTGCCTTTATCTGGCCCTTGGGACACCACTCCTCCCACTGATATGAGACACTATTCTGCCAGCTCACATCAACAATGAAGCACAATATCTCCCACTAACACAAATAATGGGGCACTATTCCACCCAATGATACCAATGATGGTGCACTGCTCCTCCCCCTAAAATTTCCACTACCGATGGCCATAGTCTGGCCTCACTAAAAAGTCTGAAGGACAATAAACTGGCCCTTTGTTTAGAAAGTTTGGAGATCCCTGTTCTAGAGCAAGAAAAGCCTGAGGAAGAGGGTGATGGGAAAGGCCTACACCTAGTATACTAAGATGTAAACCTATATCCTGGAGGAAGTGGACCCTTCAGGGTAGGCCCAAAACAGACTCTTGTGAAGCATCCACCTATAAAGGACCTGAAGTAAGGAGGATGGCTGCCAGCTCACATCAACAATGAAGCACAATATCTCCCACTAACACCAATAATGGAGCACTATTCCACCCAATGATACCAATGATGGTGCACTGCTCCTCCCCCTAAAATTTCCACTACCGATGGCCATAGTCTGGCCCCACTAAAAAGTCTGAAGGACAATAAACTGGCCCTTTGTTTAGAAAGTTTGGAGATCCCTTTTCTAGAGCAAGAAAAGCCTGAGGAAGAGGGTGATGGGAAAGGCCTACCCCTAGTATACTAAGATGTAAACCTATATCCTGGAGGAAGTGGACCCTTCAGGGTAGGCCCAAAACAGACTCTTGTGAAGCATCCACCTATAAAGGACCTGAAGTAAGGAGGATGGAAGAGTGGGAGCGACCATTTTATGTTAAAGGTGAAACTGCATTGTGGTGAATTGCTAATGTTGAACCTAAAGTGCTGGAGGTGGCGTTTGAGCTGTAAGGAACCGTTAATATTCTTCAAAATCAATAAATAGCTGAACAAGTGGACATTCCTTGTTTCTGGAAGTAGGCCTCAGGCAAGGAGAATGTGAATGATCTAAGTTGGAGGATTTTCTCCCATTACAGGTATGTGTGTATCCTAATCCAGTCTTGTTGCAGGAGGACAGTAGGAGGTGCCCTTAGCCAGCATGGCCATTGCTGCTTATACTTGGCATAGTAAACAAGATAGGGTACATCAGGGCTCAAAATTTCAAGTCCTGAGCTACTGACCAGACCTTAAATGATACTCGTCACCAGTTGCCCCACCCAACCCCTACCCTGCCCCTAATTCTGCCCCTAAACACACCCTCGTAAATTATCTCATGAAATGACACTTATGTTTTATGCAGAATTGAGTCACAAAAATAAATATGAACACGTTTATTAGTGCCTATCAGTTCAGCCTCACTCGTGCACATCAATGCAGTCTCACCAGTGCCCATCAATGCAGCCTCACCAGCGCCCATCAGTGCAGCATGACCAGTGCCTATCAATGCAGCCTCACCAGTGCCCATCAATGCAGCTACACCAGTGCCCACCAATGCAGCCTCACCTGTGCCCATCAATGCAGCATGACCAGTGCCCATCAATGCAGCATGACCATTGCCCATCAATGCAGCCTCACCAGTGCCCATTAATGCAGCCTTATCTGTGCCCATCAATGCAGCGTGACCAGTGCCCATCAATGCAGTCTAACCTGTGCCCATCTATGCAGCTTGACCTTTGCCCACCAATGCAGCCTCACCTGTGCCCATCAATGCAGCATGACCAGTGCCCATCAATGCAGCATGACCAGTGCCCATCAATCCAGCCTCTCCTGTGCCCATCATTGCAGCATGACCTGTGCTCATCATTGCAGTGTGACCAATGGCCACCAATGCAGCCTCACCTGTGCCCATCATTGCAGCGTGACCAGTGCCCACCAATGCAGTCTCACCTGTGCTCATCATTACAGCCTCGCCTGTGCCCATCATTGCAGTGTTACCTGTGCCCATCGTTGCAGCCTTGCCTGTGCCCATCATTACAGCGTGACCTGTGCCCACCAATGCAGCCTCACCTGTGGCAATCATTGCAGTGTGACCAGTACCCACCAATGCAGCCTCACCTGTGCCCATTATTGCAGCATGACCAGTACCCATTATTGCAGCGTGACCAGTGCCCATCATTGCAGCGTGACCTGTGCCCATCATTGCAGCCTCGTCTGCGCCCAACATTGCAGCGAGACCTGTGCCCATCATAGCAGCCTCGCCTGTGCCCATCATTGCAGCGTGACCTGTGCAGAGGAAGATAGACGGCGGATCATCACAGAGCGGGGATTGCCCGCCGTAACAGCTTACATTAGAATTGCCATCCGATCGCCGCCACACACAGGCGCCGGGTCAGGAGGCGGGTGTGATGGCGAGGGGACGGCAATTCTAATGTAAGCTGTGATCCGTCCAGCTCGCCTCCTCCTCCACTCTCTCTTCTCCCGAGGGCGATCGCTGGGAGAACAGCTCCCATTCATCCTCGCCTGCTGGCCTGTCCTCGCCCCCCCCCCCCCATCTCCCGCCCCGCTCAGAGGCAGCCCATGCCAGAAACCATTTTGCGAGTAGGCGAGTGGAAAATTTGAGGGCTGGGGTACATCACCACTGGGAGAAGATGCATCTTAGCAAACACAATATGCAGCCATAATGATTATCTACACGAACAAACACCCACACAGGTTGAACTGGATGGACTATTGTCTTTAATCACCCTTACCAACTATGTAACTATGTGTTGGCCTCTCCGGTTGGCGTAGTATCGGGGGGGCCAAGCTGAGGAAGGTGTGGACTGTGCTCAGTGTGAGATAATGAAAGAGTATAGTGGCAGTATGAGCACAATATGGCTGTGATGTATTCATGGAAGAGAGCTGCTGAGGAGGTGGATAAGCCCCAGTTTGCAATGCCAAGCTACAGAGGAATCACCATGGACACGGGGCTATGGGTGGTTATGCGGAAATTATTAGCTATTTTCCTCACCAGGCTCACAGTTAGGCAGGGGCTCCTTTAACTCACTTCCCAGAAGCCCCTGGACAATCCCAGGGGATATACAGTAGGTTTCCTGATTTGCTAGCCTCAGGTGCTCTAAGAGGCCACAGTTGATAAGGCAGAAGTGTTTGGGCTTACAATCTGTCGCCAAGTGTGCAACCCCCTACATTTAATTTCAGTGCACGGGCAGCCAGTCTGCAGAGCAATAGCAAGCAGCTTTCAAGTAAGACCCAGCCACCATAAAGAGCACTGCGCAAATTATTTCCACAGTACTATGAGTCAGTAGGCCTGCATCTCCAGTCACTTATCTGTGTTTTCAGCCTAGAGACTCCTCCAGTTGCTCACCTGTGGAACCAACCCTGGGATCCCTCCAGCCACTCACCTGGACTACCAGACCAGTCCAGGGGCCAAGCTTAAGTAACCCTTACTGTACTTTACTGTACAGCTTAATAAAACAGTGATTCCTTTCAATATTCTGTTTCCATAGTCGGACAGAGGCTAGGCTGCACTGCCACCAAGTGTTTTTACTGAGTAACAGAGACATTGTTCTTAGGAGCTCCTGTTTGCTCTACACATTCTTTTGCCCCGTACACACGATCGGACTTTCCGACAACAAAACCGTGGAATTTTGTTTGAAGGTTGTTGGCTCCAAGTTGTCTTGCATACACACGGTCACACAAATGTTGGCCAACAATTACGAACGTGGGAACGTGGTGACGTACAAGACGTACGACAAGCCGAGAAGAAGGAAGTTCAATAGCCAGTGCGGCTCCTTCTGCTTGATTCAGAGCATGCATGAACTTTTGTGCGTCGGACTTGTGTACACACGATTGGAAATTCCGACAACAAAATTTTGTTGGCGGAAAATGTGAGAACCTGCTTGCCAACATTTGTTGGCGGACAGTCCAGCAACAAATGTTCGATGGAGCGTACACACGGTCGGAATTTCAGCCAACAAGCTGACAGCCAACATTTGTCGGAAAATCCGATCCTGTGTACGGGGCATTTGCCTTTCTGGCCCTGTTTGTGTTTTTAAGCATATTCTGCACCTATTTGGTGAAGTTCATCTTAAAAGCTACCCTCTGATTCATTTTTCAGATCCCTCTAGCTGTTACAATGCTTATTATGCTTATGTTTATTGCTGGACCTGTTGGGCACAGTTTGGTTAGCCATGAACTTTCTGTTTGCTTTATATAATGTGGTTTATTGAATATAGAGTGGTTGACCATGTGGTGCTTGCATGCTGTGGAAGTTATCTAATACATGCTGCTCAACGCATGAAACCTTCAAATAAGTTGATGCTCTCGGGATCCTCTATCCTGAGATCTTTCCTTTTTCATGAGCTGTTCTACAATCAAACACATATTTGCTTTCACCTACATTTTTTGCCTGCAGTTGGGAGTGCATTTGATCTGGCTCCATCAGGATTCCAACATGCACAGGAATTGTTGGAAGCACTTATGACTTATGCAGGGTTCGTTTCTACGTCTACGTGTTCATATGGATGATGGCACTTTTGTTTATTTAAAAAGAGACATATGCTGCATTCAAAGCGGTAGTACAACATCACTACTACTTTTCAGATGGACTCTGATTTATTAATACAAGTACTATAGTGTACACTGTGTCCTGCAGTAACAGGACTACATTACAATATATTGAATCCAAGTACACACTACCCATTACAGTAGAGGCGAAAACAATTTGTTTAGTTTTGGATTCATTTGTTAAGTTAATCATTTTGTTTCATCATGTTCATTATTAGGGATGAGCCAGCGGTTCGAATCGATTGTAAGTTCGACTCGAACATCAGGTGTTCGTTTGTTCTAAAACGAACCGAACATATGGGGAGTTCGCGGGAAATTAGAGCGCCACAGAACGCCCCATAATGAACTGCAAGATTGCAGTGCATTGCTGTATGATGATTGGCCAAAGCATGCACCTGACCTGTTGAGAGAGCCATATTTGGCCAAAGGCATGGTGCCTTTGGCCAATCATGGCTCAGGGGGACTATGTCCACGCCCCACACTATATAAGGCCGCTTACAAAGCGGCCTTGTGTATTGTTGTTGGCCTGGACAGAGAGATAGCTTGAGTTAGATTAAGCAGGCAGGTTATTCAGTTAGTGGCAGTGTATTTGATTATATATATATATATATATATATATATATATATATATATATATATATATATATATATATATATATATATATATATATATATATATATATACTGGTATATATATATATATATATATATATATATATATATATATATATATATATATATATATATATATATATTTATACACTGCCTGCACTGACTGAATATAGAGTAAACACTGAATATAAAGTCTATGCTAAATGCAGAGTATATGTGTATATATATATATATATATATATATATATATATATATATATATATATATATATATATATATATATATATATATATATATATATATACACTAGACTGACTGTATATATATATATATATATATATATATATATATATATATATATATATATATATATATACATACAGTCAGTCTAGTATATATATAGATATATATATATATATATATATATATATATATATATATATATATACACATATACTCTGCATTTAGCATAGACTTTATATTCAGTGTTTACTCTATATTCAGTCAGTGCAGGCAGTGTATTAATATATATATATATATATATATATATATATATATATATACATACATACACAGTCCAGTATATGTATATATATATATTATATACATACTGTATATATACTCTGCATCCAGTGTAGCCTATATCTACAGTGCATTCGGTGGTGTACTGTTTCTAATAGACTTCAGGTGGTGTATTAATATATATGTTGTAGCCTATATCTACAGTGCATTTGGTGGTGTACTGTTTCTAATACATTTCACGCAGTGTATTAAAATATATATGTCTAGTGTATATATATATATATATATATATATATATATATATATATATATATATATACTCTGCATTTAACGTAGACTTTATATTCAGTGTTTACTCTATATTCAATCAGTGCAAGCAGTGTATTAATTAATATATATATATATATAGTCCAGTATGTATATATATATATATATATATATATATACTCTGCATCCAGTGTAGCCTGTATCTACAGTGCATTCAGTGGTGTATGGTTTCTAATACACTTCAGGCGGTGTATTAATATATATATATATATATATATATATATATATATATATATATATATATATATATATATATATATATTCTGTGTTCAGTGTAGCCTATATATATATACAGTGCATTTGGTGGTGTATAGTTTCTAATACACTTCAGGCAGTGTACACAGTATATAATACAGTGTAGTGTGGTGTTGCAAAACAAAAAATACATCATGTCCAGAAAGGCCACCAAGGAGAGGCAGACGAGGGAGTCATGTTCCCCCAGCTGCAGCATACTGCCAAGTTTGCTCCAGTGACGAGGAGGGAGGGGATGATGAGGTCACTGACTGTATTTGGGTGCCTGAGAGAAGAGAGGAGGAGGCACAACCCCAACGAGGCAGGATGTCCTCTAGGAGGCAGCTTAAGGGCAGCCACCCTACTGCATCACACCTCAGAGCTCCGCAGGTGCAGGCGCTGCTGAATCCCCGCTGACTTTTAAAAGTTCTTTGGTGTGGGCCTTTTTTGCCATGTGTGCAGCAGATCGCACCGTTACTGTTTGCAACCTATGTCTGAAGCGGATCAAGCGTGGCCAGAACAGCAGCCGCTTGGGCACCACATGCTTGACCAGACATATGCCGACCTGTCATGCAGTCCGTTGACAACAGCACTTGAAAGACCCAAATCAAAGAAAAAGGTGGACTTCTCCTTGCTCCTCATCTGGGATCTCCAACACTACTATACCTCCAGTCCTCTCAAAAACCTGCACTGAGAGGAATGAAGGTAAAGCAATAGGTGTCCCAAGTACTTGCATCCAATCTGCTAGTGGTACACCACCAGTTGATTTTAGCAGGCAACTTTCCTTACCTCCAGATGCTGAACCGTAAAAATAAATTCAGTCCCAGCCATCCACATGCTCAGCGTCTGAATGCTAGCTTGGCCAAATTGCACTGCAACTGCTGCCTTTTCATCTTCTTACTGGAATTACCCGGGATACACCCCATTCAGTAACAGAAACAAACAGAACTCTGAACTTCGGGACAAGCCATTGAAAGCCATCTCTTTGATCAGCCCTAGACTGTCTATAGTCTAACAACTCTAAATTCAGAATAGGGACACCCCTGCTAAAGTGCAGGATCCCTACATGTGCAAAGACCTTATTGAGATATACAAATTGAGGATTTTTCTTGGGCAAAGAGCCAACAAAAACCTAAACTAACAAGTTCAATATTAAAAGGAATTTGAGATATATACACAGAGGAGATATCAAGACATCAATCTCTTTTTTATTATACCCATGGAGGGGTTTCAATAATTCTTTCTTTTTTTATATGCACAGCTGTCAGTATAATAAAGTAGAGATTCTTTTATTATTGCATTTTTGTGGCACATTTTTATGTGCCCAGGTCTCAATCGTTCTTATTATGGAAAAATAAGTGTCGCTTCTAATATTTCCCAGCTGTTCACTCATGTTACATTTTGTACCAAATGATTTCTTGCTGTGAGTAATTTCAGACACATCTTGAGACTGTACACTAATGTAGAGACTCTACATGTGTAGGTTTCACTTGTTCAGCCTGTGGGTTGAGAGAAAGCCACTTGATTCTCCAATCTACACTAAACAGCATTGATGGAGGAATCTCCCCCTGATCGAAGCAGCTGCTGAAGGACTTTGCTTTTTAAGCTCCACTCACACCAATCGATTTGGAATTGCAGCAAAACGCATGATGCACCTTTGGCTGTCGTTCATTCTTAATGACACCTCAAACATGCTGCGCTAGAAAAACATGCAAAGAGTTGAGTAGACCTCCACCGTGCCACATCCAATTAAATATACATTATATTGTCAAAAGTATTGGGACGCCTGCCTTTACACGCATGTGAACTTTAATGGCATCCCAGTCTTAGTCCGTAGGGTTCAATATTGAGTTGGCTCCGCCCTTTGCAGCTATAACAGCTTCAACTCTTCTGGGAAGGCCGTCCACAAGGTTTAGGAGTGTGTCTATGGGAATGTTTGACCATTCATCCAGAAGAGCATTTGTGAGGTCAGGCACTGATATTGGACGAGAAGGCCTGGCTCGCAGTATCCACTCTAATTCATCCCAAAGGTGTTCTGTTGGGTTGAGGTCAGGACTTTGTGCAGGCCAGTCAAGTTCCTCCACCCCAAACTCGCTCATCCATGTCTTTATGGACCTTGCTTTGTGCACTGGTGCGCAGTCATGTTGGAACATGTTGGAACATCCCCAAACTGTTCCCACAAAGTTGGGAGCATGAAATTGTCCAAAATGTCTTGGTATGCTGACGTCTTAAGAGTTCCCTTCACTGGAACTAAGGGGCCAACCCCAACCCCTGAAAAACAACCCCACACCATAATCCCCCCTCCACCAAATGATTTGGACCAGTGCACAAAGCATCGCGCAGCGGCAGGAATCGGGCAGCGGTGGACATCAAGGAGCAGCGGGGATTGGGGCATCAGTGGACATCATCCTGCGGCGGGAATCGGGGCATTCACCGGCATCAGGCTGCGGCGGGCATTGGGCAGTGGCGGGGATCGGGCAGCGGCAGACATCGAGGAGCGGCGGGCATCTGGTAGTGGCTCTAGGGTTGCCACCTTTTCTTCAAGCCAAACCCGAACACTTTTGCGGCACAGGGCATTTTTTGTTGTTGCAGTAAACACTATAGGATTAAAAAAGACCTGGGACACATTTGGGTGCCCCAAGGAGAGTAGTAATATAGCGCGCAGAGCGCCTCAGTGGGTGTGGCCAAATTGCTCTTGCTGACATCACCACCCCACCCATCAGTGATGCCAAACCTGCCCCCAAACAGCCGCCCGCCGTGGCAACACACTATCTCGGTTACTTGGGGATCCACAGTCTGGTCTGAATAATGTGTCCGGTTTCAGGTGGACTGAAACCCGGACACATGATTCAAAACCCGAACTGTCCGGGTAAATCCTGGACAGGTGGCAACCCTAAGTGGCTCCTGTGTCTTCTCCTCTTCCCCCCCTCCTCGCTTCCTCCGTACGTCTCCTCCCCTCCTCCTAGGCATCCAATAGGATCGCCTGTCCTTTCAGCCAATCGGGTGATGGGTATCAGACACGCTTACCGATTGGCCGGGAGGAGGTTCAGTGTTGCACCAGCGAATATTGATTTGCTGGTGCAACACACCTGGGTTGGCTCCAGACGCAATGCTCTGCACTCCGAGCACACCCTATTTTGAACCCTTTTAGAGCCTTCGTCCTGAAAGGGGCCGGGCGCATGGATAGGGAGGGCGGCGGCATGGATAGGGGGGCGGCGCCCTGCGCCCTTAATGAAGGGGCTTCCCCTGGCAGAAATCTTAAAGGGGATGGATCTTTCCATCTATTAAATCTTCTGCCCTTGTTGTTGTTTTAACTTTGGATAGTAAAACATTTTTTTTCTGACAGTAAATACTTTATACAGCCCACTTCCTGTTTCCTGTCTGGTCATTAGCCTAGGCCTGTGACATCATGCACAGCTCTCTCTCACTCTAGTGAGAGTTTTGCCAGGAAGGGAGGGGGAGGGGTGAGTCATAAGAGGGCCAATGAGAGCTGCAGAGCTGGAGGTGTGTGTCTGTGTAAATCCAGGAAGTGAACAGGCAGCAGCTTCAGCTGCCCACAGTTAAAATGGCTGCAGCCAGACTCAGTGGAGGGAGATTTCTGCAGCATATTTGGCAAGGACAGAATCGCAGTATATATAAAATAATATGCAAAGTGGTTGGGAGGGAAGCTTCAGAATGGCAAAGATGTTTTATTACAAATTATGTGAGCAGACTGCAGTTTCTCTTTAAATGATCAAAAAGTTAATTCGCTTTTGTTAAAACGCCTGAAAAGACTGAACAGCGGAGTCCAGAGTCTTTTGTGCAGCATCTATGTTATTCCCCTCTTAATTTGTAGCTTTTATACCATCGCTAAAAACCGCACAGATACATTTTTATTATGTTTTTATATGTTTGTCAGCCGTGATTTGCACTCATTTCTGGGCTCCGTTCTGGTATGGCATTAAACATCAGCAAGTTCTAATTAATCCTCAATAGCATTCATTGTTAGAATGGGGCCGGCGATTGTAATCTGCGCTTTGATGAAGTGCACACAAATATTGATAACATCTCGGCAGCACTGCCGAAAAAACAGCCGTTGTTAATGGGAACAAAGTGTATGGCTGCCGTGTTCATTTTCCCCTAATTTAGTAGTTATTTGACGTTTATTGTACGTTTGCCGGAGCACTAATGCATTTAGGAAGGAACGTAAAGTGAAATTTATTCGGAAAGGGGAAAATAAAACTAGATTACAGGTTATGCTCAAATTTATATTCGTGAACTTTGCTGTGAAAACTTTTTTTTTTTTTGTTCTTTTTTTTTGGCTAATGTAGCAAGGGCCCCCGACCCCTAGAGGCCTAATGGTGACCTCCAGAGTTAGGGACAGCTGACATCCTTCTGTTTAGAGTGGGCTACAAGGCATGGTGGGTGTAATGCAAGGTGGATTGATGGGCGCCAGACACTTCTTGAATGCAAAGAGATTTATTATCTCTTAAACAGAACTGTGGGGTAGAGAGGGTTAGGGCCAGGACACCGTTTAGTAGGCGCAATGTTAATTGGCAGACGCCGCAACTTCTATAGGCAATGAAAAGAAGAGAAGAAACAGTTTGGGACTTTATACCCTGTTTCCCCGAAAATAAGACCTAGCATGATTGTCTGTGTTGGCTGCAATATAAGCCCTACCCCCCAAATAAGCCCTACCCTGTTTCCCCGAAAATAAGCCCTACCCTGAAAATAAGACCTACAAGGACTTTAACTAGGACTTATTTGGGGTTTATATTGCAGTCATCACCGACTATCACGCTAGGTCTTATTTTCGGGGAAACAGGGTAGGAGGACATTAGAATGTACCGTCATCCCCGACATTTGGATACAGAGGCGGCTCTAGGCTTTGTGAGGCCTTAGGCAAAACTTACACATGAGGCCCCACGGACTGGGACGCTCTGTGATGAGGCCGCTATTCCTCAGGCTGCGGGCAGTATCTGATTTGTCCATCAGCTCCTAAGCCACAGAGTCCCAGTGGGAGTAGGTGGAGCCGCCGGCGTCAACTTTAGTGATTGAGAACCTGCAAATTAGGAGGCCGCGAGGCCCCTGTGAGTGCGAGGCCTTAGGCGACCGCCTAATTTGCCTAATTAGAGAGCCGCCTCTGTTTGGATATATGAGAAAAAAGGTCTTCTATAGGCAGACAGTCATGCAGGGAAAGGCATCCAGCCAGACGCCACATCAGCATGAGTAGCGCCGCTGTCTCCTATGGCGACAATCTTGGAACAGTTTCTAACAAAGGTTGTATTGAACTCCTTCACTTCTTTTACAACCTCCTATTGTAGAACTTCACTCTGCTGAGCTCCCAGTCTTTCCCTAGACTCCACTCACCACTGGATCTCCTGAGCTCCTCCAATCTTCTCACTCAGTATCTTCCTCAAGCGTCACCCCCACGTTCCTGCTGGGTCCCTAGCTTGGCACTCAAAGATACTCCTCAAGCGTCACCCCACTTGGCCTGCTCGGTCCTTGGCTTGGCACACAATAATGCTCTGCAATCGTCACCTCCACTGGTTGGGTCCCTGGCTTGGCACTTGCTGAAGTTTTCCCAATTCTTCACCGTCCCCGGCTGGTGAGAACATTGCTCTGGTACTTGCTTCAGCTACTCACAATGTTCCCCGATAATAAGGTGGATGGTCCCTTAGTGGCGACAGCTTCCCCTCTACCCCCGACCACAGATGGTTATATGGCCGGTAGAACCGTAACTTCTGGTTGGACTGCAAGCCCACAGTCCCAACCCTACGCTGCTCTCTTGCTTCTGGATAGGCCCTCAGACAGCCTAGCAGTCAGATGTCCCCGGGATAGGCCCAAGAGACACGTCCACCCAGACAGCCGTCCAGGTGGCACAGAACCCCAATCACCTGACCCCACCCAAATAAATAGGTTCTCCCAGCAGGCCAAGGGATCCAAGAAAATCCTTGCCCATTGGCTGAGACACCCTATTCATTCCTAGTCTGTCCTTGCAATAGCCTTGTCTTATCTAATGTCACCAGATACCCGGCCACCTAGCGGCAAAAGAGAGAAGTGCAGCAATTCCAGAATTAGGGTGAAATCAATTGACCTAACAATTGGCCAAGGCAATGATCACTTGGCAAATAAATTTAATAGCAACCCTGCCTTAAACATCACGGTGCTACAGTAACGTACGTTCGGCAGCTCTAGGCGTCTTTAACCACTTGCCCTCCTGAAGATTTACCCCCCCCCTTCATGACCAGGCCAATTTTTTTACGATAAGGCAATGCTTTACTTTAACCACTTCAGCCCTGGAAGGATTTAACCTCTTAATGACCAGGCCATTTTTTGCGATACCGCACTGAGTCGCAATAACTGACAATTGCGCGGTCGCGCGATGCTGTACCCAAACAAAATTGACGTCCTTTTTTTCCCCCACAAATAGAGTTTTCTTTTGGTGGTATTTAATCACCTCTATGAGTTTTATTTAAAAAATAGAGCGTCAATTTTGAAAAATGTTTTGCTATAATACCTTTCCAAAATATATATATATATATATATATATATATATATATATATATATATATATATATATATATAATGTCTTCATTAGTTTAGGCCAATATGTATTCTGCTACAGATTTTTGGTAAAAAAAATAAAATAAATCGCAATAAGCGTATATTGATTGGTTTAGGGTTAGATCAGGGCTTTTTTGGCAGAGAATAGGTGTAAGTCATGCCATATATATAGCAGTAGTCATAGAAAGAGTTTGCTGCACTGCGATATAATGAAGTAGAACTGAAATCTGCCTCTTCCAAAGTACATTAATACGACCTCAATTTATCTTTCTCCATAAAGATAATGAATTGTAAGATTAATTATGAAAACAAGACAAAGCAAATATACTTAACGCTTATGTCTAAATTGGGAAAAAAAATGTGTCCGAGGTGGAAGAGCAATCCTTAGATAAATCTTCAGACACAAGATACAGATTGCAGATATGGAAGTCATCTACACTTAGGCTGATATCAGACTATTTATTTTAACTTCTTTTCTAACCATTAAAATGTGTCTATTGCCCAAACTTTTTCTCTATCCATGACTCTTTTGGAGAGATGTTCCTTTACTTCTTGTCCTTATTCATCAAACGGAATAGAAGGAAACCAACACATTAGGACATATTCCAAGTTATCCAATATACAAGAGATAATGGAACAAAATAAAATATATGTACATGTTACTATACATCCGAAGAAGAGGAGATCAACGCTCAACTGAACTTCACTACTGGTTAGAAACTCTAAATTTTGTACAGAGCCCTAAATTTACAGAAAGAAAAAAGCAATCAAAACATTCCAAGTCTATATGACCCAATGGGAATGGGATTTGAGATCTACCTTTGAACTTGAAGAATGGCAGACAGTGGCCAATAACCTGGCAAAAGTGTCGCATAACACCGCCTTGGTGGAATCCCAAATATAAAACATTATTAAGGTGGTATATGGTTCCTACTAGAGTTGCTATAATACAGTGCCTTGCAAAAGTATTCACCCCCCCCCCCCCTTGGCTTTTTACCTATTTTGTTAAATTACAGCCTTTAGTTCAATGTTTTTTTTTAATCTGAATTATATGTGATGGATCAGAACACAATAGTCTAAGTCGGTGAAGTAAAATTAGAAAAATATAGACATAAAACTATTTTTCAGAAATAAAAAACTGATAATTGTCATGTGCGTATGTATTCACCCCCTTTGTTATGAAGCCCATGAAAAAGCGCTGGTGCAACCAATGACCTTCAGAAGTCACATAATTAGTGAAATGAGGTCCACCTGTGTGCAATCTAAGTGTCACATGATCTGTCATTACATAGACACACCTTTTTGAAAGGCCCCCAGAGGCTGCAACACCTAAGCAAGAGGCACCACTAACCAAACACTGCCATGAAGACCAAGGAACTCTCCAAACAAGTAAGGGACAATGTTGTTGAGAAGTACAAGTCAGGGTTAGGTTATAAAAAAATATCCAAACCTTTGATGATCCCTAGGAGCACCATCAAATCTATCATAACCAAATGGAAAGAACATGGCACAACAGCAAAAAGGCCCGCCCACCAAAACTCACGGACCGGGCAAGGAGGGCATTAATCAGAGAGGCAGCACAGAGACCTAAGGTAACCCTGGAGGAGCTGCAGAGTTCCACAGCAGAGACTGGAGTATCTGTACATAGGACGACAATAAGCCGTACACTCCATAGAGTTGGGCTTTATGGCAGAGTGCCTAGAAGAAAGCCATTACTTTCAGCAAAAAAAAAATGGTACGTTTTGAGTTTGCGAAAAATTATGTGGGAGACTCCCAAAATGTATGGAGGAAGGTCCTCTGGTCTGATGAGACTAAAATGTAACTTTTTGGCCACCAAAGAAAACGCTATGTCTGGGGCAAACACAACACATCACATCACCCAAAGAACACCATCCCCACTGTGAAACATGGTGGCGGCAGCATCATGCTGTGGGGATGTTTTTCAGCAGTCGGGACTGGGAAACTAGTCAGAGTTGAGGGAAAGATGGATGGTGCTAAATACAGGGATATTCATGAGCAAAACCTGTACCACTCTGTGTGTGATTTGAGGCTAGGACGGAGGTTCACCTTCCAGCAGGAAAATGACCCCAAACACACTGCTAAAGCAACACTTGAGTGGTTTAAGGGGAAACATGAAAATGTGTTGGCATGGCCTAGTCAATCCAATAGAAAATCTGTGGTCAGATACAAAGATTGCTGTTCACAAGCGCAAACCATCCAACTTGAAGGAGCTGGAGCAGTTTTGCAAGGAGGAATGGGGCACAAATCCCAGTGGTAAGATGTGAGAAGCTCATAGAGACTTATCCAAAGCGACTTGGAGCTGTGATAGCCGCAAAAGGTGGCTCTACAAAGTATTGACTTTAGGGGGGTGAATAGTTATGCACATTGACTTTTTCTGTTATTTTGTCCTATTTGTTGTTTGCTTCACAAAAAAAAAAAGAAAATCTTCAAAGTTGTGGGCATGTTCTGTAAATTAAATGAGCAAATCCTCAAACAATCCATGTTAATTCCAGGTTGTGAGGCAACAGAACATGAAAAATGCCAAGAGGGGTGAATACTCTTGCAAGGCACTGTATGTCCACAAGCGTCTCCTTCTTGTTTAAAGGGCTGTGGTCAAGCAGGAACTACGTTCCATGTTTGGTGGCAACGCCCCAAACTTACTAGGTTCTGGATTTGAACCTTCACCTTGATATGTACGGTAACCAAGGAAAATATCCCGAGAACCCCCGAAATTGCTTTGTTCCAAAAACTAGACATTGAGACTTCCAAATTCCTAAAAAAAAAATCTGATATCTTATATTATTCTAGTGGCTAGACTCGCTATAACTAGATGTTGGCGCCAGCCGGTGATATTGTTTGATTACGTTAGGCATCCAAATTGAATTGGATAATGATTAACAGCATTTCCATGTACCCTTGACAACACCCAGTCAAAATGTGATAAAACCTGGTAACCATGGCTCCGATATCTTGAGAGAGTGTAATGCGAACCGCGGAATCTCTTTACCTTTACCTCCCTCCTTTCTCTTTTCCCACCTATGGCAATGAGGATACATATTTTACACATTTTACTTGTTTTGCGTTTTTGATTTTCTGTAGAGACTTGGTACAGAAAAGACAATTAGACAGGAATATAGCTTGTGAGATACGACTTTATTTTTATTCTCCTAATTCCTAAAGTGGCTGTAAACCTCGGACATGAAATATGAACAAAGCATATCCCTCTATAGCAGGGGTCTCAAACTGGCCCTCCAGCTGTTGCGAAACTACAAGTCCCATGAGGCATTGCAAGGCTGACAGTTACAAGCATGACTCCCACAGTCAGAGGCATGATGGGATTTGTAGTTTCGCAACAGCTGGAGGGCCGCCAGTTTGAGACCCCTGCTCTATAGTGTGTACTTGTCTCAGTCCAGAGCACCAAGTGGCATTTTTGTGCACTGCCTCGTTCCTCTGCTAGCAGCATGAGGCACTTCTGACAGGTTTTCCTGACACGGAGAGAAAAATGGTGACAGGGGCGAGGCCTCCAGCTGATTGACAGCCCCAAATCCTGTGTGCTGCACGAAGAGGGGTGTATCTAAGGCCGCTGTTAGAAATCATGGGGCCCCGTACAGCCTTTCTGATGAGCCCCCCTCCAAATGCTGCCTACACCCAACCCACCCCACCCCTGGGGTGCAGCGGAACAGCGGCCAGGAATGTGGCAAAAAAAAGTCCCTATTTTGCTCCCACCTCCTGGGCCCTTCTGTTGACCCGATCATACTGAGGAAAATGAAAGTAAGCAAGAAGAAGTGGGGTGTGGTCTAGTAAAATCCATTTATTTGTTTAGGCAGAAATTAACACTCTAAAGCTGCCTTGGCCCCCCCCCCCCCCCCCATATAGCTGATGGGGCCTGGGCCCAGTACAACAGGACTGGTTGCACTGCCTTATCAGCAGCCCTGGGTGTATCAGCTCTCAGAGCTCTTCTCGCTGATGTAACTTCAGCTCTCCACCCTCTACTTTACAGATCTGAGAGATCCTGTGTAAATTCTGCACTTTGATTGGATGTAGGGTGAAGAGGGATGTGGATAAACAGGTACAACTTAGGTAGTAGGATTTGTTTCATCTCTTAAGCAAGGGAGATCCTTGCACTGCAGGTCCTCAGGTACAGCTTCCTCTCCAGCAAGGGAGATCCTTGCACTGCAGGTTCTAAGGTACAGCTTCCTCTTCAGCAAGGTAGATTCTTGCACTGCAGGTCCTCAGGTACAGATTCCTCTTCAGCAAGGGAGATTCTTGCACTGCAGGTTCTAAGGTACAGCTTCCTCTTCAGCAAGGGAGATTCTTGCACTGCAGGTTTTAAGGTACAGATTCCTCTTCAGCAAGGGAAATCCTTGCACTGCTGGTCCTCAGGTACAATTTAGACTTAAGCAAGGGAGATTCTTGCACTGCAGGTCCTCAGGTACAGATTCCTCTTCAGCAAGGGAGATCTTGGCACTGCAGGTTCTAAGGTACAGCTTCCTCTTCAGCAAGGGAGATTCTTGCACTGCAGGTTCTAAGGTACAGCTTCCTCTTCAGCAAGGGAGATTCTTGCACTGCTGGTCCTCAGGTACAGCTTCCTCTTCAGCAAGGGAGATTCTTGCACTGCAGGTTCTAAGGTACAGCTTCCTCTTCAGCAAGGGAGATTCTTGCACTGCTGGTCCTCAGGTACAATTTAGACTTAAGCAAGGGAGATCCTTGCACTGCAGGTCCTAAGGTACAACTTCCTCTAGAGCAGTGGTTCTCAACTCCTGTCCTCAGGACCCACCATCAGGCCAGGTTTGCAAGATAACTGAAATACATCAAAGGTGATATCATTTGCTGCTCAGTGATTGCAGTATTCTAGTCTGCATCTCCCCAAGGTAATACTTAAAATCTGGCCTGCTAGTGGGTCCTGAGGACTGGAGTTGAGAACCACTGGTTTAGAGCAAGGGAGATCCTTGCATTGCAGGTCCTAAGGTTTAATTTTCTCTCCGGCAAGGTCCTTGCACTACATTTCCTCAGGTGCAGCTTCCTCTCCAGCAAAGAGAACTGTAAGCATCATAGTATTGACATTATCAATTCTCACTTCAAATCTCCTAAGACTAGCAATCAGGAGCAGTAAAGCCTTATCTGTCACACTACAGATATACAGTCCTGAGGCTCAAGGCATAGGAGTGTCTGGACACAGAAAATGCACACATTTTTAAAGAGAATTTCAATGCAAAATGTATATTTTGTTAAAGCGTAACTCCACTTTTGTTGAGAAAAAAAACATTCCCCTCTGGGTGATCTCTGTACATTGCAAGGATTATAACAACCTTTGTTGCAGATTCTTACCTTTTGTTATTCTAAAGAAATCCCTGTGTGTTTGTCTGTGCCTCTGTGCTCAGTAGGTCTAATGGGAGTGGTTACATAATTAACTGTCAGGTATGGAGCTACAGGATACTAATGAGGAAATCTGCTGGCCCTGCATCCCTTTAGGACGTGTTCCTATTGAAAGTATCTATCCAAAAATGACATTTTTGTTGCAAGGGATGCCTGAAATCTGACTTGTATCTTAGGCAGACTTCTGGGAAAATTGGTGAGCCAATCACACAAGCAGGAAATGATGTTTCTGAGGGAGTGGTCAGTACACACTCTGTGTGCAGAACAACTCCAGGTAGCCATATTGCAATGCATTCTCAGAAAATTACAGCGGCTGCAAATTGAAAAGGAAAGGTAATTGTTAATAACTCTCAATTACAAAATGATTAATGTTGCAATTATATGCGCTATATTATTTTTTCTTGATTTGCTATTTTTTTTTCCTCACGAAAGTGGAGTTACCCTTTAAATACTAGTTAGACACAAATAACCTGTTCCCTATAACATAGCAGATATTTATTTTTTAGGCTTCAGGTCCACTTTAGTCTCCATTAAGCTTCACCTTACAGATCAAAATAATTTTTTATAATTTTTTACAATTTTGGCAAAAGTGAAATTGCAAATTTTGCTGTGAACTAAACTAAATGTTGTGCTTATCCTTAAATATAAAGTTTTTTTTCCTAATAGCTTAGTAATACAACTAGCTCTAGCCAGGGCTGGACTGGGACAAAAATTTGGCCCTGGACTTCCTCATGACTGGCCCACTTTAATTTTGAGTGTCCCCAACAGCACCCCCCTTACATCAGAGTATCCCTAACAGCGCCCCCCTTACATCAGAGTGTCCCCAACAGCATCCCCCTTACATCAGAGTGTCCCCAACAGCATCCCCCTTACATCAGAGTGTCCCCCAACAGCACCCCCTATCATCAGAGTGTCCCCAACAGCGTCCCCCTTACATAAGAGTGTCCCCAACAGCGCCCCCTTACATCAGAGTGTCCCCAACAGCGCCCCCCTTACATCAGAGTGTCCCCAACAGCATCCCCCTTACATCAGAGTGTCCCCAACAGCGTCCCCCTTACATCAGAGTGTCCCCAACAGCATCCCCCTTACATCAGAGTGTCCCCAACAGCACCCCCTATCATCAGAGTGTCCCCAACAGCGTCCCCCTTACATAAGAGTGTCCCCAACAGCGCCCCCTTACATCAGAGTGTCCCCAACAGCGCCCCCCTTACATCAGAGTGTCCCCAACAGCGCCCCCCTTACATCAGAGTGTCCCCAACAGCGTCCCCCTTACATCAGAGTGTCCCCAACAGCGCCCCTCTTACATCAGAGTGTCCCCAACAGCGCCCCCCTTACATCAGAGTGTCCCCAACAGCGTCCCCCTTACATCAGAGTGTCCCCAACAGCGTCCCCCTTACATCAGAGTGTCCCCAACAGCGTCCCCCTTACATCAGTGTCCCCAACAGTGTCCCCCTTACATCAGAGTGCACCCAACAGCGTCCCCCTTACATCAGAGTGTCCCCAACAGCACCCCCTTACATCAGAGTGTCCCCAACAGCATCCCCCTTACATCAGTGTCCCCAACAGCATCCCCCTTACATCAGAGTGTCCCCAACAGTGCCCCCTTACATCAGAGTGTCCCCAACAGCGCCCCCCTTACATCAGAGTGTCCCCAACAGCGCCCCCTTACATCAGAGTGTCCCCAACAGCGCCCCGCTTACATCAGAGTGTCCCCAACAGCGCCCCCCTTACATCAGAGTGTCCCCAACAGCGCCCCCTTACATCAGAGTGTCCCCAACAGCGCCCCGCTTACATCAGAGTGTCCCCAACAGCGTCCCCCTTACATCAGAGTGTCCCCAACAGCGTCCCCCTTACATCAGAGTGTCCCCAACAGCGTCCCCCTTACATCAGAGTGTCCCCAACAGCATCCCCCTTACATCAGAGTGTCCTCAACAGTGTCCCCCTTACATCAGAGTGTCCCCAACAGCGTCCCCCTTACATAAGAGTGTCCCCAACACCGTCCCTCTTACATCAGAGTGTCCCCAACAGAATCCCCCTTACATCAGAGTGTCCCCAACAGAATCCCCCTTACATCAGAGTGTCCCCAACGGCATCCCCCTTACATCAGAGTGTCCCCAACAGAATCCCCTTTACATCAGAGTGTCCCCAACAGCGTCCCCCTTACATCAGAGTGTCCCCAACAGCGTCCCCCTTACATCAGAGTGTCCCCAACAGCGCCCCCCTTACATCAGAGTATCCCCAACAGCGTCCCCCTTACATCAGAGTGTCCCAATCAGCAGCTCCCTTCACATCACAGTCCCCACCAGCAGCCCACTTCACATCATAGTCCCACCAGTAGCCCACTTCACATCACAGTCTCCACGAGCAGCCCACTTCACATCATAGTCCCCACCAGCAGCCCACTTCACATCACAGTCCCCACCAGCAGCCCCCTTCACATCAGTGTCCTCCCTCTCCTCCCCCTCCCACATGTACTCACCGTTTTGAAGGCAGCTTCTCTCTCCAGTCATGTGATAACAAGTGATAGGGGAGAGAGGAAGGAAAGTCTGCCGTTGGTCTATCGCCCCCTGCAGGCTGGAGGGAGCATAACGCCTAATGCTCTCTCCAGCATATGACGGAAGCTGCTCCTCCTGACAGGAGTGAAATTGCGATCACTCACTGTCAGAGAGGAGCGGCTCCAGGACTGCATCTGACTGGCCCACTGAGCCATCGGCCCACCGGGAATCTCCCGGTAGTCCCGATGGCCAGTACATGCCTGGCTCTAGCTCTTGATTTGCTCCAACTTTTTTTTTTTCCACCTTAGGTTCCATCGGATGTGGTGCAAACTTTCTGATAGAACTTACTCCGCAATAAAATGAAGACTTTAGCATATACAGAGACAAAGACGAAGATCATTTTTTAATATATATATATATATATATATATATATATATATATATATATATACCGTGTTTCCCTGAAAATAAGCCTGGGTCTTATGTTAATTTTGGCAACAAAAGATACAGTAGGGCTTATTTTCGGGGTAGGTCTTACCATGTAATGTGCTGTCTTCTCTCCAGCTCTATCTCCCTGCCTGATAGGAATCCCCAGTGTGAACTGAGTTAAAATGCTTGTAAAATCCTATAATCCACTCTATTACAGTATTATATAATGTACAATGTGTGTGTTTCTGTAATATAATCGTGCCAAAAACTTTCTACAGAAACACACACATTGTACATTATATACTACTGTAATAGAGTGGATTATATGATTTTACAAGAATTTTAAACTAGGGCTTATTTTCGGGGTAGGGCTTATATTGCAGCCCTCATGGAAAATAACGCTAGGTCTTATTTTCGGGGAAACACGGTATATATATATATATATATATATATATATATATATATATATATGCAGGGCTTTTTTTCTCAGAGAATGGGTGCAGGAACTCCCCCCTTATGAGTCACCCTTCATCTCTGCCTCCCTACCCACCTCCAAGTGCTGTCTCTTGGCTCCACCCCCTACCCACCTCCGAGCACCGTCTCTTGTCTCCACCCCCTACCCACCTCCCTGTACCGCTCCTTTTAGAAACCACAGATCCAAGTATCATTTTGTGCTACTAAATTGTATTGAATTTGATAGACCCCACCCAAGCAGCAACAGACCCCACCACAGCAACAATAGATCCCCCCACACAACAACAGACCTCCCCCCCAGCAACAATGGACCCCCCTGCAACAAAATACCACCCCAGCAACAATAGACCCCCACAAAAAAAATAGATCCCCAGTGACAATAGATCCCCCAGCAGTCAGCATCAATTGACCCTCCAGCACACCTTGCCATAGAATACATTCAGTGCTGGAAGTGCTGGAGGTGCCGGAACTGCATTCCCCCGCCTTCCCGCTGAAAAAAAGCCCTGTATATATCTATCTATATATTTAAATATAGATAGATATATATGTCAGTTTTGCTTTTTTAGACAGTTAGTGCCATGTCCTTGTAGAGGTTTGCCTTGTTTCTTTATCCTCCCGAGAATGAAATAAATGTATATTCGGCGGAGGAAGTTACAGTTAGGATGCAGGAATAGCACAAAGGGGGATTTACATTGCCCTATTTCTTCTGAATAAATGATTTCTTAAAGGAATTCTTTGCAACTGAATATGTATTTTATTTTTTAAGGGGGAAAAAAAAAAAACGTATTCCTCTTTCAGAATACTCCCCGATATTGTTATAAATAGCATTAAACTCAAAGTAGTCCTCTGAAAACACCAACAATTCTGCCTCGTACAAGGGAACACGGGCATTGTACAGGATGGATGAGCTCTACGCCGACTTGAGGTGGTTTGCAAGTCCAAACATCTTTTTTAAGGGCCCCTTTATGCCCAAGTGCAGGATCACCACTTATTCATGATGTGTTAGTGTATGTCAGCCTATCTCATGCATCACCATCTCCAATGGTTGCACAGGGTTCCTCGAGGAAAGAGCAATGTCTGCCTCAGACAATTACCCACTCACAATAATGATCTCTTCAGTTATTTGTACGGGGAAAATGTTCCCAATGACCACAAATATAAGAAGCATTCTTCCCAGTGACCTTTCTGCTGCACTTGTGTGTATTTTTATGTGTTGTATTGAACTGCATGAGGTTATCATGGTTTTTAGGTATGCAGAGATCTAGTGGGGATCTGGGGCCTCTACAGCTTTTTTTACTGTGATTTTCCTCTCCTGTTTAGTATTAGTTAGTTTGGTCCTATGACCTGGTATAAAACTTTTGGCGCCCCTAAAAGTAGAGGGGAAAGTATTTCCTTGTGTCCCAGTTAGGGATGGGTGAGCGGTTCAGGCCGAACATAAGTTCGGCACAAAGATCGCCGTTCTAATTTTCTGTGCGGTTGGCAGGATATTTGCCCGCCGAGTGCATAGTCAATAGGTTGATAAAGAAAGGGGCCGGCAAGCCGGCTGCCGCATCCTTGACAACACATCCGCTGTCAGCAGCCTTCCCCAGCTCCTGTTTATTGTACACTACAATGAACCTCATAATCATTCACATAGAGGGGGGGGGGCCGGGATCTGGGGACTTCCAGATTCCAATAAGCCCCCTGCCCACAGACCCCCACAACCACCATCCAGGGTTGTGGGGAAGAGGCTCTTGTCCCCAACAACATAGGGACAAGGTGTTTTGGGGTGGGGGGGTATGGTTCAGAAATGGAATGGGGGGGGGCACGCTCGTATGCAGCTGGGAAAATCTATTTATTTGTTTCAGGTACTTATATAATTTACACAGCGCTTTACATATACATTGTACATTTACATCAGTCCCTACCCTCAAGGAGCTTACAATCTAAGGTCCCTAACTCACATTCATACATACTAGGGACAATTTTAGACAGGATCCAATTAACCTACCAGCATGTCTTTGGAGTGTGGGAGGAAACCGGAGTACCCGGAGGAAACCCACACAGGCAGAGGGAGAATATGCAAACTCCAAGCGGGTAGTGTCGTGGTTGGGATTCGAACCAGCGACCCTTCTTACTGCTAGGCGAAAGTGCTAACCACTACACCATTTTTTTCTTTACATATTTTTCATTTTTATTGATTCATTTCAAGCATCATTAAAATTCCTGCTCCTGTAAAAACAATCTTTTAAAAAAAAAATGTTTGCATTGATGCATGTCCCCCAGGGCAGTACTCAGGCCCCCATCCCATTTTTATGGACAATAAACCCCCCCTGTATGGGGCAATTGGTTGAAATAAAATTGTGCTGAATTCAACTTTTGTGTCTTATGGAAGAGTTAAAGGAGTTGTAAAGGCAGAAGTTTTTTTTTTCTATCATAATGCATTCTATGCATTAAGATAAAAAACTTTCTGTGTGCAGCAGCCACCCTAATACTTTGCTAAGCCCCCTCTCTGTCCAGCAATGCCCAAGTGTCCCTCGGCTGTCTAAGACTCTCTCTCCTGATTGGCTGAGACACAGCATTGGTGCCATTGGCTCCCGCTGCTGTCAATCAAAGTCAGTCATCCAATCAGGAGAGAGGGGGCGGGGTCACAGCTCCGTGTCTGAATGAACACAGGGAGTTGTAAGTCAGCTGGGGTGCCCCCCATAGCAAGCTGCTTGTTCTGGGGGCACTCGACAGAATGGAGGAGCCAGGAGCAGTGAAGAGAAACCTAAGAAGAGGAAGATCTGGGCTGTTCTGTGCAAAACCACCGCAACACAGCAGGTAAGTATACCATGTTTTGTATTTTTATTAAAAAAAAAAAAAACAGAGACTTTACAATCACTTTAACCACTTGCCGACCGGCTCACACACATATACGTCGGCAGAGTGGTTCGTTCCCGCGAATCGACGTACCCGTATGTCGGCTCCTTTAAGAGCCATAGCAGCCACATGTCTGCTGCACGGCGGGGGGGGGGACCCGATGTGCGTTGCCGGCGGGAACGATCGCCACCGGCCACCCGCGGTCGTGGGCACGAGAGCCAGAGCGGGGATTTGTGTGTGTAAACACACAAATCCTCGTTCTGGCAGGAGAGAAGAGACAGACCTGCTGTTCGTAGTAATTACGAACAGCGATATATCTCCTCCTTCAGTCAGTCCCATCCCCCCCCCCACAGTTAAAAACACCTCCCAGGGAACACTTAACCCCTTGATCACCCCCTAGTGTTATCCCCTTCCTTGCCAGTGACATTTACATAGTAATCAGTGCATTTTTATAGCTCTGATCGCTGTATAAATGTCAATGGTCCCAAAAAAGGGTCAAAAGTGTATGATCTGTCCGCCGGAATGTCGCAGTCCAGCTAAAAATTGCAGATCACTGCTATTAGTAGTAAAAAAAAATTAAAATGCCATAAATCTATCCCCTATTTTGTAGACGCTAAAACTTTTGCGCAAACCAATCAATATACACTAATAGTGATTTTTTTTTTTTTTTTTTTATCAAAAATATGTAGAAGATTACATATCGGCCTAAACTGATAAAGACATTTCTTTTGGATATTTATTATAGCAAAAAGTAAAAAATATTGTTTTTTTTTTTCAAAAGTGACGCTCTTTTTTTTGTTTATAGCGCAAAAAATAAAAACCGCAGGGGGGATCAAATACCACCAAAAGAAAGCTCTATTTGTGGGGAAAAAAGGACGTCAATTTTGTTTGGTTATAGCGTCGCATGACCGCGCAATTGTCACGCGACGCAGTGCCGTATCGCAAAAAATGGCCTGGTCATTAAGGGGGGAAAACTTTCCGGGGGCTGAAGTGGTTAAGCTGCCTGTGGATGATGCAAAACCAGCAGGTGACCATAATGTCCATAACTAGGTAGGTCAATACATAAAGTGCCATTCGAAACAGAACAGTGACCATCGCACTAATGTTTGGTGATGTACCTTGAGGCCAAAAAGCCAAGTCAAATGTTGAGGGTTCCTCTACCTTGCAAAGGCTGAGAAAGGCCGGGGTATGGCATTTTACATGGCGTATGAGGCTCAGTTCACATCTATCTGTTGAAGTGATGCTCAGTAAACACACTTTTTTCCATGCATTTGCTTATTACCTTGAGGAGCCCCCCCCCCCCCAGTATTTATGCAAAACAACCACGCCGGCAAAAACTAAGAAAATTCAATTCTACTCCATTTACTCGGCCCTCCTTGCTTCAGTAAGCTTTCCATAAGACACCACTGTTCTGCGAGTCACCTCGGGGCTTGGCGCCCCGCGAGAATCGCGTCACGACGACTTACTCTATAAATGTCACCGTGATTTGAAACAGGCTCTGTTGTATTGTCTCAGTCCGTTCAATTAATATCAAACCGCTATTTGTTTCCGTTAGAGCCCCATAAATCTCGCGCCCCATATACGTCTTCCATGAAGAGATCGCGCCAAGGATCAAGCCTTTAGTCAATATCTATTTTGTGAATTGTATACCTAATATACAATGGGAGCCCGAGCGCCGGAGCCTCTCAGGCAAACGGCAAGGACAAAGTATGATTTATAGCGAAAGGCAGAGAGTTTTATGAACTGAGAAACGTGAGCTTTTTACTGCTTCGCTCTGCGTTCAAATTAAACGCGTTCTTGAACAACAAGGCCGGGAAAAGTTTGGGCTTGTTGAGGATCAGCAGTCAGCACTTGGAAAAAGAGTTTGAAAACTTTTTAATAATTTTTTTTTCTTTTTTCTTTTTAAGAAAAAAAAAAAGAGATTTCAATTGCTCAAGCCAGAGCGCTTTTCAAGTCCTTCGTTAAACGCAGGTAGGAATCCACAGGGAGATACTAGATGGGGATTAAAGGATTTTCTCACATTGACTGGTCAGTCGAGTGTTGTCCCCTTGAGGGTGAGAACATTGGAAGTGAACTTGGTTCGCGGAGTCTGTGACGACCTTCAATTAAACCTTGGGTTTACTTAAAATGAAAGCCCCAGCTTTGTTTACAACATCAGGAAAGGGTCTCCTATACATAGAATGGATAAAACAGAAGCAAGATGTGAAAAGGGAGTTCAACTGAAGGAAGGAAGGGGCATTTTTATAAAGCCATGAGTAATGGGCAGTTAGCATTGCCACCTTTTCTTCAAGCCAAACCCAAACATTTTAGCGGCATTCAGAGTACGGGGTTCAGGAGTGTGTTACGTTCAGAGTGCAGGGTTCAGGAGTGCGTTCCATTCAGAGTGCAGGGTTCAAGAGTGCGTTACATTCAGAGTACGGGGTTCAGGAGTGCGTTACGTTCAGAGTGCAGGGTTCAGGAGTGCGTTCCATTCAGAGTGCAGGGTTCAAGAGTGCGTTACATTCAGAGTACGGGGTTCAGGAGTGCGTTACGTTCAGAGTGCAGGGTTCAGGAGTGCGTTATGTACAGAGTGCGGGGTTCAGGAGTGCGTTATGTACAGAGTACGGGGTTCAGGAGTGTGTTATGTACACAGTGCGGGGTTCAGGAGTGCGTTATGTACAGAGTACGGGGTTCAGGAGTGCGTTATGTACACAGTGCGGGGTTCAGGAGTGTGTTATGTATAGAGTGCGTGGTTTAGGAGTGCCTTACATGCAGAGTGAAGGGTTCAGGATTGCTTATGTACAGAGTGCAGGTGTGCATAAATCACAAGCCAGTTTATAACTTCCCTGTACCAAGCTCTGTCCCCAAATTTCTGCCCCCCCCCCCCCCCCCAGTGCAGATCGCCCTTTTCATTCTCTTCCCGACCTTTCTCCTCCTCCTTGTCCAGTGCACAGCACTCCTTTACCCCACAGAAGAGAAGTACTGTACATTATACCATGTCAGGCTACCGGCGCGGGCTTTGGGAGATGCTGCGGGCGCGAGGCTGGAGTGTGCATGCCCCACCCTGCCTCTCCTCCTCCTCTGGGAGGGTTGTGTGTGCTGCCGGTAGAGAAGCCACAGCTGCTGCAAGCTAGGAAATGCACTCGGAGCCGGGGCGGAGCTGGAGTGGCTGTTTTCCTCCCCCTATGCATGTATAACTGAGATCATTGAGGCGGCTGGGGGGGGGGTAAGAGAGGGCAGAGAGCACAGACAGGCGCTGCGCAGCCACAGCCTTCGCTGGATCGGCACTGGCTAACATCCCCAGAACAGATTTACGTGACGGTTAGGTCTGAAGGTATGTGTCCGGGTTTCCGGTGGAGGCAAACCCAGGCATAAGTGTCAAAACCCGGACTGTCCGGGTCAATCACGTACAGGTGGCAACCCTATCGGCAGTGTCATTAATACATTAAAGAGGTTGTAAAGTCTCAAGTTTTTTCACCTTAATGCATTCTATGCATTAAGGTGAAAAACCATCTGTGCTCCAGCGCCCCCCCTTTTTCTTACCTGAGCCCAATTCGATCCAGCGATGTTCACGAGTGCAGTGGCTCCAGCCACTGTCTCTCTCCTCATTGGACAGGTTGATAGCAGCAGCAGGAGCCTGTGACACGGGAGTGGGGGGGCAAGGCCAAGTCCCGCTGTGTTTGTCAATGGACGCAGCAGCGGGGCTCAGTAGCAGGCACGCATGGGTGCCCCCCATGGAAAGTGGCTTTCCGTGGGGGCACCTGATGAAGAGGAGGAGCCTGAAGCGCTGGCAGGGGGACCCCAGAAGAAGAGGATCGGGGCTGCTCTGTGCAAAACCATTGCACAGAGCAGGTAAGTATAACATATTTTGTTATTTTAATACAAAATAAAAAAAAAGGTTTACAACAACTTTAAGTCCTTAACCACTTCCCCTCTGGAGGGTTTACCCCTTCCCCCTTTATGACCAGGCCATTTTTAGATTTTTGGCACTTCGTTACTTGTGTGGTCATACAATACTGCACACAAATGAAATTGATTGTAATTTTTTTCCCACAATTAGGGTTTTTTTTTGCTGGTATTTGATCACCACTGTATTTTTTTTTTTTTGTGCGCTATAAACAAAAAAACCTGAAAATTAAAAAAAAAATTTTTTTTTTTTTTTTTTTTTTACTTTTTGCTATAAAACATATCAAATAAAGAAAAAAACAAATTTCTTTATAAATGAATTACAATATGTATTCTGCTATTTATATTTGGTAAAAAAAAAAATCCCAATAAGTGTATAATGATTGGTTTACGCTAGGGTTGCACCGATACCACTTTTTTAAGACTGAGTACCGGTACTTTTTTTTCAAGTACTCATTGATACCGTTTACCGATACCTTTTTTAATGTCATGTGACAGTGGCACTAATGGGTACTGATGATGCGTGGACTGTGTCAGTATTTGTTATTTTTATTTTTTTTTACAATTAAATGTATTTATGTATTTATTTTTTGAGGGGGTGGACGGCGTCACTGTTTTTTTTTGTTGTATTATTACTATTATTTTTTTTACAATTTTAACTTTTAGATATTTATTACAATTCTGTCTTCATTTTCTTTTTTTTTAATTCCTTTTCTTTTTTTATCAGCCCTGTTGGAGGGGACTTTGGTGAGATATCAGGTCCTAAACATACCCCTGACATCTCCCCTTTGAGACTGGGAAAGGAACTGAGGACACAGATTCCCCAGTTCCTTTTCTCAGCAGCCTCAGCTGCACTGAAATGAATGGACAGGAGACAAACAAACACACAATTTTCACAGTTTACGATGCTCAGTTATGAATGGACAGTCAGTGATCGCTGACTCTGTGCATTCAGAAAAGGAAGGAGTCGGTAAATTACATATTTACCGGCTCCTTCCTCCACTCTCCATCCTGACAGATCCAGGACAGGGGGGGGGACCGGAGGAGCAGAGAGGAGGGACCGGAGGAGCACAGAGGAAGACATGGAGGGGGACTGGAGGAGGAGCACGGAGGGGGGCAGGAGGAGGAGCATGGAGGGGGCTGGGAGAGCACACAGCGGGGGACCAGAGGAGCATGGAGGGGGACCGGAGGAGGAGCTCAGAGGGGGCTGGAGGAGCACACAGCAGGGAACCAGAGAAGCATAGAGGGGGAATGGAGGAGCACACAGCGAAAGGACCAGAGGAGCACGGAGGGGGACTGGAGGAGCACACAGCGGAGGACCAGAGGAGCATGGAGGGGGACCAGAGGAGGAACACGGAGGGGGACTGGAGGAGCACACAGCAGAGGACCAGAGGAGCACAGAGAGGGATTGGAGGAGGAGCATGAAGGGAGACTGGAGGAGCACATAGCAGGGGACCAGAGGAGCATGGATAGGGACTGGAGGAGAAGCATGGAGGGGGACTTGAGAAGCACACAGCGGAGGACCAGAGGAGCATGGAGAGGGATTGGAGGAGGAGCATGAAGGGAGACTGGAGGAGCACATAGCAGGGGACCAGAGGAGCATGGATGGGGACTGGAGGAGAAGCACAGAAGGGGACTTGAGGAGCACACAGCAGAGGACCAGAGGAGCACGGAGGGGGATTGGAGGAGGAGCATAAAGGGAGACTGGAGGAGCACACAGCAGGGGACCAGAGAAGCATGGATGGGGACTGGAGGAGGAGCACGGAGGGGGATTGGAGGAGCACACAGCGGGGGACCAGAGGAGCACAGAGGGGGACTGGAGGAGGACACAGGGGACAGTCAGGGGTAATCGGCGCGATGGCGGGGGGGAGTTACACGCACCGATCTCCCTGTATAGTTTTCAATAAAGCAGCTGAAAGTCGTGGGGGGGGGGAAGTAGAAGCTGCTGTCAGCTGCATTATTGAAATCTATACTGGTGCTTGTAGCTCCCCCCACTGCCACACCGATCATCCCTAACAGCCCAGGTATGGGATCAAGCATCCGAGCATTTGCATGAGTACAAGTACTCGTGCAAATGCTTGGTATCGGCGCCTATACCGATATTAGTATCTTGATCGGTGCAACCCTAGTTTAGGTGAATGTTATAGTGTCTACATACAAACTAAAGTATATATACTGGAATTTTTATAGTAATGGCAGCGATCAGTGACTTATAGTGTGACTGTAATAGTATGGTGGGCAATCTGACACTAACTGACTCTTTGTGGGAACCAATGACACTAATATAGTGATCAGTGCTAAAAAATATGCACTGTCTAGCTGTCAAGTTAAATCGTTCAGGAGAGGTTAAACAACGTCCCGTGTACATGAAACCTTAACTCCATTTTCATGGAAAAAAATACCAAATAAAAAAAAATGATGTAGCATAAACAATTGCCACACCAGTCGTATTGTAATTGAATGCTATTAAAATGATAATAATAATGTTCTGCAGTACTGTAATTTTCTGTAAAATCTCAGACTATTTATATGCCTCTCCAACCACCTTCTGGGCACACCTCCCTAGGGATTGTCTGAAGCACAATAAATATTCAGGCTGCCCATTTGCCTTACTTAACCCTCTATGTTCCAGAAACCTCTGGGAGACAGGGGAGAGCAATCAAGCCTGCAGCCTGTGAAATTCAGAACAGCCAAAAGCAATCAACAACTGCTCTACTGATTACAGAGGAGCCAAAAAGTACTAGAAAATACTAAATTGACCTAATATCCTAGCAACCTAACTAGGAGGGGCTATGATAATAAATATGACATTGTATCTCGGAACTCCGAAGCCGGTCATAGATGGAGCGATTTGTTGGAGAAAATGTCTTGATTCCCCCATCAACACAGAAGGGAGGCAGGATGTAGGGCGGGGCGGGGGGGGGCATCCTTGCGAGGAGAACACAGTGATTACTGCTAGCGGCTATAATAGCCACTAGCACTAATTGCATGTAAAACCAAATCTACTGATTTGTAGAAAATGAATTAAATAGCGTTTTCTGTTTCTGGAGCTGAGATACAGTTTAGTTCTCCTTTAAGTTTTGTTGACACGAAAGTAGTTATATTTATAGCTGTGTGATGGGAGTGAGTGCCAAAAGGGCTCCCTTCAACTGTGTATTGATTGGCTTCTCTAGTTATTTCAGCTTGAAGCAAATGGCTGTGTTTTTTCAGACTGCAATGACATGCTAATGTCTCACATCCCCTCAAAAGAATAGATAGATAGATCTATAAATATATACAGTGCCTTGCAAAAGTATTCACCCCCCCCCCCCTTGGCTTTTTACCTATTTTGTTACATTACAGCCTTTAGGTCAATGGTTTTTTTTAAAATCTGAATTATATGTGATGGATCAGAACACAAAAGTCTAAGTTAATGAAGTAAAATTAGAAAAATATATACATAAAACAATTTTTCAGAAATAAAAAACTGATAATTGGCATGTGCGTATGTATTCACCCCCTTTGTTATGAAGCCCATAAAAAGCTCTGGGGCAACCAATTATCTTCAGAAGTCACATAATTAGTGAAATGATGTCCACCTGTGTGAAATCTAAGTGTCACATGATCTGTCATTACATATACACACCTTTTTGAAAGGCCCCAGAGGCTGCAACACCTAAGCAAGAGGCACCACTAACCAAACACTGCCATGAAGACCAAGGAACTCTCCAAACAAGTAAGGGACAATGTTGTTGAGAAGTACAAGTCAGGGTTGGGTTATAAAAAAATATCCAAATCTTTGATGATCCCTAGGAGCTCCATCAAATCTATCATAATCAAATCTATCATAACCAAATGGAAAGAACATGGCACAACAGCAAACCTGCCAAGAGACGGCCGCACACCAAAACTCACGGACCGGGCAAGGAGAGTTCCACAGCAGAGACTGGAGTATCTGTACATAGGACGACAATAAGCCGTACGTTCCATAGAGTTGGGCTTTATGGCAGAGTGGCCAAGAAGAAAGCCATTACTTTCAGCAAAAAACAAAATGGCACGTTTTGAGTTTGCAAAAAGGCACGTGGGTGACTCCCAAAATGTATGGAGGAAGGTGCTCTGGTCTGATGAGACCAAAACTGAACTTTTTGGCCATCAAAGAAAACGCTATGTCTGGCGCAAACTCAACACATCACATCCCCCAAAGAACACCATCCCCACTGTGAAACATGGTGGTGGCAGCATCATGCTGTGGGGATGTTTTTCAGCAGTCGGGACTGGGAAACTGGTCAGAGTTGAGGGAAAGATGGATGGTGCTAAATACAGGGATATTCTTGAGCAAAACCTGTATCACTCTGTGTGTGATTTGAGGCTAGGACGGAGGTTCACCTTCCAGCAGGACAAGGACCCCAAACACACTGCTAAAGCAACACTTGAGTGGTTTAAGGGGAAACATGTAAATGTGTTGGAATGGCCTAGTCAAAGCCCAGACCTCAATCTAATAGAAAATCTGTGGTCAGACTTAAAGATTGCTGTTTACAAGCGCAAACCATCCAACTTGAAAGAGCTGGAGCAGTTTTGCAAGGAGGAATGGGCAAAAATCCCAGTGGTAAGATGTGGCAAGAGACTTATCCAAAGGGACTTGGAGCTGTGATAGCCGCAAAAAGGTGGCTCTACAAAGTATTGACTTTAGGGGGGGTGAATAGTTATGCACATTGACTTTTTCTGTTATTTTGTCCTATTTGTTGTTTGCTTCCCCCCAAAAAAAATATCTGCAAAGTTGTGGGCATGTTCTGTAAATTAAATTATGCAAATCCTCAAACAATCCATGTTAATTACAGGTTGTGAGGCAACAAAACACGAAAAATGCAAAGGGGGGTGAATACTTTTGCAAGGCACTGTATAAGAGATAGATAGATAGATAGATAGATAGATAGATAGATAGATAGATAGATAGATAGATAGATAGATAGATAGATAGATAGATAGATAGATAGATAGATAGATAGATAGTGTATTTAAATGCAGTGCAGCCTATGATAAAACTTGAATATACATCTGATATCTGTCTGTAGGATGGTGGTACCTGAAGCTGACTCACACTGCTCCAATTTTACAGATCTTTTCTGGAGGTAAATGTAAGTCTGCGCACCGCGGGGGGTGACTTTTAATGCAGTGAGTACATGATTTGTATAGGCCGCCCCCGGTGAGAATACAAATTGATTCTGGAGGAGAGAACGTTCCGTTGTATAGGTCACACACCGTTCCTTTTAAATGCAAACTAATGCGCTTCCTTGTGTGGAGATTTCGTATTAAGCTGCAGCCGACTACCTGGCGATTTAGTGATGTGCGCCGTCACAATCAAACCAACCGCTACTGGACAAGTAAATAAAAAACTCGGCAGTAAGTACTGAGGAGGACATGAATAAAGCAACATATCAGTTTGTGCGTGTTTATTTTTATTTTTTTTCTATGAAGTTACCTTAGGTTTTTTTGTACATTATTCTTATTTTTATATTTTGAGTCTTAATGCATATGGCAAGGGACCTATCTATCTATCTATCTATCTATCTATCTATCTATCTATCTATCTATCTATCTATCTATCTATCTATCTATCTATCTATCTATCTATCTATCTATCTATCTATCTATCTATCTATCTATCTATCTATCTATCTATCTAACTATCTATCTATCTATCTATCTATCTATCTATCTATCTATCTATCTATCTATCTATCTATCTATCTATCTATCTATCTATCTATCTATCTATCTTATCTTATCTTATCTATCTCTGCCCATGCTATATAGACAAATGTTTGTGGAAACTGACCATCACAACCATTTGAGCTTGTTGGACATCCTGTTCCAAAACCATGAACATGAATATGGAATTGGCTCCATTTCTTGGGCTATAGCAGCCTCAACTCATCTGGCAAGGGTTTCCCAGAGATATTGGACTGTGTCTGTGGGAATCTGTACCTATTCAGCCAAAAGAGCATTTGTGAAGTCGCGTACTAGTGTTAGATGAGAAGACCTCGCTCATACCTTAGCATTCAAATTCATCCCAAAGGTGTTCAGTAGTGGTAAGGTCAGAGCTCCATGAAGGACACTCAAGATTCTCTACAGTCTACACCAAACTGGTCAAACCATGTCTTTATGAAGATGTTGTTTTGAGAAAACCTGGCTTGTTCCAATTCATTCCAAAGGTGTCCAGTAGGGTTGAGGTCAGAGCTCTGTGCAGGACACTTGAGTTCCTCCACACCAGACTAGTCATTCCATGTCTTCATGGAGCTGGCTTTGTACACAGGGACACAATCATACTGAAAAAGAAAATTACCTTCTCCAAATTGTTACCACAAAGTTGGAAGAGCAGAATTGTCTAAAATGTCTGTGCATGATGGAGTATTAACAATACCCTTTAGTGGAAACCTCTGAACTCAATCATTTGGAGGACTGTCAACATACTCTTAGCCATAAAGTGTAGTTCAGTGGTCTCCAAACTGAATCCCGGGGGTCAGATACGGCCCTTTGCTTGCTTTTATCCGGCCCTTAGGGCATTATTTTCAATACCAACAATGAGATATAATTTCCCCCACTGACACCAATGAAGAGGCAGAATTCCTCAAGATGACACCAACGCCAAACCTGGGAGCCAGGGCCTTAAAAAGGCTCTCCCTGACCCAAGATGGTCATCAGAGTCACATGGACTGGCAGTATCCAATCAGATTAGAAGCATGTTCCTCTTGACTTGACTTCTTCTCCAACTGCACTGCCACTGCAGATAGCGCCACCTGCAGTGGAGAAAGTAGACTGCACCTGCCCACGATTCACAAGAAAAATGTATTGTTAGCATTTCTATGCAATGTAATAATTTAATTGGGAGCCTGTCCTATGGATTGTAGACAGTCCTGGGGGATGAAAACTAAGTGCACCTGATAGGGAAATTGCATATTTTATTTTCCTTATTAAAGGGGCTGTAAACCCTCGTTTTAAAAAAACAAAAACAAACATGTCATACTTACCTCCATTGTGCAGTTCGTATTGCACCGAGTTGACCTTGATCATCCTCTTCTGGGGTCCCTCAGCGGTGCTGGTGGCTCCTCCCTGCATGGAGTGTCCATGTTGGAGAAGCGCTCTCCTTGGTGGACACCCGTGTGGGCGTGCTCCCAAGTCCTGCATCTGCGTCCATTCACACAGAATGCAGGACTCGGCCCCATCCCCCGACACGGCGTCATTGGATTTTAATTGACAGCAGCGGGAGTCAGTGGCTGCACTGCTATCAATCTATCCAATCAGGACACGAGACACCAGGTAGAGCTGGTGTGCTCGTTCCTGGCCGGAGAAGGATCGGAGTCCGGTAAATAAAACGGGGGCTGGGGGGGGGGGGGGGCAGCATCACAACAGAAGGTTTTTTTTATGGAATGCATTAAGGTGAAAAACCATGAGGGTTTACAATCCCTTTAAGGTTGGCCTCACAAATATTTATTAAAGCCTCTAATATCCTGGTTAAGGAGGCCATGTAAGGACATAAGCATTTTTACACTGTTCTTTTAAAAAAAAAAAAAAGTGTCACTTTTATCCCTATTACAGGGAATGTAAACATCCCTTCTAATAGAAAAAAAGCATAACAGGACCTCTTAAATATGAGATCTGGGGTCAAAAAGATCTCATATTTACACTAAAATGCAATAAAAAAAAATTAAATCGTTTTGACGTCGCTTCCGCCCTGCAATGGTATGGAAACGGGTGGGGGCCGTCTTCCTCTCACTCGTCTCCATACCCAGCATGAGAAAGGACCCAATCGCCTCCGCCGCTGCCGACAGCTCCAGTAAGCGGCGGAGGGCACCGTAGCACGGCGGGGGGCCCTGTCCCGCCGTCGATAAAAGTGATCTCACAGCGAATCCGCTGCAAAGACCACTTTTATCTGAAAGAGGACCGCCGGCTGAAGAAGAAGATACCAGGGTTATGGCAGCTAGCTGCTGCCATAACAACTATAATCCTCTTCAAATTTAGGATTTATATCGGCATGCAGCGGTGCATAAGTGGATAATATTGTTAACTGATGATCAAGTCCTTGAGGGGTCATATTGCAAAGGGAGTTGGCCAGGGGTTGTCTTTTCCTATATTACCACAGACAAAACCTATAAGGCCTTTGTCTCCCCCAACTGCCATGAGACAAGTGTTTGGTCCTGATCCACGGTGCCATGCCATATCATAATGGGGGCGGATCCGTGGCGGAAACAGCATCTTTAGTTAAGTATTCTTGTTTTTGTTTCTTTACCTTTATCTGTATCTGTCATTACTTTTGATACATTTTTTACTTTTAAGTATTTGTGTGATCTCTCTTTGCACATATCGGACACAACCCCAAAAAACGTGACAAGACAGCACCCCAGAACCACACAGCAATGCATGTGTAGGCGTAACACTGTTGTAAAGGGATTCATTTCTCTTATGTTTGGCTCTTGCCCACCTACACATCCATAGCTCCCAACTGTCCCGGATTTCGAGGGACTGTCCCGGATTTGGAGCAATGTCTCTCTGTCCCTCTTTCCTCCTCATTTGTCCCTCATTTTGGTCTGATCTTTATAGATGTTTTTAAAATGCACTTGTTATCTATCAAAAAGTGTCTTCCAGCGCTAAACCTTTCATCTGATTTCTAAATTGCTGCATTTGTAAATTCCAAAAGCCAATATAAAGGAATAGTAGTGGTAAAAAAAAGCACTTGTGGGTTTAACCAATCTTGTTTTTTTTTTGTACAATTCTCCTTTAAGGGGGGCGTGGCAAGGGGTGTGTCCTATGCCTGCATGCTTTTGCTGATAGGTGTCCCCAGGGCTTTTTTTTTATCAGAGATTAGGTGCAGGAACTCAACCATGCCCGCCACACACACATACCTGCCAAATGGCATCAAATAGTAGCTTTTCCCTCTGCATACAACCCCCTCCCTTGACTGCCCTCATCTTCTCCCCCCTCCTTAAAAGCTTCACCGTCTGTCATATGTCTTACCTTTGTTGCAATATTAAGCTGAAACACCTATCCGGCTGTAGTGACTCCCATCATACTATACTATACTACAGTCACTTGCAAGGGAGATCATGCAGAAGGAGCATCAACAACTGGTCACCAGGGAAAAAATGGAGACCACAGAGGGTGCAGCCTACCACACACCCTCTCCAGCCTATGACTGCACTGAACCCTGGGCACCTGTTCTGTATCTCCCTTGTCCATGTCTGGCACTCAGTGAGATCTGCACAGGAGATCTGACCTGTGGGAGCTACTGGGAGATGAGCTATCACTTGTAAACACAGAAGCTGGGCTTCGGTGTTACCAAGTGATAGTGGTGAGCAGAAGACCTGAGCCTGAGGTGGTGGAACTGAGTTCCCCCCTAGTTCCTGCTGAAAAAAAGCCCTGGGTGTCCCTCATTCCCATCTCAAAAAGTTGGGAGGTATGCACATCTTGTCTTTAAAGACCAGATTCGCGTTTTCATCGTCACGTATCACATCCTCTGTCTACTAAAACGGCGTTACTGTCAAACTGACGATTGTTTCACCTAAATTAACAACAAAGCAAAAGCTTAAACATTTTACATATTCCCGTCAAATCGCAACTGAAAAGGTCAAAGTTAAAAAAATTTCTCGCCCGTCGCGCCCCTGGGAAAAAGTGGTGTCCGCGCCTTTCTTTTCCGAACGCAGTGTATTGTTTCGCACCGATAAAGCCCCATCTTGATTTTAAAAGGTTATATTTAATTAAAATGGATTGTTGCTGGTTCTACAAGCAGTGCTCCACAAGACTTCAATTAGCGTGGTGAGATGTCAGAAAATGTCAGTGTTTAAAAATATATATCCCCGTTTTAGACGGCGCTTTTTATGTCTCAAAATCTGAAGTTTAAATTATAGTCTGGCAGTCGAGAAATGGAAATTATGAGACGTTTACTGTTCTGACACTTGTAAGAGGTTTTTGTGATTTTTTATTTTTTTATTTTTTGTTTCTGTTCTCAGCACTAAGCTGTCAATAAGTCTGTAAGAAATGGCGGAAGACTCGATAATGCTTGTCCGCTCACCGCCTACTTTTCTTTTTTTTTCTTTTTTTCTAATAAAAGCTTTTTTTTTTTATTTTAGAAATGACATTGACCTATTAAAAAACAGCTTCCAGAAAGTAAAATCGAATTGAAAAAGGTGAAAGTTACAGCCAACAGCGATCGATTTTTTTTTCTCCTGATTTTTTTTTTCACATTTTTTAAATGCATCGCTCTTGACTTTGAAGAGGTCCTGTCACAGTTGAGATATCTTTTTTTCTCAATCAGCTTGATGGGACATTATGACATTTCCCAACATACAAAGGCTGTGCTAATGCCGCGGACACACGAGCGGATTTTCTGCCGGAAAAAACTTGGATGGTTTTTCCGACGGAATTGCGCTCAAGCTTGCCTTGCATACACACGTTCTCTGAACTTTCGACCGTCAAGAAAAGCGGTGACATACAACACTCCGACGAGCCGAGAAAATGAAGTTCAATGCTTCCGAGCATGCGTCGAATTGTTTCCGAGCATGCGTAGGAATTTTGCGTGTCCGAATTCGTACAGACGATCGCATTTTCGGATAGGAACTTTTTCCGACCGAAAAATTGAGAACCTGCTCTCAATCTTTTTGCTGGCGGGAATTCCCGCCAGCGAAAGTCCGATGGAGCGTACACATGGTCGCATTTTCCGACCGAAAGCTCTCATCGGTGTTTTGCTGGCCGAATATCCGATCGTGTGTACGCGGCATAAATCTTACCTTGGGATCACTTTGCCTGGCACTTTTTATTTTTAAACTGGAATTTATTGTATATGGGACGGTGGTGAAGTAGACCAAGAGAAGAACAAATTAGTTACACTATTGCTCAGCGAATGCATGGCTTGCATTTCTCGTATATTATATAAATTACAACGTCCTATTGTAATGCTTACAAAGGCAGTCCGGGTTATATTTAGTTTTGCACTTAAAAAAAAAAGAGAAAATAAGGAAGATTCTAGCATATTCGGGCAAATTTATTCCTCAATTTACACAGTGCCTTGAAAAAGTATTCATACCCCTTGAAATTTTCCACTTTTTATACTGTTGCAACCAAAAACATAAAGGGATTTTATTGGGATTTTATGTGATAGACCAACACAAAGTGTCACATAATTGTGAAGTGGAAGGAAAATTATAAATGTTCTTTAAGTTTCTATACAAATAAATATGTGAAAAGTGTAAGGGGGCATTTGTATGGCGCCCCCCGGAGTCAATTCTTTGTAGAATCGCCTCTCACTGCAATTACAGTTACAGTCTTTTTGGGGATGTCTCTACCAGCTTTGCACATCTAGAGAGGGACATTTTTGCACATTCTTCTTTGCAAAATAGCTCAAGTTCTGTCAGATTGGATGGAGAGCGTCTGTGAACAGCAATTTTCAAGTCTTGCCACAGATTCTCAATGTGATTTAGGTCTGAACTTTGACTGGGCCATTCTAACACATGAATATGCTTTGATCTAAACCATTCCATTGTAGCTCTGGCAAACACGCTGAAGTGCCCGCAGAAAGTATGAACATAGCCTTGGGGACTACTTTTCCCTGTTTGTTGTGCATAGGGCAGCCTACTGAAATGAATGGGCTGTCCTACATGTGACGCACAGGTATTCACCGAAAATGCGTGCATGCTCAGTCGCACCTGTATGGTGTGAACCTAGCCTTACCCAAATCAAGCATGCAGCAAGTGAAGTTTAACCACTTACGGACCACCGCACGCCAATATAAGTCTTAAATTTGAAGAGGAATATCGGTAGCTGCCATAACCCCGGTATCCTTTTCTTTAGCCGGCGGTCCGCTTTCAGATAAAAGTGGTCTCTGCGGCGGATTTGCCATGAGATCACTTTTCTCGGTGATGGGAGAGGGCCACCCCCCTCACGCCATGCTCCGGTGCCGTCGGCCGCGGCGGAGGCGATCAGATCCTTTCACATGCTGGGTATGGAGACAAGTGAGGAGAAGATGGCCCCCACCCGTCTCCATACCATTGCAGGGCGGAAGCGAGGTCAAAATGTCACTTCCACCAATAGCTCTTAAAGGGCCATTTTTTTTTTTTTAAATGACAAATTTTTTGTGTAAATATGAGATGAGGTCTTTTTGACCCCAGGTCTCATATTTAAGAGGTCCTGTCATGCTTTTTTTCTATTACAAGAGATGTTTACATTTCTTGTAATAGGAATAAAAGTGACACATTTTTTTTTAAAATAAAAGAACAGTGTAAAAAATAAAAGGTAAAATAAATAAGAACATTTTTTTTTTTAAAGCGCCCCGCCCCGCCGAGCGTGCGTGCAGAAGCGAATGCATATGTGAGTAGCGCCCGCATATGAAAATGGTGTTCAAACCACACATGTGAGGTATCGCCGCGATCGGTAGAGCGAGAGCAATAATTCTAGCCCTAGACCTCCTCTGTAACTCAAAACATGCAACCTGTAGAACTTTTTAAACATCGCCTGTGGAGATTTTTATGGGTAAAAGTTTGTCGCCATTCCACGAGCGGGCGCAATTTTGAAGCGTGACATGTTGGGTATCAATTTACTCGGCGTAACGTTATCTTTCAAAATATTAAAAAAAAAAATTGGGCTAACTTTACTGTTGTCTTTTTTCTTAATTTTAAAAAGTGTGTTTTTTCCAAAAAAAAGTGCGCTTGTAAGACCACTGCGCAAATACGGTGTGATAGAAAGTATTGCAACAACCGCCATTTTATTCTCTAGGGTGTTAGAAAAAAAAGTATAATGTTTGGGGGGTTCTAAGTAATTTTCTAGCAAAAAAAAAAACTGTTTTTAACTTGTAAACAACAAATCTCAGAAAGAGGCTCGGTCCTTAAGTGGTTAAAAAGTCTGAACTCTCTTCCTTCAGATTTTTCCCAGGTCAGGGACTCAGATGGTAAAGGAAGGAGACAAACGAGAGTCCTGCACCTTTAAGAGTGGGTCGGCCATATCAGATCTCATACTTTTATCCTCACAAGCTCTTTTTTAAAGTGTTTATTGCTGAACTCTGTGTTTTCATCTTCCACCAGGAAAATTAATTTGCCTAATTCAGCAGAAATGTTCTCTCCTTCTGCTTCTTTTTTTTTTTTTTTTTTACTGGGCAAATTAATTCAATTAATTTAAAAGCGTTCTTAAAATATCCTCACTATTTTCAGAAAAGCAGAGCATTTTTTCATCTTCGTCGACTGGAAACCCACCTGCGGCTCGCACAATAGAACCCCCCCCCCCCGCCGCCGCCTACTGCGAGGTGACTGCGATGCAACCATTATCATCGCTCGCTGAGAAATGGTTAATAATTAATGTATTATGCTGATGAACAGCCTGGAACTAAACATTTTATTTCTAGCTAAGCAATCATTTAAGGAACAGTCACTTAGAATTAGCAGGTGACATCTGAGACGTATAGAAGCAGAAAAATAAGCTTCGCAAAACCTGCAATTATTGAATGCGGAATGCTGGGAACGTGGGAAATAAATCAATGTACCGCTGAGGAATACGGGGGGAAAACGTATCCACAGGTTGGTGACATCACCGGGTCATACTATACGACTTTCTAAGGTGGGGGAAGAGTGGTACACCGAATTCATTGAATTCCACTGGCAGAACATGAAGAATGTAACTCAGGGGTGTCCAAACTTTTTTTTAAAGAGGGCCAGATTTGATGAAGTGATCGTGTGTGAGGGCCGATCATTTTCCCTGACATTCTTTGAACCATTAAAATTCGGTCTGTGTGTTAGTTCGAGCACTAATACACTGCCCAACAAGAATTCTCTTGCCTTTGTGGCTGTGTGAGTAAAGAGTTGATCTCGGACATGTTATTTGGATATACCGTATTTATCGGCGTATAACACGCACCTTCACTTTAAGAGGGAGGTTTCAGGAAAAAAAATTAAATTTTACATAAAGAACTATGAAGCAAAATAAGGGCCAGTGCCCATCTGCAGCACCCACCATTGCCATGAGTGCAGCACCCACCATTGCCAGGAATGCACCCCCCATCATTGCCAGGAATGCACCCCCCATCATTGCCAGGAATGCAGCCCCCCATCACTGCCAGGAATGTACCCCCCCATCACTGCCAGGAATGTACCCCCCATCACTGCCAGGAATGTACCCCCCCATCACTGCCAGGAATGCACCCCCCATCATTGCCAGGAATGCAGCCCCCCATCACTGCCAGGAATGTACCCCCCCATCACTGCCAGGAATGTACCCCCCATCACTGCCAGGAATGTACCCCCCCATCACTGCCAGGAATGCACCCCCCATCATTGCCAGGAATGCAGCCCCCCATCACTGCCAGGAATGTACCCCCCCATCACTGCCAGGAATGTACCCCCCATCATTGCCAGGAATGCACCCCCCACCATTGCCAGGAATGCACCCCCCATCACTGCCAGGAATGTACCCCCCGACCATTGCCATGAATGTATCCCCCATCACTGCCAGGAATGCACCCCCCATCACTGCCAGGAATGCACCCCCCATCACTGCCAGGAATGCACCCCCCATCACTGCCAGGAATGTACCCCCGACCATTGCCATGAATGTATCCCCCATCACTGCCAGGAATGTACCCCCCAATACTGCCAGGAATGCACCCCCCATCATTGCCAGGAATGCACCCCCCATCACTGCCAGGAATGCACCCCCGACCATTGCCATGAATGTACCCCCCATCACTGCCAGGAATGTACCCCCCATTACTGCCATGAATGTACCCCCCATCATTGCCAGGAATGCACCCCCCATCACTGCCAGGAATGCACCCCCGACCATTGCCATGAATGTACCCCCCATCACTGCCAGGAATGTACCCCCCATCACTGCCAGGAATGCACCCCCCATCATTGCCAGGAATGCACCCCCCATCACTGCCAGGAATGCACCCCCGACCATTGCCATGAATGTACCCCCCATCACTGCCAGGAATGTACCCCCCATCACTGCCAGGAATGCACCCCCGACCATTGCCATGAATGTACCCCCCATCACTGCCATGAATGTACCCCCCATCATTGCCAGGAATGTACCCCCCATCATTGCCAGGAATGCACCCCCCATCATTGCCAGGAATGCAATGAAATGGAACTTCCGCTGATCAGATTCCTCCCCCCCTCCGGTGCCACATTTGGCACCTTTCAGGGGGGAGGTTGGAGTAGATACCGGTCAAATTGAGGTATCTGCTCCCACTTCTGGGGAAAGATCGCCGCACAAAAGCACAGAACTATGCAATGTCCGGCCCCTCCTCCTCTGCCTTCTGGGAGACACACAGGTCCCAGAAGACAGCAGTGACCATTAAGAACGAGCAGCGTGACTCGTGCATGCGCAGTAGGGAGCCAGGAGTGAAGCCGAAAGTCTTCACTGCCTGGTTTCCTTACCAGGAATGGCGGTGGCAGCACCCGGGGGTCGATCCGAAGATCGGTTGGGGTGCCGGCATCGCGGGCTCCCTGGACAGGTAAAAGTAAGCAGCTACTTTATTTGTAGCTGCTGACTTTTAATTTTTTTTCCCAGGCGGAACTCCACTTTAATACAGTGGAACCTTGGTTTAAGAGTAACGCGGTTAACGAGCGTTTTGAAAGACGAGCAACTTTTTTCTTTTAATTCTGACTTGGTTTGCGAGTGTTGTCTCGCAAAACGAGCAGAATTCATGTCAATGGGGTGTGCAGTACCGCATTTGGCCAGGGGTTCGGGGGGCGCCAGTGACACTCAGAACAGTTTGGAGCCGTTCAGAAATACTCGACTTGGAAACACTCGGAAATACTCGGAAACACTTGGAAATACTCCCTTCCCGAGTGTTTCCGAGGCTTTCTGAGGCTTTCCGAGTTCAGCCGAGCTGTCCCCGAGTATTTCCGAGGCTCTCAGGCGCCCCCCCCCACCTCTGGCCACATGTGGTATTGCATGTAATAGAAGTCAATTATCTTCGTTTCCATTGACTTCTATGGGGAAACTCGCTTTGATATGCAAGTGCTTTGGATTACAAGCATTCTCCTGGAACGGATTATACTCGTAATCCAAGGTTTCACTGTACATTTATTTCCTAGGATCTTCAGCAACGTCTAGTGGAAACGATGCAGTATTTTTTTCTGAAATACTTCAATCGCAATTTATGGTGACGATCAGTTCTGCCTGTTGACACATTCGCACAGCAAATTTTTTGTACATAGACCCCTAAAGAGTGTTTATGAAGCTCTGCACATCATGTCCGATCTCTAAATCAGGGGTCTCCAAACTTGCGGCCCATCGGACATGATGTGCAGAGCTTCGTAAACACTCTTTAGGGGTCTATGTACAAAAAATTTGCTGTGCGAATGTGTCAACAGGCAGAACTAATCGTCACCATAAATTGCGATTGAAGTATTTCAGAAAAAAAATACTGCATTGTTTCCACTAGACGTTGCTGAAGATCCTAGGAAATAAATGTACAGTGGAACCTCGGATTACGAGTATAATCCGTTCCAGGAGAATGCTTGTAATCCAAAGCACTCGCATATCAAAGCAAGTTTCCCCATAGAAGTCAATGGAAATTAAGATAATTGACTTCTATTACATGCAATACCACATGTGGCCAGAGGTGGGGGGGGGCGCCTGAGAGCCTCAGAAATACTGAGATAGCTGGGACAGCTCGGCTGCACTCGGAAAGCCTCGGAAAGGCTCGGAAACACTCAGGAACGGATTATTTCCCAGTGTTTCCGAGTGATTCCGTGTATTTCTGAACAGCTCCAAATTGTTCTGAGTGTCCCCCGCGCCCCAGCACCTCTAGGAAAATGCAGTACTGCACACCCCATTAGCTTGAATTCTGCTAGTTTTGCGAAACAACACTCGCAAACCGAGTCAGAATTGAAAAAAAAAATTTGCTCGTCTTTCAAAACGCTTGTTAACCACGTTACTCTTAAACCAAGGTTCCACTGTATTAAAGTGGAGTTCCGGCTGGTAAAAAAAAATTAAAAGTCAGCAGCTACAAATACTGTAGCTGCTGACTTTCAATATATGGACACTTACCTGTCCAGGGAGCCGCGATGCCAGGCACCCCAACCGATCTTCTGATCGACCCCCGGGTGCTGTCACCGCCATTCCTGGTAAGGAAACCAGGCGGTGAAGATTTTCGGCTTCACTCCTGGTTCCCTACTGCGCATACGTGGGTCACGCTGCGCGTTCTGAATGGTCACTGCTGTCTTCTGGGACCTGTGTGTCTCCCAGAAGACAGAGGAGGAGGGGCCGGACATTGCGTAGTTCTGTGGTTTTGTGCGACGATCTTTCCCCAGAAGTGGGAGCAGATACCTCAATTTGACCAGTATCTAATACCCCTCCCCCCCTGAAAGGTGCCAAATGGAGAGGGGGAAGAATCTGAACAGCGGAAGTTCCATTTCTGGGTGGAACTCAGCTTTAAGCAAATTATGGCGAAGATTCGTGGCACCTGTGCGAAAGATTGACACATGCACATTTTTCATACCTAGGCCCCTAATTAATTGAAGAATCTGGCCACCCCCAACAGGTATTTCACAGTCTTGGAGGTTAATAAAAGACAACAAAACAAAACCAGCTTTTGCTGCAACATTTATCTTCAACTCAATGATTTTCCGATATAATATGATATAAGCAGTACTTATTTTCTGCCCCAAGATGTCCTCACTCTGGTGGCCAACATTACTCAACCCACTTCCTCTGAACCCAGGTCATTTCCTCCATTTACAATCATTTTACTATAACTTTCTACTGAGGCGTCTTCAATTTTGGGGCATAGAGAAGGTCGATAGACATAGTCATCCCTCCCAATAACTATATCCATCGCCTTATGCCGCGTACACACTATCAGAATTTCGGCCAGCAAAAGACAGATGAAAGTTTTTCGTCGGAAAATGCGACCGTGTGTACGCTTCAGCGGACTTTTGCTGCCCGAATTCCAGCCAGCAAAAGATTGAGAGTATGTTCTTAATTTTTTCGGTCGGGAAAAGTTCCTATCCGAAAATGCGATCGTCTGTGGCAATTCCGACGCGCAAAATTCCTACGCATGCTCGGAAACAATTCGACGCATGCTCGGAAGCATTGAACTTCATTTCCTCGGCTCGTCGTAGTGTTGTACGTCACCGCTTTCTTAGCAGTTGTAAGTTAAGCGAACAGTGTGGCGTGACCGTGTGTATGCAAGGCAAACTTGAGCGGAATCCCGTCGGAAAAGCCATCATATCTTTTTCCAAAGAGAAGTCCGATCGCGGCGGCATAAGCCAGAGAGAATCATTCTGGATTTTTGAGGCAAAGGTTTTAAAACCTGATGGGTTAAATATCGACTTTGACTTGATTTGCTTTATTTCTGACAGGTAGTAGGTAATCATATTCTATACCCCTTTTTTAATGAATTTTAATCTTTTTATGTTATTATTTTATGATATGAATTTGATTGTATAATGTTTTTTATTGTTTTTGGGTATGTTGTTATTGGGTGTGTGGGTATAACAGGATGACAGCGGGTGTTAATGCTCATTTCTGTTAATACAGTGGAACCTCGGATTACGAGCATAATTCGTTCCAGGAGAATGCTCGTAATCCAAAGTACTCGCATATCAAAGTGAGTTTTCCCATTGAAGTCAATGGAAACGAAAATAATTTGTTCCGCATTGACTTCAGTGGGATGCAACACCGCATGCGGCCAGAGGCGGGGGGGCGCCGGAGAGCCTCGGAAATGGCTGAAAAGGCCAGAGCACACTTCGGCTGACCTCGGCAAACCTCAGAAAAACTCCGTTCACAAGCCTTTCCGAGGTTTGCCGAGGTCAGCCGAACTGTCCTGGGCCTTTCCGTGCATTTCCTGAATGGCGACGATCGGCTCCGGGGCCCCCCACCTCAGACCAAAAGCGGTACTGCACACCGCTTTGGTCTGAATCCTGCTCGTTTTGCGAGACACCACTCGCAAACCGAGTTAGGATTTTTAAAAATACAATGCTTGTATTGCGAAACGCTCGTTAACCGCGTTACTCGCAATCCGAGGTTCCACTGTATATTGTTATTTGTGCTGTCTTCTTTGAATCGGCCAGTAGGGGTCAGTATTTTCACTGCCTTCAGTTTCATTGGCAATGTAAGATTGCTATTTCATGTCTGTGGATATGCTGCCCGACAGTGGTATCTCTGATTCCGTTGGGGGGGAGTGGCTATGTTTCCATGAAGATTAGTTTGCATAAAAGAGGACGGGTGACGCTGGTTGGCTCCGCCCCGCTGACGAAGTTCTTGTGAACGTAACGTGTATGGGGGAGGAGCCACGTCCTGAAGTCACCCGCTACCATCCTGGAATTCTATACCCTCAGTGTCTGCTCTGATATGCACTGTATATTGAAGCCCTTGTGAGTAGCCATTTCCTTGTAAAAAACTTCACCAGTGAACACTTAGATTTGCTTTTCTCTTACCATACTTACCCCTTGGGATATTGGTCGGTGGACCTGGACCCTACCTTTAAAGTCATACCTTTATGGGACATGCGTTGTTGACCATCTGTTAGTTCAGTGGTCCACACTTAGAGGTGAGCGAAGCGAGCTCACTGGAGGTGGAGGGAAAGTCACTCATTGAAATTTTCTCATGTGGATTCTCTGCCTGCTGGGACTCTTAGTCCACCTTCTGCTCTTCTTTTGGATTTATATGGACTTTTTATCACATTTGTTATGTTTTATTGATGTCAGAAACCATGAAATCAGGCCGAGACAGAAGTACCATTAAATCACACTTGTTTATTATTAAAAGTAAAAAGAACAAACGTAGTCAAAACTTAGCCAAAGTTCAGTAACCGGAACGGATAGTCAGCCAAGCCAGAAGTCAGGGATCAATGTAGTGGAACAGCAAGCAGGATCTGGAGCCAGAAGGGATGTCAGCAAAGCAAGTCTTGAGCAGGATCGCAGGAGATAGTTTCTGTGATGTTGCGAAGGCAGAGATCCTCTGGACTGGACGGCTTAAGTAGCCGGGACTGACGAGCAGGATATCATCAACAGCTGAGTAACTGTGGAGAGATGGGAGCTGGCAATGCTGGCAACAGCTGAGCGGCCAGCTCAGAGAAGGAAGGGCTGAGCCCAGCCCTGACAATTAAGCCCTGATATGCGCTGCACTCCTCTGTATATTATAATATATTAAGATTGCCTTTACTAATGGGTTCAGTGCCTGTTTCAGTGCCTGTTTCCTTGGACGTGGTATTATTACTGATTGCCAGATTTTACTTTTAGATTTTCTGTGATATCTTTGTCAACCTAGTGTGTGAGAGGGGCCAAAGTTCTTATGGAGGTCGAGGGAGAGAACAGAGGACCCATCTTAACCAGCGTGTCCTACATGGGTAGCACTATGCTATTAGCAGGTCAAATCTAGGTACACTGCTTTTATTTAAAATGCATTTAATAATAATAATGATTTTATTGATTTGTTAATTTGTGTCTTTTTTTTTTTTATCTGCCTGGAATTAGGCTTTAAGCTCAACTGAACAGTTACAGAATTTTTGAGCTTTGCCTGAAGCTGTTGTTTTAATGTCATTGTCTTTTATCGGGTGCTAAAATTCAGTTCCTAGCTGTCGGTTGCTCTCCACGCTCTCAGGTTATCGTTCACACTCGCCGCAGAACCAAGGGACCCTTTCCATGGAAAGAAATGATGATTCGGCAAAATGTAGCTCCAGCCCAATAACGATTAACGATACTCCTAATATTATACGCTGTACTCTGTGGAGTATTTCTTTTATGCCTGGCAATCTGATGTGAGCATCTAGGTATAAATAATAAATAACATTTTCATGCTCTCTATATACTCTACTTCAGCCATAAAAAGCATTACACAAACACACGAAAGCTCAGTTCAAGGAAAAATATTTTGGGTTTTTAGTTTTAGATAGAATGAAAGGAAGGGTTAGAACCTTTTTTAAGGTGTTTTATTACTGATTTACCTGATTTCTTTGGGACATGAAGAGAAAATCACCCCCATAATTGGGACAAAAACAAAGCAATTTTTTGTTTTGTTTTTTAGTTAGTTGTTTCTTTTTGTTCTGATGACAGTTGTTCCCATATTTCTTGCCCAGGCATCAATGCAGTGGCGGAACTACCAGGGTTGCAGCAGTCTTATTTGCGATCGGGCCCTGGCATTCCGCCACAGTGGGGGGCCCCAGCGGGGTTGCTAGTCCCACCGCTCTGGGCGGAGAGCATATCTCTCATACAGCTCAAAGCCGACAGTTCTCCCTGCTCCCCCCTCTGTCCTTCCTCCCTCCTTCCTATCTCACACGGGATGAGAGAGGAGACAGCCGATCTGATCCCCCCTCCCCTCCCCTCTCCTGTGTGTGCTTTGTGGGAAGTCAAGTGTGAAGCTAACAAGCTCACACCTCCTGCGGTACACATACAGGAGAGCGGTGGGGGGGAGAAGGAGCAGATCGGCTGTGTCATCCCATGCGAGAGAGGAAGGAGGGAGGGAGAACGGAGAGGGGAGAAGGGAGAACTGTTGGCTCTGAGCTGTATGAGAGATATGCTCTCCGCTCAGAGCCATGCTGAGGAGGCAGGTAGCATTGATGAGCACTAATTGGCTGCACTGATAGGCAAGGCAGTGCTGATAGGAGGCATTGATGGGCATTAATAGGCTGTACTGATAGGCAACACTGATACGCAGGACTGATAGGTGGCATTGATGAGCAATGTTCTGTAGCACAGATAGGCGGCGCAGCATTGATGAGCACTGATAGGTGGCACTGATGGGCACTGATAGACTGCATTGATGAGCAATGATAGGTGTCACTGATAGGCGGCACTGATGGGCATTAATGAGCACTGATAGGCAGCACTCATATGCTGCACTGATGGGAACTGATAAGCGGCATTGATGAGCACTGATAGGCGACACTGATGGCACTGATAGGCAGCATTGATGGGCACTGATAGGTGGCACTGATAGACATTGAGCACTGATAGGCAGCAATGATGAGCGGAACTGATGGGCACTGATAGGCGGCATTAATAAGCTCTGATAGGTGGCACTGATAGGCATCATTGATGAGCACTTATAGGCGGCACTGATGGGCATTGAGCACTGATAAGTAGCACTGATAGGTGGCACTGATGGATGCTGATAGGCGGCACTGATGGATGCTGATAGGCGGAATTAATGGGCACTGATAGGCAGCACTGGTCACTGGTAGGCAGCATTGATGGGCACTGATAGGTGGAATTAATGGGCATTGATAGGCAGTATTGATGAGCACTGATAGGCGGCACTGAAATGCAGCACTGATAGGCGGTATGGATGAGCACTGATAGGTGGCACTGATGGGCACTGATAGGCAGCATTGATGGGCACTGATAGGCAGGACTGAAATGCAGCACTGATCGGCGGCACTGATAAGCAGCACTATGGACACTAACAGGTGGCATTGATGAGCACTGATAGATGGCACTGATAGGCAGCACTGATTATCAGTGTAAACAATTTATTGACATTCTTGGCAGTTATTGCCTCTCCTTTCCTTACACAGACACAGCGTGGGAGGAAAGGGCTGCCAATACCCAGCAAGTTGGTGTACATGTGATCAGCTAATCACATGGTAAAGGGCTGCCGTGATTGTGCTGGATGCATGTCTCAGGGGGCATATGGGGGGCAGGGTTCTGGGAGGATATCCATGGACACCTTCCAAAAATTGGAGGGGGGGGTCAGGGCGGCCCAACATGGTTTCTTGGACTGGGGCCCTAAAGGTTCTAGTTACGCCCCTACATCAATGAGACAGGAAGTTAAGGGAATCCTCCAAATGGAGTCATGGACAGTAAAAAAAAATACCTGCTGCTGTCCAGGTGTTGGAGCAATCCTACTAGCACCTTAATTTAGAGTCCTCTACAGTCCGATTATTCCAAACCTTGGATAATTTGAAGCCTTGATGAAGGGTGCTCACTATAATCTCCCAAAATGCTTTGGTTTTTTAAAGAACTTTTTATCGATAAATGGACTTTATTCATTCGAGGGTTTTGTTTTATTTACTGATATGGCACTTGGCATATGACAGAGGTTTTTTGACAAACTCATTGTACTTGACTTGATATGGGATTTGTATTGCGCCGAAGGCGCTCCGTTAGAAGCACGTCTAGGCGCACCAAGACCCTAAAATCAAGTGAGATTTCCAAACAAACGTTAAAAAAGGAGCCTAGGGTGCCCAGTAGGAAAGAGGTAGAGTAAAAACAGAGAAGAACCGGGGAGGGGGGGTTGGACTAACCCTCCAGATGGGGGAGGGAAGATGAGCATACAAAATCCATGTTTTTGTATGATTTCTGATCTTCATCAGATTATCTGTAGGCCTGGATAAAGAGGAAGGTTTTTAAAATTTACTTCAACACATGTAACCCCAAGGCCTCATAAAAGGAGACTGAACATTTGGATTGGCAGTAGGTTTTTCTTGCTGTCCTTGCCTCCATTGGTAGATGTCCCCTAACTTCCTGACTCACTGACACCAGGACAAGAAATAGGAGTACAAGTGTCATCAATACACAAAGACACAAACGATAAAAACTCTTGGGTTCCAATCAAATCACCACTCAACTAAACACTGCTTTGTTTTGGTTTTGGTCCCCATTAGGGAAGCTGTTTTTACTTCCTGTCCCAAGAAAGTGGGGGTAATGGAGCAATAGACCCCCCAAAAGGTTCTAACCCTTCTCTTCACTCTAGCCAAAACTAAAAAAACAAAATAATTTTTAGAAATCATTATTTATTATGTTTGTCATGTGTACTGCTTTTTATGTCTAGAGGAGCCTTTCTCAACCATGGTGGCATGGAACCCTAGGGTTCCTCTAAAGGTTGTTTGAGGTTCCTTGATCAATGAGCAATTTCTTTCCCCTAGATATACATAACCACTGACATCAAAGATCTTTTTAGACATCTGTAAGAGAAACATTCTTCCCGTTGACTACCAATGCAAGGAGCATTTTTCCCGGTGACCAAAACACTAAGGTCTCATGAGCTGTTGATACAGTAATTGTTGACAGGGGGTCTTTGAGACTTGAAAGTTATTTTAAGGGTTTCTCAGTAATAGACCCCATCCACGCTTCTGCAGCTTGTTTTACATGGAACAGTGGATTCATGGGTACGACTTTTCAGAGGGACAACAAGTTACATCCAAGTTGCACCCATCCAAAGTTGTAACAAAGTTGCACTCCAAAGTTGCACGACCTTGGAGTCTTACAAGTGTGAATGGAGCCTTAAAAAAAGGTTGAGAAAGCCTATAGGACTGTTTCTCAACTGGGGTGCTGCGAGCACGAGATCCAGTTTGTCCTGACAATGCATGACACTGATCGAGGGCAGGCGGCATGAAGGCTTGCCTTCAGGACAAGACAGATTTCCACTTCTTTCAGACATGCAACACCTCTCGCCTTCTGCTTGAGCTAAAAGTTAGATGGCTGTGATATGAAGAGGGGATTGTGTGATTGGTGGGCTCTGTGATGGGGGGACTGAGTGATTGGTGGGCTCTGTGATGGGGGGACTGAGTGATTGGTGGATTCTGTGATGAGGGAACTGAGTGATTGGTGGGCTCTGTGATGGGGGGACTGAGTGATTGGTGGATTCTGTGATGAGGGAACTGAGTGATTGGTGGGCTCTGTGATGGGGGGACTGAGTGATTGTTGGGTTCGGTGATGGGGTACTTTTGATTGCTGGGCTCCATGATGGGGGGACAGTGTGAATAGGGGCTCTGTAATGAGGCGCCTCTGATGTGATGAGAAGACACTAGGGTGGGGAAACTCAGTCATGGGAGGACTTTGATGTGATGGGAGGCGTCTGATGTATAGGGAGGTCTATGATGACATGGTTAGACTATGACCTAATGTAGGAGACTCAGACGTGATGGAGGGACTCTGATGTTGGAGGGGGGGGGGGGGGGTTCTAATGTGCATTTCGTCAAGGCAGTTATGTGTATTGTCCCAGTATCCGGTTCCCCAATAATAAGCAACATTTACATTATTTGAGATGTTTGATTTTTTGGGGGATTTTGCATAGTTTTAGACGGTGCTGAAAAAAAAATGTTGAGAAATGCTGGTCTAGAATACGTAGATAGCATTTATGAAAATGCTATTTATTATTTATACCTAGGTGCCCACATCAAATTAGTTACTTTCACTTTCCAGATAGCCAGGCATAAAATAAAGTCTTTACTGAGTACAGCATATAATATTAGGAGTATTGTTAATCATTATTGGGCTGGAGCTATGTTGGGCTGAATCATCATTTCTTTCCACAGAAAGGGTCCCCTTGGATTCACGGTGAATGTGAATAATAACCCGAGAGCGCGGAGAGCACCAACAGCTAGAAACTGATTTTTAGTACCTGATAATAGACAGTGAAGTTTCTAATTTAAACAACGGCTTCAGGCAAAGCACAAAATTCTGTAACAGTTGAGTTGAGCTTAAAAAAGACACATGTTCACCGGGTTGAACCTTCAATAAATGGACTTTATGAAATTGACTTTTTTGCTGGTCTGATGTTCTTTTTGTTCTATATCTCATATACCTCACCTAAAATGTCATCCAGTGGCCTTTTGTTTTGACCAAAGTCATTGCACTTCAAAACTTGGAACTCTTATACAGTCAGGTCCATAAATATTGGGACATCGACACAATTCTTTTTGGCTCTATACACCACCACAATGGATTTGAAATGAAACAAACAAGATGTGCTTTAACTGCAAACTTTCAGCTTTAATTTGAGGGTATTTACATCCAGATCAGGTGAACGGTGTAAGAATTACAACAGTTTGTATATGTGCCTCCCACTTTTTAATGGACCAAAAGTAATGAGACAATTGGCTGCTCAGCTGTTCGATGGCCAGGTGTGTGTTATTCCCCCATTATCCCATTTACAAGGAGCAGATAAAAGGTCCAGAAATGATTTCAAGTGTGCTATTTGCATTTGGAATCTGTTGCTGTCAACTCTCAATATGAGATCCAAAGAGCTGTCACTATCGGTGAAGCAAGCCATCATTAGTCTGAAAAAACAAAACAAACCCATCAGAGAGATAGAAAAAACATTAGGTGTGGCCAAATCAACTGTTTGGAACATCCTTAAAAAGAAAGAACGCACCGGTGAGCTCAGCAAGACCAAAAGACCCGGAAGACCACGGAAAACAACTGTGGTGGATGACCGAAGAATTTTTTCCCTGGTGAAGAAAACACCCTTCACAGCAGTTAGCCAGATCAAGAACACTCTCCAGGAGGTAGGTGTATGTGTGTCAAAGTCAACAATCAAGAGAAGACTTCACCAGAGTGAATACAGAGGGTTCACCACAAGATGTAAACCATTGGTGAGCCTCAAAAACAGGAAGGCCAGATTAGAGTTTGCCAAACAACATCTAAAAAAGCCTTCACAGTTCTGGAACAACATCCTATGGACAGATGAGACCAAGATCAACTTGTACCAGAGTGATGGGAAGAGAAGAGTATGGAGAAGGAAAGGAACTGCTCATGATCCAAAGCATACCACGTCATCAGTGAAGCATGGTGGTGGTAGTGTCATGGCGTGGGCATGTATGGCTGCCAATGGAACTGGTTCTCTTGTATTTATTGATGATGTGACTGCTGACAAAAGCAGCAGGATGAATTCTGAAGTGTTTCGGACAATATTATCTGCTCATATTCAGCAAAATGCTTCAGAACTCATTGGACAACGCTTCACAGTGCAGATGCACAATGACCCGAAGCAAACTGCGAAAGCAACCAAAGAGTTTTTTAAGGGAAAGAAGTGGAATGTTATGCAATGGCCAAGTCAATCACCTGACCTGAATCTGATTGAGCATGCATTTCACTTGCTGAAGACAAAACTGAAGGGAAAATGCCCCAAGAACAAGCAGGAACTGAAGACAGTTGCAGTAGAGGCCTGGCAGAGCATCACTAGGGATGAAACCCAGCGTCTGGTGATGTCTATGCATTCCAGACTTCAGGCTGTAATTGACTGCAAAGGATTTGCAACCAAGTATTAAAAAGTGAAAGTTTGATGGATGATTGTTAATCTGTCCCATTACTTTTGGTCCCTTAAAAAGTGGGAGGCACATATACAAACTGTTGTAATTCCTACACCGTTCACCTGATTTGGATGTAAATACCCTCAAATTAAAGCTGAAAGTCTGCAGTTAAAGCACATCTTGTTTGTTTCATTTCAAATCCATTGTGGTGGTGTATAGAGCCAAAAAGATTAGAATTGTGTCGATGTCCCAATATTTATGGACCTGACTGTAGTTGTAGCGCTACCCCTTTAGGAGCCACTGGTTAAGATGGGATCTCTGTTCTCTGCTTCAACCGCCTCAAGAATTTTAATCCATCTGACACACTAGGTTGAGAGTGCATGCAAACATGCAATGTCACAGAAAATCACTAAGTAATCAGTAATAGCACTGGAAACAGGGATTGAACCAGTTGGTAAATGCAAATTTAAAGTGGAATTTTAGTCATAAAATTAAGTCCTGCTAGATGACTTCAGGCTGGCCCTTTTTGCAGTTATAGCTATGTAAAGCATTAAAAATAAGTGTCTATACTGTTTTAATACACTGCCTCACCCTGCTCTGCACATGCTCAGCTGCTCTCCATTTTTAAGCATTTTTAGGCACTAGCAAACTTGTAGAGTCCAATCCGCTGACAGCCTTACAGCGGAAATAAACCCACCTAGCCTTTACAGCCAAGGTAGCTGCTTCAGTTTGATCTGCACTGCCATGGTGCTGCATATGTGATCAGTTAATAACACCAGCCATTTGAAGGTTTGACAATTTGGTTGAGGACACAAGCAAATGTGACAGATAGCAATTATTCCAGGAATGGAACTGTTTTTTGAAACTTGTTAAATCGATGGGTTTACTTCCTCTTTATGATTTACTGCTGTTCAGGGACTCTGGGTTTCAGCAAAACGGTGGTCTCCAGCAAAAAAGAAACAGAAGCAATGCTGGAGGCAATTTACAGAACACACTCATTTTGGTAGCATAATTAATAATGTGGAATGCAGGTTCCTTGCTAAAGAACTTTTTTTATCAGGTTGTTATGGGTAAAGTTCCACTTCAATATATTGTCATCCAAACTGGTTGGTAGCGGGGCAAACATAAAAATAGTTTAACACTGGTGGTAACACAATTGGGCATACAGAGTGATTAACATTAAAGGCTAGGCATAGAATAAAACATGGCATCCAGATCAGCATAAACTGTAGCAAAGCCACCTAAAGTGTAACAGTGGGCAGTAATAAACTCATTTACCAAACATAGGAACTATACTGCCAAAGCGCATTGATGGCTACTATGCTAGGCCTAGACCGACTGGATGTGCACTGTCTGATTGATTGATCTGACTGATTTTATGTAAGGGGCAGTGTCACATAACTGGTAAGAGACTGAAATGACGAGGTCGGCCTCTCTTGTATCTCCAGCCCAGGCCCCATTGAGAGTGGAACAGATGGTGCCAAGGGACAGGAGGAACACGAGTGCCTGTAGATGTTGATTGCAGAGCTTGTGGCAGGAGTTGTAGACTCTGTGATTCAGGCAGATCATCAGGTCAGGAACTGCAATGATGCTGGGTAGATCAGCCGAGGTTAAAGTGGGAACTCCACCAGGCTTGCCAGTTCAGGATACATGGCTTGCCGGGGTTTACCATAGTCTGGAGACAGGAGCACACTGTGTCCACTGGAGCTGGGATGAGGGGCAGCCATCACAGGCACTTGGAGGTAGCGTGGAGCCAAATAGGAGACAGAAGCGTGGTCAGCAGGATAGCCAGAGTCAGCAGCGAGCAGGCAGCGGGGTGCCAGAGCATCAGACAGGAGCAAGGTCAAGAGTAAGCCAGAGTCAGAAACTGATAATCAAGAGCATAAACAGAATCCAAGCTCAGGTCAGTGGTAAGCCAGGTCAGCAACAGATATCAAGCAGAATTCAAGCAGGGCACAAGGAAACAGCTGAAGACCAGTCAGCATTGAGCAAGAAGACAGTCAGCACCTTTTAAACAGGCCATCTGGTGCCAATGGAGACGTGTTCCCATGAGTGCGTGCATTTTTCGTGCATGCGCAGTGGCGCATATGCGTCCGCTTGTGTGCATGCGCACATGCGCGCACCCAACATGTCATGGAAGTTCTCTTACAGCCAGCTCTTCTGCCGGGTATAGTTGGGGACCTTTAAGAAGCGCTAGTGCACTTGAAGACAGTCTTAATAAACCAGTATTCAGTTTAGGTGCTGGAAGGGTGCAGCATAGGTGTGGTGTAGGGGCAATACAGGTGTAATACAAGTGCAATGTAATTGGTGTACTTTCTCTAGTAGGCAGTGAGCCCTTTCATTAGTCCTTGTGGTGCGGCTGTGAACTCTTGCTGTAGAAGGGGGCCCCCTCTTTCCCTCCACAGAATGCCTGCTGTGATTTGCAGTGGAAAGAAGAGGGTGAGAGGAAGTTCTGGTCTCTTTGTGGCAATGGTGCAGATGCGATTGCTTTGCCCCAGATGTCTCCTCAGGCTTGGTCCCTGCTGGTATGGCCACTCAGTGGTTTTGTCAGTTTGCAGGCATGTGCTCTCCTTGGTTCCTTTAGTGCCAAGAGAAAGCTTTTACCGGACTGCATGGGAAACTTCTATCTCGCTGCTCCCCCTTCTCCTCTGGAAAATGTTGTGTAAAGGGTCCATTGGCCAATTCTATGGCTGATGTCTCAGACTACAACTCCCATGATTATTAGCGTCCTACATAGGAGTCCATAGGTTTCTTGATAATAGCTCTCCCCCTGCTGGCTGTGGCGGGGGGGGATAGTGCAGAATAACATCGAGCATCGCAGTAGAGACTGGAAAATAACAAGGGTCAATGTCTCCTTCTCCATGCTACTGTAGCCTAGCACCTGGCTACAAAGTTATCTTAAACAACTATTAAATTAAATGACTGTTTATTAAAAATGTTTTCAATTGCTTACATACAAAAATGTACCTATATGATTGCAATACCATAACAGGAAATGCATACTAATACAAAGTATCTGGGACTTAAACAATATCAAAAATATACAATAACCCTGCAACAAGCAAGATGCCAGAAAACCACTAAGAAAACCAGTAGATGGAAATCTGGCACTTAAGAAAAAAAACATTAAAAGTGCTCCAGTAAAGGGGAATTTGTAGGAGGGAAGAAGTGGGTGACTAACAGGGAGGAGGGGGAATCTGAAAAACGCTAGAAGAAGCAGCAAATAGGATCAACCAATTATTTTGCCACTAGGGCTCGGAAAGCGGAAGAATCACTAAACACCTGCCAGCATGTCCATGTAGTGTGCACCTTATCAGAATCAGGGCCATCTTTCCCGATCAAGATTTCCATTGCCATGATCTCATTTAATATCTAGACCAGTTCCACTAGGTGGGGTGGAGATGTGAACCTCCAATGTTGGCCAATGGCTGGGCCGCTAGTAAACAATGCCATGGGATGCCCTTTTTAATTGTAGAGATGGATCCAGGAGACATCGACAATAGGGCAATGGCTGGGTTGGGCTGGATATTGTAAATGCACATGGAGTTATAAGAAAGGAATATGTTCTGCCAGAATTGTGAAATCAGGTGGCAGCCTCACCAAATATGAAGGTAAGAGGCCTCAGCTTCTTGGCATCTCCAGCAGATGTTAGAGTTGGCAGGGTACATACGGTAAAGTCCACTGGGGTGCCATAAGGACTCAATCTTATAACTTTTTTCTTGAAAATAAGAAGACATTCACAATTATGAGTGTAAATGAAACAATCCTTTTCAGAGAATGAGGTGCTAAGATATTTTTCCCACCTTGATTTTAACAGGACATCCCCCTAGAAGTCCCCTTTCTCAAAATTCCATATAGTTGGCAAACCATGTGGTCAAGTGGAGCATAGTGAGAGAGCAAATCTTCCAGTAGAGTGAGCTTCTGTAGGGTTGGAGATTGCGCTGGACTGACTCAGTCGGTTGTAAGTCGATGGTTAGGTGATGGTGGGGGGCCGATTGGAAGAGTTTTCTTCCAATGCTTTCTGCCCGAATACACCGTAAGTAGGTGAGCCCTTTTTGGGGGCCAGGGCTGCTGCCTTTGGGTACAGCCTTGAGGTAATTCCTGCATGAACTAATCAAGGTAGAAAAGGAGGGCGTGCCCAATCTCCAATGTAATGCAAGTCCAGAGGTAATGAGGTAAGTTTTAAGTCGTTTTTTGAAAGTAGCAACCAATGGTTAAGCCAACGCTTTTAGGGGGAAAAGACTCCCCCTTCCTCAGGGCTGCTGCTGTTTGCTGATGGAGAACGGGGAAAATATCCCAAACGGGTGTCTCTATGACACCACAATCAGAATTGCTCTGTGATCACTGTGTTTGCAGCGGCAGCATCGAGGAGCACTGCCCCTGCAAACACAACGATCACAGAGCAGTTCTAATTTTGGTGTCACAGACACACTTGTTTGGGATTTTTTTCCTGTTCACCATCAGCAAACAGCAGCAGCCCTGAGGAAGGGGGAGCCTTTTCCCCCAGAAATACATTGGCTTGACCATTTGTTGCTACTTTTAATAAACAACCTTAAACTTACGTCTCGACTTGCATAACATTGAAGATTAAGCGCTCCCTCCTTTTCTACCTCTTCCAGTGGGGTGAGGTCAAGCATCGTGTGGGTTTCAGGCTTACATTTATGGAGAACTGCAGTTAATTGGAGATGGATAAACCACAATTGACTATAGACCAAGGATGAGGGGAAATGACTGAGCCAGAGAAATCAGGGTTCAAAATGTCAAAATTGTGGCCTGTCCTCCTGAGACAGGAACAGCACTGTGTTAGTCTGAAGTCCAAGGCCGAAAAAGGGGTCATCCAATAATGGAGTTATCTTATACAACTTTTAACGGAAGCTTTATATAAGGAGACAAAGCATTTGGAATCTGGTGCCACAGAACCCACAACAGTAATAAAACCTAATAGGCAAAAAAAAAAAAAACTAATATCATGAAAGCACAAGAAACATTGATATAAATCCTGACACCATAACTCTGGACATACTTCCCAATAATGATAACGGTGGACTGTGCCTTAGCAAAAAATGTTGGCAGGGCCAGTTGTCCCCCAGGGGCACATGTAACAGGGTGACAAGGTAAGAGAACAGGAAAGAGAAAGCAGATCCCTAGTTTCTCAAAACAACTGCAATCTTTGTAGGCACAACATGAAGCAGTCTATATTAAAATATAACAAACTTTATTACAAATATCTTACAACATATGGACATAAAAGCAATGCAACACCCTCTACTTTCGGTAGGTCAAAAAATTACCCAATCCCAAGCATGGAGACAGAACTCCAGTCAAAAGGTATATATGGTATGTAGAAGTTCATCAAAGGAAGATAAATATTAAATCAGCGTAAATGTCAGGGGTCAGATCCACAACTCCTACATACTTGGTAGTCAACGCGTTTCACAAGATTTACTTGCTTTCTCAGGACAGGTTGGATGGGTGCTGATCAACCTTGAAAGTCAGAGTATGGGCGATAGCAGATCATGGTGGCGGACACAGGGGCCACCTCAGAGAAAGACGGGGGGGGGCACAGGGTGGTAACCCAATGTCCAAATTTCCCCAATCCAGACCAGTCAGATAAATGAATTGTAAAATCACAACTCTCCAGAAGAAGGTGATGTATTAAATAATGTGCCGGAGACCCTGGAGCCTAGTGGAATATATCCAAATACCAATTTGTTCAGTCAGTGATAGGGTAGAAGTATTTAAAGCCCTATGTAAAAACCTCAACGGGGGACATATAGATAGACCAAGGCATTAAAACGGATAGCCCAGGCATTGTAATTGGTGTAGATAACAGGATTAGTGGCACTGGGCATTCAGGACCCCCACAGAGCCTGGAGCGTCACCTTGGCACATTAAACAGACACCCCGCTCAGTAGCTCTCAACTAGAGCTTCTAGGACATCAAATGTAGAAGTGGTCCTTCGAGAGAGTGCAGCAATGGTAGTCTCAACTGGTCTGCCAGTAAGGTAAGAGAAGAATTGGGAGACAGCGGTCACCTCAAAACAGCAGTTGATTGAACAAAGCACATTTATAGCAGGATCACCAGGTTTTTGTTTTTTTTTCAAGTGAAAAATTCAGATTGAAAAACAAATGAAAACAGCTTTTGAATTTAAATTAAAATATTACGGCTTACAATATTTGAGATTTTAGTGTTTGGGTTAACATCTCCGTTTTATGCTGTTTTTAACGCATTTCTACTGCTTGCTCTATCCTAAAGTTTTCCATTAATGCAATATTGAACGTGTTAAAGCAGCTGATTAAAACTTGTAAAAAAAAAAAAAGAAAGTTGTCCTCCCGGCTCGTGTTGTACAAATCCGCCTTATACAGGACATCTAATTTATCAGCGGTGCCTTTTGGTGCGATAATAAATAAAGTGGAACGCTCTGTCCTTTAGTAGAAATCTGTTCAATTCCATTCTCTGTCACTATCAATTTACTTTCCAGAGAGAAAAGTTCGCAGGTTAGACCTGAATATGGCTGGTTTTATTTCAGATCGTTTTATATGTCTGTATGAAGACCATTTAAAGTGTTATTCCACTTTTCGGGGGGGCGTGGCTTAGCACATGAGGAAGTAGGACGCTTGTTCCTGGAGCTCCCGCACACGCCGCACACACAGAGGCTCTCATCGCTTCCCAGCACACCCATCCAGGCCTGATATGGGGAGGAGAGGAGGGGGAGACATCCAGCGTTCCTCCGATCCACATCTTGCAGGTGATATTGACCGTTTTTTCACCCATTTGGGTCATAATCGCTCCGACCCCCCCCCGTCCAAGATGGCGCCGGCCCGGACCCCAGGCACACATGCGGCCTCACAGGGAGCGGTGTCACAGCGCTCCACACCCCACATGAAGACTAGGCAACGTGCCAGGTCCCCCCCTGACTCAGAGACAGGCTCAATCCGCTCCACGGAGCACTCCCCTGAATCCCACAGATCCTATGGCTGGGACATGGAGGCATACATTAAAGCACTTCCCACCAGACACGATTTTGAGGCCTGTGTGCAACGATTAGAACGTTCATATAAGCAAGAAATGTCTGAACTGCGCAGGGATTTCACCAACAGAATCGAGGAAGTGGAACATAATACAGAAAAAAATACATCCACCTTGCATGCGCATGACACCATCCTACATGAACATACCCTCCAAATCCAACAACTGATGTACCATCAAGACGACCAGGAGAATAGAGCCAGACGTAACAATATACGCATACGCGGCCTACCCGAATCGCTTGAAACAAAGGACTTAGCCCCTGCAGTAATTGCCATGTTCAATGAGCTACTTCAGAAAGACAAGGACGCCCCTCTGGAACTTGATCGAATCCACAGGGCCCTCGGCCCCAAGAATCCGAATTTAGAACACCCAAGAGATGTGATCTGCAGAGTCCACTTTTATGCTGTTAAAGACGCTATCATGCAGGCTGCACGCTCTCAAAGCGCAATACTCTTTAATGGCACCGCTGTGTCCCTGCTCCCTGATATATCTAAACTCACTCTGGACATGCGACGCGCCTTAAAACCTCTGACTGGAGCCCTGCAAGCAAAACAAATCAAGTACCGCTGGGGATTTCCCTTTAATCTGTTTGCATCGCATGAAGGAAAATCTGCGATTTTTCGCACGCTGGGGGATCTCCCCAAGTTCCTTGGAACTTTTGAACTGCCTCAGATCTCCATCCCAGATTGGCCACTCCACGCAGCCACCCCCGGCTTCCAAACCGCACCAGGATGGCAGACACGCACGAAGAAAAACAAGAGATCCAAGCCAGACTTCTCCACTGCGACAGACGGCTGAACTCAGTTTAATGATGTCTGACTTATTCCTATAGCTTTTCACAGGTCCCAGACCGGCACAGACAGTTCTGTCTGCAGTTACTGTTGGAATACTTTATTACTAACCCATTTTTTCTCTCCTTAAAACATAGGTTTTATGTTAAAGTTCCACCATCCCTTACTCCCTGTGAAGGGAGAATATTTGTGATATCAGTTCACATACCTCCCCAGTCCTTAGTCCCTTGTCACCTCCAACTTTACCACCCCCATCCCTCCCCTCTCCCCTCTCCCCATCCCTCCCCCCCCCCCCCCATCCCCTTCCTTCCCCCCCCCCCATCCCCTCCCCCCCTCCTTCCCCTCATATATCTTATACATTCGTTATAAAAACTGTTAATATTTTATAGCTGGATATGGAAGCCCTCTGGGCTGCTTATAAGTTGAACTGTTCTATGAGATAGGTCCTCCTTAACAGAGATAAGTACCTATTCAGTATATACGTAGCAGCACAGAATCCTGAGAAGTTATGTTTATAGTTCTTTTATTCTGAATTTTTGATAAATGTTGCCCGGCGTGTGCGGGCTCCTCTGTGCATAACCCGCTGTACCCCCCACTTAGGCCCTTCAGCGCCCACAGCGGTATTAGCTGAAATGTTGTTAACAACACTACTAGTGAGGCTTTTTTGGCCTCGTTCTCTTCCCTTTCTGTCTGTATTTCTTTTCTTATTCCTCCACTTAACTCTTTTCTCTATCCTCGCCACTAGAGGTCTCCCCTCTCCTTCATTCTGCCCCACTTCCCATACTTTTGAGACAGCGAGCTTCCATGGTCCATATCATCACACACACAGTAAAGTCATTCCTACATGGCAGCACGACCCTCCCTAAAGATCTCCTCGCTTAATTGCAGAGGTCTCAACGTCCCGGAGAAGAGACGACAAATATTGTATCACTTTCATAAAATCAAAACCCAAATTCTCCTCCTACAGGAAACTCACTTCAGAACAGACAAATGTCCACAATTTCTCCATAAACAATATCCTATATGGTTCCATAGTACCAATCCCTCCGCAAAATCTAAAGGGGTTTCAATAGCATTTCATGCTTCCTTCACTCCAGATGTTCTGGACACATATATTGACCCCCTAGGAAGATATATTTTTATTAAATTGTCTCATCTGAATACCATTTACACTATCATTAACATATATTCTCCCAACCAGAACCAACAACAATTCCTCTCATCAGTGATCTCCCGTCTGAGAAGATTCTGCACGGTCAACATGATCCTGGGAGGGGACCTCAACGCTACCCTGATACCTCGTCTTGATTCATCCACCGGTAAGTCCTCGATCTCCCCGACCTCCCTGACCAATATCAGAACATTACTATCAGACCTATCCTTAGTAGACGTCTGGAGAATGTCACATCCTAACACCAAAGACTACACATTCTTCTCTCCCGCACATAATTCCTACAGTAGACTGGACTACCTTTTCGTTTCCCAATCATTATTAGACTACCTACCCTCAACCTCTATTGGTCTCACTCTTTGGTCAGACCACGCCCCCATACATCTGAACCTAGGACACATTCCTTCACGCAAACAGCACTCCTCTTGGAGACTCAACGACAACTTATTATTCGACTCAGTATGCAAGCAAGATATTATACAGACTATCAGACATTTCATCGCGGACCATGCCCAAGACACCACTAACTCGCTCACTAAATGGGAGGCGCTTAAATGCGTACTCAGGGGCAAATTAATCCAGCATGGAGCCCGACTGAAACATGCCCGCACTGCAGACATAGCACGACTTCTCTCCACCATTGCCAAACTAGAAGGTCTGCATAAAACAGACCTAACTAGCTCATCTCTCCTAGAACTCACCAACGCGAGGAGAGACCTCCTGCTTATTTTCGCGGAGAGGTCTCTTGTCGCCCGAGACAAAGGAAGATTCAACCATTACTCACAAGCCAATAAGTGTGGTAGACACCTAGCGCACACCCTCCAACCACGCCAAGCCAGACGACCTATACCGTTAATAAACTCCCCCGTTAAGGGAAAACTCATGCAGAACTCAGCAATTGCTGAGGAATTTCGCACATACTATTCCGCACTTTATAATCTCACCCCCCAGAACCCACGTATTATGCCTACTCCACAAGACTTGTCCTCCTATATCCAAGAGACAGCACCCCCTTCTCTCCCTCCTTCGGATGCGGAGGACCTCGAGACCTCCCTATCTGAGGAGGAATTCCTATTCGCTATTAAAAATCTTAAGAACGGCAAGAGTCCTGGACCAGACGGATTCTCTCCCCGCTTCTACAAAACGTTTGCCCCACAATTATCCCCACTGCTAGCAAAAGCATTTAACGCCATTGATGAAAACATTGCCCTATCCCCATCCATACTCCAAGCCCAGATAGTTGTCATCCCCAAACCCGGGAAAGACCCCTCCATTTGCCCAAACTATAGACCAATATCCCTTCTCAATATTGACCTAAAACTGTACGCTAAGATCCTTGCAAATCGCCTCTCCCCTCTACTACCACAAACTATACACACGGATCAGGTGGGCTTTGTTCCTGGCCGTGAAGCCAGGGACAATACCACTAAGACCATACATTTGATCACCTATGCTCACCGTCACCATATACCTGCTTGCCTTCTCTCCTGCGACGCAGAGAAGGCCTTTGATAGGGTCAGTTGGTCTTTCCTCCGAGCTACCCTTTCCCAACTAGGTCTAGGCCCGAAAATGTTGACACGAATCATGTCCCTCTATTCCACACCTTCCGCAACAGTATTAGTAAACGGCATCCAATCAGAAAAATTTATGATTTCTAACGGCACCAGACAGGGCTGTCCTCTCTCCCCCCTCCTGTTTGCCCTAGTAATTGAACATCTAGCACAGGCCATAAGAACTAACCCTAACATACAGGGGATACAAACTCCCTCGTCCCACTGTAAACTCTCCTTGTATGCTGACGATCTCCTTCTCTATGTTACACAACCCCACATCAGTATACCCTCCATATTAGCCGAAATAGACAGATTTGGAAATCTCAGTAATTATAAACTAAACATCTCTAAAACGGAGGCCCTAAACCTCTCACTACCACATACCACTCTTGCCTCCCTCAAATCTAACTTTTCATTTCAATGGCGACCCAATTCCATTTCTTATTTAGGCACAGCTATACCCAAACAAACCTCTGACATATATTCCCTGAACTACAGCCCCTTACTCCAAAAACTGAGGAAGTTGACCGAAGAAAGGACAGACCTACCCCTCTCCTGGATAGGACGTATCAATACATTAAAAATGGACATACTCCCCAAGTTACTATACCTATTCCAAGCCCTACCCATCGCTCTTCCCTCTACATACTTTCGTACCCTCCGTGCTATGGCTACCAAATTCATCTGGAAAGGCAACCACCCAAGACTGAAACATAAACTTTTATGCTCTCCTATAACCAAAGGGGGTTTAGGCCTACCTGACTTTGAACTGTATCATACGTCCGCAGTCCTATCCCGTATCCTTGAGTGGTTCCCTCGCCCCATGACTAAAGCAGCCACAAAGGTTGAACAGGACCTATCCACACGTGACCTAAGAGCGCTTCTCTGGGGCTATGAAAAGATTTATAAATCCTTATCGACACTATCTCCCCTTACTAGGGACGCACTGACAGTCTGGTACCGCAAAAGAGACACACTCTCACTATCCTCGGAACCTAGCCCCCTTACCCCATTGTTTGACAACCCAAGCCTTCCTGAAGGACACTCAACCCAATCCCTAGGCGTATATAATAGAGATTCATGGCCCACTGCCCGCCAATTTGTCGACCACTCCTTAGGCACCTTCCTATCCACCTCCACGGACGTCTACTCCAAGATAACATGGCTCACTCACGGACACCTAAACTCCTATTCTAAGACCTTACATGATTCCAGACAAACACACAGACCCTTGACAAGCTTTGAACAACTATGCACCCTCCCCGAAACTCCACGACACACTTTATCATTGATATATAAATCAATTATAGACCATACCCATGAAGCTCTACCTAACTATACCACTAAATGGTCAGCGGAGGTCGGGAAAGACATAACCGAGGCGGAATGGGGGAAAGCCTTCCTCTTCACAAACAAAACCTCTATATCCAGCTATACTCAAGAGAAAAACTACAAATTGATGTCGAGGTGGTATCGGGTCCCAACTACTCTCAGGATCATGTTCCCATCCAACTCAGATAGATGTTGGAGATGCAACACAATGGAAGGTACTTATATACACATATGGTGGGAGTGTGATGAGATTCTCCAATTCTGGACGCAAATTTTTCAAATTTACTCTGAAATCTATAACAAGCCATTGTTACCATCACCCTCTATAGCTCTCTTATCTATTCTGCCAGGGACAATCAAATCGCAAAAAAATGGCCTACTAAAATTTTTTGTTAGTGCTGGTAGACAACTCATACCCAGACACTGGAAGACCACTACCCCTCCCTCCCTAATAGAATGGGTCAGAGAAGTAAACAATTACATGCTAATGGAGGAAATGCAGGCCCAAGCCTTAGACAAGTACGCCAAATTCTCCTTTGTCTGGAGTATCTGGAGGAGTTACTCTACCTCAGACAAACTCAAACAAAGACTTTCAGCAAACAATTCCTCATAAAATCTAAATAATCCAGGTTCATTACACCACTTATTTATAATGAGGACCCTATATGTATGTATATATATGTAGACTGAAGCTCGCGGTCCCCTCACCCCCCCCCCCCCCCCCTCACTAACTCTTCTTTCTATTCCATACTTATCCTTCCTTTTCCTACTCTGTTTCTCATACCTTTCCTCTTTTACTAGACCTCCGATATAATTGCTTTAGATGCAATATAAATAAATATAGGATCTCCCATGGAAATAGAGATCCAAATCATCATCATTGATAATGACCATGTCGATGCAAGCTATGCACATGTTATTTACTTGAGACTACCTATGCCTAGGGGTGCAGCAGGCTCCCAAAGGGGCACCCCAGCATAGTGTAATTATAACTTATATGTTAACATACATCTGTTGCACAGGTTTAAAATACTACTCCATCTAGAAAGACCCAGATATCTGTTAATGTTTGCACTATTTCATTATTTGAAGATACAATTGTTTATTAGGAGACTATATGTCAGGTAACTGACACTGTTTACACTCCTTTATTCTGCCTTCCCCTTTTTCTTTTTATTATTATGTTTTCTTGTCTCGATGTTTATATTCTTTGTATTCTTACAAAAACTCCAATAAAAACTTATTGAACCATAAAGTGTTATTCCACTTTTCAGAACGTTTTTCAGAACATATGGAACATAAATACAATATTACAGAATTACAGCTAAGCAGAAGGTCAGATACTGTCGATAGATAGATAGATAGATAGATAGATAGACAGACAGACAGACAGACAGACAGACAGACAGACAGACAGACAGACAGACAGACAGACAGGTAGATAGACAGATAGACAGATAGACAGATAGATAGATAGATAGATAGATAGATAGATAGATAGATAGATAGATAGATAGATAGATAGATAGATAGATAGATAGATAGATAGATAGATAGATAGATAGATAGATAGATAGATAGATAGATAGATAGATAGATAGATTTCTTCTCAATCAATTGTGATATCATCTTAACCTATTAAGGACTGGAAGATTTTCCCCCTTAATGACGCATTTTTTTTGCGATTCGACACTGCGTTGCTTTAGCTGACAATTGCGCGGTCGTGCGACGTTGTACCCAAACAAAATTGACGTCCTTTTTTCCCCACAATTAGAACTTTCGTTTGGTGGTATTTGATCACCTCTGCGGTTTTTATTGTTTGCGCTATAAACAAAAAAAAGAGCGTAAATTTTGAAAAAAAAAAAACTATATTTTTGACTTTTTGTTATAAAACATATCAAAACAAAAAACAAAAAAAAATTTTCTTCATCAGTTTAGGCCAATATGTATTCTTCTACTATTCTTCTTCTTCTTCTTCTTCTAATTTTTGGTAAAAAAAAAAAACCCCGCAATAAGCGTATATTGATTGGTTTGCGCAAAAGTTATAGCGCCTACAAAATAGGGGATAGTTTTATCGCATTTTTTTAATTCATTTTACTAGTAATGGCAGGGTTTAGTAATTTTTAGCTGGACTGCAACATTGCGGCAGACAGATCGGACACTGTTGACACTTTTTTGGGACCAGTGACATAAGTATCAGCGCTATAAAAATGTACTGATTACTGTGTAAATGACACTGGCAGGGAAGGGGTTAACACTAGTGGTGATCAAGGGGATAAATGTGTTCCCTGGGAGGTGTTTCTAACTGTGGAGGGGAGGGGACTGACTGGAGAAGGAGAGAGATCGCTGTTCCTGATCACTAGGAACAGACAATAACTTTGTACTTCCCTGTCAGAACGGGGGATCTGTTTGTTTACATCGACAGATCCTAATTCTGGCTCTCTGTGGAGCGATCGCGGGTGGCCGGTGGACATCGCGGCCGCCAGCTATGCGCATCAGCTCCCCCCCCCGCCATGCAGCGCCTGCTATAGTTGTCAAATGGACCGTCGTACAGCTACGGCGATTTGTGGGAACAATGCCGACCTGCCACAGTATAATGACGGCGGCTGGTCGGCAAGTGGTTAAAGGTGCTATTTTACTGCGATTTTGTCGCAATTTCATTTCAATGGGAGGCTGCGTTTTTGGTGCGGTTTTGAAAACCGCACCAAAGATGCAGCATGCAGGACGTTTCAAAATGCACCGCACCCGCAGCACAGTGGTGTGAAAAGTCCCATAGGATTTAAAGGGAAACATTTTTCTTGCAAATTTTTTTGACCCTGGATAACCGGGCTATAAATTGTTTTTATTTGTTCATATTATAACACACATCACCATACATACATTTTTTCATATGTGCTCATTCATTTCATGTATATTCCATACATTTATGGATGTCACATTATTTCAACACCTCTTTTTATTTTTATCTCACTCATTTTTTCACTTTATCTTATTACATTTCCATATTGTTGTTTCTATGCCTACTTGCTATGGGGATTTCCATTTTAGATTTACTAACCAGCAGCAGGTGCGGAGATCTCATACGGTTGCTTCTCAGCTGTTTTGTATTTTCTTACCATTGCATGGTCACATGTTTTAATATTCTTAGTATATATATGTCTTCTCATTCCCATTTTAGCTACCCTGTTTCCCCCGAAAATAAGACCTAGCGTGATTGTCAGTGATGGCTGCAATACAAGCCCTACCCCCCCCAAATAAGCCCTACCCTGTTTCCCCGAAAATAAGCCCTATCCTGAAAATAAGACCTACAAGGACTTTAACTAGGGCTTATTTGGGGGGGGGGGGCTTATATTGCAGCCATCACCAACAATCACACTAGGTCTTATTTTCGGGGAAACTGGGTAGCTATGAGTAAGCACTTGGTGTAAGTGCAAAACGCGTCAGCTATTTTTGTACTACCCCACAGTCGTGTTGTGTACCTCACGGTCCTGTATTTTGAATCAAAAAACGGATTTATCCATTCCGGTGTGCGGCTGTCCAGGTCTTCTTGTTCTCTTCTACTCGCAAGAAAAACGTATCATTGTGAAAGAGGCCTAACTCCACTTTTGTGAAAAAAAATATTGAATAAAAAAAAAATATATAATGGGTATACAATTGTGACACAAGCCATGTTGTAATTTTATGTTAATAAAAGTTGCCTTTGCTTTTCAACTGCAGCCGCTGCCATTTTCGTTAAAAGTCAAGACATTATGGTAACCTGGAGGACTTCCCCAGAAATGTATTTTCCAGCTTGTGTGATTAGCTCACTGGTTTTCCCAGAAGATATAAGTCAAATTTTAGGCACCCCCTCAATAGCAATGATATGTTTAGTGAGATACTCCCTAAGGGTTAATTACGTCTAAAGGGATGCAGACACTGCAACTTTCCTCATTAGAGCAATGAAAGTGCATCAGCTGATTTGTAATGCATAGACCCTCCAATTCAAGAAATCCTTTAGCAAGGACACAGCTAAAAAAAACAAACAGCTTTTTCTTCAGAGCAGAAACAAGTAGGAATCTTTTGCAGTTTTCCAACCACTTCCTGCCCATAGGATGCCGTATGACGTCATCCCGGTATCTGTTTTTGCTGCCAGCGTTTCTGTTTAATGCAAAAGCAAAATAAGTGGCTAATGTTGCTTTTCCATCCCACCAGGGAGGCCGAGACTGAAGCCGGTGGTTCTGCCGGTTTTCCATGGAAATTGACCGAGGATTTGGAACGTCCCTGATCATCTCTTTGGTCTAAGAAACTGGAAGCGATGAGTATTTTGTCACTTCCAGTTTCACTAGGATGTAAAAAGCTATTACTGGCTTGTGGAATCTCAGTTTGATCAGATGCTTTAAGGGCAGAGAAGCGCAAAGGCGAACGCATACGTAGGTCGCACACGCATATTTAAATGGTGTTTGCACCACACATGTGAGGTATCACGGCAAATGTTATAGTGGGAGCAATAATTGTAGGACCAGACCTCCCGTACAGCTCTAAACTGGTAATCTGTAAAGGCTTATAAAGCATCACCTATGGAGATTTTTAAGTTACTTACTCTGGTGCTGTTTCACGAGTGCGCAATTTTAAAATGTGACATGTTAGGTACCTGTTTACTAAGCCTAACATCATCTTTTATATCGGGTATTATATTGTGTTTGTGTGAACTAAAATTCAATTATATTTTTTCTAAAAAATTTGCATTTAAAAACTCACGCGCAAGTTGCACCGATAGCACTTTTTTAAGACGGAGTCCAAGTATCGGTACTTTTTTTCAAGTACTCGCCGATACCGGTTACCGATACTTTTTTTTTTATGTCATGTGACAGCGGCACTAATTTGCAGCACTGATGGGCACTGATAGGTGGCACTGATGAGGCGTGGACTGTGCCAATAGGCATGGGGGGGGGGGGGTGGAAGGTGTTTAATTTTTAATTTTTACAATGTAACCTTTTAAATATATATTTATTGCTAATTTTTATTTATTTATTTATTATCAGCCCTGTTGGGGGGGCTTTAGTGAGAAATCAGGGGTCTAAACTGTCGGAAACCATGAATCAGACCGAGACAGAAGTACAGTTGATCACACTTGTTTAATAATAATAAAAAGGTAAACAGAGTAAGCGTAGTCAGTACATAGCCAGAGTTCAGTAACCAGATCGGGTAGGCAGCCAATGCCAATGTCAGAGAGCCAGAGATCAACGTAGAGTACAGCAAGCAGGATCAGGAGCCAGAAGGGACGTCAGCCGAGCAAGTCTTCAACAGGAACGCAGGAGAAAGTCTCTGAGATGTGACCAAAGGCGAAGGCAGAGATGAAGTGAGCTGGACGGCTTTAAGTAGCCAGGACTGACGAGCAGATCATCAACAGCTGAGTCACTGTGGAGAGATAGGAGCTGGCAATTAGCCGACAGCTGAGCGGCCAGCTCAGAGAAGGAAGGGCTGAGCCCAGCCCTAACATAAACAGACCCCTGACATTTCCTATTTGAGACAGGAAAAGGGACTGAGGACAGACAATTCCCCAGACCTTTTCCCAGCAGTCTCAGCTGCACTGAAGATAAATGGACAGGAGACAGCGGCTCCTATTCATTCATAAACTAAAACATAGGAAACACCGTTTATGATGCTCAGTGACAGTTATGAATGAACAGAGTCAGTGATCACTGACTCCTTTCATTCGGAAAAGGAAGGAGCCGGTAAACTACAGATTTACCAACTCCTTCCTCCATTCTCCATCCTAACAGATCCAGGACGAGTGGGGGAAGGGGCATAGAGGGGGACAAGAGCAGGACCCGGGGAGCCAGATGGGGAGCCAGAGGAGGACACGGGACAGCTCGGGACGATCGGTGCGGGCAGGTACAGGCACTGATCTCCCCGTATAGATGCTTCTCCTCCTCTCCCTCCCACGGCTGTCAGCTGATTTACTGAAAGGTATACGATCATCATTATTGGTGCAACCCTACATAAAACCCACCATTTTTTCTCTAGGGCCACTGCTTAAAAAATATGTATAATGTTTGGGGGTTCTAAGTAATTTTCTAGAAAACAAATGATGATTTTTACATGTAGAAGAGGACTGTCAGAATTGGCCTGGGTGGGAAGTAGTTAAAACTCTTTGCAATGTAAATTGATTACCCAGAGGCAGGGGTGTTGCTAGGGGGTGGCTATTGGGGCTATAGCCCCGAATCTGGGGCCCGTAGCCCCGAGTCTCTTGCCGCACGGTCCCTGCCTAACAAGCAGGTTGCGGATGCTGCAGCGGGCAGGCTGGCTGCATGAAAGAGGCAGAGGAGAGGAGAGAAGCGAGCGGGCGGACAAGCAGAGATGACATCTCTCTCCGCCCGCTCCACATCAGCGCTCTTTACAGCCGGGTCTCTTCTATTTGGGAGCGAGGTGTGGCGATCAGCAGAGATTACATCATCTCTCACTGCCCGTCACACATCAGCGCTCTTCACAGCCGGGTCTCTTCAATTTGGGAGCGAGGTGCGGCGAGCAGCAGAGATTACATCATCTCTCACTGCCCGTCACACATCAGCGCTCTTCCGCCCTCACAGCATGATGAAGTGGAGGTCATGTGCTTATTGTCATCATGGAGCTCCGCTTTGCAGCGAGACCCCCTTGCTTTAATGTCGGAGGTGCGGCGGGGAGCAGCGAGATGACATCATCTCTCAGTGCCCGCCCCGCATCACCGTTCTCCTGCTGTCACTAAATGGACCAGTGCTGTCAGCCTGCCACCAATGCAGCATCAATGCACATTTGGTGGCACTGGCTGGCATGGCAAGTGGCAATCCACATCAGTTGGCAAGTGACAACCCACATCTGGAGGATTGTGACGTGGCAAGTGGCAATCTGCAAATGGTGGTAGGAGACGTGGCAAGTGACAATCTGCAAATGGTGGCAAGAGATGTGGTAAGTGACAATCTGCAAATGGTGGTAGGAGACGTGGCAAGTGACAATCTGCAAATGGTGGCAGGAGATGTGGCAATCTGAAAATGGTGGCAGGTGACGTGGCAAGTGACAATCCACATCTGCTGCCAGGTGAAAGTGGCAAGTGACAATCCACATCTGGTGGCAGGCGACATGGCAAGTGACAAACCACATCTAGTGGCAGGTGACGGTGGCAAGTAACACGCTGCATCTGGTGACAGGCGACAGTGGCAAGTGACACGCTGCATCTGCTGGCAGAAGATGTGGCAAGTGACACGCCCAAGGCTCGCACTGGTTCTGCGGTATGGTGAGTTGAACCACCTCATTATATATTAGAATGTAACAATAGAAATAATGCACTTCAATCACCCTGACACCATATCAACCATGGTGCCATGATGATTGAAGCGCCAACACCAGCCATCGCCTGTGAAAAATTGCTTAACACCGGTCAACTCCCACCCCCCACCCCCCCCGCAGGCGTGCAAAAAGGTTGGTGACTGCTGCTATGGGCTCTAGCCCCAGATCTTTTGTGGACCTAGCAACGCCCCTGCCGAGAGGGTATTGTTTTTTTCTCAAAAAGAGTTATTCCCTTGTGGTTGTAAAGCCTCAATGTTTTTCACCTTAAGGTGCTACCCTTGTTTTCTCTTGGAAAGAGTTGGTAAGGGTTCAAACCCCTGTTTTTTGTTTTGTTTTTTGCCATCTGTGTCCAATTAGGGAGATTTTCTTTCACTTCCTATCATTTAGACACAAAATGATATAGGAGGAAATCTCTCCAAAATAGGTAATATCAGCTCTTGCCATGTCTCCTCTCCACTGTCACCACGATTTGTCCCCATTAGAAGATCTCCCGTTCCGTTGATAGGTCAACATCTGTGATTCCTCCTCACTTCAGTCATGAGGACATTGGTCCTAGGACAAAAAGAGAGACTGAATCTCCCTAGTAGAGACACAATAAGAATTGGATAGGGGGTTCTAATATTTTCCTACTCTATCCAATGCAAAAAAAAAAAAAAAAATTGGCCTTAGAGACATTTCACACCCGTGTCTATATTCTTAAAGAAAAAAAGATTTTGTAGGTTATAAAAGGGCAACGCTGAATGGCAGTGGGATGGTGATTGTCGTGGCAGGGCCCCATTCCAAATTCAAATCATATGCTGTTTAACTGCAGAAAGGTTAAAAAGGCTTTGGAATAGGATTGCAGGTTGAGCAAGTGGCTAAATGGAGAGACATATTAATTTACCATTTGAATTGATTGTGTTCCTTCCTAATTCCCAGGAAAGGAAATAGTAACCTAATATCTCTGATAATATTGACCACATTGAGAGGAAGCTGGTACGAGGGAAGGGTACATTGAATAAATATCAGATTTCCATATTTTTAATAGTGGAGTTTCTCTTGGGCTTTGGGTCATAAGACTCTGAAAAAAAAAGCCATTTTGAAGGTCAATGGACTAAACAGAGAAGAAAAAATCCAAAGTTCCAGTTACTATAATGGGTTATTGTGATTACCTTGGTAAAATGGAAAAAATAGAAAGGGAATTATGGATAACAGCTGGTAATAGTTAAGTGTCGATCACAGCCATGTACAAATACATTTACCGATCTATTTAATGATAACACACATAATGTTTCCTAAGATAAACATCCCCAAACTTCTATCGATCCAATCTACTCTGGTAGCATGGAAATTTCTCTCCTCAAGGTTTCCCCACTTAGGCGACTCGTCCAATATCCCGAACCACTGAGGGCACTCGAATACTGTAATGCTCATCTTACAACGAGTAAGTGGACTAGTCAAGGGATCAATTGCTACAATAACCTCCTCCCAACAGACAAAACAATGTTGATCAATAAACTCCACAGATATGATCGCCTTAAACAATTCAATACAGATAAAGGTCTTGACATCCCTCTCCTGGAACTATCTTACCTCTAATAAAGATGAGAAAACTAGAGTGCAAAACGTACTACAGGAGAGGGTCAGAGACTGCAAAACGTACTACAGAAGAGGGTCAGAGACTGCAAAACGTACTACAGGAGACGGTCAGAGACTGCAAAACGTACTACAGGAGAGGGTCAGAGACTGTCAGAGACTGGGCAATCTGATTGGCTAAGGAGGTGGTGGGAGGCGGAGCAACTTAGCAGTCACGCCCTCCCACTCAGAAGAGCAGCGCTATTGGCTGTCTGTCACACTGGTCTGTCCCTCTCCCTCCAGCATGTGAAATCCGGTGGGAGGGAGAGGGGGCAAAGCCGCACACCGCTCTGCAATTAATAACACCCGCCTGCCGCACTGAACGCCTTGCTGTCCGGGCCCCTCTATCAGCAGCCCTGCCGGGAGCCTGGGGCGCGACGAGGAGGAGGAAGAGGTGAGGCAAGGGTCAGCTGCGCTCCTGGGTGGCCGTGCGCCCTAGGCGGCTGCCTAGTTTGCCTAGTAGGAGCGGCGGCCCTGCCGGGAGCCTGGGGAGTGGCGAGGAAGAGGTAAGGCAAGGCTCAGCTGCGCCCCTGGGTGGCAATGCACCCTAGGCGGCTGCCTAGTTTGCCTAGTGGGAGCGCTGGCCCTGACTCCCAGTAAAGTACCACAGGGTGTAGATACAATAATTCTTGAGCGATGAGGAAGAGGTAAGGTAAGGCTCAGCTGCGCCCCTGGGTGGCAGTACACCCTAGGCGGCTGCCTAGCTTGCCTATTAGGAGCAGTGACCCTGCCGGGAGCCTGGGGAGCGATGAGGAAGAGGTAAGGCAAGGCTCAGCTGTGCCCCTGGGTAGCAGTACGCCCTAGGCGGCTGCCTAGTTTGCCTAGTAGGAGCGGCGGCCCTGCCGGGAGCCTGGGGAGTGACGAGGAAGAGGTAAGGCAAGGCTCAGCTGCGCCCCTGGGTGGCAATGCACCCTAGGCGGCTGCCTTGTTTGCCTAGTGGGAGCGCTGGCCCTGACTCCCAGTAAAGTACCACAGGGTGTAGATACAATAATTCTTGAGCGATGAGGAAGAGGTAAGGCAAGGCTCAGCTGCGCCCCTGGGTGGCAGTACACCCTAGGCGGCTGCCTAGCTTGCCTATTAGGAGCAGTGACCCTGCCGGGAGCCTGGGGAGCGATAAGGAAGAGGTAAGGCAAGGCTCAGCTGTGCCCCTGGGTAGCAGTACGCCCTAGGCGGCTGCCTAGTTTGCCTAGTGGGAGCGCTGGCCCTGATTCCCAGTAAAGTACCACAGGGTGTAGATACAATAATTCTTGAGCGATGAGGAAGAGGTAAGGCAAGGCTCAGTTGCGCCCCTGGGTGGCAGTACACCCTAGGCGGATGCCTAGTTTGCCTAGTAGGAGCAGCGGAGCTGCTGGGAGCCTGGGGAGCGACGAGGAAGAGCTGAGGCAAGGGTCAGCTGCACCCCTGGGTTGCAGTATGCCCTAGGCGGCTGTCTAGTTTGCCTAGTAGGAGCGGCGGCCCTGCCGGGAGCCTGGGGAATGATGAGGAAGAGGTAAGGCAAGGCTCAGCTGTGCCCCTGGGTAGCAGTACGCCCTAGGCGGCTGCCTAGTTCGCCTAGTAGGAGCGGCGGCCCTGCCGGGAGCCAGGGGAGCAACGGGGAAGAGGTAAGGCAAGGCTCAGCTGCGCCCCTGGGTGGCAGTGCGCCCTAGGCGGCTGCCTAGTTCGTCTAGCGGGAGCGCCGGCCCTGGCTCCCAGTAAAGTACCACAAGGTGTAGATACAATAATACCTTCCATGCGTTCCCTGAGACCTGAATGTTTTTTTTTCATGGGTCCCTCCATTCTATAAAGGTTGAGGAAAGCCGGTCTAGGGGAAAAGCACAGTTCAATCTCCAGACAGAATTTCTCTTTTCCCAGGTTTGTCACTGCCAATGAATCTTCTGGTTGCGATGTATTGGCTCGGACACAGAACTGTGATGACGGGTTCATTTATGCGTCTTTATTTGCAGTGCGATTGCACCGCTAAATTAATCTAAGGAGAGAAAAGTCGTTAATATTTGATTTAAAGTTTATTGCATTTCACCAAATTGATATCTTGGCATTTCGAGTGGAAAAGATAATCTGTTTTTCTTTGGATAAAATAAACAGTGCTGTGACAGGTCATATTAATAAATTCTTTACGGTTTTCTATTCTTTTTGTTTTGGGACTATTGAAAATCTATAATGGAAACAGAACCATTTAATTGCAGGCTTTTAGACTATGCTCAGTGCAGCTGTATAACGGATGTGTGCTAAAGGGAGTTCGTTTAAATACAATTCTATTATATTTTTAAAGCACATTTATAATTCCGTTTTTATCCACTAAACCGGCCCCAAAAAAACCTACAACACAGCATTTTTGGATAGTCCACGTTCTGAGACGCTCTAGGTTGCAGTGGGGTTGATTTACTAAAACTGCAGAGTGCAAAATCTGGTGCATAGAAAATAATTAGCTTCCAGGTTTTGTTTTTTTGTTTTTTAATTGAAGTTGAAGTTAGAAGCTGATTGGCTACAATGCACAGCTGCACCAGATGTTGAGCTCTCCAGTGTTAGTAAATCAACCCCACTGTTTGGAAAGCATATGCCTACTAAGGTTTCCACCTATATGGGATTGACTTGGACGGTCTAGATTTTGTCTGTCCACCTGAAACCCGCACACAACATACACTATATTGTCAAAAGTATTGGGACACCTGCCTTTACAAGCACATCAACTTTAATGGCATCCCAGTCTTAGTCCGTAGAGTTCAATATTGAGTTGGCCCACCCTTTGCAGCTATAACAGCTTCAACTCTTCTGGGAAGGCCGTCCACAAGGTTTAGGAGTGTGTCTATGGGAATGTTTAACCAGAAGCACATTTGTGAGGTCAGGCACTGATGTTGGACAAGAAGGCCTGGCTCGCAGTCTCTACTCTAATTCATCCCAAAGGTGTTCTATCAGGTTGAGGTCAGGACTCTATGCAGGCCAGTCAAGTTCCTCCACCCCAAACTCGCTCATCCATGTCTTTATGGACCTTGCTTTGTGCACTGGTGAGTAGTCATGTTGGAACAGGAAGGGGCCATCTCCAAACTGTTCCCACAAAGTTGGGAGCATGAAGTTGTCCAAAATGTCTTGGTATGCTGACGCCTTAAGGGTTCTTTTCACTGGAACTAAGAGGCCAAGCCCAACCCCTGAAAAACAACCCCCACACCATAATCCCCCCTCCACCAAATAAATTGGATCAGTACACAAAGCAAGGTCCATAAAGACATGGATGAGCGAGTTTGGGATGGAGGAACTTGACTGTCCTACATAGAGTCCTGACCTTAACCCGATAGAACACCTTTGGGATGAATTAGAGTGGAGACTGCGAGTCAGGCCTTCTCGTCCAGCATCATTGCCTGACCTCACAAATGAGTTTTTGGAAGAATAGTCAAACATTCCCATACAACAGGGGTAGGCAAGCTTGGCCCTCCAGCTGTGAAACTACAAGTCCCATGAGGTATTGCAAGACCCTGACAATCACAGGCATGACTCCTAGAGGCAGAGGCATGATGGGATTTATAGTTTCACCACAGCTGGAGTGCCGAGGTTGCCTACCCCTGCCATAGACACACTCCTAAACCCAGGGCCGTTTTTAAGGCAGGGCAAAAGGGGCAGCTGCCCTGGGCCCTGTCATTGTTGGGGGCCCAAAGCAGCTGCCTCATACCTGCCAACTATCCAGGTTTAAATTCCCTTGTCCCTTGAGGTTTCAGTCCCGTGCTGTGTCCCAATATCTCAATGTGAAGCGCTGCTACTAATGCTGCCGAGGTCTGTCCTTTTGTGTACAGATGACTCACCTGCAGACCATGTGTTTTACATGTAAATTACCGGCATTCATATGTAAATAGCGGTGGCATTCACTTGTAAATAGTGGCTGCATTCATATGTAAATGGCGGCTGCCGGTGGCATTTATATGTATATCATGCCCCCTGAGGTCATATCCACAGTAATCTCTAGCAGCCAATCAACAAGCAGAAATCATGTGCTGTAACCTCTAGCAACCAGTCAGGGAGCGGTAATGATACACTAACCTCTGGCAACCAATTGCAATAGCTGCCTGATCTGATTCAGTAAACTGATTTTGAGCATAGCTGCTATTTATTGTATGTCTCAGAGCAGGTGGAGAGCGAAATTGCGTAGGGGGCCCCAAGAAAAGTTTTGCCCGGGGTCCAATAAATATTAAAGACGGCCCTGCCTAAACCTTGTGGACGCCCTTCCCAGAAGAGTGGAAGCTGTTATAGCTGCAAAGGGTGGTCCAACTCAATATTGAACCCTACGGGCTAAGGGGCTGCTATTAAAATGTATGTGCATGTAAAGGCAGGTGTCGCAATACTTTTGACAATATAGTGTATCTCCAGTCCCAACCATTAGGTAATTCTGTGCAGGGGATGCAGCCAGTGCAGGAACCCAGTGGGGTATCCCCTAAACTGAGGGAGGATTTAATACTGTTGCCTGGGCGACAGTATGGGCTCTTTGCCTTCTCCCCTACCGGGCACCTCAATAATCTCCTTTGCAGCCATTGGTTGCTAGGACCGCCGGTGTCCTAGGAACGGATGACGCTTTTGCCTCTGTGCACACATGCAGTGTCATTTTCCTAGCTCCACCTCCCAGCTCCACCCCTAACTCTTACTAACCATGAGATTTGTTTTCTGTATTCTGCAAAAAAAACCAAAAAACTGGTCGATCATGCTGCTCTCTATCGCCCCCTTCTGTTTATGTTCCTAATACAGCTAGAGATTTTGCAGCTGTGGTGGCAGCTCTGCACATGCTCAGTTTTGTACTGAGTTTCTATGCTGAGCATTTCCTCCCTATCACATCTGAGGGGCCCATGTGACTATGGAGTTACACATGTGGGCTTATACACAGTGGTAAATGACAGCCCACGCTGTGTACAGATTGCAGAGTTTAGGACTGTGCTATGTACAGAGTGCAGCGTTTAGAGGTGCGCTATGTACAGAGTATAGGTTTAGGGGTGAGCTGTTTGCAGAGTGCAGGGTTTAGGGGTGCGCTTCATACAGAGTGCAGCTTTAGGAGTGCGTCGTGTACAGCATTCAGAAGTGCGCTATGTACAGAGTGCAGGGTTTAGGGGTGCACAACGTACACAGTGCCGGTTTAGGAATGCCCTATGTATAGATTGAGGAGTTCAGGGGTGTGCTGTGTACAGAGGGCAGGGTTTAGGGGTGCGCCGAGTGCAGGTTCAGAAGTGCGCTATGTACAGAGTGCAGGGTTTAGGGGTGCCCTATGTATAGAGTGCGGAGTTCAGGGGTGTGCTGTGTACAGAGGGCAGGGTTTAAGGGTGCGCTTCATACAGAGTACAGGCTCCGAAGTGCGCTATGTACAGAGTGCAGGGTTTAGGGGTGCCCTATGTATAGAGTGCGGAGTTCAGGGGTGTGCTGTGTACAGAGGGCAGGGTTTAGGGGTGTGCTTCATACAGAGTGCAGGTTCAGAAGTGCGCTATGTACAGAGTGCAGGGTTTAGGGGTGCCCTATGTATAGAGTGCGGAGTTCAGGAGTGTGCTGTGTACAGAGGGCAGGGTTTAGGGGTGCGGTTCATACAGAGTGCAGGTTCAGAAGTGCGCTATGTACAGAGTGCAGGGTTTAGGGGTGCACTACGTACACAGTGCAGGGTTTAGGAGTGCCCTATGTATAGAGTGCGGAGTTCAGGGGTGTGCTGTGTACAGAGGGCAGGGTTTAGGGGCGCGCTTTGTACAATGTGCAGCCCCAACTCCCCCCCAAAGCTTCCTCGCATCTCTCTCTCTCCTACCTGGCCTGGCTCTAGTACCTCCCTGTGTAGGCGGCTCTGCCTTGCCTTGCAGAGAGATCGTTCTCGCTCTCAGATTCTGGAAATCCTTCTCTTGCTGTAAAATTGTGCATGGATCTGTTCCAAGAGCAGCTGAGAGAAAAGCTGTCCCTTCTCTTTTTGCAAGTGACAGCAGGAAGCAGGAGCTTAGGGTGTGAGCCGGAGGTGACGAAATGGTGTTCTACCGTGTTTCGGCTGCAAAACTGGGTACAAGGGCCACATGAAAAGGCCTGGCAGGCCGGTTTCGTCGCACTTAGATGCGACGTCATCATACTGATATCACCTGAATACCCATTGGGGTCTCTTTAGGATCATGAATGATTTTATATCTTCTTTTTATATATTGCCCATGTGGAATAAGGGAGGATTAATTGTGTTAATGGAAATTATTTAATGTACAATTATGTATGATTATGGTATGGTACATATTCATTATCTGTTTTATATGAATATATTTGTACACACCTATTTATTAAACATTATTGTTATCTTTTCTATCTGGTTGTCAGCCAATGCCTCATTTAAAGTCCCGACTCCCCCTCTTTGACCATTACGCTTAGGGATGGAGGTACCTGATGGTAATTTAGTCATGACCTCATTTAAAGTCCCGCCCTTCCTCTTGTCGGTTTCGTCCCACCGGCCTTGTATTTGGCATATGTGCCCTAGACTGTTTTCTGAGCCAAAGAAGTGAATGTTGCTGTTTTCCTGGCTGCCGCTGCACTAGTGGGAGAAAGACCTGGGACACAACTATGCGGTCCTTGTGGCGGTAGCGCTACACTGCTATTAGGGAATAGACCTATATAAACTTTGCCCGAATTTCAGTTTTCCACTGCTTTTGACCAGGAAACATTAGTAAAAGTGATATGTTTATTATTCCACGTTGCCTCTACAACTCTGTGATAATACTTTACGCAGGCCACAGTTTTCTGTGCCTTTTTATGAAGCAATTATTATTATTTCACGCTAACGTTGCACATCAGGTGGAAGGCAGACATCAGAAAAACATTTCCAGGAGCCAAACTTTTGATAAAAGAAAAATCACCAAAAAAAAAGGGGCAGAATTTATGCAAACCGGTCTTTGACCTATTTTTTTTTTTTCCCTCATCAGAGCGGGATGTGTGCGAGATAAATCACGGCGCCGTTTTCACGGTCCGTCAGATTTACAGAAGAGATAAATTGACCAGCAGGTGACAGGGTGATGTTTGAAAGTCCAAAATTGTCTTTTTTATAGGCAGACAATAAAGCGGCCCGTATACATAAACTGATTTTCATTAGCAGCCGAGCCAATCTGTGTATCCCCGAAGATAATGAGGACGAGTAGAATTTAACGGAGGTATAAAACAAATTCCCGGCAGCTAAGGGGACCTAATTAAAAGCTGCTTCTAACACAAGGATGAAAGCAGAGGTCCAAAGATCGGCTCACGCTGGCTTTAGCTTGTATCCGTTATTCCGAAGAGCCTGAGCTTCAGCGGGCATTTTACAAAGCATTTAACAAACATGCCTGAAGCCCTTAAAGCACCCTTCAACTCTTTGCCTGCAAGGGTAAAACCGAGGCCTTAATGGAGGAGCTGGATGTCACTTTTAACAAGCTTTTAGGAGGCAAGCTTGAAGTCTTGCTAAAGCTTCCTGTAAGCCTCCTGGAACCTGCTGCAAGCTTGTTTAAAGCCACAGCCGACACCGTCATCAAGATCTGTATTCAGCAGTCCCAAACTGGAGCGGAAGGGCGCTTTAAGGGCTCTGCATAAGCTGCTCCAAGCTCAGTGAGACGATGCAGGGTTTGCATTGCATTTGTGAAAGAAATTTGCAACATGTTAAAAGCTGCATTTAGGTCGGGCACATCTCATCCTCTGATCATAAAAGGTTCCTCTTTAAACTTTTTTTTTTAAACCAGTGTAAGCTTTACTGTACTGTAAGGGCCCTTTCGCACTGGGGCGGTTTGCAGGCGCTGTTGCGCTAATAATAGCACCTGAAAACCGACCCGAAACAGCCGCTGCTTGGGCTTTCACACTGGAGCGGTGCGCTAGCAGGACGGGAAAAAAAGTCCTGCTAGCAGTATCTTCTCCTGCCCATGAAAATCAATGAGACAGCGCGGCTATATCGTCGGCAAAGCGCCTCCGCAGATCCGCAGTGGATTTGCAGGGTTCCCGCATCGCAGCAGTCTGAACCGGCCCTGAAGGGATTTCTCTCACTTCCCGCTTTGGCTATGAAACAGGAAGTGAAGGAAAATCTCCCCCATGAAACACAGATGGCAAAAAAAAAAATGACTGGAAAACTCCCAACTAGGATGTTGCAAAGTAAGGCCTACTCATTACTGCTCACCTCCACCATCACAGGAGGGAGCTCTTTCTCAGATTCAAAGCCCCTCACATACTCTTTCTCTCCCCCAATTCAGTAGCTCTGAGCTCAGCATTTAACAGCTCACTCCTGTGATGGTGGAGGTGAGCAGTAACAACTAGGCCTTACTAAGGCTCAGTTCACACTAGTGGGGGCCTTGCGTTCCAGTTGCGGGAATCGCATCGATTCCCGCACCTGCAGCCGAATCGCACTGCTCATGCGGGACTGCCATTTATTCTGAATGGCACCCCCATGTATCTCAGCCCGCACCGCATGCATACCTCCAAACTTTTTGAGATGGGAATGAGGGACACCTATCAGCAAAAGTATGCAGGCATAGGACACACCCCCTGCCACACCCCCTTAAAGGAGAATTTTATAAAAAAAACAAGATTGGTTAAACCCACAAGTGCTTTTTTTTTACCACTACTATTCCTTTATATTGGCTTTTGGAATTTACAAATGCAGCAATTTAGAAATCAGATGAAAGATTTAGCTCTGGGAAACACTTTTTGATAAATACAAAGTGCATTTTATATACATCTGTATAGATCAGACCAAAATGAGGGACAAATGAGGAGGAATGAGGGACAGAGGGACATTGCTTCAAATCAGGGACAGTCCCTCCAAATTAGGGACAGTTGGGAGCTATGCGCATGGTCAAAAAAAAAAAACATGAGATTTCCATGCAGCCGCTTTTTTAAAAAGGTGCATGCAACTTGTTTGTGCAGTTTACGCAGCACAGCAGCCCATTCAAATGAGTGCAGAGGGCCGACAGGTTGCTATGGTGACACCAGGCCTGGCGTGTTTACAGGCCTGGAAGTAGTTTGGTCCTTGCTGATCCTGTACTTTTCCCCTACACACCTACATAATCAGTTTTTAGAGGTGAACTATACTCTACTCAGCCAGCGACTGTGGATCGAGCACCTGGGAGCTCTACTATCTATGTGGTGTATGGGTAGTAGCACTGACTTTTCTGTTTATTCATTACCCGCCCGCCCTATAGCGGATTGACGTCCGGGAAGTGGTTCCGTTATCCTGACTGGGCGTCATATGACGTCCAGCAGGATAACATGCCCCCGGGGGGGCGCGCATCGCGGCGATCGGTGGAGCGGTGTGTCAGCCTGACACACCGCTACACCGATTTTGGTAAAGAGCCTCCGGCGGAGGCTCTTTACCACGTGATCACATGAATAATTGAAAAAAGTGCTAATTGTCACAGAGTTTGCGCTAACCTGCCCCACATCCCTAATTACAGTACATTGAAAGAATCAAAGTTTCCTCTGGGAAAGTCCCACCCAGAGGAAACTTTGATTCTTTCAATTTACCACGTGATCAGCCGTGTCCAATCACGGCTGATCATGATGTCAATGGGAAGAGCCGTTGATCGGCTTTTCCTCACTCGCGTCTGACAGACGCGAGTAGAGGAGAGCCGATCGGCGGTTCTCCTGACAGGGGGGGTCTGCGCTGATTGTTTATCAGCGCAGCTCCCCCTCAGATCACCACACTGGACCACCAGGGATCGCCACTAGGACCACCAGGGAAGGGGCAACATCTGGATGGCCAAGTATGTGCCCCATGGCCATCCACATGTGCCCAATCTGTGCCAATCAGTGCCCACAAATGGGCACTGATTGGCACCATTATGTTCCAGATCTGCCCAGCAATGCCCCCAATATGTTTTATCAGTGCCACCTGTCATTGCCCATCGGTGCCACCTGTCAGTGCCCATCTGTGCCCATCAGTGCCCATCAGTGCCCACCTACCAGTGCCCATCAGTGCCATATATCAGTGCCACCCATAAGTACCCATCAGTGCCACCCATGTGTACCAATCAATGCCACCTACGAGTGCCCATCAGTGCCGCCTATGAGTGCCCATCGGTGCCTCCTATGAGTGCCCATCAGTGCCGCAGACCAGTGCCACCTATCAGTGCCACCTATCAGTGCCACCTCATCAGTGCCACCTCATCGGTGCCCATCAGTGCCGCCGTATCAGTGCCCGTCAGTGCAGCCATATCAGTGCCCGCCATTGAAGGAGAAAACGTACTTATTTACAAAAAATTTTAACAGAAACAAAGAAAAACTTGTTTTTTTTCGAAATTTGTGGTCTTTTTTTATTTGTTGCTCAAAAAATAAAAACCGCAGAGGTGATCAAATACCACCAAAAGAAAGCTCTATTTGTGGGAACAAAATGATAAAAAATTTGTTTGGGTACAGTGTAGCATGACCGCGCAATTGTCATTCAAATTGCGACAGCACTGAAAGCTGAAAATTGGCCTGGGCGGGAAGGTGTCTAAGTGCCTGGTATTGAAGTGGTTATACTAAAGGTGAACTATCCCTTTAACTTTATGATGGGAACATTGATACACTCATTTGTAAGGTGTGTTCCCCATAGCAACTCCTCACATTGTTCCTGTCAGATTATAATTCAAGCAAAAGACATGGCAGCAGAGGGCTGACAGGTTGCTATGGTGACACCAGGCCTGGTGTGTTTACAGGCCTGGAAGTAGTTTGGTCCTTGCTGATCCTGTACTTTTCCCCTACACACCTGAGTGCAATCACCTGTAATGTGGGTCACACCTGGACTGTGCTGGTTGTGGAGGTATGGAGGCCCTCTGGTACTGTGTATTACACATATGGACTGTGATGGGTGCTGTGGAGATATGGCCGCCCTCTGGTACTCTGTATTACACCTCTGTTTTGAGGGGTGCTGTGGAAGGTGAAGGTATGGTGGCCCCCTGGTCAGGTTATTATCTTCCAGAGACATGATATGGATGGAGGTTTTATATCTGAACGTTGCACAGAGTGTTGTGAACATGGCGGACGCTGGCTGAGCGCAGACCTCATATTGATGTGAATGTGGATAATAGGGGGTTCTGCTGACCTGTGGAAGGACCTACCTATGTGGGGAGCTAGGAAACCTATTACTGCATGTACCTACCTGTGAAAAGTTGGAGAAAAAATTATCTAAAAATCATGCAACTAACTGTGTGTGTACCTACCTGAGAGGAAACTTACCTGTGTGCATACCTACCTGTGAAGAAACATCTGTGAGGAAATGTACCTACCTGTGAGGAAACTTACTTGTGTTTGATACCTACCTGTGAGGAAACTTACCTGTGTTTGATACCTACTTGTGTTTTGATACCTACCTGTGAGGAAACCTACCTGTGTGGAAACGTACCTGTGTTTGATACCTACTTGTGTTTGATACCTACCTGTGAAGAAATGTATCTAGGCTTCTACCTACCTGCGAGGAATCTTTTCTGTGTTTGTACCTACCCGAAAGGAAATTTACCTGCATTTGTGCAACTATCCCTGAAAGGAGACACGTTAATGCTGAGAACTACCTGGGTGAAAGCATATGTTGGAGAAATGTACCATTCTAGATGTATTGTCTGTAAGGACGCTGGCCTGTGTGGTACCTACCTCCACGGAAGTACCTCCTACTACCCCAGAGAACACCTACCTACCGGACATGTAGCTGTGAGATTACTGAAAAGGTAACTGATTGTACTTCCCTGCAGTGACCCTCACATGTCAGGAGGAAAGAGACTCATTGTTGTGCGAACCTACCTGTGATTAACTCAACTGCCAGTATGTTAACCTGGGGAGAAAATGGATTCATTGGGTACTTTACCTCCATGGACGCTTGCCCGGAACACCTTTTTTTTGTCTGGCGGTGTGATCAGTCATCTCTCCTATGACAGTGAGGAGGTAAGTGGCTCTGTGCCTTCCAGTATGTGTTCATGTCACTTTCATCCTATGTGTTTAATTTTCCCATTTTCGTTCTATGTATGTGTTTTATCGATTTGTACGGATCGTGGAGCTGAGGGATCCCCACTGTCTAAGCACATTCAGATAGACTTTTGCATCAGATATTTAAAGGGTAACTTCACTTTCGTGGTAATAAAATAATAGCAAAGTCAAAATATATATATTTATTTGTGTGATTGGCTCACTGATTTTTCCCAGAAGTCTGCTCTAAGATACAAGTCAGATTTTGGGCATCCCCTGCAGCCAAAATGTCATTTTTGGTGACTGGAAGTTTTGGCTTCAATTTGTTAGATGGAATAGCAGATTTAGATACACTAACACTTTGCTCCCCCGCCAGATTGACAATGCTGGTGCCCTCTGTGCTCCTTCATTCAGAGTTGGTGGGGGGTGCTCCTAATAAAGGAGGTGTGTTACTGACCAGATCACCAGGAGAAAACAGAGAAAAACAAAAAAGAAAACGAATGCAGCCACCACATCGAATGATTGGGAAGCTGCAATATATGCCATTTTTGGTTTTGGGTTTAATATCGATGTAAGCAGTGGTCAGAGCACGCATTTTATTGTTGCAGTGCTATGTTAGAGCAGCAAAAGGAGGAAATAATGAAGCTGAATCGTTAGGGACCCAATCACACCAATCATATTTGTAGCCTAACGCACACTGTATTGTTCACTTGAACGGACCTGCAGCGTTTGTTGTAGCACAAATGTGTTTGGATGCCGTTTCTGAAACGCAAGGCAAAGCGCAATTTTTTTATTTTTTATTTTTTTTTTTATTCTCTGCTTGCCATGTGTCCGGAAACCCACAGATGTGAATGGATCGTCATTTTTCTTGTATAAATAAACTAATTTCACTTATCAGGTCCCATTCACACTCAGAGTAGTTGGACTGTGCGTTTTGTGGCGTGTTTTTCCCTTGGCATAGGGCAGCCCATTGATTTCAATGGGCTGTGATACACGTGGCAAACTGGCTCATGGGACATTCAGGCATGTTGTGTGTTTGCATTTTTCGCTCGTTTTTTCATATGGCAAAATGTGTGCTTCAGCTTTTGGGCTGCCATTAATAATTAATGGCACTGAAAGCATGGCTAATTAATTTTAGGTGTATAAAGGTAAGCATACTCCTATACAATGTGATTGTACAATCTTATTTTAGATTTACCCAAACTATTGAATAGGAAGACCCACCTATCTATCCTTTCACTCTGTAGCCCTTGGACTACATTAGGGGTGTCCAACCTACGGCCCCAGAGTTTAGCATGTGGTCCGGGGCCCTTCTAGAGAAATGCGGGGCTGCCGTGCAAACATAGCGGCTTATAATGACAAGCCAGACAAATGCACGCCTGGGGCGATGCCCTGCAAACCTAGTTGATGGGTGCAGGGGGTGTGTGGTCAGCTGGTGAACTCCTTCCTGTCTGTTACTGGCTCTCAGGTACATACCAGGAAGTCGTGAAGCTTTCTATGGAACACTGCAGGCTAAGGTAAGGCCTTGTTCTAAAAATCAAAGAAAGTTTTTATTTTTCTGCAACTGAGGTACATTAATGGTATATTGGTACACAGTGGAGCTGGATTTTAGAGAAAAAAAGGAAGGTGAACTTGGCCTCTATTCCAGGTTCACATGTGCGAATTGGATGCGGGTGTGCCCGGCTAGCAATGGAGCCGGTTCACGCATGTCCGGGGTGGCCGCAATCCGCATTCCAAAAGGGTCCTGTGTGTCTTTGAGTCCGGTACGAATTCAGGCAAAAATTCAGACCTGAATCACGCCTGAAAGGGGACACAATGGACTCCATGCTGGGAACTGCGGCTGCTCATATGTGAACCCGGACTTAAAGTGCTACGTGCTTTCACATGTGACTACTATGCTATTGTAATTTGCGCGTGACGTCATCGCGCATCACGCGAATGAGGCTTGGCATTGGGTGTGGAGCGCCGCGGCGGCGCTGCACTCCCACTCACTATATACTAGGTATTGACAGTGAGGCTTGGTTTCCGGATTGATCAACCGGACCAATGCCACACTGTATAAGTTAGTTTTCACTACAGATCGGGGCTTTAAATACATTATGGGTTTCCATGTACACAGCCCCTCTTAGCTTTTAAGGAATTACTAGCATATTTGCTTTTTATGCCCCTATGAACCGGAAGTGATGGCTATCCGAAGCACTTCTGGTTTCAGACACTTCCAGTGGGGGTCACCATTTTGTTTATATAAAGAGCGGTGGGATGAGGGGGTCCACACCCCAGATGATGACTGTTTAGTTGAAACATGTCGGGTGGACCTCTCATGACTACCGCTACACGATTTACAGAAGCGGGGCAGCTATAATCTTGGGATTTTTTTAAAAAACACAAATTTTTACATACTGTCCCTGGTTTTATTGAGGCTGGCAACCCTGATGGGGCCCTTTAGTGGCATGGGGCCCTCGGGCAGTGCCCGAGTGCCCGAATTGTCAGTCCGCCCCTGCCACAGCCTAACACTCCATCTCTAGCTTCCACCTGAACTCTCCTCCCCAGCTGCGCAGACCCAGAGTATTTCAGGGCCCCCCCCCCCCCTGCCAATCCAAGTTGGGGATTGGTCAGGGCCCTCAGAATACTCCAGGCAGCTCCACCTTACCTCCCCTCCCATCTTTCTAGAAGGTTCCAGCACATTCTAGAAATAGGGGGAAGGTCGCAGTGATGCTGCCTGTGAGTCATCCAGCTCTCCCTGGATCTCTGCCCAACCCAGGAAAAAAAAACAGACAGGCTTCGCCATTAGCCAAGCCTGCAAAAATTTACCTCTGCAGCAGGCTCATGCAAAACTGTTGCAACTGGCTACCCAGGATTCCAGGGGCAGGGGATGCAAATGCATAGGAAGACTGTTGCATAGGCTTTGCTAACAGACAGCCTGATGTGCATTAGTTTGCTTGATAAATGCCCCCCTGAAGCTCTGTTTTTGCCTCCTACATCTCTCCCCCACCACCACCCTGCTGCCCAAAGCATATAGTTTTGTATATTTGATCGTATAGGGGACACTTATTAGTTTTGTTGCTCAACATAAGCATTAAGACACAATTACTAAATGACTATAAGGGAATGTTTATCGAAAAAAAAACTTGCTTTGCAAATGTTCCTGCATTCAAACAATCCCTATAATGTATGTAACATGTGTGAATTGTCATTTTTCTATTTTTTTTTTCTCTGAGATTCTCAGCGCCATCTAGTGGTCTTAATCTGGTATTTTCCTTCTTATGGCATTTCAAGAAAATACAGCATTATGGCCACTAGATGGAGCTTATGATCATAGGAAAATGACATTTCACACACAGTAAACAAATTATGGGGATTATTTTAGAATGAGACATTCATGTAGCAATTTTTTTTTTTTTTTTTCTTAATGGATAGACCCCCTATGTGTTCACCTTTTTTATGTGTTGCTAATTTTCTTGATACATGTGCTGCAAATCTCAGACCTCACCTCCTATGTATCCCAACTGCACTTTTGAAGCCACAGCCCGGCTGGTTCTAAACCCGCAGTTCAGCTGCAGAAAGTGTTTTCTAGCGCCTTCACTTATGCACTATTTAGTTTATATGTTTAATTCACAAAACAATTCTGTTATCCTTTTAAACATTTAGTAGCTGGGCCAGCTGTAATAAGAATGCGTCGTATCACTTTCTAGAAGCATCGCCAACATGTGGTGCCTGCGTGCTTAGAAACCAAGTGATCTGATGGGGTAAATAGAGTGCTTGGTCATGTAGGGGGTGGTAAAAACAGGTGGTTATGTTGCGGTTTTGCCACCTCCCGACTGCCCACTTGAAGGAGAACATGCAGCCATCTGGGGCTGTACACATGCCCTGGCCAATGCTTTTCTTTGTAGCTGTGGCAAAAATATATACCTCATGTTGCATTCAGCAGGTAGTAATGCACATGGTTCTGACGCAGTAATGCAGGCTTTTCAAGGATAAAACAGGTGTTGAGGGGGCAACATATGGCCTCCCAGCTGCCAGTCAACCGCCCTCTGAAAAGTGATCCACAGAGGGACAACAAGGGCTGACATAAATGTGAACAAGCCATAAAGGTTCATTACTCTTTCACTACATATCCCACCATCCCTGGGTCATTCCATCTAGTACTCTGCACAGGGCAGTCTTTAAGGCAGGGCAAAAGAGGCAGTTGCCCTGGGCCCTGTCATTGTTCTGGGGCCCAAAGCAGCTGCCTCATACTTGGCAACTATCTTCCCTTGAAGATTTAGTCCCGTGCTGTGTCCCAATATCTTAGTGTGAAGTGCTGTTACTGATGCTGCCCAGCTCTGCCCTATTGCTGTGCCCCCCACTACAAACTACACAAGATTTCCAGCTTTGCTCTGCATGATTCAGAATTTGCCACAGTGTACTGCCTCCCGACTGATCCCTGGGTGTTTTCTGTCTATTGATGGGTCCCCTCACCTCCCCAGTCCATTGTGTGCCAGCAGTGAGGAGATGATGTGCTGTAACCAATCGGTGAGCAATAATGACGTGCAGTAACCTCTAGCAACCGATTAGTGAGCAGTATTGATGTACAGTAATCTCTAGCAGCCAATCAACAAGTAGAAGCCATGCGCTGTAACCTCTAGCAACTAATCAGTGAGCTGTAATGTGTGCTGTAACCTCTAGCAGCCAGTCAGTGAGCAGTAATGATACGTTGTAACCTCTGCCAACTAATCGGGGGGGCCCAAAAAAGTGTTTGCCCAGGGTCCAATCAATATTAAATACGGCCCTGACTCTGCAGATGGGAGCTATATAGTAATTGAACCTGACACAGATACAAACGGGAAGAGCAATTCACAGAGATTTCGGCAAGCAGTTCCATGCTGAGAGGCTGAGTCGGCTTAAAGTTGGGATCCCCCCAGAGTCTGGACCAGAGTGCTGTCAGCCGACGGCAGACTTTAGCCCAATGTCCGCTGAATCTGGGTCACGGGAGTGCAGAACTAAGTGTACTCCTTTGACCCACAGGAGACGTATGGCCAAAAGAGCTTCGCCCCGTCTTCTTTTAATGAAGAGACTGCATTAAGATTAAAAAAATTTAGACTTTAGAACCACTTTAAGCCATATGAATAAAATAATAATTGTTTTTGTCAACTTTCTAACTGCCACTTTTGCTCAACAGCTTGGCCTGTTAAAGTGGAGTTGAACTGCTGTATAAAAAAAAAACCCCAAAAAATTATAAATGCCACCCAGGAGCTTTATGGCATAATAATAATTCAGCTTTTAGACCCCTTTCACACACCGGAGGCTTTATTTCAGGTGATTTAGCGCTAAAAATTATGCCTGTAAAGCGCCTGAAAATGCCTCATCTGCAATCCCAGTGTTAAAGCCCGAGTGCTTTTACACTGGGGTGCTGCGCTTAGGGCAGGACTTAGGGTGGTGGGGGGCCCACTGGGCTTGAGTCACTTTCGGGCCCTACCTTCTATACATTACCGTATTTATCGGCGTATAACACGCTACCCAATTTTAAGAGGGAATTTTAAGGAAAAACACTTTTAGGAGGGAAGTTTAAGGAAAAAACTTACATTTAAATGCCCATTAATGCAGCGTTGCACATCGTCCATCTGCAGCCTTGTCCAGTGTCATTTGCAGCCTTGTCCTTGCAGTCTTGAAGTTTAAAAAATTGCGCCGCCGAGATACAGAGTCCTGTGTATCTTGGCGGCTCTCGGGTCCTCTCGTGGCTCTTGGGTCCTCTCGCAGTCCCGAGCGGAATCGAGAGTAGCCGAGAGTTTGGGTACAGCATCACACAACTGCGCAATTGTCAGTTAAATCGACGCAGTGGTGTATCGCAAAAAAAATGATTGAAGTGCAATATTTCTATTATTACATTGTTATATAAAATAGTTCAACTCACCATAAGCAGAATCAGTCGGAGCCTCAGCGTGTCACTTGCCAACCTCACCTGCCTTCAGATGCGGATTGTCACTTGCCACACATTGCAGATTGTCACTTGCCACGTCACTTGTCAGCGGATGCAGGGTGTCACTTGTCAGCGGATGCAGGGTGTCACTTGTCAGCGGATGCAGGGTGTCACTTGCCACGTCGCCTGCCACCAGGTCGATGGGGGCCCCGTCAGGTAGGATGTACGGAGGCCCCATGATTTCTAACGTTCAGATACACATTCAGGGGGGCGGCAAACTCCCGTCCACTAGCAAGCACGTTTCGCCGGCACCGCTGCTTATTTCACGGCGACCGATCGGGCTTGTGTATTCCCACTTCCTGGTAGCGGTGGAACGCACCCTAGGTCGGAAGTGATGTAATCAGCCGGAAATGATGCAAGAAATGGGAGGCAACGTGGCCATCATTTCTGTCTGATAACATCACATCTGCCCTATGGTGCGTTCCACCTCTATCAGGAAGTGGAAGTAAACACAAGCCTGATTGGTCCCCGTGAAATAAGCAGCGGTACAGACGAAACGGGCTGGCTCGCGGGCGGGAGTTTGCCGTGGATCCGGCCCTGCCAGCAGGGCCCCCTATTGGATGGGGCCCATGGGCTTGAGCCCAGTCAAGCCCAATTGAAAGCGCTGGCAGGACATCAAAAAAAGTCCTGCAAGCAGCTTCTCTGAGGTGCTTTAGGCACGGTGTATACACCGCACCTAAAGCGCCCCTGCCCTGAAATCAATGGGCAGCGGCGCATTGCGGGCGCTTTTAACCCTTTATTCGGCCGATGGCGGGGGTTAAAAGCACCCCGCTAGTGGCTGAAAAGCGCCTCTAAAACTAGCGTTGCTTCACCGCCAACGTCCCCGCGCTGTCAGTGTGAAAGGGCTCTAAAGGTAGTGGAAAAATAACAGATCTAATGGCAGGATCAACCGGTATTAAAACTGTTACGGGACACCAAATAAAAACAAATGCTATTGGCAGACTGTGCCATATACTGTATAATGTTTTTTTTTTTTCTTTTTGCCCATTATTCCACTTTTAATGTATATTATAGACAATAAAACGGAGGCAACGGCAACACCTAGAGGGACCTCCACAAATGAAGTCCCAAGACTTCCCTTATTATAAACCCCCAATATCCGAAATCCTATTCATGGTGGACTGATCCGGTGACGAAGACTCTGCAGGCAATCGGACAATATTACTGGATTGCGGCAAATAGTGGTTTGGAATAGCAATTTCCTTCTTTAATTAAATCTCTGTCACTGTGTTGCTACAGTATAGTACATTGTTGTGACAGGCCGGGATTGCGTTGGTATATTATACAGGGATTCCTGGAACAGATGCCTGTAGATTTAAAAAGAGATTATACACATGCGTTGTGATATCTTATATCTTGCATTTTACGATTCGCCAGTGAATTGCGGCGTCTTGCCTTGGTAATTACAAGGAGGAACAGATGGTGCGGGGATGAGTTTAGAGTGTTGCAGAAAATTAAACTTGTGACTTGTGGGTAATGGCAGCATATGTATGTGATAGGCCAGCCCTTTTCTCTTTTTCCTCTACAAACGGTAAAGTCTGATTGTAAGCGCACATAGAACTGTATAAACGTGACGGAACTGGGAAACTTTCACTGGGGATTTATAACTTTAGATGGGATTGAAGGGCGGCTCCAGGCAAAACCTAAATTGTAGTTTTGGGTGGCTGAATCGCATGCTGGCTCCTATACATCAGCAACTCCAGCCATGAAATAGTCCAGTGCTTCTCAACCTATTCAGTCAAGACATCCTTTAGAATTGTGCACAATCCTGGGGCACACCAGTCTGAGGGCTCATTCACATCAGGAGTTGGGTCTGAGGGTTAATTTTTTTTTTTTTTGCACATTCTTGCACGTCGTCTATTTTAACAGGCTGATCTATAGAAGTGAAACATGCAAAAAAAGTGCCGCTGTGATTATTATTTTTTTTTTTTAATTGCACTTTACCAAAATGCATGGTACTGTGTTGCTAGATGCGTGGGGGTACCATTTAAAAATGAATGGCACCCGCACGCCCGTCAAAAGGCAGCACGTTTTTGAACGCTACAGGAAAACACCTGAGTTTGCACGCGTTGCTGCACTTCACCTGATGTGAACAAGCCCTAAAATGTAGTTTGTGTACATAATAATGTAATAATTGGCTTTCTGCCAATATGCATTTTTAGTTATGGACAATGTTGATCCAGAAGCATGTATTGCTTTATGAAGAGCTTGACGAACATTCTCCTGATTTTCAGGCGTAATTTTCTCCAAAAAAAGGATTGTGTATTTTCGGTAGGCTGTGGTTTGTAACACTTCCTTACTTGAAGATGCTGCCGGTGAAGAAACACTTTGTGGTGATCCAGAAGCAGCAGAAAGAGAGTGTTTCTGGAATGGGAACATGTTCATTCTGGTCCTCATCATTTCATTCCATAACGTATTTTGTAATGTCTTTAGGGCACCTCTGGCATGCCAGGATGTGATTTGTCATCCTGGTAGCATTTGGAAAAGAATATTTCTTCTCGCAACATCTGCAAATTGCAGCTTTGCTCTCGGCAGAAATCGCACTGTGAAAATGTTTCCAATCTCTAAATGTTGGTCTCACCATTTTACTGAGAGGAGGAAAAGAAAAAACTATTTATTGAGCAAACTATAGGGAAACATTATGCTGTGATGGTGGAGAACATTAGGAATCATTTAAAGGTCATAAAGATAAACTAATTTGTCAGGCACTTTTACCCTCTTACCTGTCAGTTTCTGTCCTCTCAGGCCTTAATTATCATCTACTGCAGGGATATGCAATTAGCGGACCTCCAGCTGTTGCAGAACTACAAGCCCCATGAGGCATAGCAAGACTGACAGCCACAAGCATGGCACCCCGAGGCAGAGGCATGATGGGACTTGTAGTTTTGCAACAGCTGGAGGTCCGCCTATTCCATATCCCTGATCTACTGTATCCCTATACCTCCCAACTTTTTCAGATGGGAATGAGAGACCCCTATTAGCAAAAGTATGTAGGCATGGGACACACCCCCTGCCACTCCCCCTTAAAGCAGAATTATACAAAAAATAATTTGTTAAACCCACAAGTGCTTTATTATTTATATATTTTACTACTACTATTCCTATATACTGGCTTTTGACGTTTACAAATGCAGCAATTTAGAAATTGAATGAAACGTTTAGCACTGGGAAACACTTTTTAAAAGATACAGAGTGCATTTTATATACAACTATATAGATCAGACCAAAATGAGGGGAAAAATGAGGAGGAAAGAGGGACATTGCTTCAAATCAGGGATAGTCCCTCGAAATCAGGAGCAGTTGGGAGCTACGTATCCCAACAATCGCCCAGCTGTAGGAGGGACAAGATGGTGCCCACAAGCAAAACTAAACTGGAGACTTTCCCCTGCAGTGCCCCCTAGTGGCAGGAATGCATATTTCTCTTGTTTGAGAACTGCAATGAAAAGTACAGTGTTACTTGAACTGTATTCCAGGATTTGTTTGTCTTCAGCTGAGAGAACTTACAATAAATTTTAAGACTTTAAATAAAGTCTCAAATCTTTCAGTAAGGTCTTCATGTTGTATAGTTTGAATACCATGTCATAAATGCAGTATATTAATTATTGAAAAAGAACAGGTGTGGTGTGTGTTTTGTTTTTTTTGTTTTTTTTCCCGGCCTTACCATCTCTAGTCTGCACATGAGTGGTGGATCTTGCACAGACACACCACAGGGTTCTTTGTCAGATCTACGGGACCTCTATTAAAGATGGTGGCACTGGAGAAGAGGGGAGAAGGGAGAACTTTTAAAATTCTGTAACACAGGACAACGCTGGACTCCTAGTAAGTATGTGTTTTTTTTTTGTTTTTTTTTTGTTTTTTTTTGTTTTGTTTTTTTGAGATGGGGACAAAGGTTAGGGATTTTTGTGTGTGTGGGGGTTCGGGGGGGGGGGGTGTTAGGCAGAGTGACGTTCCTCTTTACGGACCGCCCTAGATATACTGCAGCAGGGAGGCCCTCCTGCGCATAAATCACGCACAGGTGATTTCATGCACAGGGTCCGGGGGGCGCCCCCCTGGCAACCCACTCCCCCTGTGGTTGGACACAACGGGAGCCAATCAGCAGGCTCGATGGATGTGATGTCCCCCAGGACCCGACGATCATTCTCTGAAGAGGCAGAACGGTGGTCTGCCTATGTAAAACAAGGCAAACTGCCATTCTGTGAGAGAGGAAGATGGAGATCTTGTGTTTCTGTTAAGCAGAAACACAGATCTGTCTTCCTCCAGTCACAGCATTCCACTTACAGTTAGAGAGCACTCCCTAGGAGCACACTTAACCCTTTGATTCCCCCTTCCCTGCAGTGTCATTAGTACGGTAACAGTGCATATTTTTAGCACTGATCACTGTATTCGTGCCACTGGTCCCCAAAAAAATGTCAAGTGTCAGTTATTTGTCTGATTTTGTCCGCCACAATGTCGCAGTCCCGCTGAAAATCACTGATCGCCGCCATTACTAGTAAAAATAAATAAAAATTCCATAAAAATTTTCCATAGTTTGTAGACACTAACTTTTGCGCAAACCAATCAATATACACTTATTGGGATTTTAAGTTACCAAAAATATGTAGCAGAATACATATTGGCCCTAAATTTATGAAGAAATTTAGTGTTTTTTTTTTTTTTTTTGTTTTTATAGCCCAAAAAATATAAAAGCACAGAGGTGATGAAATACCACCAAAAGAAAGCTCTATTTGTGGGAATAAAAGGACATTGGTTTTATTTGCGTACAGCGGCGCACGACCGCGCAATTGTCAGTTAAAGTAACGCAGGGCCGTATCGCAAAAAATCGCCTGGTCAGGAAGGGGGTAACACCCTCCGGGGCTGAAGTGGTTAAGGACAGCGCGAGTAATTTTCACGCTTCTCATTCCATCAGATGAGAGCATCGTCTTCTCTCGGATTCGAAATTGTAAACCTCCCTTTCACTTCGAGTTACAATTTCAGTCTCCTCACCTCAAACGCAGAGATTAAAGAAGTCTTAAATGCACTTGGAAAGAAAAGAAACAGTTACCATGGCGACGGCATTTAAAATAAGCGCAGGTCTTCTATAATCTCAATTACCACCGGAATGTATGCAGAAAGGAAAGTTAAAATTCCCTTCACACGTATGAGTTTTGTCAAAATAAAAAGGACCTAAAAGTTTTTTCAAATCGGGGGTAGGGGGGAACGAGGGGGGACATGCGCACTTTTTTTCCTCGTCATTTTTCAAAACTGTAATTAATGGTGTCTCTTGCGCCGCTTTGACAACCCACGGGCTTTCAGAAATGCAAATGACATTCCTGAGTTTGAAAGATGGAAGGGGGAGAAAAAAAGGAGTACAAATAACTAGAGGCGTTTGCAGGTAACTAAAGTGCTTTCATTGCTGGAGGTGACATTAATGTTGGGCGGCGGGGGACTCGCTTGTACACTTAGATTTCTGTTTTTCTTTTCTTCTTTCTTTTTGGTTATAAAATTAATATTATCAAGAAAGATCCACAGGTTATTAAACTCATGGAGAGCGCACACACTCAGAATAAAGAATTGGGGGGAACTTGTAGTCCATGTATGCGTTCCCTTCTAAAGTCTTTGAATCGTCTTCCAGGTGAGCTAATATAAACACATAAGTGACTGTAGACTTCTTATGGGTCCATGACCTGAAGTATTGAAGCCAAAGGATCATGATGATAGCCAGACAAATGGTAATTTCAGAAGGAAGCCAGCAGCTGGTGACGGGTGTGCCTTGAAAGTGGCAGTGTCTTAACTCGGTTGATCTGGATTTGGAGTGTGGTGGAGACGAATCTAGGGCATGTGCATTGGCTGGTGACATCCAGTTGAGGTGCTGAGGGGGGTTGGTCTCCAGTTTGGTGGTGGCAGCAAAGTTTTGGTGAAGATGACCACAAGTAGCATCAACGGCACAAAACCAGCACAGAAACCAATAATCTCTTTAGCTGTGGTCTATAAAGGGGGTACTCTTTCTTCTACTGACCATCAATCTACTGAGGCTGCTTGTCTCTGAGAACCATCAGTGCCATGCTCTGACAATCGGTGGCAAGGGGCACGCTTACCTTGCCTTCATTTTCAGGGACGAGGTGGTACCCTTCCCTTTTGCCACTGATGTGTCCTAAAGGTCGGTGGCAAGGGGTTTTCCTTCCCTTGACCTAGAAGTTGGTGGCAAGGGGGCATCCTTTCCTAGCCTCCATGGTCGGTGGCAAGGAGAAATCCACCCCTCTCGGACAGTTTCTGGCAAGGGGGCGTTTTTCCCCCTCCCTAATACTTAGTGGAAAAAGGTGCAGACTTCTCTTGCACTAACTTTCAATGGTACGCGGGTGACCTCCTTTTAGCCTTGACAGCTAGTGGCAAGGCAACATCCTTCCCTCGCCTCAACGGACAATGTTCAGTGACAAGGTCTTCCTTTCCTAGCCCCAGCATTCGGTGGCTAGGGGACATCCTTCCCCTTTGCATCAATGCACAGTGGCAAGGGGGCATTCTTCCCTCGCTCCAATGGTTGGTGGCAAGGGAATGACCTTCCCTTGCCCCAATGGTCAGTCTCATTCTTCACCTTCCTCCAACTGTCAGTGGCAGGGGCCGAAAATCAAAGCAGTGCAGCATAGCAGCAGAACTGCTTTTGAAAAGACCGACATGCTAGGTGAAGTCAGTGGTTGCTAAGGATGCTGTGGGTGCAGGCACCTGCTGAATCCTCAGCAACCACTGACATCACACGGCCCCATTTGCTTACATGGCTGGAAATCCCTGGTCACCAAACAAATGGCTCAGGGATAGTGGGTTGACATTGTTGCCCAATTATGTCCCCATGACCACATTCGGGCAATAACATTGCCCAATTATGGCCCCATGGCCACATTTTGGGCAATAACATTGCCCAATTATGGCCCCATGGACACATTTTGGGCAATAACATTGCCCAATTATGGCCCCATGGACACATTTTGGGCAATAACATTGCCCAATTATGGCCCCATGGACACATTTTGGGCAATAACATTGCCCAATTATGGCCCCATGGACACATTTTGGGCAATAACATTGCCCAATTATGGCCCCATGGTCACATTTTGGGCAATAACATTGCCCAACTGTGGCCCCATTGCTACATTTTGGGCAGTGATGTTCCCACTATCCCTGCCCCTTTTCTTATATTGCCAGTGACAGTTTGAGAAGCTGTATCCTTTTTCTTTGTCCAATCACCAGAGTCTGATATTACCTCAAATGGTCACCACTGGTGGGTTGGGGAAACGCTATGGGGCAACCATGGAACTGTTTAACCCTAGATTGGCTAGGAGGTCCCAATACAACCGGCGGCTCCTTCAGGGGTGAGCACTACACTTCATATGAGCCCCGCTCTTCAGTATTCTGTACACAGTCTATATATTTAGGATTCAGAATAGCCGGAGATTAAAATCTTCCTCCTTGTGCAGCGCACGTCTTCACAAGTTCACTTTTCTACTGTCATTCGGATGATTATTGCAGACGACTTGAATTTTAAACTAATTCCTGTCCTCTCCACTCTCCGGCGCGGAGGTAATTTTACATCTGACATCCTCTTCTCTGCAGAACGTTCTCGATCTCCGGGCCCTTGCCTCAACAAGTCATCTCGAGCTGCCATGCTAGATGACTTTTATTGATTGTTACAAAATCTTTTTAGGAAATGTCACTTCAAAAAAGCATTATCGGGGAAGAAACATTACAGCTCTCCGGAGAATCCGGCGGTAAACTTTGTCCTGTCGGATCTGGCTGCCGTTATTTTAGCATGCATGAAGGCTTTATTTTAAAGAATACCCCTCGTTAAAATTCACTCTTCGCCTGAATGAAATAAAGTAGGTGTCGGCATTAACAAATCACATTATTAGTTTGAATAAAAATGTATCTCTTTGTAACAGGAATAAAATGTAAACTTAGCTTCCCAGATCCCAGCTTGGGCAGCCAGAGTCACCGGGTCTGCGGTTACCAACATAACTCTATTGCAAATGTAGCAAAGTTTCAGGCCTCCTTCTGTCTGAGAACCTCGAGGGCCAGGGATAGCTGACATCCTTCTGCATATGGTGGGTTGCAAGGCATAGTGGGTGCAGTAAGAAGTATATTTTTTGGGCGCCAGACACTTCTTAAATCCAAAAGAGATTTTATTTCTCTTAACAGAACTTTGGGAGAGAGGGTTAGGGTTAGGGCCAGGACACCCTTAGGTAGTTGCAATGTTAATTGGCAGACTCCGAGACTTCAACCGGAGGACAGCCATGCAGGGAAAGGCATCCAGCAAGACGCCACATCTGCACGTGTAGGAATGCTGTCTCCTATGGCAACAGTCTTTAATAGTTTCTAACACAAGTTGTAACAGTTCCTTCGCTTCCACTACAATCGCTTCTCGTAGTTCTTCAGCCCACTGAGCTCCCCGTCTCTCTCACTAGACTAGATGATTCACTGCCACTGAATCCCGTGAGCTCCTCCAATCTTCACGGTGGTATCTTCTTCAAGCATCACCCCCGCCTCTCTGCTGGGTCCCTAGTTTGGCACTCAAGATACTTCTCAAGCTTCACCCCACTGGCCTGCCCAGTCCCTGGCTTGACACACAAGGCTGCTCTGCAAGCGTCGCCTCCACTGGCTGGGTACCTGGCTTCATACCTGCTGAAGTTTCCAGATTCTTCGTCTTCCCCGGTTGGTGGGAATGTTGCTCCGGTACTTCAGCTAATAACGGTGGTCCCTAGTAATAAGGTGGTTGGTCTCTTAGTGGCGGCAGCTTCTCCTCTACCACCGACCAGGACGGGTCCTACAGCCAGCAAAACCGTCACTTCTGGTTGGACTGCAAGCCACAATCCCAACCCTGCGCTGCTCTCTTGCTTCTGGATAGGCCCTCATTTTCAATCTGTGACATAAGAGTAATTATAAAGGCTGCCCCATGTACACCCATAATGAAACTTCCTATAGATAAATCGTTTTGTATACATTACTCACACTGATAATATGGTTTACATTAAATCTGACCTCCAGCCTTTCCTTCAGTTGTACCGGCTCCTCTCCTGAACGGCAGGGCCGCTGATAAGGGGGTACCACCGGCCCTCCTGTAGGGGTCCCGGCCCCATCACCTTAACAGGGGGGCCCGGCCAGTGGCCGCTTCAAACCTCATAATGTAGTACCAATGTGCATGAATAACGTGAACATCTAATGTTCCACTGTGGCCTAAAATGTCTTATGCCCCGTACACACGGTCGGACATTGATCGGACATTCCGACAACAAAATCCATGGATTTTTTCCGACGGATGTTGGCTCAAACTTGTCTTGCATACACACGGTCACACAAAGTTATCGGAAAATCCGATCGTTCTGAACGCGGTGGCGTAAAACACGTATGTCGGGACTATAAACGGGGCAGTAGCGAATAGCTTTCCTCTCTTAATTTATTCTGAGCATGCGTGGCACTTTGTGCGTCGGATTTGTGTACACACGATCGGAATTTCCGACAACGGATTTTGTTGTCAGAAAATTTTATAGCCTGCTCTCAAACTTTGTGTGTCGGAAATTCCTATGGAAAATGTGTGATGGAGCCTACACACGGTCGGAATTTCCGACAACAAGGTCCTATCACACATTTTCCGTCGGAAAATCCGACCGTGTGTACGAGGCATTACTCTGATTTCGCTGCACACTGTGAGCTTCTAACAACGTGCATTAGAAACTGCAGCAAGTCAAATATAGCCCCCCTTAATTTCTTGGCTAGAGCATCATCTATCCTTTTCCTCCCCAGCCTGACAGTTCCTGGCCCACCCTTTTCATTTTTTGGATTTTATTTCCTTTTAATGTGGAGAAAGAGAAAAATGTGTTTTGTTACAATTTATTTACATAAATTTGTTTAATTAAAGAGGAACTGCAGTCTGCTCACATAATTTGTAATAAAAACCTCTTTGCCATTCTGAAGCTTCCCTCCAACCACTTTTACATATTATTTTATATATACTGTGATTCTGTACTTGCCAAATATGCTGCAGAAATCTCCCTCCACTGAGTCTGGCTGCAGCCATTTTAACTGTGGGCAGCTGAAGCTGCTGCCTGTTCACTTCCTGGATTTGCACAGAGGCACACCTCCAGCTCTGCAGCTCTCATTGGCCCTCTTATGACCCATCCCCCCCCTCCCTTCCTGGCAAACTCTCACGAGAGAGCTGTGCATGATGTGATAAGCCTAGACTAATGACCAGACAAGAAACAGGAAGTGGGCTGTATAAGGGATTTACTGGCAGAAAAAAAATGTTTTACTATCCAAAGTTAAAACGACAACAAGAGCAGAAGATTTAATAGATGGAAAGATGAAAAAATGACGGACGGTCCGCCTTAAATTCGTTTTAATTAGTTTTAGGAATTTGTTTTGTTTATTCGAGTGTTCCGAATTTGGTCAATTTCTGTCAAAGGACAGAATTCAGAAAATTCAAATTGATTCTAATTGCATTTGAAATCGAAGTTATTCTATTTGAAATTTGTATTTTGGAAGATGGTTTTATTCTTTCTATTTCATTCTATTCTAATGGTTTGTTTTTTTTCTATTCTATTCTTTTACATAGTTGCATCTATAGTTACATAGATAGTCAGGTTGAAAAAGGGCACAAGTCCATCTAGTTCAACCATAAAAATAAATAAAAATATCATACACTCCCATATACACAATCCTATACCCACTATTCATCCAGAGGAAGGTGGAAAACCCCAGTAAAGCATGATCCAATTTGCTACAGCAGGGGAAAAAAATTCCTTCCTGATCCCAGAGAGGCAATTGGATTTTCCCTGGATCAACTTTACCTATAAATGTCAGTACCCAGTTATATTATGTACATTTAGGAAAGAATCCAGGCCTTTCTTAAAGCAATCTACTGAGCTGGCCAAAACCACCTCTGGAGGGAGTCTATTCCACATTTTAACAGCTCTTACTGTGAAGAAACCTTTCCGTATTTGGAGATGAAATCTCTTTTTCCTCTAGACGTAAAGAGTGCCCCCTTGTCCTCTGTGATGACCTGAAAGTGAATAACTCAACACCAAGTTCTCTATATTGTCTATTTGAAGCTGCATTCGCTCCTGAGTGTTTCAAATTCTCGTGTTTTTACTGAGATTTTGACTCGTTTTTACAGCGATTTTGTTCAGGTCACCAATGTTAAAGGCAGAAAAACCGCCTGTAATCTGCCCCAAAGAAGCTCATAATCTTTTTTGAGCTTAGGGCATTTTTCAGGCGTTTTTGCTTCAGGTGACAAAATGCTCAGATGTGAACAAGTGCCATTGAAATGAATGGGATTTTGTTTGGACATTTTTCAGGCGTTTTACGAGCTAAAAACGCTCAAGTGTGAATGCAGCCTGAATTCAAATTTATTCTATTGTATATTTTATTTTCTATTTTATTCCCATTTGAATTTATTCTATTCGAATTTCAGAAAAAGGTTATAATTCTTTCTATTTTTTAATATTATTTTTTTTTATCCTATCCTTTTCTATTATATCCTATTCTTTTCTATTATATTATATTCTCTTCCATTTTCAATTTAATTCTTTGTTTACCATAGATTTTATTATCATTTTTATTTTTAGTTTGTATATCACTTGCACATGTGATTTTCTCATGCGTTTTGTTACACACATATGAGTCTTCTTGTCAGTATTTATGCACATATTACTCTCAGTGTTTATTTGCATACCACTAATTTCACAATTTGACTCAAGAATTGAACGTCCACTCCCATAGGTGATCCTGGGGGGCCAAGGTTCCAAAAGCGCTGCGTTTCATATTTCTTTTTTCTTCTTAAAGAGGGTGTCCGGCAATTTTTTTTTTTTTTTTAAGTCAGCAGCTAAAAATACTGCAGCTGCTGACTTTTAAAATAAGGACACTCACCTGTCCCCGAATCCAGCGGTGTCGGCACCTGAGGCCGAACCGTCCCTCGGTAGCTGCCACTGCCATTCTCTGTGAGGGAATCGGGAAGTGAAGCGTTGCGGCTTCACTTCCCAATTCCCTACTGCGCATGCTTGAGTCACGCTGCACTTCCTAACTGGTCCCCGCTATCTCCTGGGACCCGTGTGTGTCCCAGCAGACAGCGCGGGGGGACAGGAAGAGGCGTAGACTCCCATGGGAGCAGGGCAGTTTTTTCCACTGGGCACGCTGGGCAGTTGCCCGGGGGCCCCACTTGCCTGGAGGGCCCCATACAGGGCCGATCCTCAGCACTGCAATCTGCTGCTTAAGTTGACTGACAGCACTGGTTGCTCACTTGCTAGAATTGCTGGCCGCCCGGCATCTGGCTAGCAACCAGTGACGTCAGTCAGAGGCCGCTCCAGCATTCATAGCGCGCCGTGGCCGCCCCTAGCGGCTAGTCAACAAGCTCCACCCACCTCTGTCATGTTCTTCAGACCGCGTGGAGAGGGAGCAGAAACATGGCCCTTGATAGCTGGCGCTGCCTTGCATGCTGTGAGTGACACACTGTACTGCACCAGGCCGGCGGCCTCAAGTAAGTCTAACACTGTCTACTTAAGTACGTTCAAGTTTTGCATCAAACACAGCCACTGTCCTGTGCCCATCAAACGCTGCCACTGTGCCCATCAAACGCTGCCACTGTGCCCATCAAACGCTGCCACTGTGCCCATCAAACGCTGCCACTGTGCCCATCAAACGCTGCCACTGTGCCCATCAAACGCTGCCACTGTGCCCAAACTGCCCATCAAACGCTGCCACTGTGCCCATCAAACGCTGCCACTGTGCCCATCAAACGCTGCCACTGTGCCCATCCAACGTTGTGTTAATGTTTAAACACTGATTTTGTTGGAAGTACCAATAAATATAGCCTTATTGATGATTTGAATTTTTATTCTCGTGCGTGATTGTGTAGACAGGGCCCCAGTGCACTGTATTGCCCGGGGGCCTATAATGCTCTTAAGATGGCCCTGCATGGGAGTCTATGCCGGAAGTGGGTGCATTTACCTGTCTTAGACAGGTATCTGCACCCCCCCTCCCCCCTGAAAGGTGCCAAATGTGACACTGGAGGGGGGGAGGGTTCCGAAAAGCGGAGGTTCAATTTTTGTGTGAACCTCCGCTTTAAACAACTTATCACGTTGTTGATGCTAGCTGCTGATTTGTACTCGATTTCACTTTGACTCACTTGTAGCGCAATTTTTCACATATCTTTTGTTGTATATGCAAAACCTGCCTAGGAACACCCACCTCTGCAGAATGATGCCCACCCATCAAGATATTTTCATAACTCCTCTCAAGGGCCAGCCCACTGCTTGTATCAGGAGGGCTTTTGATCAATGGTAGGACCACCATATGCAGTGAAGTGCTCGCAGTTCTGAATTATCCCCCCCCTCCTCACAGGCTGGATGTACGAGACATCTCCTGCTGGCAGTGCTGGGACAAGGTCATCTAGATCCCAGGCCGAACATGCCAAACTGCGCCCCCCCCCCCCACAAAGATGTATGAGCATTATGTTTTAGCAAAAATCCCCCCACAAAAGCACTGTGCACTAATCTGCACGCTTACCCCCTAAGCATAAATTCCCCCGCCTCCAAGTACAAATCTGCCCCCCTGCTGAAGTACCCCCTCTCAGCACAAATCTTTACCCCTCCCCCATCCTCCAAATCCCCCCCCCCCAGTTCAAATACGCCCCCCCCCCCCAAAAAAAAGAAAAAAGTAAAAATTCACCTCTCCTAGTAGACATGTGTACTGACAAAAAATTCATTTTGTTTTCGTTTCATTTGTTCTTTTTCGAAAATTCCGATTTCCAAATTTTCTCATTTTCAAATTCCGAATTTTTGAATTCCAAATTTTTGGAATTTGAAAATTCAGAAATTCGAAAATCCGAAAATTCAAAAATCTGAAAAAAAGAAAATCCGTAATATTCAAAATAATAACTAATAACTATTAAATTATAGGTATTGGAATTTCCTTTTAAATTTGGCTGTTAGTGAACGTAACGAATACAAATTTATCTGAAGTTATGAATTATCCGAAATAACGAATGCCGCATCTAAACAAATGTAATGGAACAAATTAATAATAAATAATAATAATAATAAAAAAGGTTTTATTATTATTATAATTGTTATTTATTGTTATTATTATTAGATCATTACGTTCTATTCCTTTTTAGATACGGCATTCGTTATTTTGGATAATTCGTTCAAATACCTTCACTAACAGCCAAATTTGAAAGGAAATTCCAATACCTATAATTTAATATATATTATTGGTTGGTTGTTATTTCAGATTTTCGGGTTTTCAAATTTTCAGATGTTCATTCTTTTGTATGTTCAGATTTTCATTCTTATTTTTGGACTTTCAATTTTCCAAATTTTGGAATTTCCGAATTTCCAATTTCTGAAATTCCGAAATTTAGAAATTTCGTAAATTTGAAATTTCGGCAATTCAAAATTTCGGAAATTTAATTTAATTTGTCAAAATTCGTTTAAATGAATTCAGAACTAAACGCATTGCACATGTCTACCTCCTAGCACAAATTATCAACCATCAAAAAAGTTCCCCTTCTAGTACCCTCCCCCCCCCCCCCCCCCCCACTTCAAATGTCCCCCTCCCAGCCCAAATTCCTCCTCCTAGCACAAATCTTCTTGCTCCCCCAAACATAAAATCCTTCTAAATCACCACTCTTGGGGGGGGGGGCAAATTTCCCCTCGTAGAACAATACCACCTGCCTCCCAACAAATTCCCCCTCTCAGCACAAATCCCCTCCCCCCAATCTCCTTGTGCCCCCCCCCCACATGATACCACAGTGCCCAGGGCAGTCACCCTTCCTGGGCACTCCTTTTCCCAACCCTGCTTGCTGTTGATATATATCCTGCAGCGCTGTCAGCAGGGAGTGACAACTTGCTCGTCCAGCTGGTGAGTGAGCGGCACATACAAAGCAGGTGAGTGTTCTTCCTGTACATTTAAAGGATGCCAAGGTTAATGGGGCCAACGTCCACTAAAATCGTAACAAGGCAATCTGACCAGATGGGTCCATATCAGGAGGGCCTGCAGTCCATGAGCGGTCCATTCGTGTGATCCATACGTGTCTCCTTGACTTTACTGTGAGGTTCTGCAATGCCTGTGCTAGAAACTTTTCAGCCTTGATAAAGGAAGAAGGCGAGAGTTGGGCTCTAAGCAGGTTTGAATAAATACATAGCAGATTTTCGATGATCAGTAACAGCTTGGATAACGGCGTACGCCATTTCTGAAAACTTTGCAGATGTACTGCGGCATTGCTTTTATTTATACATTTAGCTTTGATTTATGCAGAACGGCTCTGCGTGGGCTCTTTGAAAATCCGCCGTATTGTCCTGGAAATCTGTCTTCAAACTTTCACATTTCAACTGTCATATATATGCAACTTTATTTTTTCTTCAAGGCAGTATGTGATGAGTTTAAAGCAGAGCTCTAGTTAAAGTGGAACTTCACGCTTTCAGTCAACATTGACTATTTGTAATCCTTATGCCGCTAGCATTAGTAAAGGTATATCCTATTTACTTGTTTTAGGCCGGGTCCACAACATCGCCGCATGCGGCTCCCAGCAGGGGTCTGGTGCCTCTTGGTTCACCGTTTTCAGGTCCGATTTTTTTGGGGGGTTTTTTTTTGGTTTTGGTTTTGTTTTGTTTTTTGTTTTGTTTTTTTATTTTATTTTTTGTTTTTTTTTATTTATTTTTTTACACAAATTTTTATAGCTCATTTCAGACCTGAAACAGACCAAAAGATGCACAGGGCTCCTGTGCAAATTCACACCAGAGCCACAGCGGAGATATGTGAACCGCGTCCATAGAGAGCCGGTCAAAATCTCCCGCTATTGCGAATTGAATGCAGAGAACCCCACATCCAATTCGCAATGGCGTGAACCCAGCTTTAAACTTTTTTACGTTTTTTTTCAGTCACTTCCTAATTTCTGACCTGAGAAAATTGTCATACATCCCAGGAGTCTCCAGGAGGAGAAGGGCTTTCTTGGCTAAGCACACCCTCCTGCCTGCATGCCTGAGCCAAGGGCAGATGAATTCTATTTAGTAAATGCTACATGAATCATTTGCCCTTACTCAAGATGATGATGATGGGGGGGGGGGGGGGGGGGGTTGTTCAGTAAGATTTCCCAGCAACATAAAGCATGAAGACATGGATGGGGCAGTTTGCTTTGAATATTAAACATAAATGAAATGGCATTTTTGGTTCTGTAGTGCTCTGTATCTTGTGATGCAATGTAGTTCTGCTTTAAAAAAAAGTCAAAAATACACAGGCAAGCAGTTTTTGAAATAACAAAGGAGGAAATGCATTCATTCTGACGCTGTGCCCTGCAGAATGTGTTCTACTACCCGAAAATAAGACCTAGCGTGATTGTCGGTGATGGCTGCAATATAAGCCCTACCCCCCCAAATAAGCCCTAGTTAAAGTTCTTGTAGGTCTTACTCTCAGGGTAGGGCTTATTTTCGGGGAAACAGGGTAGGGCTTATTTGGGGGGTAGGGCTTATATTGCAGCCATCACTGACAATCATGCTAGGTCTTATTTTCGGGGACAGGGTAGTATCCTTGAACCCAACTTCTTTTGAACCCAGGCGGTCATGGACACCCCCCCGTGAGATGCGTTATCATGGCGGTATGGGTTTAGGATACTAATGCCCTGAATGACACATACACTGTCCTTACGTGGGTATCATTCAGTGCAGTAGTGAGGACCACCCACTGCCAGGGTAGAAGAGGAAAGACCTGTGATGTCACTGGACCCCAAAAGACCCTGGGACCCAGGAAGCTAGGCGGATCGCAAGCTCAAAGTAGCCGTGGCAACCGTGACTTACATGTTTCACGCTCCTGCGCTTGATAAACTCCTCCCCCCACCAGCAACAATAGACCCCACCAGCAACAATAGACCCCCCCCCCCCCCAGTAGCAACTACGTCTTCCCCAGTTGTCAGCATCAATAGACCTCTACCTCAACAGTAGATCCCTAACAGCGACATGAGACACCCCCCACCAGCAACAATAGACTCTTACACAAAAACAGATCCCCCAGCAGCCAACATCATTAGACCCTCCAGCACACACCACACCCCTCACTATTACATACATTCAGTGCAGGAACTGTGTCCCCCCGCGTTCAATACTGTACTGTACACAGGGCTTTGTTTTTGGGGTTTTTTTTCAGCGGGATGTCACTGATGTTACTTTTACCAGGTAAAATCTGGGTCTGCAAAGGCATTTGGTGCTCCCAACATGAGTTTTTTGTTTTTCCTTTGTGGCTATGCAGAATATATTTAAATGAACAGGTTTTTGTGCCCAGAGTTCAGCTTGAAAAAATGAAAACAAATGGCCGGGTGAAAACCTTTAATCATCGGAGATCTGTACTTTATTCACAGATCTGCACAGCCCGATCGTCTTCACAGCAGCCGAGACCAAAACCGGAGCTGACAACTTTTCTATGTTTATTACCTTATTCCTCCCCTCCCCCGTACTCATTATTGGTAATAAGGGAGCTCACAGCAGGGGAGAGAATGTAAAGATAATTGTCTGTGCTGTGCGCGGTCCATAGTTCTGAACGATCGCCTCCATGTCATCTTCCATGAATCTTCATTAAAATCTTAAACTAAATGTAAACCTATTTTTGTTTTAAAAGTATAATTGACAGCAGAGCTGTAACAATCAGACATGTGCATAATGAAAACATTTGTTTACAATCGTTATTTACATAAAATTGTTTAGTTAAATTCATTTAATTGTTTTTTAAATTTGTTTTGTTCATTCGAATTTGATTCAAATTTTCCGAATTTGGTTGAATTGAACTCAATTCAACCGAATTCGGAAAATTAAAATGGAATTTGAATGGAATTCAGATGGAATTGGATTCAAATTTATTCTGTTCGAAATTTGAATTTTGGAAGATGGTTATATTCTTTCTTTTTTATTCTGTTCTATTCTATTTTATTATTTTTTTCTATTCTATTATATTGTATTCTTTTCTATTCTGTTCAAAGTTATTCCATTCGAAATTCAAATTTCAGAAGATGGTTGTATTTTTTCTATTTTATTCTATTCTATTGTTTTTATTCCATTCTATTCTATTTATTTTCTATTATATTCTGTTCTTTTCTATTCTATTTCAAATTTATTCCATTTGAATCTGAATTTTCTTTATTCAAAAATTTAATTTCGGAAGGTTATATTCTTTCTGTTTTATTCTATTCCTTTATTTTCTATTCTGTGTTGTTCCGTTTTTACTGTATTCTTTTCTACTCTATCGCTTTTATCTTCTATTCTATTCTATTCTATTTTATTTTCTATTGTGTTATATTCTTTTCTATTCCTTTATTTTCTATTCTGTTTTTTCTGTTTACTGTATTCTTTTCTATTTTTATCCCTTTTATTCTCCATTTTATTCTATTTTATTTTCTATTGTGTTATATTCTTTTCTATTCTATCCCTTTTTATTTTCTATTTTATTTTCTATTGTGTTATATTCTTTTCTATTCTATCCCTTTTTATTTTCTATTTTATTCTTTTTTTATTTTCTATTGTGTTATATTCTTTTCTATTCTATTCCTTTTATTTTCTATTTTATTCTATTTTATTTTCTATTGTGTTATATTCTTTTCTATTCTATCCCTTTTTATTTTCTATTGTATTATATTCTTTTCTATTCTATTCCTTTTATTTTCTATTTTATTCTATTTTATTTTCTATTGTGTTATATTCTTTTCTATTCTATCCCTTTTTATTTTCTATTTTATTTTCTATTGTGTTATATTCTTTTCTATTCTATCCCTTTTTATTTTCTATTTTATTTTCTATTGTGTTATATTCTTTTCTATTCTATTCCTTTTATTTTCTATTTTATTCTATTTTATTTTCTATTGTATTATATTCTTTTCTATTCTATTCCTTTTATTTTCTATTTTATTCTATTTTATTTTCTATTGTGTTATATTCTTTTCTATTCTATCCCTTTTTTATTTTCTATTTTATTCTATTTTATTTTCTATTGTGTTATATTCTTTTCTATTCTATCCCTATTTTATTCTATTTTATTTTCTATTGTGTTATATTCTTTTCCTCCTATTTTTTTTTTTTTTTTTCCGGGTGTTAGAACATATTTTGAATTCAAAAATGTTTCAAATTTGTTTCAAATTCAATTCAAATTCCGTCCAATTTTCAATTTGTTATTTTGGATTCGTTTTAAATTCGTTACAATTGTAATTTGGAAATTCGGATACATCTGAATTTCTGCATAACGAAAAATGTATCTGACAGTCGATTTTAGAAGGAAACAAACCGCACATGTCTAGTAATAATTAACTGTAATAAAACTAACAATAAACCATTGCTAATACCTTTTTGTAGCTTTGCTAGTGTTTGGTCATGTGACCACTATTCCCCACTTCCTCCCGCAGCTTGGTGGTGTGGGGGGGGGGGGCCTGTTCTCTTGAGTGGACAGTTATCATTCAGGAAAGGCGGGACTGATTAGGGGCGTGTCTACCTGTGACATCATAGGTTAGTTAACTACAGGACTACAAGCATGCCGTATGTCAGCACAACATCCTGTATATTCCAGGGAAGAAGTAAGTGTAAAAACTGGCCATGCTGGCATAGATCTGCTTTCATGATTAGCATGGAAAGGAACAAACAGGAAAGAGATACCACTAAAGGTGAGTGGCAGGATCGCCAAGTATTTACTGAGTCTTCTGCTCCTTTATTTAAAGTGGTTGTAAACCTCAGACATGAAATATGAACAAAGCATATCCCTCTATCGTGTGTACTTGTCTCAGTTCAGAGCACTAAGGGGTTGATTTACTGAAGGCAAATAGACTGTGCACTTTGCAAGTGCAGTTGCTCCAGAGCTTAGTAAATGAGCAGAAGATCTGCTGACTTCCGTCATCCAATCATGTGCAAGCAATATGCATTTCTTTTTTTTTATCCTTGCAAGTGATTGGGTATTCTTTGTGTCAATCTGTCTGCTGCCTCCTTCCTCTGCTATCCGCACTAGTCACTTCTGACAGGTTTTACTGACAGAGATAAAAAGGTGACAGGGGAGGGAGCTTCATCACACAGCCTGTGATTGGCAGCCTCAGCTCTGTTGCTGTGTGAAGGGAGGTGTGTCCCTTCCCTCCAATCGGCTCTCAGCTTTCTTCACTGAGCTCTGCAGAGCGTTCATTTGCACTGTTACATTGGTTCAGCTTGGACCGGTGTAAGAATGCACATACCATACCTATGAGAACCACTCTAGTATAGACACTTCCTGTTACAGTGATTGCCGCTGTGTTCTGCTTCCTGCGCTGGGTGGCTGCCCTGCTGCTTGGTGACCATAGGAGGGGTCACATGCCTGTAACGGGTGCCATTCAAAGAAGACCTTGCGTTTTTCTCCCTGAATGCAAAGCATTCTCTGATTGGACGAGGTGGAGATAGTGATGTCGACACTCTGCCTCTCCAACTCATCCAATCAGGGAACGCCTTAAAGCGTAACTCTACTTTTGTTGAGAAAAAAACGTTCCCCTCTGGGTGATCTCTGTACATTGCAAGGATTAGAACAACCTTTGTTGCAGATTCCTACCTTTTTTTGTAATTCTGAAGAAATCGCTGTGTGTTTGTCTGTCTGTGCCTCCGTGCGGAGTGGGTCTGATGGGAGTGGTTTCATATTTATCAGTCAGGTGTGGCAGCTGCAGAACACTAATGAGGAAATCTGCTGGGCCTGCATCCCTTTAGACGTGTCCCTTTTGGAAATATCTCACCAAAAATGACATTTTTGTTGCAGGGGATGCCTGAAATCTGACTTGTATCTTAGTGCAGACTTCTGGGAAAATTGGTGAGCCAATCACACAAGCAGGAAGTGATGTTTCTGGGGGAGTGGTCAGTAGACATTCTGTGTACAGAACAACTCCACGTAGCCATATTGCAATGCATTCTCAGAAAATTACAGAGGTTGCAGATTGAAAAGGAAAGGTCGTTTGTTAATAACGTTCAATTACAATATGACTTGTGTTGCAATTGTACACGTTATATTTTTTTCTTTATTTTCTATTTTTCTTCTCCATGAAAGTGGAGTTACCCTTTAAGAGAAAATGCTGGGCGTTCTGTGAATAGTGCTCATGCCAAGCCGGCAACCCCCATTCGCTTTCAGCAAGGCAGCCGATTGGCTCGGAGACTATGAAGTCAGCGGCAATTGTTGCATTGATTCTCTGCTTCTACAGAAGTCCCAGAAATATGGCATATACATTCAGTGGAAACCTGGTTTATGTGTAACGCAGTTAATGAGCGTTTTGAAAGACGAGCAACTTTTTTTTTTTTTAATTCTGACTCGGTTTGTGAGTGTTGTCTCACAAAATTAGCAGAATTCAAGCTAATGGGCGATGCAGTACCGCATTTGGCCAGAGGTGCGGGGGCGCCGGGGACACTCGGAACGGTTCGGAATGACTCGGAAACACTCCTAAATACCCCGTTCCAGAGGCTTTCCGAGCTGTCCCTCGACTGTTTACGAGGCTCTCCGGTGCCCCCCCCCCCCACTTCTGGCCACATGCAGTATTGCATGCAATAAAAGTCAATGCAGAACGAATTATCTTCGTTTCCATTGACTTCTATGGGGAAACTCGCTTTGATATGCGAGTGATTTGGATTACAAGCATTCTTTTGGAACGGATTATGCATCGTAATTCAAGGTTCCACTGTACTCACATTTCTCCAAGCTGGACCAGTGTACAGCGCATAAAATACCTATTGAACACGTCACCATTTTTCTAGGTAAAGATATTTTGTAAAGGTGCTATTCACATGAAATTTTCCCCACGTGTCGGTAACAACCCATGCAACCCATACATACAAAGACACCAAAACAAATACGTCCAGAAATGAAGTTCTGTGTAATAAAATGGAATGACACAGGGAAAAAGTATTGAACCCGCTAACTGAAATGTATTTAATACTTGGTACAAAATCCTTTGTTGGTGATGACGGCTTCAAGACGCCTCCTGTATGGAGAAACTAGTCGCATGCGTTGCTCAGGTGTGATTTTGGCCCATTCTTCCACACAGTCTTCAAATCCTTGAAGGTTCTGAGGACCTCTTCTTTGAACTCTGATCTTTAGTTCTTTCCATAGATTTTCTGTTGGATTCAAGTCAGGTGATTGGCTGGGCCATTCTAGCAGCTTTATTTTCTTTCTTTGAAACCAATTGAGAGTTTCCTTGGCTTTGTGTTTGGGATGATTGTCCTGCTGAAATGTCCGCCCTCGTTTCATCTTCATCATCCTGGTAGATGGCAGCAGATTTTTATCAGGAATGTCTTGGTACATTATTCCATTCATCCTTCCTTCAATGACATGAAGATTGCCAGTACCGTATGCTGAAAAACAGCCCCGCCCACACCATGATATTCCCGCCTCCAAACCTCACTGTTGGTATTGGGGGTGTTTTTGGGGTGATGTGTCATGTGACCTCCAAACATGGTGTGTATTATGGCATCCAGAGTCTGATTGTGGTCTCATCTGACCAGACTATATTCTCCGTATATCCCGTATATCACAGGCTTGTCTAAATATTATGCAGCAAACTTTAAACGAACTTCAACATGCTTTTTCTTCAGCAATGGAGTCTTGTGTGGTGAGTGTGCATACAGGCCATGGCGGGTGAGTGCATTACTTATGGTTTTCTTTGAAACAATTGTACCTGATAATTCCAGGTCTTTCTGAAGCTCTCCACAAGTGGTCCTTTGGCTCCTGGACAACTCTTCTGATAATTCTTTTCACTCCTCTGTCAGAAATCTTGCGAGGAGCACCTGGTCGTGGCCGGTTAATGGTGAAATTACGTTCTTTCTACTTCCGGATTATGGCCCCAACAGTGCTCACTGGAACATTCAGATGTTTAAAAAGCCTTCTGTAACCAATGCCTTTAGTACATTTTGCAACAATAAGGTTGTGAAGGTCTTGAGAGAGCTCTTTGCGTTTATACTCACAAGCCGCTTACCAGCAGGGATGGGGGTCTGGCTGCACTTTAGGGAAGTTTCCCACTGGGATGGATGGATACCATGATTCAGGAGAGAGTTACCACACAGTCAGTGTACTAATTTAAAACTTCAGCATTTATTAAAGGCAAAAATTCTTACAATAAACAGAGTAAAATCACATGTCACACAGCAAAACACGTTCAGCACCCTGGGGGACATGATGATGCCATAGTTACATAATTGCATAGTAGGTGAGGTCAAAAAAAGACACAAGTCCGTCACCGCTGTAGCTCCATCCAATGCGTTTTGTCTCATAGAACGTTATCAAGGGGTAATGGAGTATATCATTACAGCGCCATCTATAGTTACGGGTGGATAGTACATGCTGTTTCACTTCTCACATTTTCAACTTATGTTGAATTTGGGCTTAAATTTTGCCTGTCAGACTGCTTTAGGCAGAATTTTTCTTTGTAAAAAAAAAAAAAAACTAATAAAAAAAGCCATGTAATCATCATGCTGAGATGTGGCCAGTGGCTTTGTTGATCAAGCCGGAGCTCCCCCCAACAAAGACAAGTGATGCTGCACACAAGTTTAATAAGCAAAGGGTTGGGGGGGGGGGTGCTTCTGCTCCTCAATATTTAGCATCATGTTCCATCTAAAAACCACCTTCGTTCAGTCCTCCTCCCTTCATGCCTTTTATTCAGCTTGCACTGCACAACTAACCAGGCAGAGGAGGTGAGCGCTGCGGGGAGACCAGAGGAGCGATGGGGGCCATCCGCTGAAGAGGGGGCGGGAACGGGAGTGGCAGCACATGAATGCTAGCGGGAGGTAGAGGAGGAGAAGCGGCCTTTCAGCTGCTGCAGGAGGATCAGTATCAGCTGCGGCGCCCCTCTCAGTGCTAAGCCCGGCGCACATGCTCCCCTGCCCCCCCCTTTTAGTTTCGGCCCTGCCCTGACCTCTATCTATCTATCTATCTATCTATCTATCTTTTTGTATGATCTTTTCTGTATCGATTCTACAGATTGTGAGACATTGTTAATTATTCACAATTGTTGGCAACTTTGCCTCATCGTTCCTCACAGGGTTATCTGCAATTAGGAAATCATTAAGTGCATATATACAGTGACTGAGCACTGATGTTGGTGTGAAACGCGTTAGCTGGAGTGCTATGTTCCTTTGAATATAGTGTGGAGAGTCTTTCTTGAATAGGTCTAAATAAAGGTGATATTTTTTAAAATTGATTTATTTATTTATTTTTTTGGATGTGTGGCCGACCAGATTCTTCTCTTCTGCCTACATATTAATATAGCTCATTCTGCAACACTGTACAGATATTACTGAGACAGTCACATCCGTTTCTGTACCAGAGGAGCTTACACTCTAATGTCGTCCCCCCCCCCCCAGTCACACACTATTATAAATATTATTATTATAATACATTTATATAGCTCTGACATATACTGCGGTGCTGTACAGAGAACACTGAACCAATCACATCAGTCTCTGTACCAGAAGATCTTTTTCTCCCATGTCCCCTATTACTATTATCGATCTTCTATAAGTCTGATATATAATGCAGCACACATTACAATGAACATCAAACTCTTCCTCTCAGTCTTTGGCTCCTATGATCTTCTTGCACACTGACGTTGTTGGTGGTCTGAGCTGATTATGATAAAGATGATGATTATCTTCCATTGATATAAATCTCTCACATTCGGCGGAGTCTCACAGAGAACATTTTAAAGCGGCCTTAAACCCAAAGGCAAAGATTAATTATATTACAGCTTACCAATTCTTAGAAGTGACGGCTGCATTCGTTTTTTGTTTTGTTTTGTTTTTGTTTTTGTTTTTTTGTTTTTGTTTTTGTTTTTTTTTTTTAGGTTTTTCTTCTATTTGCACCTGATGATTCATCCAGCAAGTCTGTTTTTCAAAATCTCAAGCTCTCCAGTAGAATGTATCAGTGTACATGGATGAGACAACCCACCTAACACTGACAGGGGTACTTACAATGATCAGCTTTTATTTATTTATTCATGCAAAACCTTTATCCCAAAAAGAAACAAAACGGTTTGCTATAACTGATTATAAAGTATAAGCTGGAGTTTGGCTTTAATTTGTGTATCTAAATCTGCTAATGCACTTAACGTAGTTCTGAAGTCTAAACAATTTTTTTTTTTTTTACCTTAATGCATTCCTTGCATTAAGGTAAAACATGTTTAGGAGGCAGCATCCCCCCTCACCCCCCCCTTTACTTACCTGAGCCCTCATTTGATCCAGCGCTGTGCACATCTGCTGCTCTTCTCTCCCCTCACTTCCGGGTCTCGCTGGCTTTGCTGAGGCACCAGGAGCCATTGGCTCCCAGTGCTGTCAATCAACGTTAGTGGCGAGGGGGTGGGGCAGAGTCCTGCTGTCTGTGTCAATGGGCGCAGCGGCGGGCCTCAGGAGTGAGCACGCACTGGATGAAGGGGAGGGGCCAGGAGCGGGGGACCCGAGAAGAGGAGGTTCAGGGCTTCTATTGCACAGAGCAGTTAAGTATAGACATGTTTGTAAAAATGTTTTATCTTTTTACAATCGCTTTAATACTCCCCTTCCCCTAGACTGACAATCCTGGTGCCTCCTGTGCCCCCTGTGCTCCTTCATCCAGAGTGGGGGCAGTTTGGCTTCAATTGGTTAGTTTACCTATATCTGCTAATACACTTAACACTTCCCTCCCCCCAGACTGCCAATGATGCTGTCTGCTGTGCCTCCTGTGTTAATTCCTCCAGAGTTGTGTCTCTCTAATACAGGTGTGTTACTGGCCAGATCAGCCAAAGAAAAGAAAAACGAATGCAGCCACCACATCTAATCATTGGTAAGCTGCAATATATTACATTTTTGGTTTTGGGATTTAATACTGCTTTAACCTCCCTAGAGGTAATCCCGAGAGTGTCTGTCTATCTCAGGGGTTAAATTTCAGTACCATTTAGCGGTAACCCCCGAGACACTCTCGGGATTACATCGCCGTATCCTGGTACAGGTTACTTGTCCCCAGGATCCTGAGATGTCTCCCTGCTGTGTCCAGCGGCCAGATCCTCCGCCCGATGTACTGTGTGTTCCGAGCTCCATTCCCTGCGAGCGTCGCAATGCACGGCGACGGAGCCGGCGGGAGTTTCAAAAAGGTGAAAAAAACATAACGCATACAGTACTCGGTAATCTGTATCAAATCATTCAACATCCCTTTTGTCCCTAATGCTTTGTCCAATGCCCTGCATGCAGTTTTATATTATAATATATATTAAATAAAAATATAATATATATATATATATATATATTACATTATATTAAATTATACTGTTCTTTCTGCCTGGAAATTTAAGAATGTCCATGGCAACCAAAAAGTGTCCCTTTTTTACATCCCAAGCGGTTTTAGACCAGCTAGAAAACAGCAATAGTGAATTAGAATCACTTGCAGAATTGAGTGATGGTGATTCGTGGGGAAATTTGTCACCAGACACTGAAAATGACGACAGTGACAATTCTGCAATTGGGAAAATTTCTGTGTTTTTGATTTGATTACATTTATTAAATACAATTTATTATTATAATATTATTTTTTAATTATTATATTTTATGATTTCGTGTTTCAAACTTTATCATACCCGGGATGTCTACTAGACTCTTGTTTGGACAGATTTAAGTGTAGTGCTGGTAGATTTCTAATCAACTGCTTATAGGTAAATTTACTGGGTTATCTGTTCATACATAGTCAGATTTGCCTCTGTTCCAGCTTGGTTGAGTTGCATGTAATTTTGCACTGTGCCTGTGGGTGTCGTTACTATGGGCCAGTGTTGGAAAGGCAACACGTCGGAGTGTATGGATGCTCCTCTTTCCCGAAGATAACTCGGTGGAGGTGGTCCTCCAAGTTGCATCCTGGGAGAGGGTATTTATGGGACAGACAACATGTTTTGAGGTCGTTTTCCGTCCACCTGCTGGCCCTCCTGGCTGATAGGTATGTGCTAAGAGTACTACCTCGTGGTCCTCCGATCCGGAGGCCCATGTCGCTGCGGCGTGTGGGTGGACCCAGAAGCCTGTCTGGGGCCTACCACAGCAGCAGAGGAACGGTCCTGAGCTGTCTATCCTGAGTGAAGAAGCTGGACAACTGAGAAGATCCCAGGGTAGGACCCTTCACGGAAGGATCATGCAGAGTGCTGGTCTGGAGAGGGGCCTGGTGACTCGGTTGGAGAACGTATCCTAAAGTAATCCTACCGCATAGTACTGCCGGGTCGGCTTAAAGGTTCTAGTGCTGTGTTTGCTATTCACCGTAAACCATTACATCCTGTGGCAGAGGATCGTACGGGTTTTGTTCCAATCAAGTCTGTGGCAGAGAGTTTTGTTCGTGCTGCGTACTGGCTGCCAGGTTGGTGAGAGAGACCTATCCAGGCGGGCAAAGATTTAATTCTACAGAAAGAGTGTAACCAGCTACAAGCTTTCAATTCCTAAAGTTACCTTAAGAACATTAAAAAAAGGTATTTGAGCTTCCCTGCAACTTTCCTTTTACCTACTTCCTGCTACTCAAGTTTATTAAAGCATTGGAAAAGATACTTAAGTGTCCGGTGCCTACATTGTGTGAGGTAAACTCAACGGGACCCTAGACCCGGTTCTGGTAAAATAAAGGTAGCGAAAGGTGACGGTAACAGCCCGCTTAAAACCAGCAGCTCCACCGAGAGTTATTGCTACATAAGTGAGTTATTCCTAAGGCCTACAATATAAAACGCCAAATTTCCATAGATATGACATAATCATACCACCAGGGAGGTTAAGCAGTCACATCAGCCTGTGGGCAGAAGAGTTCTCAATCACCCACATCCAGGGCCATCTTAAAAAAGCATCATGGGGCCCCTGGGAAAAGTAATGCACAGGGGCCCCTACCAGCTTGCCCCAATTTACACACCTACTCTCAAAAATTAAAGTATAAAAAGCTGATTGAATTAAACATATATTTATTACTACTTTCAATAAAATCTATTTTAAACAATAAGAAAACATGCCATAAATTAACCGCTTCAGCCCTGGAAGATTTTACCCCCTTTCTGACTAGAGCACTTGTTGCGATTCGGCACTGCGTCGCTTTAACTGACAATTGCGCAGCCGTGCGACGTTACACCAAAACAAAATCGACATCCTTTTTTTCCCACAAATAGAGGGTTTTCTTTTGGTGGTATTTGATCACCTCTGCGTTTTATTTTTTTTATTTTTTGCGCTATAACCAAAAAAAAATGACAATTTTGAGAAAAAATCAATATTTTTTTACTTTTTGCTGTAATAAATATCCCCAAAAATATATTAAAAAAAATTCTTCCTCAGTTTAAGTCAATATGTAATCTTTTACATATTTTTGGTTAAAAAAAATCGCAATAAGCGTATATTGATTGCTTGGTGCAAAAGTTATAGCATCTACAAAATAGGGGATAGATTTATGGCATTTTTATTATTTGTTTTTTATTAGTAATGGCGGCGATCTGCAACTTTTATCGGGACTGCGACATGGCGGACACTTTTGACACTATTTTGGGACCATTTGTCATTTTATACGGCGATCAGTTCTATAAAAATGCACTGCTTACTGTGTAAATGACACTGGCAGGGAAGGGGTTAAACACTAGGGTGCGATCAAGGGGTTAAGTGTGTCCTAGGGAGTGGTTCTAACTATGGGGGGGATGGGCTACCACTGACATGACAGCGATCACTGCTCTCGATGATAAGGAGCAGTAGATCCCTGTCATGTCACTAGGCAGAACGGGGAAATTCCTTGTTTACATAGGCACTTCCCCATTCTTCTGCTACGTGACACGATCGTGGGACCCCGGCGGACATCGAGCCCATGGGCACGGTCACGCTGTACGTGGTGGGCGCATGCGCCCACTAGCCCCGCCAATTAAAGGGGACATACAGGTACGCCTATTTGCCCATACGCCAGAAAGCGCTGCGTAAACTGTTGGCACTATATAAATCCTGTATAATAATAATTTGCCCACTGCTGCCATTGTGCCGACGTATATTGGAGTGCAGTGGTCAGCAAGTGGTTAAAGACTAATCAACACAAAGGGCACAGTACAGAGGGGGAGGCAGAAGGGCACAGTATGGGGGGGAGGGAGATCAGGAGGGCACAATGCTGCAATCAGGATGGTACAGTACAGCTTCCCGGGCCATCCCGGGACAGCTTAGTAAAAACCGTGACTGTCCCAGCATATTCGGGACAGTTGGCAAATATGATGTAATGCAAGATTATTATGGGGCCCCAATACACTTGGGGCACCTGGGCAGTGCCCAGGGGTGCCCATGCATTAAGACGGCCCTGCCCACATCACAGTACTGGGGCCATATCGGAGGGAAGTAAATTAACGCAGCAGTGTGTTCTTGGACTGCACAGTGTTATTCCGAGGATGCCAGATATTGCCGTCGCCGGCAGGATCTGCCTACACTTGCTAACTCTAATTTTTTCGGATGTCCTAAATCTTGCAGAGGAAGCACTATTTTGTTATTTTATTGTGAGATATCACACTCGCTTATTTCCCAAATAACACATTCGAGTGTAATAACTCTGAGAATGGCTGAAGCCATATTTCACCGGCGCGGCAGATGGCGCCCCCCGAGATGGCAGAAGCCGTAAAAGTATTGAAATGATCAACCGTAATGACACTCGCTAATCACTAAAACACACACTGTTAATTTAAGATTAACACTCTATGGAGGAGGCTTGTTGTCTCGCTCGCCTCCGTCCACAAAGATAAATCTAATTATTTCCAGAGGTGACAGCCGTGTCTTCACTCTGATCCCAATCATTGAAGACAAAGAGTCATTAAAGAAACGCTGAGAGCAAATGCAGAGACCTCAGGTTAGTCCGTGTGAAGAAGACCGTCCCAGAGAAATTTTAAAGCGGAGCTAAACTCTTTCAGTCAACAAACTCATTTTAATCCTTATGCTGCTAGCATTACTAAATAGATAGGAAGGTGTGTTTATATTTACTAGTTTTAACCACTGACCGCGCCACACAGATATACTGCAGGCGCTCTGCGCTGGTTTACGTATCTGATACGTGATCCAGCACTCCTCGGCTGTACTGTGATTTCTCACAGCACAAACTGATCAGCGGGTCCCAGCCAACAAATGATTAAGGATGGGCCGAAAACCCCCTCACCCCCACCCCTGTTCGGTTCGCACCAGAACCCTTGAACATCGTCAAAGTTTGTAACCGAATCCCATTGAAGTCTATGGGACCTGAATTTAAAAAAGAAAAATCAAAGGTTTCCTTTTTGAAGGCTTACTGCTTATAACAAGGGTATGGGGGCCCGGGTACTGCCCTGGGGGACATGTATCAATGCAAAAAAAAAAAAAAAAAAAAGTTTTTACAGAAGTGATTTTTACTGATGCTCAAAGTGAAACAATAAAAATGAAAAATTGCTTTAAATATAGTGCCGGGGGGGGGTCCCCTTAGTCTGCCTGTAAAGTGGCGCATCTGTACCGGGGATAGAACCTACTGCAGCAAAAATGACATTTCTACAGATGAAAAAAAAAACATTTAAATTGCCAGCAATACAATACTATTGCCCACAATACAAAAATGTTTTTTTTTTAAAAACAGCGTGGGGTCCTTCGGGTCTGGTATGGATTTTAAGGGGAACCCCACGCCAAAATCAAGAAAGAAGAAAAAAACCCGGTTTGGGGTTCCCCTTGCAATCCAAACTAGACCCTTATCAGAGCATGCAGCTAGGCAGGTCAGGAAAGGGGGGGGGGGGGGGAGCGAGTTACCCCCCCCCTCAACTATACCAGGCCACATGCCCTCAACATGGGGGGGGTGGTTTGGGGCAAAGCACCTTGTCCCCATGTTTGAGGAGAAGGGGCTCTACCCGACAACCCTGGGCTGTGGGAGTCTTCAGGCAGGGGGCTTATTGGAATCTGGAAGCCCCCTTTAACAAAGGGGGGGGCCCCCAAATCCTGGCCTCTCCTTTGTGAATGAATATAGTACCCCTACCCGTTAACCAAAAAAGTGTCAAAAAGGAACAAAAACACACACACGGTTTTTGACAATTCCTTTATTAAAAAAAAAAAAAAAAAATGGCCCCTGATGTAGATCCATCGTCAGCCACCACACCTTCCGCATGGCTGGACCCAAAAAAAGAAGAAAAAAGCTCCGCCCACGACTAAGGCGAACTGCCTCTGCCAGTTCTTAAATAGGTAAGGGGCGGAGCCACCTGGCAATGTCACTTGGTGGCACCGTCCCATGTGACATCACTGATCGGTGCATGCTGGGTCAGTGACCTCACATGGGGCGGTGCCACCAGGTGGCCACGCCCCCTCACCTATTTCAGAACCGTCGGATGGCAAAGCAGCACACGGATTTAGGATTTGTTGAGTGTGTAAGGCAGTCCATTCATTTTATTAGGCTGCCCTATGCACAAATGCAGAAAAGAAGTCCCTGACCCTTTTTCAAAAGGCATGTGCACCTAACCGCATGGTGCGCTGGGACCAGCTTGGTGCACGAGAGGATGCCATCAACAATTGTTGGCACAGCTAAATGTCATCACTTTCCTGTGCTTGTCGGCAAAGTGCGCAATTTTGCATGAATTGCCAACACGCAGTTGTTTTACAGAAAAAAGGTGAACTTGCACTGAGCAAACTCCAGGATTAGACTTTTGTGACTAGGTCCCCGCAGGTGAAGTGTCAGCTGTGAAGACAATGTCTTCTAGATGGCAACTTCAAAAATCTTGCCCCCGGGGCAGAGCCCCTGCACAAGGGGTCTCCTCCAGCAGGACTGCAACTAGGAACTCCTGCTGCTCCTGTCCCAGGCCCCAGGTTATTTATGAGTTCTTCCACCACCTTCTGGGCACAACTTCCCAGGCATTGGTTGGAGTTCCACAAATATTAAGACTGCATACCCCGTTCTTCCCTTCACTATAATTCTAGAATACTGGGGGAAATAAACGGAGCCAATGAGAAGACCTAAACAATCAACCCCTGCTCCACTGATTACAGAGGAGCTAACTGAATTTACCAAACAACACACACTACTGTGAGAGGGTGCTCCATGAATGTGAACTAACTCTAAATGATTTCTAAACCCAAGAACACACATTTGGCCCATTCACAGTTGCCACACTCTAAAATGGTCCATTTTAGAGTGTGGGTTGGTCTCTGTTGTGTGCCAAACAGTGGGGCACTGTTTTGAAATGTCAAAGCAAGAATTCTTCATTTCTGTGCACCCCAGCAGCAGCGTGGTGACTTCAGAAGAGCTCTGGGGCATTGCGGAACAATGCAACATGTCTGCATTTCTCTGCAACGCATTGCAACCTACATGAAGGTCAGCAATGCAATGAGAACTGGACCAATAGACCTGCAGTACAAGGAGCCAATCGGTTGCAGGATAGGAGGAGAGAGGAGAGTGAAAGTTTAGCTCGTTTGTATGCTGCTTTTACTTTCACGGTCCAGTGTGGGGGGAAAGGGGGGAGGGATACCTGCATAAGAGAAGGATGAGGTCACCACCTCCAATGTTAGACAGGGCTGTGCTGTGTGGCAAAGCATATATATACTGTTTGCACAGAGTTCAGCTTTAATTATCTTCATTTCTGAAATCTCCTTTTTCTTTAATAAAGCCTCTGTTAGGAAAGTTAATGGGTATCATGCTGTTTATATCCTCTGATCAGATAGGAAGCCTCTGACGTAGTGCCGTTCTTGTTTTTGGCAGCGCCGAGCACTCTCTGTATAAAGAAGCGCCTGTCTCTGTTGAATGATTTGGGAATTTTATCAGAGTGTCTGCGATTCTGAGTCCTGTACAAACACGGAGCTGAGCGTTTCTGTGACTAATAACTCCGGCAATAATACAGACCTCCTCGTCTAGACCCACTTATCTCTGTGCGAGCGCGGCATGGCCGTGTTGGTGCACAGCAGCATTTCATTTAAAGCTGAACTGAGCTAGAAAAAAAAAATATGGTGTGGGGGTGTGTTTTTTTTTTTTTTTTTCTTATTTTTTTTTTTGTAGCTCAGGGGGTCTAGTAGACCCCTGATGTCTCCCCAAAAGAGGACCCATCATTTCAGTTATGCTCTCACATAGAGGGTTCTTTCTTTCTCTCTTTCTTTCTTTCTCTCTCTCTCTCTCTCTCTCTCTCTCTCCTTTCTTTCTTTCTTTCTTTCTTTCTTTCTCTTTCTTTCTTTTTCTTTCTTTCTTTCTTTCTTTCTTTCTTTCTTTCTTTCTTTCTTTCTTTCTTTCTTTCTTTCTTTCTTTCTTTCTTTCTTTCTTTCTTTCTTTCTTTCTTTCTTTCTTTCTTTCTTTCTCTCTCTCTCTCTCTCTCTCTCTCTTTCTCTCTTCTTTCTCTCTTTCTTTCTCTCTTTCTCTTTCTCTCTCTCTCTCTCTCTCTCTCTCTCTTTCTTTCTTTCTTTCTTTCTTTCTTTCTTTCTTTTTTCTTTCTTTCTTTCTTTCTTTCTTTCTTTCTTTCTTTCTTTCTTTCTTTCTTTCTTTCTTTCTTTCTTTCTTTCTTCCTCTTCTCTTTTCTCTTCTCTTTTCTCTTCTCTTTTTCTCTTCTCTTTTCTCTTCTCTTTTCTCTTCTCTTTTCTCTTCTCTTTCTCTTCTCTTTCTCTTCTCTTTTCTCTTCTCTTTTCTCTTCTCTTTCTCTTCTCTTTTCTCTTCTCTTTTCTCTTCTCTTTTCTCTTTCTCTTTCTTCTCTTTCTCTTCTCTCTCTCTTCTCTTCTTCTCTTCTCTTCTCTTTCTCTTCTCTTCTCTTTCCTCTTCTCTTCTCTTTCCTCTTCTCTTCTCTTTCCTCTTCTCTTCTCTTTCCTCTTCTCTTCTCTTTCCTCTTCTCTTCTCTCTTCTCTTTCCTCTTCTCTTCTCTTTTCTTTTCTCTCTTCTTCCTTCCTCTTTTTTTCTTAAAAATAATAAACATGTTATACTTGCCTGACCTGCGCAATGGTATTGCACAGAGCTGTACCCTTACCTTCTCTTCTGGGGCCCCTGCCAGCATGTAAAGGGGGCTTTGCGGTTGGCTGGTTTTGGTGCCAAAAAGCACAAGTCCCTACCCCCAGTTCCAGCCCTGCCAGAACACTGTCCCTCCTGCTGAGGCTGAACCCTCCGCCATCTTGTGCCCTGCTCCTTGCCATAAGAAGGAATGTCCACACGCAAAGTAGTTTTGCTGCACTTTACTGGTAGCATTCAGGAAAAGGCATTACAGTCACATCACAAGAACATACTGTACATTCCAGAGTCACTTGACATTACACAGTCAATTACATTTAGTGGACGGTCCGCAGTAGTCACATGTGAAAACGTGCAGCACCTCAATGGCAATCTCCCATACAGTCTCTTCTCTGCCCAGCGTCATCAGTACTCACAGGACTGTGCTCTCTGCAGTCACCTCCCTGCTAGGTACATCTCTCCTGGGACCCTTTAGGGAAGCAGCCTCACACAGGGGCCTCCAGCCTGGCCTAAAGGCATTTTGCAATCCATCCTAGCCCCCACCTCCATAGGGGACAGACTACAGCCGGCATCTCTTGCATACAGGTCCACTCCTCCCGGCCTACTGCCCTGTCCAGGGCCTACATTTTGTATGGAACATCTCATAGGTGTGTGGTATTTCAGCTCTCATGCCCCAAGACTCCCTGTGCCCCTCCCTACCTGACTTGTATATGGGTTCTGCCTCAACCCTGACATCACTGTAGGTGGGCTCTCCCTAAAAGGGTCTACTATATACTCCAAAAAACACTCCAGTGCTAAAACCAGGGGTATTCTTCTATCGCTTCTATCCACAATGCCACTCAAGGGTGCAGCCAAAGCTCCACAGACCAGGGAATCTTCTAAACACACTGTTTGCGCCCTCGTGTTTGTTATTTGCGGTCTACCTAAAAGGGGCCTAGCACCTGATGATACTGTCTACTGCAACTAGACACTGTTCTGGTTCATAGCCACCTAGTGGTAAAGCCGCTAACTGCACCTGCCTACAGGCGCTCTCTGCTCCTCCCCCTCATCTTTGAGTACCCCCATAGCAAGCCATGTTTAACTGGTTCCCTCCTTACAAGGATTTGATTGACAGCAGCAGGAGCCAATGGCCTCCGCTGCTGCCTCTGTGTCTTGTGAGAAGAGGAAGAGAGACCAGCACTGCTGCAGCTGAGCACAGTGCTGGATCGAGAGAGGACTCTGGTAAGTGTTTGGGGGCAGGGGGCGATACAACTAGGGTTGCCACCTTTTCTTGAAGCCAAACACTTTAGCAGAGCACAGCATTTTTTTTTTATTTGTAGTATACACTATATATATATCTTGTGATTAAATTATATGGAGTTAATCACAATAGTCTCCCCTTACATCAGAGCCCACAGAGTCGCCCTGCGCACCATGAATGCGCCGAGTCGCCCTGCGCACCATGAATGCGCCGAGTCGCCCTGCGCACCATGAATGCGCCGAGTCGCCCTGCGCAGCTGAGTCGCCCTGTGCACTGAATCTGCCCTGTGCACCTGAATCCACCGTGTCGTCCTGTGCGCCCGAATCTGCCGAGTCACCCTGCGCACCCGAATCTGCCGAGTCGCCCTGCGCACCCGAATCGGCCGAGTCGCCCTGTGCTGTAAGTAACCCCTACACTGTTTTTGGGTTTAATACCGCTCTACGCCCAGTTGGGTCTGGTTCTCTTTAAACATGACCTATATATTCAAATAACTTTCTTCCATTTCATTGCAAATATTTTGCTGCATACAGCGATCTAATTATAGATCTAGAGGCGGCTCGCTCTGCTTTCTGTTATATTTTTTTTATTTTTAATCTAATCATTAATTTTGAGGTTCATTATAACGATGGCGCCCTTTTAAAAATCAGAAGTGACTTTTACATAAGTGCGGATTTCCTCCCCCTGTCTGTTTGTTAATCCGAAGACCAAGTTGGATGTCTCTGTCAGTTCAAAGAGTTTCAATCGCTCTTGTTTGTAAGACATTACCTCTCATTTACATTTTTTAATGAGCAACTTATTTCACGGGAACTCTCAGACCACTTGGGAGTCGGAGGAAGAAGATATAGGAAGAAATTAGGAGATCAGTCATTGTGGAGTCGGCGGAGATGTTCCAAGTCCCGCTAGTTATGGATGCGCCGCTCCATGTCTGCAATGACCTTAAAGTGGATATGCTTTACTTATTATGGGCTTAGCATTAAAAATATAATGTGTCAGTGTAACATTTCCAGGTATTTATTACCTCTCACAGAGATCACAGCCCCCCCCCCCCCGACAGTGCCTTCATTTTGTTTTACTCTCAAGCAGGACAGAGCCATCTTTATTCAGGCATCATCCAGAGTCAACATCTACTTCCTGGACTGAGATGCCGGCTCAAAGATGAGACAATCATGTAAATCTTGGTGTCCGTGCAGTTCTTGGCTGTCTTCGCAAATGTCTTCCACAGATCAGCCCCTGCTGCAGTCTCCTGTGAGCCGAATTTGCACAACTGCCCGTTCATTTGAATGCAGAAAAAAGTTTTTTTTTTAACCACTTCAGCCCCGGAAGAAAATTTACCCCCCTTTCTGCCCAGAGCACTTTTTGCGATTCGGCACTGCATCACTTTAACTGACAATTGCGCGGTCGTGCGACGTTGCACCCAAACAAAATTGACGTCCTTTTTTTTCCCCACAAATAGAGCTTTCTTTTGGTGGTATTTGATCACCTCTGCGGGTTTTTATCTTTTGCGCTATAAACAAAAAAAAGAGCGACAATTTTGAAAAAAAAAAAAGCAATTTTTTTTCGTTTTTGCTATAATATCCCCCCAAAAATATATAAAAAAACTTTTTTTTCTTTTCAATAGTTTAGACCGATATGTATTCTTCTACATATTTTTGGTAAAAAAAAAATCGCAAAAAAGAATATATTTATTGGTTTGCGCAAAAGTTATAGCGTCTACAAAACGGGGCATAGTTTTATGGCATTTTTTATTATTCTTTTTTTTTTTTTTTTTCTTGGTAATGGCAGGGATCTGCGATTTTTATTGGGACTGCGACATTATGGCGGACACATCGGACACTTTTAAAACTATTTGGAGACCATTGTCATTTATACAGCGATCAGTGCCATAAAAATGCACTGACTACTGTGTTAAAAGGGAACTGGCAGGGAAGGGGTTAACCACTAGGGGGCAATGAAGGGGTTAAGTGTGTCCTAGGGAGTGATTCTAACTGTGGGGGGGGGGGGGGGGGCTACTAGTCACATGACAGCGATCACTGATCCCGATGACAGGGAGCAGTAGATCTGTCATGACACAAGGCAGAATGGGGAAATGGCATCTCCCCATTCTACCTCTCCACACCGCAATCACGGACCGCTGGAGAACATCGAGTTCCCTGGACCCGCGGGCACGCTCCCGCGGCGGACGCACGTGCGCCAGAAAGGCGGCAAATTTAAAGGGACGTCCTGTATGCCCATTTGCCTTCCTGTGCCATTCTGCTGACGTACATCTGTGTGCGGTGGTCGGCAAAAATTGTTTTTTTTTTTTGTTTTTTTTTTTTGCAGCTGTTGGCAAAGTGCATGGTGCTTTTGCCCCATGCGATTTCCCGCAACTGAAAACAGGCTGCGGTTTCAGATGTGTGGGGGTGCCATGAAGAATGAATGGCAGCCCCGTGCACCTGCAAAGGAGCAGCGTGGTTTGGCTGTTGGTGAGATTTTTACATGCTGTCCCCACACCCATAACCACTTTAGGGACTTGATACAACATTACACTGGGGGAGGGGAGACTGAGGAAATGCTTCCTCCTGTCTGCAGTAGACTGATGACATCATCTCAGCCTAGGCAAAGTCACTGACTGAAGCTTAAAGCAGACCTTCACCTGGCTCCTCCCTTCCCTCTCATACAATTGGATGGTATTTCCTTATATTATAAAAGGTTTATTGCTTTTTTGTAGTGCTTCCGGCTTTCTGTCTAGGTGATAATAATGTACCCCCTCAGCCTCCTGGGATCTCATGTAACATATCTAAGAGGCATTTGTACTGATGGGCACATGCACGTGACAGAAATCTACACATGTGCAGATATGTTGCAGGTCTTTAGGATTCAGCAGTAACCTGCAGCATATCTGAGCACATGCAGGAATCCCTGCATGTATCCCTGGGTCTGTGGCGCTGCTGCTTGGTCTGGACTATCATTCTAATGCTACAGATGCCTCACACACAGGTTTCTCTCCCTCTCCCCAGTCACAGGAAGCTAGAAGAGGGCAAAGAGAGAGAAAGATAACTGCAGGACATTTTGCTGGGGCTGGGTTGCAGCACTTAGAGCTAAAAGGAAGCCACACCCACCACCTGGGACAGCAGAGGACACTGTGATTGGCTGTGTAACAGACTACTGGGAATTGCCAGGAACTATGGGGGATATAGTTCCCAGGGGACAGTTCTCTGCTAAGCCAAGGACTGGATGGGACTAGAAGTCCCAGGGGGACAGAGAGCTGCAGCAGGATGAAAAAGCAGAAACACAGGCTCGGGGTAGCCCCAGGTGGGATGTGAGAAGCGACTAGAGACTGGGCTGTTGGGGAGCTGCCTGCCGGGTGTGTTCGCCGCAGTGTCAGACTAGGCTGACGTAGAGCGAGTAGGAAAGTGGTGCCACTGCATCCATGAGAGATTGTCACTACAGGGCCTTAGTGCAGCGTTGCATGACGGTGCAACCAAGGTCAGCCTTGGTGCGGCGTTGCATGACGGTGCAACCAAGGTCAGCCTTGGTGCGGCGTTGCATGACGGTGCAACCAAGGTCAGCCTTGGTGCTGCATTGCATGAATGAAGGTCAGCCTTGGTTGCATGAATGTGCAACCAAGGTCAGCCTTGGTGCGGCGTTGCGCGAAGGTCCATCTTGGTGTGGCGTTGCATGAAGGTGCAACCAAGGTCAGCCTTGGTGCGGCGCTGTGCGAAGGTCAGCCTTGGTGCGGCGCTGTGCGAAGGTCAGCCTTGGTGCAGCATTGCGTGAAGGTCAGCCTTGGTGCAGCATTGCGTGAAGGTCTATCTTGGTGCGGCGCTGTGCGAAGGTCAGCCTTGGTGCAGCATTCCGTGAAGGCCTATCTTGGTGCGGCGTTGCGCGAAGGTCCATCTTGGTGCGACATTGCATGAAGGTACAACCAAGGTCAGCCTTGGTGCTGTGCTGTGTGAGGGTCCATCTTGGTGCGGTGTTGCATGAAGGAGCAACCAAGGTCAGCCTTGGTGCGACGCTGTGCCAAGGTCAGCCTTGGTGCAGCGTTGCACGAAGGGTCGTTGTTTTTTTTTTTTCCGAAAATGGGTCCCATACACCAGTTACTCCTTTTGGGGTAAGAGCTACATGTGAATGTCTGCAGACACAGCAGATATCCAGGTCCCAGCATTGCATGCACCTGCATGGAATCCCTATACATACACAGATGTGCTACAGGTCTCTGCTGGATCCATTCCCAACGACCCGCCCACATGTAGAATATTCAAAGACGGCAGTGCAGGACAGTTGGAACGGGGCAACCATAGCGCCAAGCTGAATCTTTACTAGCAGTGCAAGGCCCATTGCCTAGCAAATGCCAATGCTTAGTCCTTACTGAGAGCAGAAGTCCCCAGAACAGGAATAGAAGTTAAATCTTCCGGGGGGGGATACACTTGTTCCTGTTACAACTGTCTAGAAGGGCATGTCCTTCTCTTTGTTGTGCCATCAGGACAGGAAAATTCCCCCAATGGGACCCGAATGGCAAAAAAACAGAAGTATTAACCCTTCCCTATTATATCTAAAATGTCAAAATAGCTGTTTTGGCTTTAGATGTAACTTAAGCAGTTCACTCTCACAGTGCATATTATAAAAGATAAAAATAATGAACTGTAAATGGTCCTTTGCCCTCGCACAGTGGAATTTCACTTAGACCGTTTTAATATTTCAGGACTTCATCCAGTTTGGCTCGGCACCGCGGCAATCCTCCAGAGTGCGATCTCAAACACACAAGAAGGGAAAGTTTTAAGCGCTGATTGTTCTTTGCAATGTTATTTTGCCACAATGAGAAAGCGCCCCCCCCCCCCCCCCCTCCAGATATCTGAGAGTCGGAAAAAAGCAAATTGACCGACTGCTCCATCAAGGCAGAAACATTTACAAAATCATTTAAAAACGCCTAAGTACGATACATCAAGGGATGCAAACATATCTCCTTCACAATTACCGCCGCTTCTTTCACAGTGGGAGCTCAGCCTTGGCATGCGCCCCAGAACGTGAACAAGTATTTCCTTTTTTATTTTTATTTTTTTAAAACCTCCCCTTACGCCAGTAGCGGTACATAATCCTAAAAAAAAAATAAAAAAAATAAAGGACCCATTTTTTTTTTTTTCCAAGCTTACAAGCTGTAGGTTTTGCTTTTGCAGCTAATGTCTAATTTTATTTAGCAAGGGGGAAAAAAAAAAATGTATAAACTGATTAGGCGTTGGATGACGGCTGCGAAAATGATCCTGTTAACGCGGCAATTAAATTTCCATTTTTATTCTTCAATTAAATTGCAGGGGTGTTAAGTGTAAACCTGCGGAAGATCATTTTTGCGTTTATGGGGGGAAAAAAAAAAGCACCACAAACTTCTAATGAGATTTGTGAGATGGGAGTTTTAAGAGAGTTGGCAAGAGCTCAGCGGATTCGCAATGTGTTTACGCACAACTGCGTGAAGGGCGGAATGAAGGTGCAAGTCAGAGTGCTGACGGAGGGGGAACAAAGCGCCGCAGAGACGCAGAAAGTGCCAAACTTTATGTGGTTATCGGAGTCTCATTACAAAGGACAAAGTTATATTACTTTAAAGTATAACTGAAGATATAAGTTTGCCCATTTACAAAGAAATGAAGGGTCTATACATTTTATCATAGGGTCTATAAATTTTATCATAGGTGTATTTTAAATGATAGAGACAGAATATCAACCAAAAATGTAGAAAAAAAACACATGATACAAATGTTATAAATTGAGTTGTAATAAGTTTTTTATCCCCAAGCAAAACATGTATTAGTAGTTGGTGGAGAAACCCTTGTTGGCAAGCACAGAGGTCAGATGTTTCTTGTGGTTGGTGACAAGGTTTGCACACATCTCAGGAGGGATTTTGGTCCACTCTTCTTTACAGATCTTCTCTAAATCCTTAAGGTTTCTTGGCTGTCGCTTGGTAACTCAAAGTTTCAGCTCCCTCTATAAATTTTCTATAGGATTAAGATCTGGAGACTGGCTAGGCCACTCCATGACCTTCCTCTTGAGCCACTCCTTGGTTGGCTTGGTGGTATGTTTTGAGTCATTGTCATGCTGGAAGACCCATCAACGACCCATCTTCAGTGTTCTGGAGGGAAGAAGGTTCTCATCCAAGATTTTACAATACATGGCCTCGTCTGTTGGCCCTGTACCTTTTAGCAGAGAAACAGCCCCAAAGCATAATGTCTCCACCTCTGTGCTTGACTGTAGGGATGGTGTTCTAATGCCGTGTACACACGATCGGAATTTCCGTCAGAGAAAAACTTGGATGGTTTTTCCGACGGAATTCCGCTCAAGCTTGCCTTACATACACACGGTCACACAAAATTTCTCTGAACTTTCAACCGTCAAGAACGCGGTGACGCACAACACTACGACGAGCCAAGAAAATGAAGTTTTGCCTTTGGTTCATATTGTGATGACCACTCCACTATCCAGGAACGCCGGGATAGTGGAGTGGTTATCCCAATATGAACCAAAGGCAAAACTTTTTCTAGGCTCTGCTTCAATTTTGGAGGTTTTTTTCCTCTCCTTTTGGGTAATCCACTGAATGCTCACGCCTAGTCCGTAGAGGTGCACGTCCATTGGCGCATGACGTTTGTCTCCTGGAAATGTGCCATTTTGAGGATGATCTTCATTGAAGATGACCTGCCACCTGTGTAGAAGGTCTGGGAGATCCTAGCAGCATTCCTGTTGCTCTACTAAGCCTGTTTTGACCCCCCCCCCCCGAGTAAGGGCGGTCGCAGGCTTTCTGGTAAGCCTCCATTTTTTTCATTGAAAGGTGACGGGCAGCACAAGTGTTGGAAAACTCAAACCCTGGGTCACGCATTGGAAATCCTTCCTTTTGGATACTTTCATTTATGAACTATATCTGTCACCATAGGTGTGCTCAGCCTCTTGCATTAGGGTGTGCACCCCAAAGCTCAAATACATATGCATGTGTATATGTACTGATGGTGTCAGGGCAGTGGACAGTGTAATTTTGTTTATTTTATTTTTTTTAAATAATTTTCTTTTGTAACATTTTTTTGGCGGATGAAATATCAGTGGTCTAAAGAGGGGGGAATATGCACCACACAAGGCGATTAGGGTGTGCCCAGGCACACCTGGCACACCCTGTGCGCAGGCCTATGTCTGTCACTAATTTTTTTTGTGTTTTCATATGCATGCTTACTGGCAAATTCAGGAATTACATATGGACTATTTTTTTTCACTTGATGTTTTTTCACTTGATTATTGATCATTATTGTTACACTTAGTAGCATATTGTTTACAGTATCATTATACTTATCATATTCACTTTTAGTATTTATCTGGCGCTGCACTCTTATTTGTATTCGTTACGTTCACTAACCTTTTATTTTAGCCAAATTTGAAAGGAAATTCCAATACCTATAATGTAATAGTTTATAATAATAAAAACCATAATGGTAGTTAATAATTTAAGGATAATAGGAAATGCGAAAAACAAAATTATCTGAATGTAAATCGATTCATTAGACTCGTAGGTTGAATCGCTTTTTGTTCTTTCGGGTTTTCGTTCTTTTGGATTTTCGCCCGAAAATTTGTTTTCGTATGCATTCGTCAAGAGTCTTTCATTCATGCGGATGCTGCCGAATTTCGTCTGAAAATGAATTCGTAATTAAATTATTTACACATGTCTAGTACCAATGCGTGCTGACAGTATTGACTGGACACAACATTGGGCGGTATATATCCGCCACAATGAGGATTTGCGGCAGAACCCCTGGGGACCACAACATTTCTTGTGGACCATCAGTGGTCCACAGACCACTGGTTGCTAACCACTGCTCTAGACTGTTCATTGAGCAAGAAGAGTGACTGCTGTGGCGTGCCTGGCTGCTACTACCCTAAACTGGGAAAAGAACTTGGGGCAAGCCAGCGGACCTTTTTTGGGGTGTGCGCTACAAGTGATTAGGCCAGTAGATGAACAAGTCCTACATTGGTGGAACAATCCATGACCTTGTAGGTGGACATAGAACACCTAATAAGGTGGTCAAAAGGATTCCTTTGCCAGTCCACAAGCGAATCTGGTTTTAACCAAACACATTTGTCCATGCTCGGCACTCTAAAACCAATGTTCCTTAGCCACCAAACCCATTGTAGCACATAGCACATACCCTGCCTATGTACAAGGTGAGATTAAGAGTGCTTTATGTTGTCACGGTGTTGATCTCCCAGCTTAGCTGGAAATAAGGAATCGATGAGAAGATTAAATTAGTTGTGAAGCGTCTCACACATGCAGATGGGTCTAATCAAAGTGGTACGTTCTTTATATCCCAGACTCGGGAGCCCTGTAGCTGAACGCTAACATATTTGGACAGCACCCCTTTAATGTCATTTGACACAGACATCTACAGATGACTTGCTGACTCAGCAAGGAATGTATCGGCCGTTATTGTAAAGGGCGCAGGCGGCTGATCGATGTTCCATTTTCCTGTTAATGGGATGCTCGGGCTTTTCACTGGAGATAATGAGTATTGATTTAAATTTTCTTGTTAAAAGATGTCAACAACTTCTTTACAACAGTTGGGAAAAACATACAATGCGTTACTTTTTACCGTGGAGACCATTTCATTACCGCGTTCCTTGAACTGCCTGGAACTTCCTTGGCTGTCAAGTTCTAAATACGCAATGGAGCTCCACTTTAACCATCTTTTTATTTATTTTTTTCTTTCCAGAAGACCTCTCACTTCAATCTTTTCAGTGTTCTGTCTTCCAGGAGACAAAGTACATGTAGTAAGCACTTACACAAGGCAAGTGAAGTGAACGCACAGGGAGGGGGGTGGGGGAGGGTCAGACTCTTGTCCCTCTGCATTCCTCTTGCTGCACTTGCTTAAAGGCTATCTCCATTTAGTGGGGTTAATTTACTAAAACTAAGGAGTGCAAAATCTGGTGCAGCTGTGTATAGTAGCCAATCGGCTTCTAACTGCAGCTTATTCAATTAACCTTTGACAAAAACATTTGGAATCTGATTTCTTTGTGCAGAAAAAACAAAAACACTAAGTGTACTTGTGCACTGCTATGTTATAACCAGTGTGTGTGTTTCAATTCAAACCTGCTGCATAACTACTATTATTGGATCGCTCACACCTATACACACTCTCATAAATGGTATACAAATATAAACAAAATGGTGCAGCGCTCCTGTGTACTCAAAATCTGTGTTCCTGTCTCTTTAAGACCACCAAAGTATATCACAGAATATAAATTTCCAAAATACCTGAACTTGAAATGTCCTTTGGTATATATATCATACATAGCAGTAATGATAAGTTATTGGTATCTCCAAACGTGCATATACATAAAGTGTCCACCTCTGCGTGATCCAGCATTCTGCATGCAGTAGTGACTATCCCCTCACCCGATGTGCCCTCACCTGGGGGATAAGACTAAAAAATGGCCTACAGCGCCTTGCAAAAGTATTGGATGGTTTGAGGATTTGCATCATTTAATTTACAGAACATGCTCACAACTTGGAAGATTTTTTATTTTTTTTTTTAATTGTGAAGCAAACAACAAATAGGACAAAACAACAGAAAAAGTCAATGTGCGTAACTATTCACCCCCCCTAAAGTCAATACTTTGTAGAGCCACCTTTTGCGGCTATCACAGCTCCAAGTCGCTTTGGATAAGTCTCTATGAGCTTGCCACATCTTACCACTGGGATTTTTGCCCCATTCCTCCTTGCAAAACTGCTCCAGTTCCTTCAAGTTGGATGGTTTGCGCTTGTGAACAGCAATCTTTAAGTCTGACCACATATTTTCTATTGGATTGAGGTCTGGGCTTTGACTAGGCAATTCCAACACATTTACATGTTTCCCCTTAAACCACTCAAGTGTTGCTTTAGCAGTGTGTTTGGGGTCATTGTCCTGCTGGAAGGTGGGAAAAAAATTCTCCGCAGCGTGATGCTGCCACCACCATGTGGTCACAGTGGGGATGATGTGTTGGGTTTGCGCCAGACATAGCGTTTTTTTTGGCCAAAAAGTTTAATTTTAGTCTCGTCAGACCAGAGCACCTTCCTCCATACATTTTGGGATTCTCCCACATGCCTTTTCGCAAACTCAAAATGTGCCATTTTGTTTTTTGCTGAAAGTAATGGCTTTCTTCTGGCCACTCTGCCATAAAGCCCAACTCTATGGAGCGTACGGCTTATTGTCACCCTATATTTTTTATTTTTTTTTAAACTCAGATTCTTTTTATTGATTTTTAAAACATAAGAAGAGAAAAAACTCTTCCTTACAACAAAAACATACATCAAATTGCATTGCCAAGGACATATTATTATCCAAACGTACAATCAATCAGCTTATGTTTCCTGCAATATTATGGTGTGTATATATAGGGTTACAATCAATCTATGAAGACAAATCTTTACGTATCTATACCAATTTCAGCTTTATCTCGTATTTTCTATTATTAGTAAGTGTGTCCTTTTAGTACTTTGTACCCCTACTCCGCTCCTGGTCCTTCAACGGACAATCGGTCGGTGTAGAGGTACCTCTCCCCCCTAAACAATGGGGGGGGGGGATAGTATCTGCTTTCTTTCTTTAACTAATATATAATTAAACCATATAACTCGTCACCGCAGAGTAAGACAACATCTCATCAAAATTATTATGTCAGTTTGATCTATATTCGGAGTCCCTATAACATCATATCATCCTGTATCCATTCAATGTAGACCACCTCCCTCCTCAAACAAGGGGGGTAGGCGTCTGCGTTCTGCCACCTAGTATTTTATTTTGGACCAATTGGAAGGGGGCTAAACCAGGTACCTCCAACCAAGGGTCCCATATACGTTCAAATTTTGCTGGGCTACCCCTGTGTTGGTATGTCAGCTTTTCCCTCAATAGAGTTTCATTTATGGTATTCACCCATTCTGCATGCATCGGTGGTGTCACCGAAAGCCATTTCCTAGCTATAAGTTTTTTCTAGCAATAAACAATATTCAGGTGATGGCTATATACGTATGTGGTGTATATAGTTCTTCGTCCAACCATCCCAACAGACACAGCTTGGGGTCAACCACAAATGTAAGATTCCATATTTTATTTATAGAGCTGATTATTTCAGACCAGTATCTTTGAAATTTTGGGCACTTCCAGAGCATGTGTATAAGGGTGCCATTATCTACCGTACAACGGGGGCAAAAAGGTTCATCTCTTCTGTTCCATTTATATAATTTTTATAGGGGGTACGGTAGGTTCGGTGTATAATGAATAGTTGTGTGAGTTTTTGGGAAGAGGAAAGAGACACCTTGGGCACAGTCTCCATTATAGCAGACCATTCCTCATCTGTAATGTGACCTATATCCTCCCCCCCAACTTGTCCCGCATTTTAGTGACATAGTCTTGGATATCTGCATTATTAGTGATTCATATATAGATGATATCTGCCCTTTCCTAGACATTGAATTTACCAGCTGTATGAGCACCGTTGGTCTAGTTAATTCCCACTTAGAAAGTGTAGTTTGTGCTGAGATGGCATGTCTAAGTTGTAGATATTGAAAGAACACAACATTTGGTATGCCATATTCTTCTCTTAGGGATTGAAAGTCCCGTAAAAGTCCTCCTTGGTATAACTGCTTAATATACACCACCCCACTCCTAGACCACCCAGAGAAGCCCTTTAATTTACACAGTTCGGGAAAATTGCTATTGTTCCATATACGAGACCATTCAGAGTACCCTTCATAGTGAAAATGTTGCTTGGCATTGTTCCATATCTTATCTATAAGCACCAAAGTTTTGTATTCAGGTACCCTACGGAACTCTCCTGCTTCCAAGCACTCCACAAGGCCCCCACTCGAAAGTAATGTACGTATAATATTGCTCGCAGGGTCAGATAACATTGTCATCCTATGTACAGATACTCCAGTCTCTGCTGTGGAACTCTGCAGCTCCTCCAGGGTTACCTTAGGTCTCTGTGCTCCTCTCTGATTAATGCCCTCCTTGCCCGGTCCGTGAGTTTTGGTGTGCGGCCGTCTCTTGGCAGGTTTGCTGTTGTGCCATGTTTTCTCCATTTGGTTATGATAGGTTTGATGGTGCTCCTAGGGATCATCAAAGATTTGGATATTTTTTTATAACCTAACCCTGACTTGTACTTCTCAACAACATTGTCCCTTACTTGTTTGGAGAGTTCCTTGGTCTTCATGGCAGTGTTTGGTTAGTGGTGCCTCTTGCTTAGGTGTTGCAGCCTCTGGGGCCTTTCAGAAAGGTGTGTCTATGTAATGACAGATCATGTGACACTTAGATTGCACACAGGTGGACATCATTTCACTAATTATGTGACTTCTGAAGGTAATTGGTTGCACCAGAGCTTTTTATGGGCCTCATAACAAAGGGGGTGAATACATACGCACATACCAATTATCAGTTTTTTATGTCTGAAAAATAGTTTTATGTATATGTTTTTCTAATTTTACTTCACTAACTTAGATTATTGTGTTCTGATCCATCACATATAATTCAGATTAAAAAAAAACATTGAACTAAAGGCTGTAATGTAACAAAATAGGTAAAAAGCCAAGGGGGGTGAATACTTTTGCAAGGCACTGTATGTGAGCTTTTTCCCACTACAGGGATCTGAAATGATGTTCCTCGCCTTTATAGGTACCTCCTGGGACTATGTTCTCCTCTCCTGGGGGTTACTTCCACTCACCCACATCACCAAAAGAAAAAGCTAAACCTAGTGCTTATCCTTTAAAACAACCGTTTTTTATTTAAATGACATCTATAGTAAAAAAAATGTGACTCTGTGGTGCAACATGGGGGGAGGGGCCGTTCTGATGTCACGCCACGGTGCACACCACATACAAAGTTTGCGGTGAACAAACTATGGTGGATAGATACTCTGGGCTTGAGGCTATTAAGGCCCCTTTCACACTTATACGACTTCAAAGGCGCACGATTTTACAGCGATTTTGCCGCGATTTTACTGCGATTTTGGAGCAGTACTACTTTGTACGACTTTGCCACATTTTTTAGGAACTAACAAATGAAAACATACAGTTGTTGGTTTGAATCATAAGGGGGAACTCTACGCCAAGTTTTAAATAAAAAAACTGGCGTGGGTTCCCCCCCAGGGGCATACCAGGCCCTTAGGTCTGGTATGGATTGTAAGGGGAACCCCCTACGCCGAAAAATCGGCGTGGGGGGTCCCCCCAAAATCCAAACCAGACCCTTATCCGAGCATGCAGCCCGGCCGGTCAGTAATGGGGGTGGGGACGAGCGAGCGCCCCACCCCCCACCTGGACCGTACCAGGCCGCATGCCCTCAACATGGGGGGGTGGGTGCTTTGGGGCATGGGGGGCACCCTGCGGCCCCCCCACCCCAAAGCACCTTGTCCCCATGTTGATGAGGACAAGGGCCTCTTCCCGACAACCCTGGCCGTTGGTTGTTGGGGTCTGCAGGCGGGGGGCTTATCGGAATCCGGGAGCCCCCTTTAAAAAGGGGGCCCCCAGATCCCGGCCCCCCACCCTATGTGAATGAGCATGGGGTACATGGTACCCCTACCCATTCACCTAGGCAAAAAAGTGTCAATAAAAAACACAGTACACAGGTTTTTAAAGTAATTTATTAGGCAGCTCCAGGGTCCTCTTCCGACTTCGGGGGTCCTCTTCCGACTTCGGGGGTCTCTCCGGCATCTTCTCCCGGTGTCCGCATCTTCTGCCGGCTCCACCGCAATCTTCTGCCGCTCTTTTGCCAGCGGTGGTCCGGACTTCTGGATTGTCGTCTTCCCTCTTCTTCCAGAGATGTTGACACGACGCTCTCTCCAGCTGCAATGGTCTCTGAACGCTCCGCAACGGACTTATATAGGAGGTGACCCCGCCCCCTTATGCCGTCACAGTCCCTGGGCATGCTGGGACTGTGACGTTTTAGGAGGCGTGGTCACCGGGTGATGACCACACCCCCTTATGACGGCACAGTCCCAGCATGCCCCGGGATAGTGACCTCATAAGGGGGCGGGGTCACCGCCTGTATAAGTCCATTGCGGAGCGTTCAGAGACCATTCCAGCTGAAGAGAGCGTCATGTCAACATCTCTGGAAGAAAAGAAGAAGGCAGAAGTCCGGACCACCGCTAGCAATTGAGCTGCAGAAGATAGCGGAGGAGCCAGCAGAAGATCAGGACGCCGGAGAGACCCCCGAAGTCGGAAGAGGACCCCGGAGCTGCCTAATAAATTACTTTAAAAACATGTGTACTGTGTTTTTTATTGACACTTTTTTGCCCAGATGAATAGGTAGGGGTACATTTACCCCATACTCATTCACATAGGGTGGGGGGCCGGGATCTGTGGGGCCCCCTTATTAAAGGGGGCTCCCGGATTCCGATAAGCCCCCCGCCCGCAGACCCCGACAACCAATGGCCAGGGTTGTCGGGAAGAGGCCCTTGTCCTCATCAACATGGGGACAAGGTGCTTCGGGGTGGGGGGGCCCCGCAGGGTGCCCCCCATGCCCCAAAGCACCCACCCCCCCATGTTGAGGGCATGCGGCCTGGTATGGTCCAGAAGGGGGGGGGGGGCGCTCGCTCGTCCCCACCCCCATTCCTGACCGGCCGGGCTGCGTGCTCGGATAAGGGTCTGGTATGGATTTTGGGGGGGACCCCACGCCAATTTTTCGGCGTAGGGGGTTCCCCTTAGATCCATACCAGACCTAAGGGCCTGGTATGCCCCTGGGGGGGAACTCATGCCGTTTTTTTCATTTAGAACTTGGCGCGGCGTTCCCCCTCAGGATTCATACCAGACAGCTGTCAGCACTGCCTGTCGCTCTTCGGGAAAGGAAAAAAAACTTTTCCTTTCCCGATCAGCAAGCCAGGCTTGTGCTTACAAAGTCGTACTGAAGTCGTGTCTATATTATTCAGGCACGATTTGCATGCTACTTTTAGGGTTTAACATTGAGGTCTATGGAGTACAACTCGCATAGAAGTTGGACCAAAGAAGTGCAGGGACTACTTTCAAGTCGGCAATATGAATGGTAGTCACTGAAAATCATGGAGAATGACTTTTGCAGTACAAAATCGTGGGACAAGTCGTATAAGTGTGAAAGGGGCCTAAATGTGATGCTGTTTATAGTCTGGTGCACTCACAGCACCAGTCAAATGAGATCGTTTGTTTGTTTTTTTTTCTTTTACAGTGCCTTAAAGTATTAATACCCCTTGAAATTTTCCACATTTTTGTCATGCTCCAACCAAAAACGTAAATGTGTTTTATTGGGATTTTATGTGATAGTCCAACACAAAGTGGCACATAATTGTGAAGTGGAAAGAAAATGATAAATGGTTTTCATTTTTTTTTTTTTTATTTACAAATATCTAAAAAGTGTGGGGGGTACATTTGTAGTCAGCCCCCCTGGGTCAATACTTTGTAGAACCCCCTTTCACTGCTATTACAGCTGCAAGTCTTTTTGGGGATGTCTCTACCAGCTTTACACATCTAGAGAGGGACATTGTTGCCCATTCTTCTTTGCAAAATAGCTCAAGCTCTGTCAGATTCGATGGAGAGCATCTGGGAACAGCAATTTATAAGTCTTGCCACAGATTCTCAATTGGATTTAGGTCCAGGATGTGACTGGGCCATTCTAACACATGAATATGCTTTGATCTAAACAATTCCATTGTAGATCTGGCTGTATGTTTAGGGTCGTTGTACTGCTGGAAAGTGAACCTCCACCCCAGTCTCAAGTTTTCCCATCAACTCTGACCAGCTTTCCCTCCTGAAGAAAAGCATCCTCAAACATGATGCTGCCACCACCATGTTTCACGGTGGGGATGGTGTGTTCAGGGTGATGTGCAGTTTTTTCCACCACACATAGCGTTTTGCTTTTAGGCTAAAAAGTTTAATTTTGGCCTCATCTGACCAGAGTACCTTCTTCCACATGTTTGCTGTGTCACCCACATGGCTTCCCGCAAACTGCAAATGGGACTTCTTATGACTTTCTTTCAACAATGGCTTTCTTCTTGTCACTCTTCCATAAAGACCAGATTTGTGGAGAACACGACTAATAGTTGTCCTGTGGACAGATTCTCCCACCTGAGCTGTGGATCTCTGCAGCTCCTCCAGAGTTACCATGGACCTCTTGGCTGCTTCTCTGATGAATGCTCTCCTTGCCGGCCTGTCAGTTTAGGTGGACGACCATGTCTTGGTAGGTTTTGCAGTTGTCAGTCTTTCCATTTTTGGATGCTTGATCGAACAGAGCTCTGTGAGATGCTCAAAGCTTGTGATATTTTTTTTATAACCTAACCCTGCTTTAAACTTCTGCATACCACATTTGCCGGGGTGGCACATTGCAGTCATTTGATCAGCTTAAGTCTCGGTTTGCATTGCCCAATTCCTACTTTTTCCGGTTCCTCCAGATCCACCTTGCCTATCATGCGCAACTCTGACCATTTACCAATCTGAAATAGAAACACTCCTTTGGGATGAATGTCTCAAAAACCCTTCTCCCATTTGGCTTCTTCCAGGGATTGGTCGATCCAGTTTAAAATACTGCATAGGTTCCAACTTACGCCAATTAGGTTACACAAGATATATCCAGATTGCCCATCAGCTGCTGGCGATGTCAAGTAGATTCGGCCACTTGCATATGATTTGGTCCTGCCCCCCGCTGCAAGCTTATTGGCTGAGTGTTTTAAATTTCATTACTAGTTTAACTACTGTCCCTGTACCACAAAAGGTGGATGTCTGTGTCTTGGGGTTGGTGGATGCCTTGGCTCCCTCTATAGCAGTTCATACTCTGCTTGTTTTACTCCTTCTTCTTTTTTTTTTTTTATGCCCAAAAATTGATCATACTCAAATGGAAAGCCACCTCTGCTCCCACGTTGAACATGTGGAAGTCGTTGGATTTTTCAGTGATTCCTTTATACAAGTAGAAATAGATGAACAGGGGATGTCCTCAAAAGTTCAAAAAAGTATGGGATATTTGGCTAGAGACAGATAGTACTATAGCTGAACAGGATGGTCCGGAGAGTGGTTCGTCTTGAAGTGATTCTGCTTCTTTGTTGTCTATAATCCTAGTCTTTGTATCCTCCATTGGAGAATAAAAAGAAAAAACTGCGCTGCAGAGCAAAAAAGGTCAAAGGTAAAAGCTGCACACAAAATACACCAATATCTGTGTATACCATGAAAAATAAAGTGCGCTAATTATATGAAAATACACACATAGATGTGAATACATATGGGTGATAGTAAAAACCACAATCTACTGAGAGCAAGTAAATGACTCCATGAGTGGTAGAAATATATAAGTGCAAAACATAAAAACTCAAATAAAAAGAAGAAACAAAAAATGTGTACATGTGAAGTACAATGATATTAATAACGTGAAAATCAAACAAACTTAGTCCATGGGTTCAAACATAAAAAGTTCATCAGTGAAAAAAAAGGCTTCCATCCACTATACACCTCAGCAGCAACTAATCCCCCTATGAGTGGATTGACAAAGGAGAGAGATGTGCAGGATGGTGCAAATCCACTGACGGTGACTCCAATAAGTGAGAAAGTGATAAAGGTGGACTCTTACCCTCCGTGTTGGACCCCCTCCTTGGCAGGGTCTATCAGGCATGCAGATTTTTGCCCTCTGCAGGGACCGTGTAATGAGAAGATCTCCCCAGCAGCTGACAGGAATGTTGTCTCCGATCCGGGCTGGTCCAAGTGAAACGCCTGGAGAGGGGGGAAGGAAAGCTCTCTTGCTCCCAATGTGGCAAAGGAAAAAGCAAAAGAGCGGAGCTCCAATAGTGTAAAAAGTTTCGGAATTTATTCAATAAAAGTACAGACCGCAACGGAGAGTGCACGCTCAATGCTCAATAGCATTGTTATACTATATAGGGGATGGCTTAACACGTAGCCCGTGCCCCTTTGAAGACGTCTACTAATGACGAAACATGTAGGGCGTGGCTACGTTGTAAGCCGTCACGATTGCCCCATGTTACATAGTTACATAGTTAGTCAGGTTGAAAAAAGACACAAGTCCATCCAGTCCAACCATAAAAAAAAAAAAAAAAAAAAAAAAAAAAAAAAAACGTACAATCCAATATACCCAATACTATACCCACAGTTGATCCAGAGGAAGGCAAAAAACCCCAGCAGAGCATGCTCCAATTTGCTACAGCAGGGGAAAAAATTCCTTCCTGATCCCAGAGAGGCAATTGGATTTTCCCTGGATCAACTTTACCTATAAATGTCAGTACCCAGTTATATTATGTACATTTAGGAAAGTATCCAGGCCTTTCTTAAAGCAATCTACTGAGCTGGCCAGAACCACCTCTGGAGGGAGTCTATTCCACATTTTCACAGCTCTTACTGTGAAGAAACCTTTCCGTATTTGGAGATGAAATCTCTTTTCCTCCAGTCGTAAAGAGTGCCCCCTTGTCCTCTGTGTTGACCGTAAAGTGAATAACTCAACACCAAGTTCACTATATGGACCCCTTATATATTTAAACATGTTGATCATATCCCCCCTTATTCTCCTCTTCTCAAGAGTGAACAAATTCAGTTCCTCTAATCTTACCTCATAGCTGAGCTCCTCCATGCCTCTTATCAGTTTGGTTGCCCTTCTCTGCACTTTCTCCAGTTCCCCGATATCCTTTTTGAGAACTGGTGTCCAAAACTGAACTGCATATTCCAGATGAGGTCTTACTAATGATTTGAACAGGGGCAAAATGATATCTCTCTCTCTGGAGTCCATACCTCTCTTAATACAAGAAAGAACTTTGCTCGCTTTGGAAACCGCAGCTTGGCATTGCATGCTATTATTGAGCTTATGATCTACCAAAACCCCCAGATCCTTCTCCACTACAGATTCCCCCAGTTGTACTCCCCCTAGCATGTATGATGCATGCATATTCTTAGCCCCCAAGTGCATAACTTTACATTTCTCAACATTAAACCTCACCTGCCACATAGTCACCCAATTAGACAGTGCATTGAGGTCGGCTTGTAAATTGGAGACATCCTGTAAGGACGTTATTCCACTGCATAGCTTGGTGTCATCTGCAAAGACAGAAATGTTACTTTTGATCCCAGACCCAATATCATTTATAAAGATATTAAAGAGTAAGGGTCCCAGCACTGAACCTTGGGGTACACCACTGATAACCTTAGACCATTCAGAGTAAGAATCATTAACCACTACTCTCTGAATTCTGTCTTTTAGCCAGTTTTCTATCCATTTACAAACTGATATTTCCAAGCCTGTAGACTTTAACTTACACATGAGCCGTGTGTGCGGAACTGTATCAAACGCTTTTGCAAAATCCAAATAAACCACGTCCACAGCCACCCCTTTGTCCAAGGTTTTACTTACCTCTTCATAAAAAGAAATCAGGTTTGTCTGACAACTTCTGTCTTTCATGAACCCATGCTGTCTGTTGCTTAAAATGTTTTTTTCCAGCAAGAACTCGTCTATGTGGTCTTTTATTAAACGCTCCAGTATCTTCCCGACTATAGAAGTTAAACTAACAGGTCTATAGTTACTTGGTAAAGACTTTGATCCCTTTTTAAATATAGGCACCACGTTCGCCCTGCTCCAATCCAGCGGTACTATTCCCGTCATTAATGAGTCCCTAAAAATTAGATACAATGGCTTTGAAATTACAGAGCTCAATTCTTTTAGGATCCGTGGGTGGATGCCATCAGATCCAGGTGCTTTATCCACCTTTATTCTGTCTAAATATTTCTGGACCATATCCCTTTTGAGCCATTGTGGATCATTGGGGGCTGTGTCAATACCACCCCCATTATGGAAAATTTATAAACCTAGTACAGGACAATTTTATGTTATGCACGGGTTATTACGATTCTTATATGCCGGCTTGTTTTTAATTGTATTTTTACCTCACAGAGCGTGCACTCTCCGTTGCGGTCTGTACTTTTATTGAATAAATTCCGAAACTTTTTACACTATTGGAGCTCCGCTCTTTTGCTTTTTCCTTTGCCACATTGGGAGCAAGAGAGCTTTCTTTCCCCCCTCTCCACGCGTTTCACTTGGACCAGCCCGGATCGGAGACAACATTCCTGTCAGCTGCTGGGGAGATCTTCTCATTACACAGTCCCTGCAGAGGGCAAAAATCTGCATGCCTGATAGACCCTGCCAAGGAGGGGGTCCAACACGGAGGGTAAGAGTCCACCTTTATCACTTTCTCACTTATTGGAGTCACCGTCAGTGGATTTGCACCATCCTGCACATCTCTCTCCTTTGTCAATCCACTCATAGGGGGATTAGTTGCTGCTGAGCTGTATAGTGGATGGAAGCCTTTTTTTTCACTGATGAACTTTTTATGTTTGAACCCATGGACTAAGTTTGTTTTTCAAATTTTCACGTTATTAATATCATTGTACTTCACATGTACACATTTCTTGTTTCTTCTTTTTATTTGAGTTTTTATGTTTTGCACTTATATATTTCTACCACTCATGGAGTCATTTACTTGCTCTCAGTAGATTGTGGTTTTTACTATCACCCATATGTATTCACATCTATGTGTGTATTTTCATATAATTAGCGCACTTTATTTTTTATCCTCCATTGGAGGCCTGGGCTCCTAAGGCTCCTGGGTGTGGTTAAACGGAAGTGACTAACAACTCAATGTACGGTAGAGCTGTATGTTACCCATATTAACCGTGTATACAGTGCGCAGAGTGTTCACAACTTTTCCTTTTTTGTGTAGCAAGCCTGCGGTTTTATGGTTGATGTTTTGTTTTATTTTTTATGTAACTTTTTCAAATAGACCTAATAAAAATAATTTGCAAAAAAAAAAAAAAACTTCTCCAACTTTATCCCCGACATGTCTGGTGTGTTCCTTGGCCTTCATTATGCGGTTTGTTCACTAAAGTTCTCTAACCAACCTGAGGGCTTCACAGAACAGCTGTATTTATACTGCGATTGAATTACACACAGGTGAATTTTTTTTACTAATTAGGTGACTTCTAAAGGCAATTGGTTCCACTAGATTTTAGTTAGGGGTATCAGAGTAAAGGGAGCTGAATACAAATGGACGCCACACTTTTTACATATTTATTTGTAAAAAATTTTGAAAAACATTTATCATTATTCCTTCCACTTTACAATTATGTGCCACTTTGTGTTGGTCTATCACATAAAATCCAAATAAAATACATTTACGTTTTTGATTGTAACTTGACAAAATGTGGAAAATTTCATTGGGTGTGAATACTTTTTCAAGGCACTGTAGATGTAATTGAAGAAAAACTGTTGTTTTAAAGGATAAACACTATGTTTAGCTTTTTCTTTTGGTGATGTGGATGAGTGGAAGTAACCCTAAGTAGAGTAAAACCCCAGAGGTACCTATAAGGAGAGGAACATCATTTCATATAACCAGAGTGGGAAACGCATATTGGCCATTGTTTGGTCTTATCCCCCTGGTGAGGGCACATCGGGTGAGGGGTTAGTCACCACTGCATGCAGAGTGTTAGATCACACAGAGGTGGACACTTTTTTTTTTAATGTATATGCACGTTTGGAAATACCAATAACTTATCATATTGCTGGAATTGAGATATATATATATATATATATATATATATATATATATATATATATATATATATATATATATATATATATATATATATATTATAAATAATCACCATCTACCAAAGGACATTTCAAGGTTCTCTAAGCACTGTTTGTATCACATATTTTTGGACATCTATGTACTTTAGATTTTGTGATGTTAAGGTTGTCGTAAAAAGACACAGGAACGTTCATTTTGAGTACACAGGAGCGCAGCACCATTTAGTTTTCTTATTGGTTTCTTTGTAGAGCTGCACCAGATTTTACACTCCCCAGTTTTAGTAAACCAACCCTAAAATGTTCCTTAAAAAGTGTGTGTAATTAAAAAAATAAACAAATATTCAGTGTGGCTTGCTCTATAGCCAGAAAAGCTGTGATCTGCCGTTTTGATCTTTTTATAGCTCTACAGTCTGGGCATTTGGTTCCCCCTGAGCCTTTTGTGAACTTTTCAGAGCTCAGGGTGGGGGAAGTTCAAATGCCTAGGTTGGGCTCTTACCTTGCTTCAACCAATCCCTGGGGAGGTGGGTAAATAATTGGGAGCCCAGAAAGATGTGTTGCTACCCTGGAAGAAGGGGGACCGGGTGCTTCAGGGGACTGGTAAGCCCTGAAACCCCCCTGACTAAACCCCCCCCCCCCCCCCCGGATCGAGCCCATGGCTTTGCTTATGCTGGGATTCATGAGTAGAGCCCAATCTCCTGAGCTGCTGTTTATGGTCTCCAGCTGTGGAAGTTCAATGTGCTTAGTGTGCTATTCTATCTTGTGGTCATCGGCTGCAGGAAACTTAGACTGTTCAAGTCTACTTTCATGTGCTGCCCATGCTTTAACACTCTCCTGGTCTGGGAGTGAAAGACTACTACCTAGTGAAAAGGTGAGAAACCAAGTCCAGCTGCTCCAAGTGAATAGGCAAGGCTGCAATCCAGGTAAACAGCTTGTGGAATGGGGTGCACGCCCTGTCACTGCTACAGAAACATATAAATGAGAAAAAAGGATGGCTGCACTCCCATGAACGATGCAATCAGGTTTATTCAGGAGACAAATAAAAGCAAAAAACCACACAATGGTGTACAGGGAGGGGAAAGCAAGGTGACGCGTTTCATGCGACAGGCATGCTTTCTGACCAAGCCTGTCGTGTGAAACGAGTCACCTTGCTTCCCCCTCCCTGTACACCATTTTGTGTTTTTTTTGCTTTTGTCTCCTGAATAAACCTAATTGCATTGTTAATGGGAGTGCAGCCATCCCTTTTTTTTTTTTTTTTTTTTCCTTTTTTCCTCATTCTAGTGGAAAGGTATGGAAGTATGGAAGAGCCCTGGGGCCATCAGAAAAAAAAATACAAAATTAGGAGTGTGAAAAAAAAAATATTTTTTTGTCAGAGTTCTGAGTTTGAAAGTCAGAATTCTGAGATTCATAGTCAGAATTCTGACTTTGAAATAAAGGTGCTTCTTCTAATTCTGTGCCTAATATTCTCCCGGTCCACAATTGGGAGTTAGACTGTGTTGCTGTCACCTAGAGAAGTGTCCTCACCAACTTTGTGCCTAGACATTTTGGAGTATCCCCTACCCCACTGTCTTCCATAGTTAGAAGTTTCTGCAACAAATTACAAAAAGTCATCAACTAGACTGTTTTCTGAGGCAGAGTGAGTGAACTGTTGCTATCTGCACAAACTTGGTAGAAAAAACTGTGGAATCCAGAAACCCTTTCGGGGGTGAGATTTATAGATATAGAGAGAGATAAATATAGATATACGGTATCTCACAAAAGTGAGTACACCCCTCACATTTTTGTAAATATTTTATTCTATCTTTTCATGTGACAACACTGAAGAAATGACACTTTGCTACAATGTAAAGTAGTGAGTGTACAGCTTGTATAACAGTGTACATTTGCTGTCCCCTCAAAATAAATCAACACACAACCAATAATGTCTAAACCGCTGGCAACCCCTAAGTGAAAATATCCAAATTGGGCCCAAAGTGTAATATTTTGTGTGGTCACCATTATTTTCCAGCACTGCCTTAACCCTCTTGGGCATGGAGATCACCAGAGCTTCACAGGTTGCCACTGGAGTCCTCTTTCCCTCCTCCATGACGACATCACGGAGCTGGTGGATGTTAGAGACCTTGCGCTCCTCCACCTTCCGTTTGAGGATGTCCCACAGATGCTCAATAGGGTTCAGGTCTGGAGACATGCTTGGCCAGTCCATCACCTTTACCCTCAGCTTCTTTATCAAGGCAGTGGTCATCTTGGAGGTGTGTTTGGGGTCGTTATCATGTTGGAATACTGCCCTGCGGCCCAGTCTCTGAAGGGAGGGGATCATGCTCTGCTTCAGTAGGTCACAGTACATGTTGGCATTCATGGTTCCCTCAATGATCTGTAGCTCCCCAGTGCCGGCAGCACTCATGCAGCCCCAGACCATGACACTCCCACCACCATGCTTGACTGTAGGCAAGACACACTTGTCTTTGTACTCCTCACCTGGTTGCCGCTACACACGCTTGTCACCATCTGAACCGAATAAGTTTATCTTGGTCTGATCAGACCACAGGACATGGTTCCAGTAATCCAAGTCCTTGGTCTGCTTGTCTTCAGCAAACTGCTTGCGGGCTTTCTTGTCCATCATCTTTAGAAGAGGCTTCCTTCTGGGACGACAGCCATGCAGACCAATGTGATGCAGTGTGCGGCGTATGGTCTGAGCACTGAGAGGCTGACCCCCCACCCCTTCAACCTCTGCAGCAATATTGGCAGCACTCATACGCCTATTTCCCAAAGACAACCTCTGGATGTGACGCTGAGCACATGGCGAGGCCTGTTCTGAGTGGAACCTGTCCGCTGTATGGTCTTGGCCACCGTGCTGCAGCTCAGTTTCAGGGTCTTGGCAATCTTCTTATAGCCTAGGTCATCTTTATGAAGAGCAACAATTTTTTTTTTTTTTTTTAGATCCTCGGAGAGTTCTTTGCCATGAGGTGCCATGTTGAACTTCCAGTGACCAGTATGAGAGAGTGAGAGCGATAACACCAAATTTAACACACCTGCTCCCCATTCACGCCTGAGACCTTGTAACACTAACGAGTCACATGACACCAGGGAGGGAAAATGACTAATTGGGCCCAATTTTCACTTAGGGGTGTACTCACTTTTATTGCCAGCGGTTTAGACATTAATGGCTGTGTGTTGAGTTATTTTGAGGGGACAGCAAATTTACACTGTTATACAAGCTGTACACTCACTACTTTACATTGTAGCAAAGTCAAATATTTACAAAAATGTGAGGGGTGTACTCACTTTTGTGAGATACTGTGTGTGTTATATATATATATATATATATATACATACATACATACATACATACATACATACATACATACATACATACATACATCTCTCTCTCTCTCTCTCTCTCTCTCTCTGCAGAGATATCAATCTCTCTCTCTCTCTCTCTCTCTCTCTCTCGACAGAGATATCGATATCTATCTATCTATATATCTACAGTGGGGATGGAAAGTATTCAGACCCCCTTACATTTTTCACTCTTTGTTATATTGCAGCCATTTGATAAAATCATTTAAGTTCATTTTTTCCTCATTAATGTACACACAGCACCCCATATTGTACACACAGCACCCCATATTGACAGAAAAACCTGAATTGTTGACATTTTTACAGATTTATTAAAAAAGAAAAACTGAAATATCACATGGTCCTAAGTATTCAGACCCTTTGCTCAGTATTTAGTAGAAGCTCCTTTTGATCTAATACAGCCATGAGTCTTTTTGGGAAAGATGCAACAAGTTTTCACACCTGGATTTGGGGATCCTCTGCCATTCCTCCTTGCAGATCCTCTCCAGTTCTGTCAGGTTGGATGGTAAACGTTAGTGGACGGCCATTTTTAGGTCTCTCCAGAGATGCTAAATTGGGTTTAAGTCAGGGATCTGGCTGGACCATTCAAGAACAGTCATGGAGTTGTTGTGAAGCCACTCCTTTGTTATTTTAGCTGTGTGCTTAGGGTCATTGTCTTGTTGGAAGGTAAACCTTTGGCCCAGTCTGAGGTCCTGAGCACTCTGGAGAAGGTTTTCGTCCAGGATATCCCTGTGCTTGGCCGCATTCATCTTTCCCTCAATTGCAACCAGTCGTTCTGTCCCTGCAGCTGAAAAACACCCCCACAGCATGATGCTGCCACCACCATGCTTCACTATTGGGACTGTATTGGACAGGTGATGAGCAGTGCCTGGTTTTCTACATACATACCGCTTAGAATTAATGCTGCCAACCCACAAACCACTACCCGCAGGAACCTTCGCAACCTCAAACCTTCCCTTCTTCACTCTGCTACTGATGGCCTTTATGACAAAATCGCACCCCTGTCCTGCCCAGACCTAACCACTTCCATCTACAACACCACGTTGTCATCCTCCCTAGACGTACTTGCTCCTCTTTCTACACGCAGAACCAGGCCCCATCTGCCACAACCCTGGCAAACAGACGACACCAGAAGTCTCAAGAGACGTAGCCGTGCTCTTGAGCGAGCATGGCGTAAATATAAATCCCTGCAAGACTTTACCCTCTACAAATCTGTCCTTCTCAAATACAACTCCTGCCTCCACACTGCTAAACAAACCTATTACAACACTCTCATCAAAACCCTCTCATCCAAACCTCGTCAACTCTTTTCTACCCTTAATTCCTTACTTCACCCCCCACTGCCCCCTCCCACCAACTTGCTTACCGCTCAACATATTGCCAACCACTTCAATAGCAAAATCAACACAATTCGCAAGGAGATATCCAGCATTAAAATTCCTCCCCTACCCAACATATCAGGTCCAACACCACACTCAATACTCTCCTCCTTTTGCCCAGTTACCACAGAAGAAGTTGATAAACTCCTCTCCATGGCCCACCTCACTACATGTCCCCTGGACCCTGTCCCCTCTCAATTGCTGCGACCACCTTCCCACTCTATCCTCAACTCCCTAACCCACATCTTCAACCTCTCCCTCTCCTCCGGCACCTTTCCTTCCCCGTTCAAACATGCACTGGTTACCCCCATACTCAAAAAACCCTCATTAGACCCCACCTGTTTGAATAACTTAAGACCTATCTCCCTTCTCCCGTTTGCCTCCAAGCTCATCGAACGCCTTGTTCATGACCAAATGAGTCGCTACCTCACGGACAACAACCTTCTCGACCCCCTACAGTCTGGCTTCCGCCTACAACATTCGACTGAAACTGCCCTACTAAAAATCACCAATGACCTAATAACTGCCAAAACCAATGGTCACTACTCCATACTCATACTTTTAGACCTCTCTGCTGCCTCTGACACAGTTGACCACCTGCTGCTCCTCAGCAAATTACACTCCCTTGGCCTCCGTGATTCTGCATTATCCTGGTTCTCCTCCTACCTATCTCAGCGCACTTTCAGCGTCACTTACAACTCCATCTCCTCCGCTCCCCTTCCTCTTTCTGTTGGGGTACCCCAAGGCTCTGTCCTTGGGCCTCTCCTTTTCTCACTCTATACCTCTTCCCTGGGCCAGTTGATCACCTCCCATGGCTTCCAATACCATCTCTATGCCGATGACACACAGATCTATCTCTCCACTCCCCAACTCACCCCCACTATCTCCTCACGGATCTCAAACTTGCTGAATGACATATCGGTATGGATGTCACGCCACTTCCTCAAACTTAATCTTTCTAAAACTGAGCTTGTTATATTTCCTCCTTCACGGTCCCCCTCCTGTGACTTCACCATTAATATCAACAACACAACCTTTGGTCCCTCCACACATGCCAGAGTCCTGGGTGTAATCCTTGACTCTGACCTCTCCTTCAGCCCCCATATCCAATCACTGGCTAAATCCTGCCGCCTTAACCTCCGCAACATCTCCAAAATTCGACCCTTCCTGACTAATGACACTACAAAACAACTTATTTACTCCTTGATTATTTCCCGCCTTGACTACTGCAACTCTCTCCTTAATGGCCTACCCTTAAGCAGGCTATCCCCCCTTCAGTCTATTATGAATGCTGCTGCTAGACTAATACACCTCACTAATCGATCCGTGACTGCTGCTCCTCTCTGCCAATCCCTTCACTGGCTTCCCCTACCCCACTGTGTAAAATTCAAAATGCTAACCATAACATACAAGGCCATTCACAACATCGCCCCCATCTACATCACCAACCTCATCTGCAGATATCGCCCAAATCGCCCCCTCCGCTCCTCCCAGGACCTCCTGCTCTCTAGCTCCCTTGTTACCTCCTCCCATGCTCGCCTTCAGGACTTCTCCAGAGCCTCTCCCATCCTCTGGAATTCCCTGCCCCAGTATGTCCGATCAGCCCCTACCCTGTCCACCTTTAGGAGATCCTTGAAAACTCATTTATTCAGGGAAGCCTATCCCACACCCACATAACTGTCCCTGAGCCACCCCCATCAAATCATCCCCCGCAGCTATTACCTTTTGTACCACCACCCCCTCCCTTTAGAATGTAAGCTCTACGGGCAAGGCCCTCCTGTACCTTTTGTATTGAACTGTACTGTAATTGTGTTGTCCCCCTTATACATTGTAAAGCGCTGAGTAAACTGTTGGCGCTATATAAATCTCGTATAATAATAAAAAAGTTCTATCTTGGTCTCATTAGACCAGAGAATCTTATTTCTCACCATCTTGGAGTCCTTCAGGTGTTTTTTTAGCAAACTCCATGCGGGCTTTCATGTGTCTTGCACTGAGGAGAGGCTTCCGTCAGGCCACTCTGCCATAAAGCCCCAACTGGTGGAGGGCTGCAGTGATGGTTGACTTTCTACAACTTTCTCCCATCTCCCGACTGCATCTCTGGAGCTCAGCCACAGTGATCTTTGGGTTCTTCTTTACCTCTCTCACCAAGGCTCTTCTCCCCCGATAGCTCAGTTTGGCCGGATGGCCAGCTCTAGGAAGGGTTCTGGTCATCCCAAACGTCTTCCATTTAAGGATTATGGAGGCCACTGTGCTCTTAGGAACCTTAAGTGCAGCAGAAATTTTTTTGTAACCTTGCCCAGATATGTGCCTTGCCACAATTCTGTCTCTGAGCTCTTCAGGCAGTTCCTTTGACCTCATGATTCTCATTTGCTCTGACATGCACTGTGAGCTGTAAGGTCTTATATAGACAGGTGTGTGGCTTTCCTAATCAAGTCCAATCAGTATAATCAAACACAGCTGGACTCAAATGAAGGTGTAGAACCATCTCAAGGATGATCAGAAGAAATGGACAGCACCTGAGTTATATATATGAGTGTCACAGCAAAGGGTCTGAATACTTAGGACCATGTGATATTTCAGGTTTTCTTTTTTAATAAATCTGCAAAAATCTGTCAACAATTCTGTGTTTTCCTGTCAATATGGGGTGCTGTGTGTACAATATGGGGTGCTGTGTGTACAATATGGGGGGCTGTGTGTACATTAATGAGGAAAAAAAATGAACTTAAATGATTTTAAGGGGGTCTGAATACTTTCCGTCCCCACTGTATATCTATATCTCTCTCTCTCTCTGTGTATGTATGTGTGTATATATATATATATATATATATATATATATATATATATATGTATGTATGTATGTATGTATGTGTATGTGTATATATATATATATATATATATATATATATATATATATATATATATATATATATATATATATATATATATATATATATATATATATAACCCATTTTTGCAATTCTCCATCCAGATGTTAGTTGTTTAGTAAATAGTAGGTGTAAGGTCAATGTTAACGTCACTGAACACTGGATAGAAGATTGTAAATCCTTAAAGATGTGCCATACCCACCTGTGTACAATTATTTTTAATGACAGCATTTAAAATTGGCGTGCTCAGCTTCACTCTGCCGTATTGTTCATTATAATAGCCATTCTACCAACTCTCTGCTGTAGAATTGTGGATGATGTTTAGAATAAATCGTACACTTGGTTGCCGTGTGGTTCCTTCCACTACATATAAAAGTCTGTGTGTAACCTACATAGTTCTAGAAGGGCCATGTCACTCCTGTACAAGCTACATTCTGGATAGTAGTTGTGGCACTCCTGCAAAGTAAACTTGTATCTGAAGAGAGGTGATGTCACTCCTCTAGAATATAAGACCTCTGAAGAGCGGTGATGTTGCCTCTCTAGAATATAAGACCTCTGAAGAGCGGTGATGTTGCCTCTCTAGAATATAAGACCTCTGAAGAGCGGTGATGTTGCCTCTCTAGAACAGGGGTTTCCAAACTTTCTAAAGAAAGGGGGACTTTAGAGGGGCCAAACTTTGGCCAGTTGAAGTAGAACAAAGCAGAATAAGCAGATGTAGAATAAACAATGCCTCAGGTTTGGTGGTCAGTGAGAGTAAAAAAAAAAAAAAAAATTGCACCAGAAGAAGGAATAGCACCCCATCATTGGGATTAGCGGGAGGAGAAGTGCCTCATTGTTGATGTTTGTTAGTGGAAGAAATGGTGCTCCATTGTTGAGTTCAGTGGGAGTAATTGTTCTTCAACATTGGAGTCAGTGGGAGGAATAGTGCCCCATTTTTTGGCTTCCGTGGAAGAAATAGTGCCTCATTATGGATGTCACCGGGAATAGTGCCTCATTTTTGGTGTCAGCGGACAAATAGTGCCCCATTTTTGGTGTCGGTGGAAGGAATAGTGCCCCATTTTTGGTGTTGGTGGAAGGAATAGTGCCCCATTTTTGGTGTCAGTGGAAGAAATAGTGCCCCATTCCTGGTGTCAGTGAAAGGCATAGTGCCCCATTGTTGGTGTCGGTGAAGGACATAGTGAAGGGCATAGTGCCCCATTGTTGGTGTCGGTGAAGGAAATAGTGCCCCATTGTTGGTGTCGGAGAAGGGCATAGTGCCCCATTGTTGGTGTCGGTGAAGGGCATAGTGCCCCATTGTTGGTGTTGGGCATAGTGCCCCATTGTTGGTGTCGGTGAAGGGCATAGTGCCCCATTGTTGGTGTTGGGCATAGTGCCCCATTGTTGGTGTCGGGCATAGTGCCCCATTGTTGGTGTCGGGCATAGTGCCCCATTATTGATGTCAGTGGGAGGGAGAGTGCCCGAAGAGCCAGATGAAGGCAGGTGAAGGGTCAGAGTCTAGAGACCATTTGATCTACATTGTGACATATCTGGAGAGTGGTGATGTCACTCCTATAGAATATAACTTATATTAGGAGAACGGCTTTGTCACTCCAGTAGAACGTAGTTTATATTTGGATGACGTGTTGTCACTGCTATAGAATGTAAATCCTTTTTTCCATGTAGATGGTGGTAGTCGGTCCTGCAATAGATGACGTGTTTGGAGGCCATCGCTGTCACGCCTCTAACATACTACAGTTTGGACTGTATTTCAGATCTGCTCTTGAAATCCTAATATCGATTTAGTTTCCACAATCTAGAACGCGGTTATACGTCGTCTGGGTACATTTGGGCGCGGGCTCCGCACGGCTCCACTCCACTCTATAATCCTCCATCTGTCTGGATTTGCATAGCAGATCACCAAAATTCTATTTGCGAGTCTCTTTGCACAAATGTCACATCTATAAAGCTGCAGGACGCTGGATGACTTCTCCATCACCGCGCTATAAAACAATCTGACGCGACATTCCCATCTCCACCCGCGCCCGTGTACGTTTTTTTTTTTATGAACGTCTAGTTGGCAAAGTCATTTATTTTTTCACAATAAGACTCTGGCGGTAATAGATTTCCTCCTCCTTCTGGTTGCTTCTGATCTATAAAGCCGACAAAGGGGCCCGAGAGGCATATAAAACTATCCTCAAACATTTTATCTCAAATCATAAAGAATAATTATCTGTTCGGATTATCGCTCCAGCTACTTTCTGCCTCAAAAATTGAAAGCGTCTCGCTGGAGCTTGGCTCGGTTTGGGAATGGAAAAATGGTTGGAGGGCCGGCAAAGAGTTTGTGTGATTATCGGCGTCCATTGCAGATATCTTTTGTAACTGCTAAAGTAACTTGAAACTACGGGAAAATTAAAAATCAATAGCACTGATGCAGCAGTTTTGTTTTTTTTCCTGGGGTCTTCTTTGTAACAGTTTATTACCTTTTTTTGATCCTGCCATTAAATCCATTATTGTTCCCCTTCCTTTACCAGGGTGACATTGCTGTTGGTTCTGCAGTGAGATCACACAGGTGCATTGTCGGCCTTGGACAGTGTTGTCTTAGATGGATGACTTTAAGTGCCCATTCAGACCAAGGTGGCAATGCACCAAACCCACCCATCTGTGCTGCACCAAACCCACCCATCTGTGCTGCACCAAACCCACCCATCTGTGCTGCACCAAACCCACCCATCTGTGCTGCAGCAAACCCTGATGCATGGTAATGTATTGTGGTGTCGGAGAAAAAGTGAAGCTCCCATTTATAGGTCTCTCATGGTGCATTGGCAGCCCATTCAAATGAATAGTCTGCCTCTAACACAAAGCACATGAAGGCAGCCTTTCTCACAATTTTTACCCCCAAGGAACCCTTGAATTCGTTTTCAGGTCTCGCGGGATCCCCTGCCAAGACCAGTAATGCTGCATCTTACTATGTTGGTCAGTGGGAATATTGCCCCCCCCCATTTTAATGGTGGTTGGAATGCCACACTTGGGCAGCTCAACAGATCATTGGCCACACAGCTTTGAAGGCACCATCACATGGGGGGTCAGTCAGCTACACCCCAAGGAACCTCCTAACAACTTCTGGGGGAACCCTAGGGTTTTTATGGAACCCTTGTGGATTAATGTATAGCGATTAACTCCACATTTGACATTTAGGTCTGAATGGGCCCATAGTGGTAAAAAAAAAAAAAAATTAAGCCCATCTTCCGCTAACACTTTTTAAGCAGTTATGGCAAGTGCTTTTGTTTTTTTTTTTTTTTTTAAGCCAATGAGTACACATGCTATTGCAGCACTTGGGTCAAAATTGATCCTTAAAGGCTAAATCCGCCTTAAGTGACCAGGTTTTATGGTACACCCATAATCCCCAGCCTCTCACCCTTCAACCACCCCCTCCCTTAAACCATCCTCATATTTCCATGTTGGGGCCCTTTCACACAGTCGATCCAATCAGGTCTGTCTTAATTTTTTTTTGTAGGTGGACCTGATTGGAAGGTAATGCATTCCTATGGACTTGGTACAATCAGGCCGGCTAAATGAAGGAGGACTGCGTTCTTTTCCACTTGGGTGGTCTGGATCAGAGGTAGCCAGTTGTAAACAGACAGTGGAATTGGTTTACACCCAGCCGCCAATAGAGCAGAACGGGGTCTGCATAAACCGAGCAGGCACGGACCTGTCATCTGCTCCGATCAGCAGGGGATCACGCAATTTTGTGTGTTTCATAGAGCAAGGTTTCTCAACTCCAGTCCTCAAGTATCCCCAACAGGTCATGTTTTCAGGATTTCCCTCAGATTAGTTACTAAGGCAGTGAAACTGATCAAATCACCTGTGCAAAATAATGGTCAGCCTGAAAACAAGACCTGTTGGTACTTGAGGACTGGCGTTGAAACATTGACATATAGAGCAAGCCCATTCACCTGAATGGGAAGCCCTATGCAGGTTTATTGCCCCCAAAAAAAGCTCCTGCTTAGGGCTTGGGAAAGAATCGATTTGAATCTTGAATCAAGTTGAGAGGTCAAATCGATTCAAAATTTAAGCAAATCGATTTTTTTTTTCTTACCGCGCCAGTCCTGAGGAGCTGCGGGCAGGAGTTTTTAGGTGAGGCCGCGGCTTCGCCCTAGTCCGCCTAAAAACTCCTGCCCGCAGCTCCTCAGGACTGGCGCGGTGTCCAAAAAAAAAAACTCTAATTGTGAAATGATTTTTTTTTTTTAAGAAAACCGCAGATTTTTTTTTAAAGTTGGGCTTTAACCGTTCCCCATTCTATCCAAGACCAAATAAAAAGGTTTGGGCTTTACATACACAAGAACATATTTAGATGGGAATGTACCTTTTTAAAATTGGGAAGCTGCGTTTATTCTCTCCTCTCTGCAGCCTAAGCGGGATGTAAGATGTGACCCTTCACCCTTCCCACAATCCCCAGCGGTGAGAGTTTGGCTCATGCTGCAGCTGATGGTCCTTACTTGTGACTCTTTTTTTTTTTATAACATTTTATTCTCCAACTTTATGAGAAAATGATGAAATCCTTTTGCAATCATGTTCCAGAATTGGTGTAAAAAGTCTCCAGAGAGGCTATTTCGGTTTTCCGAGAGGAGCTCTTGTCAGTTCTCAGAGCGCTGACCTCCTTAGGAGAGGGAAACTGTGCTAGAGGTGAAAACCACTTCAATACTATATATATAACCGCCATCGTAAAAAGGTTTACGGTTTTCTTTTATCTGTTTGTCTATTGTTCTATGTATGTGTATATCATTCTCTTTGTCTTGGTGGGTAGATGGCATTGGGGGTGACTGCAGTACGCTGTATCGCAGGTGGGTATGGCTGCATTGCAATAAATATTGGGAGGTACGTAACCAACCCTCTTAACATTATGTCCTCCAAGGCCCAATAATCAGGGACACAGACTGGTGACCATACAAAAGAATTTATTCTATTTTTTTTTTTAACTGTGACCAGAGCAATATAATGATACCATGGTAACATTGTACTACTCTGGGGAAGTGATCAAGATTTTTTTTTTTTTTTTTTTACACATTGTTTGCATATAGCAATGCATTACATTAGCTAAAAGTAAGCATTTTACTGAATGAACCGGATTCATTCTGTTTTGATTAGCTGTGATTGGTCAGAGCTAATCACGTGGTACAGATAGGCTGTGATTGGCCCTGTCTGTACCATGTGATCATGCAGACCAATCACAGCTAGCAACACAATTTTATACCTCCCAACTTTTTAAGATGGGAATGAGAGACACCTATCAGCAAAAGTATGCAGGCATAGGACACACACCCTGGCCACACCCCTTTAAAGGAAAATTGTACAAAAAAAAAAAAACAAGATTTGGTTAAAAACACAAGTTTTTTTTTTTTTTTTTTTTTAACCACTACTATTCCTTTATATTGGCTTTTGGAATTTACAAATGCAGCAATTTAGAAATCAGATGAAAGGTTTAGTGCTGGGAAACACTTTTTGATAGATAAAAAATGCATTTTATATACAACTATATGGATCGGACCAAAATGAGGGACAGAGGGGACATTGCTCCAAATCAGGGACAGTCCCTCGAAATCCGGGACAGTTGGGAGCTATGCAATTGTATTTAATGGATGGCATAAAAGGAAGCTATCTATACCGGCTTCTGTTTACATCATGTGATCAGCTGTCATTGGCTGACAGCTGATCACATGGTAAAGGCCTAGGATCGGGATCCCAAGGATTCGGCGATCACAGAGAGCGTGCGGCAGTGCGAGGAGATGCATGTAGCCCTTCCAGCAACCTAAGCCCAAACTGTAACCGTCTTTCCACTATAGATTGGGCATCAAGAGGTTAAAGTGGAACTTTACCTGTAACAACTTGATAACAAATAATGTTCTTTAGCAAGGAACATACAATTCCACAATAATAATTATTCTAACAAAATTAGCGTGTGCTGTAAATTGCCTCCAGCATTGCTCCTGTTTCTTCTTGCTGGAGGCTGCCATTTTGCTGAAGCCCAGAGCCCTTAGTCTGTCAGCAGATCCGGCCTCCAATGGTTCTGATTTTCGGCACGAAGCCAAAAATAGAGAGTGACTGAGCATGTGCAGAGCAGGGCAAGACAGGATTTTAAACAGTATAGGCACTGTATTTTTAATGTTTTACATCGCTACATCTGCAAAAGGGGCCAGCCTGGGGTCATCATCTAGCAGGACTTCATTTTTTTTTTTAAAGTTCCACTTTAACCAACTCAATACCAAGCGCTTGCACCCCCTTCCTGCCCAGGCCATTTTTCAGCTTTCAGCGCTGTCGCACTTTGAATGACAATTGCGCGGTCATGCTACACTGTAAGCATGTGAAATTCGTATCATTTTCTTTACACAAATAGAGCAGTTTTCTTTTGGTGGTATTTAATCACTCCATGATTTTTTTTTTTTTTTTCTAAAAAAAAAAAAAAATTTTGAAAACATCAGTAAATTTTGTAAAAAGTAATTTTTCTCCTTCACTGATGGGCGCTGATGAGGCAGCACTGATGGGCACAGATAGGTGGCACTGGGTGGCATTGATGGGCACAGATAGGTGGCATTGATGAGCATTGATGGGCACAGATAGGTGGCATTGATGGGCACAGATAGGTGGCATTGATGAGCATTGATGGGCACAGATAGGTGGCAATGGGTGGCATTGATGGGCACAGATAGGTGGCACTGAGTGGCATTGATGGGCACAGATAGGTGGCATTGATGAGCATTGATGGGCACAGATAGGTGGCATTGATGGGCACAGATAGGTGGCACTGGGTGGCATTGATGGGCACAGATAGGTGGCACTGGGTGGCATTGATGGGGCAGCAGTGATGGGCACTGATGGGTAGCATTGATGGGCAGCACTGACTGGCATCACTAATGACCACTTATTGCTGGCAGTGGTGGGCACACGGTTCTGGCACTGGTGGCAGTTAATTGTAATCAGGGCACTGATGATCAGTGCCCTGATTACATCCCTAGATGTCCTCTGTGAGGAGATGCCGCTGATCGGCTCTCCTCTCCTTACACTATCAGTGTGAGACGAGGAGCGCCTATTACCGCCATCTCTGTGTTTTACATGTGATCAGCTGTGATTGGACACGGCCGATCACATGGTTAAAGAGCCACGGCTCTTTACACAGATCGGGGGCGCGCCGTGTCCTAGCAACATGGCGCGACCGCCGCACTGCGCGCCCTCCACCGTTGCGCGAGAGCGGTCGTTCTGGGCGGCCATCATATGAAGTCCACCCAGAACGAGAGCCACGCTGCCCAGCCTTCATTTGAAGAGGTTAAAGCTGAATTTCAGCTCACACTTTTTGTGCAGTTACAGCAACAGTTTTTTTTTTTTCCTCCTGGGATAAAGGTTTTACATTTAAAGGCAAACTATGGGCTTTTTTTTTCTCTAATACAGGAGGTATGTTACTAGGCAGATCACCAGGAGAAAACAAAGGGAAAAAAGACTAAAAAAAAAGAAAACTAATGCAGCTGCTACATCTAATGATTGGTAAGCTACAGTATATGACATTTGTGGTTTTGGGTTTAATACCGCTTTAATTCCCATTTTTGGCAAAACTCCAAAGACGAGTCTGTGGAGACTAAATAACAAATTTATCGCGCATTAAAACTGTGTGTGGCTGTGAAACACCGAACAATTAAAATTAATCATACAAGCAAAGCTTTACCAACACTTTACAGCCCATCATTTTAGGATTAACTGTAACTAATAGCCCTGAATTATTTCAGCGAGGGCAGTGATACGGAATATGTTCACATACAAATGTGCTTGCATGAAGGGGGTCCTTTAATATTTTTTATTTTATTAATTTAAAACCCTTTTTTTTCATTATTTTATTTATTTATTTTTTACTTAATTTTATTAACCACTTAAGGACCAGGCCTATTTTTCAAACTTGTTTACAAGTTAAGATCAGGTTTATTACTTAGAACCCCCACATACATATATATACACACACACACACACAGTGGGGACGGAAAGTATTCAGACCCCCTTAAATTTTTAACTCTTTGTTATATTGCAGCCATTTGCTAAAATCATTTAAGTTCATTTTTTCCCTCATTAATGTACACACAGCACCCCATATTGTACACACAGCACCCCATATTGTACACACAGCACCCCATATTGTACACACAGCACCCCATATTGATAGAAAAACACAGAATTGTTGACATTTTTGCAGATTTATTAAAAAAGAAAAACTGAAATATCACATGGCCCTAAGTATTCAGACCCTTTGCTGTGACACTCATATATTTAACTCAGGAGCTGTCCATTTCTTCTGATCATCCTTGAGATGGTTCTACACCTTCATTTGAGTCCAGCTGTGTTTGATTATACTGATTGGACTTAATTAGGAAAGCCACACACCTGTCTATATAAGACCTTACAGCTCAAAGTGCATGTCAGAGCAAATGAGAATCATGAGGTCAAAGGAACTGCCTGAAGAGCTCAGAGACAGAATTATGGCAAGGCACAGATCTGGCCAAGGTTACAAACAACTTTCTGCTGCACTTAAGGTTCCTAAGAGTACAGTGGCCTCCTTAATCCTTAAATGGAAGAAGTTTGGGACGACCAGAACCCTTCCTAGAGCTGGGCGTCCGGCCAAACTGAGCTATCGGGGGAGAAGAGCCTTGGTGAGAGAGGTAAAGAAGAACCTAAAGATCACTGTGGCTGAGCTCCAGAGATGCAGTCGGGAGATGGGAGAAAGTTGTAGAAAGTCAACCATCACTGCAGCCCTCCACCAGTCGGGGCTTTATGGCAGAGTGGCCCGATGGAAGCCTCTCCTCAGTGCAAGACACATGAAAGCCCGCACCCTGAAGGACTCCAAGATGGTGAGAAATAAGATTCTCTGGTCTGATGAGACCAAGATAGAACTTTTTGGCCTTAATTCTAAGGGGTATGTGTATAGAAAACCAGGCACTGCTCATCACCTGTCCAATACAGTCCCAACAGTGAAGCATGGTGGTGGTAGCATCATGCTGTGGGGGTGTTTTTCAGCTGCAGGGACAGGACGACTGGTTGCAATCGAGGGAAAGATGAATGTGGCCAAGTACAGGGATATCCTGGACGAAAACCTTCTCCAGAGTGCTCAGGACCTCAGACTGGGCCGAAGGTTTACCTTCCAACAAAACAATGACCCTAAGCACACAGCTAAAATAACGAAGGAGTGGCTTCACAACAACTCCGTGACTGTTCTTGAATGGCCCAGCCAGAGCCCTGACTTAATCCCAATTGAGCATCTCTGGAGAGACCTAAAAATGGGCGTCCACCAACGTTTACCATCCAACCTGACAGAACTGGAGAGGATCTGCAAGGAGGAATGGCAGAGGATCCCCAAATCCAGGTGTGAAAAACTTGTTGCATCTTTCCCAAAAAGACTCATCAAAAGGGGCTTCTACTAAATACTGAGCAAAGGGTCTGAATACTTAGGACCATGTGATATTTCAGTTTTTCTTTTTTAATAAATCTGCAAAAATGTCAACAATTCTTTGTTTTTCTGTCAATATGGGGTGCTGTGTGTACAATATGGGGGGCTGTGTGTACAATATGGGGTGCTGTGTGTACAATATGGGGTGCTGTGTGTACAATATGGGGTGCTGTGTGTACATTAATGAGGAAAAAACATGAACTTAAATGATTTTAGCAAATGGCTGCAATATAATAAAGAGTGAAAAATTTAAGGGGGTCTGAATACTTTCCGTCCCCACTGTATATGAAAAAGGGTTCATGGTTAAATTAAAGCCTGAACTAACTTGCAGTGTACATTGCGTACATATGCTGCGGCAACTGCTGTGCCTTAACCTGTAATCTAGCAGACACATCTACAGTGCCTTGAAAAAGTATTCATACCCTTTGGAATTTTCCACATGTTGTCATGTTGCAACCAAAAACGTAAATGTATTTTATTGGGATTTTATGTGATGGACCAACACAAAGTGGCAAATAATTGTGAAGTGGAAGGAAAATGATAAATGGTTTTCAACATTTTTTACAAATAAATATGTGAAAAGTGTGGGGGGGCACTTGTATTCAGCCCCCGTTACTCTGATACCCCTAACTAAAATCTAGAGGAACCAATTGCCTTCAGGAGTCACCTAATTAGTAAATAGAGTCCACCTGTATGTCCTTTAATCTCAGTATAAATACAGCTGTTCTGTGAAGCCCTCTGAGGTTTGGTAGAGAACCTTAGTGAACAAACAGCACTATGAAGGCCAAGGAACACACCAGACAGGTCAGGGATAAAGTTGTGGAGAAGTTTTAAAGCAGGGTTAGGTTATAAAAATTTTTTATCCCAGGCTTTGAACTTTTCACATAGCATAGCTTTTCCATCATCCGAAAATAGAAAGAGTATGGGATAACTGCAAACCTACCAAGACATGGCCGTCCACCTAAACTGACCGGCCAGGTAAGGAGAACATTCATCAGAGAAGCAGCCAAGAGGTCCATGGTAACTCTGGAGGAGCTGCAGAGATCCACAGCTCAGGTGGGAGAATCTGTCCACAGGACAACTTATAGTCGTGTTCTCCACAAATCTGACCTTTATGGAAGAGTGACAAGAAGAAAGACATTGGTGAAAGAAATTCATAAGAAGCCCCATTTGTGAGAAGCCATGTGGGGGACACAGCAAACATGTGGAAGAAGGTGCTCTGGTCAGATGAGACCAAAATTGTATTTTTGGCCTAAAGGCAAAATGTAATGTGTGGTGGAAAACTAACACTGCACATCACCCTGAACACACCATCCCCACCGTGAAACATGGTGGTGGCAGCATCATGTTGTGGGGATGCTTTTCTTCAGCAGGGACAGGGAAGCTGGTCAGAGTTGATGGGAATATGGATGGAGCAAAATACAGGGCAATCTTAGAAGAAAACCTGTTGAGAGCTACAATGGAATGGTTTAGATCAAAGCATATTCATGTGTTAGAATGGCCCAGTCACAGTCCAGACCTAAATCTAATTGAGAATCTGTGGCAAGACTTGAAAATTGCTGTTCACAGACGTTCTCCATCCAATCTGATAGAGCTTGAGCTATTTAACAAAGATTGGGCAAAAATCTCCCTCTCTAGATGTTCAAAGCTGGTAGAGACATCCCCAAAAAGACTTGCAGCTGTAATTGCAGAGAAAGGCGGTTCTACAAAGTATTCGGGGGGCGCCATACAAATGCCCCCCACACTTTTCACAGATTTATTTGTAAAACAATTGACTAATTAGGTGACTTCTGAAGGCAATTGGTTCCACTAGATTTTAGTTAGGGAGCTGAATACAAATGCCCCCCCCCCACACTTTTCACATATTTCTTTGTAAAAAATGTTGAAAACCATTTATCATTTTCCTTCCACTTCACAATTATGTGCCACTTTGTGTTGGTCTATCACATAAAATCCCAATAAAATACATTTTAGGTTTTTGATTTTAACATGACAAAATGTGGAAAGTTTCAAGGGGTATGAATACTTTTTCAAGGCACTGTAAAAACTCTGGACAAAAGATAATTTGTTTAGCAAAAGGCAAAATAATCCTCCCCCTCCTCTCCCATGTTTTGGTTGTCAGTGGCACTAGAGCTTGCCCCCCCCCCCCCCCCCCTTTTTTTTCTGATGCCCCAAACCTTGGTGGTCAATGGCACTAAAAATCTTTTCTGCTTCTGCCCTAAACATTGGTGGCCGGAGGTACTAAATATCCTTTTCCCTCCTGCCCCAAGCATTGGTGGTCAGCGTAGAGCAGTGATGGTGAACCTTGGCTCCCCAGATGTTTTGGAACTACATTTCCCATGATGCTCAACTACACTGCAGAGTGCCAGAGCATCATGGAAATGTAGTTCCAAAACATCTGGAGTGCCAAGGTTCACCATCACTGGTGTAGGGTGAGATCCACTTGGATACTGGAATGAGGGTTAGAGAGACAGCAAAAGGGGCTCCTAGATTGCTGACATAAAGGGGGGGGGGGTGAGCTGAAGCCTTCATGTCTGCATACCAAAGTTTAATTTCTCCTGAATAAAGCGTACCTTCCAATGCAAAAAAAAAAAAAACACGCCAAGTTTTAAATCCATAAAATTTATTGTCAGATATAAATATCTTCAATTTTGTAACTTATTTACATTTTGTAAAGTTGCAAAATATCTCAATATATTCCACCGTCACCCCCCACCATTCAAACCCCAATCTAAAAACATCATAAAATATTCTGAAATAAAAACTCTAAAGCCCCTGAACCAGTCCGCACGCTCGCCCCTAGAAAAAAAAAAAAAGTACAGCAGGCAAAGGTCTGACGTTTTTTTTTGCTACACGGTAGCAAAGGAATCAAGTAGTGTAAAGAGAACCTGGTCTGTGCTGAGCTGTACTGTACAGCGCCCCCCCTGCGGGAGGGGGGGGAGGGATCGGACAGGCCTTGTGCGTGCGCTCCGCTATGTCACTATACTTTTGTGAAAGTTTGTAATGCTCCATTTCTGTCCGCTGCATTTCTGAAGCACCAGCTGATAGCCGAACTCATTGTCGCTGTTTTCTTGAAGTTCCAGACAACGCTTGGACTTCTTGTTTTGTATCGCTCCTCCCTGGAACAAAAGAGAAAAACAGGATGAGTGCGGGGGAATTCATCTGCCAACGCACGCCAGCCAAACAAATACTGAGTGTTATTTGGAAAATATTCATGTTTTTGGTTTAAAGCAATGATGCCGAGAAACCCCCCCCCCCCTTTTTTTTTTCCCTGAACAATTTTCAACTTTGATTAAGGGTCTAAAGATGTTCTATGTTGGGGGTATTGAATTAAAATTCATGGAGGTCCAGTCATTAAACTTTTCATCCAGCCGAGGTCCGAGTGTTTTGTGCTCTGACTCGGTTTCTTCATATCACAGCCCCCCCCTCCTCCTTTTACACTGCGAACCCCCCTATACAATATAGCCCCTTCACATCACAGCCCCCCCCCTTCCTCCTTTTACATTGCGAACCCCCCTATACAATATAGCCCCTTCTTCACATCACAGCCCCCCCCCTCCTCCTTTTACATTGCGAACCCCCCTATACAATATAGCCCCTTCTTCACATCACAGCCCCCCCCCTTCCTCCTTTTACATTGCGAACCCCCCTATACAATATAGCCCCTTCTTCACATCACAGCCCCCCCCCTTCCTCCTTTTTACATTGCGAACCCCCCTATACAATATAGCCCCTTCTTCACATCACAGCCCCCCCCCTTCCTCCTTTTACATTGCGAACCCCCCTATACAATATAGCCCCTTCTTCACATCACAGCCCCCCCCCTTCCTCCTTTTTACATTGTGAACCCCCCTATACAATATAGCCCCTTCTTCACATCACAGCCCCCCCCCCTTCCTCCTTTTTACATTGCGAACCCCCCTATACAATATAGCCCCTTCTTCACATCACAGCCCCCCCCCCCTTCCTCCTTTTACATTGCGAACCCCCCTATAGAATATAGCCCCTTCTTCACATCACAGCCCCCCCCCTTCCTCCTTTTACATTGCGAACCCCCCTATAGAATATAGCCCCCCCCCCCACCTTTTACATCACAGAACCCTTCTTTACAATATAGCCCACTTCTTAACATCACAGCCCCCCTTTGCATCCAAGTCCAGCCATTTTACATCATAGCCCCCATTTACATCACAGCGCCTTCTTTACTTATATGTCCTTTGTCCCCCTTCACATCCCAGCCCCCCCCCCCACCTTACATTACAGACCTCCACCCTTTACATCAGTGTCCTCAGCCCCTCTTCCTTTCATCCCAGTCTCCTTCACAGTCCCCCTTATTTGAATCCTAGTCCCCTACACAGTCCCCCCTTCCTTGCACATCAGTCCCCTTTACAGCCCCCCTTGCATTTCAGCCCCCTTCTTTGCACCCCAATCCACTTTACTGGCTCCACCCCTTACATTCACCTGTCCCCTTCACAGCTCCCCCTAACTTGTATCCTTCCTTACTTGCACCCCAATCCCCTTCACAACTCCCCTTCCTGGCACCCCAGTCTACTTTACAGCCCCCCCCCCTCCCTTACCTTCATCCCAGTCCCCCTTCAAAGCTCCCTCTTACTTTCAATCTCAGTTCCCTCAAAGCTCCCCCCTTATTTTTATCTGTCCCCTTCAAAGCTTACCCCTTACTTTCATCTGTCTCCTTCACAGCCTCCTCCCCTTTTTTGGGGGTTTCCTTGTCCCCTTCACAGCCCCCTCCCCTTTTTTGGGGTTTCCTTGTCCCCTTCACAGCTCCTCTTCCTTACAATCCAGTCCCCTTTATGTGCATGCCCCCTCCCTTTACATTACATTTCCTCCTTTACTACAATCCTCCAATCGATCCTACCTTACACAGAAGGTAGAAGGCGTGGCATGTTCGGACAGGGGGCGTGACATGAAGGATATGCTTTTTATGTTAAAAAGGAAGGCGATTGGTTGCTATGACCACCCTGCATTCTAGCGGTAAAGCACCAGCTTGTTAACTTGAAAAGCACGTCTGTCCCACCCTCTGCCCGGACATGTCAGGCCTTCTATCCGGACATGTCTTCTATAGGATGAATGCCTGTAGTGGCAGCAGGGGAAGGATGTTATCGGCTGGGAGAAGGGTATTCCAGGATGCTAAGTGGTGGAGCGGTGGTCCGGGTAGGACTGTCATTCGGTCCGTTTTCAGACTGTGGTCCACCATTTAGTGATGCCTGTTCTATGGTCACAACACACACCTTTATTTTATAACATCAGCATTGTAATAATACAAACAATAGTTATTCCTGACAATCCAATGTAAACTTACTTGAAAAATCTCCTTTCATGTTAAGTGCTGCCTGTCTGCGGGTATCTCTTTCCACAACTTCCTGAATTCCCTGCATGCTCTGCAGCATCTCTATTTTTAGGGACTACATATCCCATGGTACCCTACTGGCCTGTGACACACAGGGCATACTGTCTACGTGTCACAGAATTCAAGGAAGTAAATGTGTGGTGCATCTAAAATCCTGGGGGGGTAAAGCCAATAAAATCCTGGTGGAGGGTAGCGCAAGTAAAATCCTGGGGGGGGGGGGGGGGAGAGAGAGAGGAGGAGTGAGGAGTAACAAAACTAAAATCCTGGGGGGGGGTGGGGGTGGGGGGTTGGGGGTAGCAACTAAAATCCTGGGGTGGAATAGCACAACTAAAATCCTGGGGGTGGAGTAGCACAACTAAAATCCTGGGGGGGGGGGGGGAGGAGGAGTGAGGAGTAACAAAACTAAAATCCTGGGGGGGGTGGGGGGTTGGGGGTAGCAACTAAAATCCTGGGGGTGGAATAGCACAACTAAAATCCTGGGGGTGGAGTAGCACAACTAAACTCCTGGGGGTGGAGTAGCACAACTAAAACCTAGGGGGGGGCACAGCCAGCCCAGCATCACCCTATATCTGGGCTTGCTTCCAGAGGTGCTGAGAGGAGGAGTTTCAAGTGGTGGAATCAGTACAGAAATTACTGTTTGCAGGCAGCAAGGTACCATGGGATATGTAGTCTTGGAAATAGAGGAGAAGCTGCAAAGCATGCAAGGAATCCAGGAAGTTGTGGAAAGAGATCGCCGGCAGAGTTAAAGTATAACTAAAGGCAAAACTTGTTTTAAGTTTTGGATAGAGTAGAGAGGGATTAGAACCCTGTCAGTTTTTATTGCTGTCTGTGCCCCCATTAGGGAGATCACCCTCTCTATCTGTCAGTTTAACCACTTCAGCCCCGGAAGGTTTTACCCCCTTCCTGACCAGAGCACTTTTTACAATTCGGCACTGCGTCGCTTTAACTGCTAATTGCGCGGTCATGCAAATGCTGTACCCAAACGAAATTTGCGTCCTTTTCTTCCCACAAATAGAGCTTTCTTTTGATGGTATTTGATCACCTCTGCCGTTTTTATTTTTTGCGCTATACACGGAGAAGACCGAAAATTTTGAAAAAAAATGATATTTTCTACTTTTTGTTCTAAAAAAAATCCAATAAACTCAATTTTAGTCATACATTTAGGCCAAAATGTATTCGGCCACATGTCTTTGGTAAAAAAAATGTCAATAAGTGTATATTTATTGGTTTGCGCAAAAGTTATAGCGTCTACAAACTAGGGTACATTTTCTGGAATTTACACAGCCTTTAATTTATGACTGCCTATGTCGTTTCTTGAGGTGCTAAAATGGCAGGGCAGTACAAAACCCCCACAAATGACCCCATTTTGGAAAGTAGACACCCCAAGGAATTTGCTGAGAGGCATGTTGAGCCCATTGAATATTCATTTTTTTTGTCCCAAGTGATTGAATAATGACAAAAAAAAAAAAAAAAAAAAAAAATTACAAAAAGTTGTCACTAAATGATATATTGCTCACACAGGCCATGGGCATATGTGGAATTGCACCCCAAAATACATTTAGCTGCTTCTCCTGAGTACGGGGATACCACATGTGTGGGACTTTTTGGGAGCCTAGCCGCGTACGGGGCCCCGAAAACCAAGCAACGCCTTCAGGATTTCTAAGGGCGTACATTTTTGATTTTACTCCTCACTACCTATCACAGTTTTGAAGGCCATAAAATGCCCAGATGACATAAAACCCCCCCAAATGACCCCATTTTGGAAAGTAGACACCCCAAGCTATTTGCTTTGAGGCGTGTTGAGTCCATGGAATGTTTTATATTTTGACACAAGTTGCGGGAAAGTGACAAATTTTTATTTTTTTTTTTTTTTTTTTTGCACAAAGTTGTCACTAAATGATATATTGCTCACACAGGCCATGGGAATATGTGAAATTACACCCCAAAATACATTTAGCTGCTTCTCCTGAGTACGGGGATACCACATGTGTGGGACTTTTTAGGAGCCTAGCCGCGTACGGGACCCCGAAAACCAAGCACCGCCTTCAGGATTTCTAAGGGCGTACATTTTTGATTTTACTCCTCACTGCCTATCACAGTTTCGGAGGCCATGGAATGCCCAGGTGGCACAAACCCCCCCCAAATGACCCCATTTTGGAAAGTAGACACCCCAAGCTATTTGCTGAGAGGCATGGTGAGTATTTTGCAGCTCTCATTTGTTTTTGAAAATAAAGAAAGACGAGAAAAAAAATGTTTTTTTTTCTTTTTTCAATTTTCAAAACTTTGTGACAAAAAGTGAGGTCTGCAAAATACTCACTATACCTCTCATCAAATAGCTTGGGGTGTCTACTTTCCAAAATGGGGTCATTTGGGGGGGTTTTGTGCCACCTGGGCATTCCATGGCCTCCGAAACTGTGATAGGCAGTGAAGAGTGAAATCAAAAATTTACACCCTTAGAAAGCCTGAAGGCGGTGCTTGGTTTTCGGGGTCCCGTACGCGGCTAGGCTCCCAAAAAGTCCCACACATGTGGTATCCCCGTACTCAGGAGAAGCAACAGAATGTATTTTGGGGTGTAATTTCACATATTCCCATGGCATGTTTGAGCAATATATCATTTAGTGACAACTTTGCGCAAAAAAAAATAAAAAAAATAAAAAATTGTCTCTTTCCCGCAACTTGTGTCACAATATAAATTATTCCATGGACTCAACATGACTCTCAGCAAATAGCTTGGGGTGTCTACTTTCCAAAATGGGGTCATTTGGGGGGGTTTTGAACTGTCCTGGCATTTTATGCACAACATCTAGAAGCTTATGTCACACATCACCCACTCTTCTAAGCACTTGAAGACATAGCCCTTTCTGACACTTATTGTTTACATAAAAAAATAATTTTTTTTTGCAAGAAAATTACTTTGAACCCCCAAACATTATATATTTTTTTTAAAGCAAATGCCCTACAGATTAAAATGGTGGGTGTTTCATTTTTTTTTTTCACACAGTATTTGCGCAGCGATTTTTCAAACGCATTTTTTGGGGAAAAAACACACTTTTTTACATTTTAATGCACTAAAACACACTATATTGCCCAAATGTTTGATGAAATAAAAAAGATGATCTTAGGCCGAGTACATGGATACCAAACATGACATGCTTTAAAATTGCGCACAAACGTGCAGTGGCGACAAACTAAATACATTTTTAAAAGCCTTTAAAAGCCTTTACAGGTTACCACTTTAGATTTACAGAGGAGGTCTACTGCTAAACTTACTGCCCTCGATCTGACCTTCGCGGCGATACCTCACATGCATGGTGCAATTGCTGTTTACATTTGACGCCAGACCAACGCTTGCGTTCACCTTAGCGCGAGAGCAGGGGGGACAGGGGTGCTTTTTTTTTTTTTTTTTTTTTTCTCTTTATTATTATTATTTTTTTATCTTATTTTTAAACTGTTCCTTTCATTTTTTTTTTTTTTAAATCATTTTTATTGTTATCTCAGGGAATGTAAATATCCCCTATGATAGCAATAGGTAGTGACAGGTACTCTTTTTTGCAAAAATTGGGGTCTATTAGACCCTAGATTTCTCCTCTGCCCTCAAAGCATCTGATCACACCAAGATCGGTGTGATAAAATGCTTTCCCAATTTCCCAATGGCGCTGTTTACATCCGGCGAAATCTACGTCATAAAATGCTCGTAGCTTCCGGTTTCTTAGGTCATAGAGATGTTTGGAGCCACTCTGGTCTCTGATCAGCTCTATGGTCAGCTGGCTGAATCACCGGCTGCATTCTCAGGTTCCCTGTTGAGACAGGAGAGCCAGAGAAAAACATGGAAGATGTTGGGGGGGGGGGGCATTCCCTCCCACTGCTTGTAAAAGCAGTCTAGAGGCTAATTAGCCACTAGGATTGCTTTTACATGAAAGCCGACCGCTGGCTGAAAAGAATGATACCAAGATGATACCTAAACCTGCAGGCATCATTCTGGTATAACCACTCAAAGTCGTGAATGGCATACCTGAAGACAAAAAAATGGTTAACAATAAAGCACAGTAAACGGTAAAGTATAAATAATTACATACCTGAAAAGCAAACGTGATAAAACATAACAACAATAAAACATTGCAGAATAGAATACAGTAAAAAAGAGCAGAACAATAGAGAGAGAACAATAAAACGACAACTATTTTTATTTTATATTTTTGTTTGTGTTTTTTTTTTTTTTTACACTTTTTTTTGTAACTAACTTTTATAACTGTAACCGGTTCCAGGTTCGGGTCTCTCAAAATGCGATGGCATCTTGGGAGACCCTGTGAAAGTGTGCCTAGTCTGTGCAATGCTGTACCCTACGCTAATACTCAACTAGTGCATGGTAGCGTTCAAAACATTCACCAATGCAAAGACCAGGATTGTCAGGACAGGAGGGACAATAATATCGGGTGTCACGCCTATATCCGCGCTTTCTGCAGACACGACATCTTTTTTGGGGGGGTTCGTTGGGTAGGGGTACTCGGGAGGACATAAAAATGCCTCTCATGCAGCCGACTGCATTTGGTTGGGGATGTGAATGGGGGAAGTACGGGCGCTGCAGAAGCGGTGGGTTCCCAATTAGGATTGGCGAATGCAGCAGGAAGGGCACTATGGGCACGACGGGCCTGTGTTTGTCTTTTTGGTGGCGGCGGGACACTAGTTGTGCTTGCCACCTCACCAGCTTCAACTGCACTTATGGGACTCGCCACGTCACCAAGTGTTACTGCAGTGCTGGTTTGACTACGACCGGGGTGTACTAGGCCGCTGGCGCTTGCCAGTTCACCAAAACGCTACAAAAAAAACTGTTAGCGATCACAGGGATCCGGCCTGACTCTGCGAACGCTGCAGTTATGCGTTTAGTGTTTTGTAAGTGACAGTGATCGATCGATACTGCACTTGGGTGGGCTGGGCCGGGCCGGGCGGAGGGGCAAAACGCAGGTGCTAGCAGGTATCTGGGCTGATCCCGCTAACACTGCGTTTTTGGGAACCCTAAACTGCTGGGGACGCTAGTATAGATCAGATCGGATCAGATATTGATCCGATCAGATACTATACCACTAAGGGAGGCGTATGCTGCGTGCGTGGGTGTTAGCGGTACTGGCGCTAATCTGACGCTGCCTGGGGCTGGTGCTTGCCAGTTCACCAAAACGCTACCAAAAAAACTGTTAGCGATCGCAGGGATCAGGCCTGACTCTGCGAACGCTGCAGTTATGCGTTTAGTGTTTTGTAAGTGACAGTGATCGATCGATACTGCACTTGGGTGGGCTGGGCTGGGCCGGGCGGAGGGGCAAAACGCAGGTGCTAGCGGGTATCTGGGCTGATCCCGCTAACACTGCGTTTTTGGGAACCCTAAACTGCTGGGGACGCTAGTATAGATTTGATCGGATCAGATATTGATCCGATCAGATACTATACCACTAAGGGAGGTATACGGTGCGTGCGTGGGTGTTAGCGGTACTGGCGCTAACCTGACGCTGCCTGGGGCTGGTGCTTGCCAGTTCACCAAAACGCTACCAAAAAAACTGTTAGCGATCGCAGGGATCAGGCCTGACTCTGCGAACGCTGCAGTTATGCGTTTAGTGTTTTGTAAGTGACAGTGATCGATCGATACTGCACTTGGGTGGGCTGGGCTGGGCTGGGCTGGGCGGAGGGGCAAAACGCAGGTGCTAGCGGGTATCTGGGCTGATCCCGCTAACACTGCGTTTTCGGGAACCCTAAACTGCTGGGGACGCTAGTATAGATCTGATCGGATCAGATATTGATCCGATCAGATACTATACCACTAAGGGAGGCATATGCTGCGTGCGTGGGTGTTAGCGGTACTGGCGCTAATCTGACGCTGCCTGGGGCGACGCATATCACCGCCGGGCGATCAGGGGGCTAAACCTTTATTCGGTAATAAACGGCGGGTGCCCTGACACTATAAAAAATAAACGAACTAACCAGCGTCACCCGTAACGGTTATACGGTGATCAGTGGTGAAAGGGTTAACTAGGGGGCAATCAAGGGGTTAAAACATTTATTAGGTAGTATATGGGGGTCCCTGTCGCTATAAAACGCTGACGGCGAACCTAAATATTTACGTTCCTAACTAGCGTCACCAGCGACACTAATACAGCGATCAGAAAAATGATCGCTTAGCGACACTGGTGAGGGGGGGTGATCAAGGGGTTAAAACTTTATTAGGGGGGGTTAGGGGGGTATCCTAGACCTAAAGGGGGGTAATACTCACTGCCCTAACACTAACTGTCACAAACTGACACTATGCAGTAATCAGAAAAAAAAAAAAAAAAAATACTGCTAATGTCAGTTTGTGACAGGGGGGGGGGGTGATTGGGGGGGGATCGGGGGGCGATCGGGGGGGGATCGGGGGTGTAAAGTATGCCTGGCATGTTCTACTGTGTGTGTGTGTGTGTGTTGTGCACTCACTTGTCATCTCTCCTCGGCGCTGGAACGGAAACTGCCAGACCGGGGAGAGATGACATCACATCCTCTGCCTGTGTGAAACGACACACAGGCAGAGGAGGATTCCCATTGGCTGGGAGCGATCGCGAGGGGGGGGCCACGATCGGATGGTCTCCCCCTCGCCTCCCGACGCTCCCAGTCAGATGCCGACCGCCGATGGCACCGGGGGGGGGGTCCGATCGGACCCCCCGCCCGCGGGAGGCAGATCACGTACGGGTACGTGATTTTGCCTGCCCGTGCCGCTCTGCCGCAGTATATATGCGGTAGGCGGTCGGCAAGTGGTTAACATGATCATTGAAAGCGAAAGTAAAAGAAAATCCCAAATTTTGGGTTGCCCCCAGAAAAGTAATAGAGGGGGGATCTAGTTCTGGTGTCCTGGGGGTCCCCAAAAAAATTGCTTTCATTTGCAGAGATTTGCTCTCACTTCTGTGCACCCCCCCGATTCTCCCTCTCTATTTGTCCTGTTTACCATTATCATTGAAAAGAAAATCCCACATTTTGGGTTGTCTCCAGAAAAGTAATAGAGGAAAAATCTACCAATGGGAACACTAGTTCTGGTGACCTAGGGGCTTTCCAAGGAATTCCCTTAATTTGCAGGGATTTCCTCTCACTTCCTGTTTTGGCTATGGGACAGGAAGTGAAGGGAAAGCTTTGCAATGGGACACAGATGGCAAAAAAAAAAAAAAAAAAAAATCTGACAAGCGTTATAACTCTTCCTTACTGTATCCACAATGAAAAAAAAAAAAGTTTTGCCTACAGTTGTAATTTAACTTCTCGGTTTTTGTCTAGGGGAGAGAAGGGAGATATACTTACCTAATCCGCCGATCCTCCCAGCACAAGACCGGTCCGGCACCCCCGCACTCCAGCGGTCTTGAGTTGTGGACTGTTCCTGAGATCATCATGCCCAGAGTAGACTCCACAGACCGGGAACAGTTGGACCATGGGGGAGCAATGTTTTCCGGTGGAGCGGGGGGATCAGGTGACTATAAGCTTTCTGGTCACCCCAAGACTAAACAAGCAGTTGACCTGTCCGAATGGGCTTAGGCCCACTGCATGGGAAAACTTTTTTTAAATTTTTTTTTTGCCCGGAGATGGGCTTTAATTGTATTTCATTTGTGTTTATAGCTATTTGCCTAGAATTTAGCTTTAATACTGCAAGAAAAGTGAGGTAACAACCAAACAAAACTGCATTTTATTCTCCTTTTATCCCACTTGTGGTAGATAATATACACCGTACACAAAGGAGTCTAGACATTATCTCAGATTTAACATCTCCATATGTCTCATTTATTATTAACGTGGTTTTAGTTTTAGTAAAAAAAAAAAACTTCCATTATATCCTGACCGTAACATTCCCTATAAAATCTCTAAATTATCCTAAATTTGCAAATTACTTAACGAACCGCGGCGACGCTTTGTTTTGCTACTTAGAGGAACTGCAGTCTGCTCACATAATTTGTACTAAAAACATCTTTGCCATTCTGAAGCTTCCCTCCAACCACTTTGCATATTATTTTATATACACAGTGCCTTGCAAAAGTATTCGCCCCCCCCCCTTAGCCTTTTTTTGTGTTTTGTTGTCTCACAACCTGGAATTAACATGGATTGTTTGAGGATTTGCATCATTTAATTTACAGAACATGCCCACAACTTTGAAGATTTTTTTTACATTTTTTTTTTATTGTGAGGCAAACAAATAGGACGAAATAACAGAAAAAGTGCATAACATAACTATATTCACCCCCCTAAAGTCAATACTTTGTAGAGTCGCCTTTTGCGGCTATTACAGCTCCAAGTCGCTTTGGATAAGTCTCTATGAGCTTGCCACATCTTTCCACTGGGATTTTTGCCCATTCCACCTTGCAAAACTGCTCCAGCTCCTTCAAGTTGGATGGTTTGCACTTGTGAACAGCAATCTTTAAGTCTGACCACAGATTTTCTATTGGATTGAGGTCTGGGCTTTGACTAGGCAATTCCAACACATTTACATGTTTCCCCTTAAACCACTCAAGTGTTGGTTTAGCAGTGTGTTTGGGGTCATTGTCCTGCTGGAAGGTGAACCTCCGTCCTAGCCTCAAATCACACACAGAGTGGTACAGGTTTTGTTCAAGAATATCCCTGTATTTAGCACCATCCATCTTTCCCTCAACTCTGACCAGTTTGCCAGTCCCGACTGCTGAAAAACATCCCCACATCATGATGCTGCCACCACCATGTTTCACAGTGGGGATGGTGTTCTTTGGGTGATGTGATGTGTTGGGTTTGCGCCAGAGATGGTGTCTTTGATGGCCAAAAAGTTCAATTTTAGTCTCATCAGACCAGAGCACCTTCCTCCATACATTTTGGGAGTCTCCCACATGCCTTTTCCCAAACTAAAAACGTGCCATTTTGTTTTTTGCTGAAAGTAATGCCTTTCTTCTGGCCACTCTGCCATAAAGCCCAACTCTATGGAGTGTACGGCTTATTGTCGTCCTATGTACAGATACTCCAGTCTCTGCTGTGGAACTCTGCAGCTCCTCCAGGGTTACCTTAGGTCCCTGTGCTGCCCCTCTGATTAATGCCCTCCTTGCCCGGTCCGTGAGTTGTGGTGTGCGGTCGTCTCTTGGCAGGTTTGCTGTTGTGCCATGTTCTTTCCATTTGGTTATGATAGATTTGATGGCGCTCCTAGGGATCATGAAAGATTTGGATATTTTTTTTTATAACCTAACCCTGACTTGTACTTCTCAACAACATCGTCCCTTACTTGTTTGGAGAGTTCCTTGGTCTTCATGGCAGTGTTTGGTTAGTGGTGCCTCTTGCTTACATGTTGCAGCCTCAGGGGCCTTTCACAAAGGTGTGTATATGTAATGACAGATCATGTGACACTTAGATTGTACACAGGTGGACATCATTTCACTAATTATGTGACTTCTGAAGGTAATTGGTTGCACCAGAGCTTTTTATGGGCTTCATAACAAAGGGGGTGAATACATACGCACATGACAATTATTATTGTTTTTTGATTCCTGAAAAATAGTTTTTTATGTCTATATTTTTATTTTATTTCAACTTAGACTATTGTGTTCTGATCCATCACTAGAGTTGCCACCTCATCCCTTTAAACCCAAACACATATGAATTACACAGGTTCTCAGGCTAATTAAATGCATATAAGGCACCAAGTGAGTTTAATTACCATTTTAATCAGCCACAGAACCTGTGTAATTAATATGTGTTTGGATTTAAAGGGATGAGGTGGCAACCATATCCATCACATATAATTCAAATTAAAAAAAAAACATTGAACCAAAGGCTGTAATGTAACAAAACAGGTAAAAAGCCAAGGGGGGTGTGAATACTTTTGCAAGGAACTGTATACTGTGATTCTGTACTTGCCAAATATGCTGCAGAAATCTCCCTCCACTGGCTGGAGGAGGGAGAGTCTGGCTGCAGCCATTTCAACTGTGGGCAGCTGAAGCTGCTGCCTGTTCACTTCCTGGATTTACACAGAGGCACACCTCCAGCTTTGCAGCTCTCATTGGCCCTCGTATGACTCATCCCCCCCTCTCTTCCTGGCAAACTCTCATGAGAGTGAGAGCTGTGCATGATGTCATAACCCTAGGCCAGTGATGGCAAACCTTGGCACCCCAGATGTTTTGGAACTACATTTCCCATGATGCTCAGCTACACTGCAAAGTGCATGAGCATCATGGGAAAGGTTCGCCATCACTGGCCTAGGCTAATGACCAGACAAGAAACAAATTGGGCTGTAAAAAAAATGTTTTACTATCCAAAGTTAAAACAACAACAAGGGCAGAAGATTTAAAACATGGAAAGATGAAAAAAATGACTGAAGTTCCGCTTTAATCAGACAAATTTTGACATCACTGGTGGAACTGTTAAGGGATGAAACGCATTAGCAGTTTGGCATTAGCTGTGATCTTAAAATATCGAGCCGTTCACCGCCCTGGTAAAGTCAGATCTTGGATGAGCGAGGGAAGACTTCACGCTGGTAAATAATTACTATTTCGTTATGAAAATTTGTTTTAAAACCTCGTCGGGAGAAGAGGGAGAGAAAGGCGCATAAAATATACATGACAGCAGTCTGCTGATTGTATAATCGCTGTAATCGGAGCTACATTATCATATCACGCCATCGATCTACATCCAGAACGGTTTAGTGCAGTATATGGATATTAATGCTCCACTTCACTGGTGGAAATAAACATCTTTCAGCTTCTCCACTTGTGTCGTATACAATAGACATTCTTACATCAGGCTGATAAACGAAAATTGGTTCCTAAGTACGGGAGACAATGGAAGGGGTGACTGCAGTGATGTACGTCGCTGAAGAACACTGTGTATCTTTTATGTGTGAAAACATATACAAAGTATTATCTGTGCTCTTCTGATCCACCCACGCTGTTCTCAATGGCAAACAAAGCATGAGTGGCAACAGTTTAAAGTGCTATTAAACCCAAAAGCAAATATTTATTATATTGCAGCTTACCAATTCTTAGATGTGGCTGCTGCATTCGTTTTTTTTTTCCTTTATTCAGCAAGGAATATTCACTCATTCACTCTCCCCCTCCATCTCTCCACTTAGTTGCTCTAATGCAGTGGGACTTCCAGGTACAGGGGAGCATGTGACCTCCACCATGTGACAATGCTTGAGGCTTCCAGGTACAGGGGAGCATGTGACCCCCACCATACAATGCTTGGGGCTTCCAGGTACAGGGGAGCATGTGACCTCCACCATATGACAGTACTTGGGGCTTCCAGGTACAGGGGAGCATGTGACCTCCACCATGTGACCGTGCTTGAGGCTTCCAGGTACAGGGGAGCATGTGACCTCCACCATGTGACAATGCTTGAGGCTTCCAGGTACAGGGGAGCATGTGACCTCCACCATACAGTGCTTGGAGCTTCCAGGTACAGGGGAGCATGTAACTTCCACCATGTGACAGTACTTGGGGCTTCCAGGTACAGGGGAGCATGTGACCTCCACCATGTGACCGTGCTTGAGGCTTCCAGGTACAGGGGAGCATGTGACCTCCACCATGTGACAGTGCTTAAGGCTTCCAGGTACAGGGGAGCATCTGGCCTCCACCATACAGTGCTTGGAGCTTCCAGGTACAGGGGAGCATGTGACCTTCACCATATGACAGTGCTTGAGGCTTCCAGGTACAGGGGAGCATGTGACCTCCACCATACGACAGCGCTTGAGGCTTCCGGGTACAGGGGAGCATGTGACCTCCACCATACGACCGTGCTTAAGGCTTCCGGGTACAGGGGAGCATGTGACCTCCACCATACGACAGTGCTTGAGGCTTCCGGGTACAGGGGAGCATGTGACCTCCACCATACAGTGCATGGAGCTTCTGGGTACAGGAGAGCATGTGACCTCCACCATATGACGGTGCTTGGGGCTTCTGGGTAAAGGGGAGCATAAGGCCTATCCCAGGTTACAGTGCTTGGGGCTTCTGAGTACAGTGGTACAGGGGAGCATGTGACCTCACTTATATGACAGTGCTTGGGGTTTCCAGGTACAGGGGAGCATGTGACAGTACTTGGGGCTTCCAGGTACAGGGGAGCATGTGACAGTACTTGGGGCTTCCAGGTACAGGGGAGCATGTGACCTCCACCATACAGTGCTTGGAGCTTCCAGGTACAGGGGATCATGTGACAATGCTTGGGGCTTCCAGGTACTGGGGAGCATGTGACCTCCACCATGTGACAGTGCTTGAGGCTTCCAGGTACGGGGAGCATGTGACAGTGCTTGGGGCTTCCAGATACAGGGGAACATGTGACCTTCACCATATGACAGTGCTTGGGGCTTCTGGGTAAAGGGGAGCATATGGCCTATCCCAAGTTACAGTGCTTGGGGTTTCTGAGTACAGTGGTACAGGGGAGCATGTGACCTCAACCATATGACAGTGCTTGGGGTTTCCAGGTCCAGGGCAACATGTGACCTCCATCATGTAACAGTGCTTGGGGTTTCCAGGTACAGGGCAACATGTGACCTCCATCATGTAACAGTGCTTGCTGCAGGTGAGCAAGTGACCAAACTTGGGGCTTTTGGGTAGAGGGCAAAATGTGACCTCTACCATATGACCATGATTGGAGCTTCCAGGTACAGGGAAGCTTGTAACCTCTTCCATGTGACACTGCTTGGAGCTTCTGGTTACAGGGGGATTGTGACCTCCACCAAGGAGCTTCTGGGCAAAAGGGAGCACGTAACTGCCTCCAAGAGACAGTTCTTGGATCTAAGCGGTCAGTTACCAAGCATGAACATTGCCATGTGTAGAGGGGGTGGTGATGTCATTCACCCAGTAGGCTCAGATGTAGAAGCCTACCCAGAATGGACTTCTGCAGCAAAGAGGTGGTGAGGGAGTGTGGATGGGTTGGTATCAGGGGACACTGTCACTCTCTCTGAAGGGTTTGACGACGGTGTCTTTTAAAGTGCATGTAAACCCAAGAATCAGTTTTTTTAGTTTGTTTGTTTGGCATTATGTCTCACAGGATACAGCTTCCTTACAAACAGCGTGTTTTGTGACTCTGTTGGCAAAGTTTCTTACCTGGAGATCCTGCCAGTAACAGCACTTCCTCGCAATTAGCAGCGGTGTTGTCAGCCTGCTGTGTTTGCTCCTTTAATTGCCCATTGAGCTACCCATCAGGTCTCTATGATGGGCAGCCAACTAAAGCAGCTCACATGGTAGACTGACCTCACTGCTGAAAATTGGGAGGCATTGTCTTCGTTTTCTGAGCCTGCAACAGAAAGTGCTTTACAGATTCACAAAACAGTTTGCCTAATGCCGCGTACACACGGTCGGACTTTCTATCCTACTTGGTCCGGCACACTTTCCGACGGACTTTGTCCGCCAGGTGCGCCGGACTTTAAAACGGACGGACTTGCCCACACACGCCGGGACTTTCCGGCGGGCTAAGTCCGCCCGTCTTTCCGACGGACTTTCGCCGGAGTTCCGGCGGACTTTCAGAATGAACGGACTTGCCCACACACGGACAAGTCCGTTCATTTTGAACGTGACTCAGGTGCGACGGGACTAGAAAAGGATGTCAATCTTGCCGCTTTTATCGGCGAGATTGACACCTTGCGAGCCCCGTCGCGGGGCATACCAGGCCCTTAGGTCTGGTATGGATTTTAGGGGGGGCCCCACGCCGTTTTTTCGGCGTAGGGGTTCCCCTTTATAATCCATACCAGACCTAAGGGCCTGGTATGCCCCGCGCTCGCCGCAATAGGAAGATTTGTTTTTCCTATTGCAGCGAGCGCGAGATGCAATACCCTGCCCTCGTGTCGTATTTGGTCTGTCGGACCAGCCTACACACGAGCGGGCTTTCCGTCGGACCAGCACACACACGGGCGGACTTTCCGCCCGAAACTGAGTCCGACGGAAAGATTTGAAACTTTCTTTAAATCTAGGTCCGGCGGGCTTTTGGGAAGAAGTCCGCCGGAAAAGTCCGCCGCCGCCCACACACGGGCGGATTGTCCGGCACACTCTGGTCCGCCGGACCAAGTATGCCGGAAAGTCCGACCGTGTGTACGCGGCATTAGAATACTGTGTATAGTGAAGCATAATGGCAAACATACAGAAAAATAAATTTGAGGTTTACATACAATTTAAAGTGGAGCCTCATTCCCTCTCTTTACCCCCCTTGGGCGCTGCCATTATTACGCAAAGTGCTCTGCCTGACTTTCGGGTCCTGGCTGAGCCCTTTGGTACATGTGTAAAGACGGGGAAGGTTTGGGACTTCACTGATAGCTGTCTGTGCACATGCCAAGGAAACCAGTGCAATGCCCAGCTGTGCCGCAAACTCGCTTTGGACCTGAACCCCTGTGGCACATCTGCACACAGGGCAGTCATCAGAAATTTTTGGGCCCCTCACACAGCTTTAGACCTGCCCCCCCCCCCCCCTGAGTCTGACCACTAACATTCCCCAGGGCTTGCCTATGGACCATCCTACTGAATCCGCACACCGGCCACCTCACCTGTACGCACTCAGCCCCCCCTTCAATCATGTATGTAGTTCAGGCCCCTCACACCTGTATATATGTCAGCCCCCCCCCCCCCCCACACACACACACACACCTGTATATATGTCAGCGCGCCCCCCCCCCCACACACACACACCTGTATATATGTCAGCGCCCCCCCCCCCCACACACACCTGTATATATGACACACACACACACACTCTCACACACACACCTGTGTATATGTCAGCGCCCCCCCCCCAGCACACACCGGTATATATGTCAGCACACACACACACACCTGTGTATATGTCAGCGCCCCCCAGCACACAACGGTATATATGTCAGCCCCCCCCCCCACACACACACACACACACACACACACACACACACACACCTGTGTATATGTCAGCGCCCCCCCCCCCCCCCCAGCACACACCGGTATATATGGCAGCCCCCCTCACACACCTGTATATATGTCAGGACTGCCCCACACACACCTGTATATATGTCAGCCACCCCCCCCCACACACCTGTATATATGGCAGCCCCACATACACAAATCTGTACACACGCCTCTGGCCCCTCCCTGTACACAAACAGCCCCCCTCCCTTACCTTCACAGTCCCTACTAGTAACTTACTACCTGGTCCCAGCTCGTTTTTACAAAGCTGACATGTTGCTGAGAAGCATAGCACAGGCAGATCACTGTCACACGAGGGGTGCACATGCACATAGTAGCCAGAGGTGGCAGTAAAGAACTCAATGTCTAAAATCAATGACACGAGAACAGCAGAAACCGTGAGATCATTTCTACACTGCACAGCACGACTCCCCTTCACCCTTCCTGCCTTCTTCTGACCGGGGCCCCTTACAGTTGTAACGGCTGTACCCCCCTGATGGCGGCCCTGTCTGCACATGCCTAGCTGGCCATGCGGAAGTGCTGCTCTGTAGCTCAAATAATTGACAATTTAAAAAAATAAAATGTTCAATCGTAAGAGCAGCAGGAGGCAGGGCAACACGACATGACCTTTAGGGTGAAGGAGTGTACCTACTCCTCCTCCATCCATCCATCCATCCATCCATCCGGGAAGACACTCCTTCTTAAGGTCTGATTTTTACCTTTCAGCTGGTGTGTGACCATGCAATATAATGAAGGATTTCACTTTTTTTTTTTTTTTTTACAAGCTAAATTAAAAAAAATAAACTTTTTGATTTTAAAAGTATTAGAAAAGCTAATTAATTTGCCTGAAATTGTTTTTTAATCTTGTCTAACGTGAGCTATGCCAGCTGTGGGCATCAATCTGCTGAGTGCATTAAAGGCTCACCATGCTGGGACTTGCAGTCCCTGGGGAATGGCTGTGCAGGCACAAGCTCAAACACGATAGACTCATATGACTGGTCTACGCTTGGCCACCTACCCCCCTCTCACCATGCAATTT